>JAWZYU010000007.1:16970000-18200000 GCA_038380435.1 Ryuthela nishihirai
CAATCTTATCAACCAAGCTCAGGAGGTGAACTCTGCACTTCAGAATTTATGACATCTTTTCAAACAATTTTCACTGAATGTGTTAACAGAGCTCTTGCCCAGCTGGAAGAACATCTTATGTCGACAGTTTCGAAGTTGGGTTGGGTTGTTTTACCTCTGAGCGGCACTTTTCTGCACACCATGGGCTAAATGGCCAGGTCACATGGACCCCGAAGGCTCAGAGAAGGTTGGGGGAGGGGACCCACTGGAACAGTTGTTGGGAGACAGATGGTAGCCTCCCGTCAAGGCCATCCAGCGTGTTCTTTAACGTGCACAGGGTATGGCTCTCCCGCACACGGGGCCACGGCTTAACGTCCCATCCGACGGACGGCGGCCTTTTCAAGCCCATCGGTGTCCCCTACTGACCGTGGGCAAGGCGGGGAATTTTGCGGAGATAAATCTCAACGCTGACCCAGCTGGGACTCGAACCTGGGAACTACAGATTACGAGCCTGGTGCGCTACCGACTGAGCCACACCCGCCCCACAGTTTCGAAGACAATTTAAAATCAATCAACGTCCTCTAAGAGACATATTAACTTCTACATTCACCACCATTTTAATTTTTCCTGCATCTCACCTAAATTTTTCCTAGAGTATGAAACCAATAATCAGCGAACACATTTTGCAACCAATCAAATTTACTGTCAATCCCTCATCATGCGATACAATCTCAAAGGTAACTTTTAAGAAAAAATCACCAAACCAGCTACATGAAGATTTTCTTATGGATACTTCAATTAAAAAGAGTGTACCCCTTTAATGACTACTAAACCTAAATCGTCTATTTTAATTAAACGAGGAGATCGTCAATAGTGAAAAGCCAAACAGACTGATTTGATTTAGTGTCATTTTTGTCTCTTTTATATAATCACTTTTTTTTTGGCTTCCAAGATATTACATTGGAATATTCATATTATTACTGCTCAGAAAGAGCTATTTTATATTCTTATTAGAGTTGGGTTGGGTTGTTTTACCTCTGAGCGGCACTTTTTTGCACACAATGGGCTAAATGGCCAGGTCACATGGACCCCGAAGGCTCAGAGAAGGTTGGGGGAGAGAACCCACTGGAACAGCTGTTGGGAGACAGATGGTAGCCTCCCGTCAAGGCCATCCAGCGTATTCTTTAACGTGCACAGGGTATGTCTCTCCCGCACACAGGGCCACGGCTTAACGTCCCATCCGACGGACGGCGGTCTTTTCAAGCACTTCGGTGTCCCCTACTGACCGTCGGGCAGGGCGGGGAATTTTGCGGAGATAAATCTCAACGCTGACCCAGCTGGGACTCGAACCTGGGAACTACAGATTACGAGCCTGGCGCGCTGCCGACTGAGCCACCCCCGCCCCCTTCTTATTAGAGATGCCATTCTCTTACAAGAGACATGGCTTAAGCGAAATAAACATTTTTCGATTCCTGGATATGTCATTCATACAGCAGACAGAGCTATTGGCAGAGGCACAAGGCTTCTGACAGCAACTCAAGCTGAATACATGGTAACTTTACATAACATGCAAAAAAACGATTGAAGACGGTAGTAGAGAATATTTGGTGACGGAAATAAAACTTCCTTGTAGAAATTTATTGATTGCCAACATATATTCCCCAAAATAATTAGATTCACCTCAACTTTTAAACCACCTTTCAGACCATTTTCCTATGATGAATGATGTCGATTATTGCCGATGACTTTAATGTACACCATCCTCTTTTGGATTCTTCATCAGCATCGCCTGCCGGAGATAAAATTGCAACCTGGATGCAAGATCGTGAATGGACAATTTTAAATGATGGCTCACAGATCCATTTCTCACCAACATCTACCTCTGCAATAGACCTCACCTTCTGTAATCTCCATCTACATGTAAATTGCTTTTGGCAGGTTCTTTCCCAGACTGGGGCAGTGATCATTCACCTAACCTTCTAGAAAACACTTCACTCGTTCAATGAGGGGCGGGGGTGGCTCAGTCGGTAGTGCGGCAGGCTCGTAATCTCAGCGTGTCCCAGCTACTCATCGCTGACCCAGCTGGGACTCGAACCTGGTAATCTGTAGTTCCCAGGTTCGAGTCCCAGCTGGGTCAGCGTTGATATTTATCTCCGCAAAATTCCCCGCCCTGCCCACGGTCAGTAGGGGACACCGATGGGCTTGGAAAGGCCGCCGTCCGTCGGATGGGACGTTAAGCCGTGGCCCCGTGTGCGGGAGAGCCATACCCTCCGCACGTTAAAGAACTCGCTGGATGGCCTTGACGGGAGGCTATCATCTGTCTCCCAACAGCTGTTCCAGTGGGTCCCCTCCCCCAACCTTCTCTGAGTCTTCGGGGTCCATGTGACCTGTCCATTTAGCCCATGGTGTGCAAAAAAAAGTGCCGCTCAGAGGTAAAACAACCCAAACAAACAACTCGTTCAATGTACAAGCAATTCAAATTTTACATATATAAAAAAGTTCACTAACTAGAATAACTATCGGTTATCATTTAAACATGCCTGGAATTCTAAAGATTCAACTTAATACACCATATTTATCTCTGCTACGACTACAGCACACAAGCTGTCTACCTGTACTCCCACATCCAATCGCAAACTCATAACATATGGATTACAGGACCTTGGTGGAATTCAGAATGTCAAGAGCTTTACAATTAAAAAGTGGTGCTTTTAAAAGGCTCGTCGATCGCTTTCACGATCTGATTGGATTGCTTACAAGGCAGAAATAGATTGTTTTCGCTTCTTGTATAGTGAGGCGTAGACAAACTATTGTATGAAAGTCAATGCTTCTATACAACATTCCAACGAGATTTTTCGTCACTACAATAGATTTCATCAAAACATTTCATCAACTAATGTAGCTCCTTCTACTGTAATGTAAACTGATCAAAATGATTTCTACACAACCCAGGAACAAGCAGAACATTTTGGAAACCTATACTCTAGTTGCCAAGCTCTTCCAATCATGGGATCCCCTCCTAAAAAATTAAATTAGAGTGACAAATTCAACATCCGTCCCAATTTATCGATCGACCCAAACCATGCAGCAACTGTCAACGTTTCGGCTATTCTTCAAAGAAATACCGTAGTAAAATTCGGTGTGCAATTTGCAGTGATGAACATGAAACATGATTTTTCTGAATTCTTAAATCCGACGTTCTCGATTCAGGAGTTTCGACAAACAATTTCACATAAAAAATGAACACCATTTGGAGCTGATAATTACTCAATTTCTTTAATTAAAAGTTTATTGCAAGATGATTTCTGGGTATTTTTAAATATTCTCATAACATATGGATTATAGGATTTTCACCTCCTTCATGGAAAATTGCTCTGGTAGTTTCGATTTTAAAACCTTGTCAGCCATCAAATAATTTTTCATCTTACAGACCAATTTCTCTATTATACCAAATAGCAAAACTCATGGAGAGACTAATTTGGCAATGCATAAAATGATAATTTTCCGCTTTCAACCATTTTTAGCAGATATCACTGGATTCTTCCCTAGGAAGAGTACTCTACATTCCCTAGTGCCAATTTATATTTGTTTTCAACAAGCTCTTCAAAGACGATACTTTTGTTTAATCATTAAATTAGACATAGCTGAGGCATATGATTATCTGAATCACAGAATAACATCGATAAAGTTTCTTCTTTCAGTTTCAAAAGCCGATTTCTGACATGGTTGAATGATTATATGTCAGATAGATGATTTTAAATCAGATAGTGCCAACAACTTTCAACTTCCACATCCTCAAGATGTAGGCTTACCTTACGAAACTGCACTATCCCCTTTACTTTTCAACATCTATATTCGATATCTTATTTAATGTATAAAGCCTCCGTTTCAAATCACACTTTATGTGGATGATATCACGATCTTCTGATCTAGCAAAAATCTGACAGATCTCATGACAATCTGTCAGAATGCACTTGATCAAACTTTTCCTGGACTAAGGATTGGGACTTCTATCTTTCTGCTCCAAATGTCAACACTCATAATCACAAGACATAAATATAATGCCTCTTCCACTACAAATTGGTCCAGAAGCAATTCCATGGACACCATATTTGATTTGAGTTGGGTTGTTTTACCTCTGAGCGGCATTTTTTTTGCACACCATGGGCTAAATGGCCAGGTCACATGGACCCCGAAGGCTCAGAGAAGGTTGGGGGAGGGGACCCACTGGAACAGCTGTTGGGAGACAGATGATAGCCTCCCGTCAAGGCCATCCAGCGTGTTCTTTAACGTGAGGAGGATATGGCTCTCCCGCATAGGGGGCCACGGCTTAACGTCCCATCCGACGGACGGCGGCCTTTCGAAGCTCATCGGTGTCCCCTACTGACCGTGGACAGGGCGGGGAATTTTTGCGGAGATAAATCTCAACGCTGACCCAGCTGGGACTCGAACCTGGGAACTACAGATTACGAGCCTGGCGCGCTACCGACTGAGCCACCCCCGCCCCCAGCATATTTGAAAATCATGGTATTACCTTTCAGAACAAGCCTGAAAGAACATTCTTATTAACTAGAAAGAACATTTTCGCAATATCCGAATCAGATGTGATAAAATATTGAAGACCATCTTGACGTCTATCGTACCCAAGACGAGGTCTTTACCGCTATGCTCTTCTACTTCTTGTGAACTCTAATAGCCGATCTTCATTAGTTTATGGTACCCCGTTATTATCTACAACTCCTGAAATTACGTGGAATAAAATTTTACCAGTTTATAATGCTTCGTTTCGGGCGGGTACAGTCGCTCAAAAAAGTATCCGAACACTATGGTTGATTACAGAATCCAGAAAAAATATCTGGCAACGATTTCTTTAGAAATTAGTGATCTGGCAACCTTCGTGTCACGTGATTACAGAATTCAGGAAAAATATCTGGAGCGTGTACAGCAACTGTACACGCTCCAGTTACCGTTCACAGCAAACTGGAGCGTGTGCAGTTACTGCAAACGCTCCAGTTTGCTGTGAACGGTAACTGCACACGCTCAATATTTCCGTGAGTGAACGGTAACTGCACACGCTCAATATTTCCGTGAGTGAACCCACACTATCTAGTATCAAAATAATATGACCACCTACAGTCGCTCAAAAAAGTATCCGAACACTATGGTTGATTACAGAATCCAGAAAAAATATCTGGCAACGATTCTTTTTAGAAATTAGTGATCTGGCAACCTTCGTGTCACGTGACACGAAAGTTGCCAGATCACTAATTTCTAAAAAACTCGTTGCCAGATATTTTTTCTGGATTCTGTAATCAACCATAGTGTTCGGATACTTTTTTGAGCGACTGTACAGGCCTCTCACGATCGATCCCTCTATCAATTCTATATGCTGAAATTGGTTCTATTCCGAATCTTAAATATGTTGAACTACTAGTTGTGAAATGTGCTGTTCAAGGACATGTCTCCCCCTGAAAAATCTATATATAAAGCAACTGTGACATAACCAGATTATTTACGTTTCTATTACAGAAAAAAAATATAACATTTCCTCTGGCAGTCCGAGATTCACCGAGAGCAATTAACGTTGAAAACCTACCAAGCTCAACAAATGATACATCGAAACTACCATGGATTCCAACACTATATGTTATTATTATACAAGATTAGAGCTTTCAACAAAATACTAAGTATATTCCTTCCAGCATGAGATGCCAATTACATCAAGACGAAATTCAACAACATTGGTCAACGTCAACTACGATTGGAACGAATGCTTCTAAAACATCTATTCATGTGAGAATTGGAATCATTTGTCCAGATAATTCTTATTGCAGCATCCTATCAACTTCCACCGGAAAAGTCAATTTTTACAGCCAAAGTGCATGCAATTATTTTAACTGTGGAGAAAATAATCAAGGAGGACAAAAATTATGTCATATTTACTGATAGTCTTTCGACTCTTATGGCGCTACAAAATACCAACATTTAACAGGATATTAATAATGAAGACAAAACCGAAATGCTCCGCAATACATGGACTGTACTACATCTTTAGGGATTATGCCATAATCTCCACTACCTACGTCGAGGGCAAGACAACACCATATAGATGCAGCTCACCCCACGACGGGGCGGGGTGGCTCAGTCGGTAGCGTGCCAGGCTCGTAATCTGTAGTTCCCAGGTTCGAGTCCCAGCTGGGTCAGCGTTGAGATTTATCTCCGCAAAAATTCCCCGCCCTGTCCATGGTCAGTAGGGGACACCGATGGGCTTGGAAAGGTCGCCGTCCGTCGGATGGGACGTTAAGCCGTAGCCCCGTGTGCGGGAGAGCCATACGCTGTGCACGTTAAAGAACACGCTGGATGGCCTTGACGGGAGGCTACCATCTGTCTCCCAACAGCTGTTCCAGTGGGTCCCCTCCCCCAACCTTCTCTGAGCCTTCGGGGTCCATGTGACCTGGCCATTTAGCCCATGGTGTGCAAAAAAAGAGCCGCTCAGAGGTAGAACAACCCAACCCACCCCACGACTACCTATTACCCGGTTAAGTATTAAGTATGCCCCGTCGAAGAACACGGCATCCATATGACCAGGTTTCCGACTTTGATCGAGGAAGAATTGTGGGATTACAGGAAGGCGGATCTTCGTAACGAGACATCGGTGCTCGTGTTGGACGGAATGCTGCCACAGTGATGAGAATATGGCATCAGTGGGTAGAGGAGGAACGAACTCACCGACGTGAGGGATCTCGACGGCCCTGTCACACAAACGAGTGAGAGTTGGGTTGGGTTGTTTTACGTCTGAGCGGCCCTTTTTTGCACACCATGGGCTAAATGGCCAGGTCATATGGACCCCGTAGGCTCAGAGAAGATTGGGGGAGAGTACCCACTGGAACAGCTGTTGGGAGACAGATGGTAGCGTCCCGTCAAGGCCATCAAGCGTGTTCTTTAACGTGCACAGTGTATGGCTCTCCCGCACACGGGACCACGGCTTAACGTCCCATCCGACGGGCGGCGGCCTTTTCAATCCCATCGGTGTCCCCTACTGACCGTGGGCAGGGCAGGGAATTTTGCGGAGATAAATCTCAACGCTGACCCAGCTGGGACTCGAACCTGGGAACTACAGATTACGAGCCTGGCGCGCTACCGACTGAGCCACCCCCGCCCCAACGAGTGAGAGGACAGATATCTCGTGTGTATGGCTTTGAATGATCGTATAGCCACATCAAACACCATTGCTCAACAGTTAGGGTGTGTTGCACTTCAACCAGTGTCAGCACTTATGGTTCGACGTCGTCTGCAGCATCGGGGCATCTTTGCTAAGCGGCCATTCTTCTGCTACCATTGACTCTACAACACAGGCGTATGCGACTGCAATGGTGCCAAGAACGTCACACATGGATGTGCGAATGGCATCGCATCGTCTTTTAAGACGAATCCCGCTTCAGTATGCAGCACAATGATGGACGAATCCGTATCTGGCAGTACTGTGGCGACAGGCTCAATGAGACATGCATAATGTAGCGCCATACAGGGGCGGCCCCTGGGGTTATGGTATTGGACTCCACTCAGGTACGTGCCTCGTAACGCATTACCGCTACTTTGAACAGCCAGAATTAGATCACTGAGGTATTGGAGACTGTGGTCATACCTTATCTTCAGGGGCTCTCAGGTGCCATTCACCAACAGGACAATGCCGGATCACATGTGGCATGCATCATCCAATCATTCGTGGATTTGGGTTGTTTTACCTCTGAGCGACACTTTTTTGCACACCATGGGCTAAATGGCCAGGTCACATGGACCCCGAAGGCTCAGAGAAGGTTGGCGGAGGGGACCCACTGGAACAGATGTTGGGAGACAGATGGTAGCCTCCCGTCAAGGCCATCCAGCGTGTTCTTTAACGTGCACAGCGTATGGCTCTCCCGCACACGGGGCTACGGCTTAACGTCCCATCCGACGGACTGCGGCCTTTCCAAGCCCATCGGTGTCCTCTACTGACCGTGGGCATGGCGGGGAATTTTGAGGAGATAAATCTCAAAGCTGACCCAGCTGGGACTCGAATCTGGGAAGTACAGATTACGAGCCTGGCGCGCTACCGACTGAGCCACCCCCGCCCCATCCCCAATTGAACATGTCTGGTCCATGATCTCACGACGACTAGCACACCAGACATCAGCAGCTGCTACAACAAATGAACTTTGGCTACGTATCAAAACTGCATGGACTGACATTCCCCAAACACACATCCGACGTCTCATCCTCTCAATTCCGGACCGTGTAGCAGCAGTTATTACCGCTCATGACACACTACACATCATACTGATTTCTTTTTATTCCACAAATCTAACCGAGTTGTATTTGTAATCATGTGATCCTTATAACATAAGCTATGTATTCACTAAATATGGCTTTGATATCTCTTGATTTCCCAGTTGTTGCACTTTTAATGGCCAGCAGTATTTCCATTCTATTGGGGGTATTCCATTGGGGTCCTTGTGACCTGATTACTTAGTCCATTGTGTGCATGGGGCGGGGGTGGCTCAGTCGGTAGCGCGCCAGGTTCGTAATCTGTAGTTCCCAGGTTCGAGTCCCAGCTGGGTCAGGGTTGAGATTTATCTCCGCAAAATTCCCCGCCCACGGTCAGTAGGGGAACCGATGGGCTTGGAAAGGCCGCCGTCCGTCGGATGGGACGTTAAGCCGTGGCCCCGTGTGCGGGAGAGCCATACCCTATGCACGTTAAAGAACACGCTGGATGGCCTTGACGGGAGGCTACCATCTGTCTCCCAACAGCTGTTCCAGTGGGTCCCCTCCCCCAACCTTCTCTGAGCCTTCGGGGTCCATGTGACCTGGCCATTTTGCCCATGGTGTGCAAAAAAGTGCCGCTCAGAGGTAAAACAACCCAACCCATTGTGTGCAAAAACGTTCCGTTCAGAAGTAAAGCAAGACAACCCAATCTATTTTATGCAAAAATCTGTCACCACTCAGAGATGAAACAATTGATTAAATAGACTTAATTCGCGTCAAGATTTATCGATAAAAGATTGCTTCTGTTACAGTAACAAAGGCGCTACAAGTCTTATTAGTTCGAATATACCAGCCACAAATTGATCGTGGATAAACGCATTTTAAAATTCTTCGAACTTCAGTAGACCCTGATACATAACGTTGATTTTACATCAATATACTGTGAAACATAGCGTTATATTAAATAAAAAAAAGTTATGTTCACTGTTGCTTTTGCCTGCTCACAACTTATAAGCTTTACCCCTTTATTGACAGTTTCCCCGTCGAAGTGAAGTAAGAAAAGAGAAATATCTTATATTGGCAGATTGAACAAAAGAAACCGATGATGAAAGCTGTCGTTGCAGCTACGGTAATAACAAACACGTCCAAACTCTGTCCTGCCATACATCATACATGATTCTGTTTTTTCCGCTTTCTTCTTTCTATCCCAGTCGGTGACTTTTTTTTTTCTTTTCGTCCATTCTGTCAAGATTAGTTCTGCAAGATATTATGGACAAAAAAACAGTAAGGTTGAATAAGAAAACTATGGCCTGTTTTTTGTAAGAACACTTTTTTTTTCTGGTGGAACGCTTGACTTAATAGCTTTGATGCAAGCTTTCGTGTTTCTTGGCGGAGATAATTTATGGGTGTAGATATTTGTTGAAGAGGTTGAGGGACAAATTTTGGCAGTTCAACAGTAGCTCGAAAAACATTCGATGGTTAATATTTGTTTTGCAAATGGGAGGAGTTTGGCTCAATCGGTAGTTCACCAGACCGTAAACTGATGAATCCAGATTTGAGTCTTAACTGTGTCTGTGATAAGATTTTATTCGTTAACAACTAACTTTGCCTTCAGTGAGAAAAGGGAAATCGGTGGACTCAGAAAAGCCCGTGGATGTAGTATGTGTCATTAAGGCGTGCCCCTGTGTGTAGTGCGCCAAGCTCGTAATCTGCAGTTCCCAGGTTCGAGTCCCAGCTGGGTAAGCGTTGAGATTTATCTTCGCAAAATTCCCCGCCCTGCCCAAGGTCAGTAGGGGACACTTATGGGCTTGGATAGGCCATCGTCCGTCTGATGGGACGTTAAGCAGTGGCCCCGAGTGTGGGAGAGCCATACCATGTGCACGTTAAAGAACAGGCTGGATGGCCTTGACGGGAGGCTACCACCTGTCTCTCAACAGCTGATCCAGTGGGTCCCCTCCCCCAACCTTCTCTGAGCCTTCGGGGTCCTTGTGACCTGGCCATTTAGCCCATTGCGTGCAAAAAAGTACCGCTCAGAGGTAAGAAAACAAACAATACATCCTAATTTCCAACCCAACCCTGTGTGCAGAAGAGTTTCATACTGTGCATTTTAACGCACTGGATAACCTTAACAGGTGTCTCCCATCTATCTCGTAACAACACTGTGTGATCTGACCATTTAGCACACTTTGTGAGAAAAAAATGCTTCTGAGAGAAGAAAAAAAGTCGAATTCGAAATACTTGCAAAGCTATAATTTGCACAACCCAATACAAAATTACTTTCAGTGCTGTAAATTTGTTTATCCTAACACAAAAGTACTTGCAATGCTGTAAAAGTCCTCAACCCGATATAAAATTACTTGTAATGTTGTATATTTGCTCAACCGAATACAAAATAATTCGAAATGTTGTAAATTTTCTCCACCCAATACGAAATCACTTGCAATCTTTCCAATTTGTTCAATACAAAATTACTTGAAATGCTATAAATTTGATGTACCGAATGGGACATTACTTGAAATTCTGCAAATTTGTTCCATTCAATATGAAATTACCCGCAATGCTGTAAATTTGCCCCACCCAATACAAAATTACTCCGAATGCAGAAAATTTGCTGAATTCAATACAAAATTGCAATGCTCTATATTGGTTCAACCCAATAAGAAATTACTTGAAATATTGAACTTTGTTCAACCCAATAAAATTTACTTACAAGTAATTTCGTATTTGGTTTATTTGTATGTTGTAAATTTTCTCAAACCCAATACAAAATTACTTGCAATGCCGCAAATTTGAACCACCCAATACAAAATTGTTTGCAATGTTGTAAAATATCTCCACCCAATACAAAATGGCCTGCAATGTTGTAAATTTCCTCAGCGTTTTACAAAATTACTTGCAATGTTGTAAATTTCCTCAGCGTTTTACAAAATTACTTACAATGCTGCAAATATTTCTCCATCGAATACAAAATTACTTAAAATGCTATAAATGTTCTTCGCCTAATACAAAATTACTTGCAGTGCAGTAAATTTTGCTCAACCCATTACAAAATTACTTTCAAAACTGTAAATTTGCTCAACCCAATATAAAAGTACTTGCAACATTGCAAATTTTCTCAACTCAATATTGGGCGGGGGTGGCTCAGTCGGTAGCGCGCCAGGCTCGTAATCTGTAGTTCCCAGGTTCGAGTCCCAGCTGGGTCAGCGTTGAGATTTATCTCCGCAAAATTCCCCGCCCTGCCCACGGTCAGTAGGGGACACCGATGGGCTTGGAAAGGCCGCCGTCCGTCGGATGGGACGTTAAGCCGTGGCCCCGTGTGCGGGAGAGCCATACCCTGTGCACGTTAAAGAACACAATGGATGGCCTTGACGGGAGGCTACCATCTGTCTCCCAACAGCTGTTCCAGTGGGTCCCCTCCCCCAACCTTCTCTGAGCCTGTGGGGTCCATGTGACCTGGCCATTTAGCCCATGGTGTGCAAAAAAGTGCCGCTCAGAGGTAAAACAACCCAACAACTCAACTCAATACAAAAGTACTTCTAATGTTGTAAATTTGCTCGAGTCAATAAAGATTACATACAGTGGTGTAAATTTTCCTCACCGAATAAAAAATTACTTGCCATTTTGTAGATTTGCTCAAATTAATGCAAATTTAACAATGCTGTAAATTTACTGAACCTAATACGGAAATATATGTAATATTGTAAATTTACTCAACCCATTACAAAATTACTTACAATGCTGTACATTTCTCAACTCAATACAAAATTACTCGCAATGTTGTAAATTTGCTCCACCCATACAAAGTTGCTTGCCATTTTATAAACTTACCCATTTCTATCTATCAGTCACCTCCTTAAAAATCTTAAAAATAAATTAACCAATGAAGCAACTTGAAAATGAACTCTTTCATTTTTTTGTTCAAGTTAAACTTCTAAATATGCATATAAATATTCTAATATATATATACCTATAAATATTCTAATATATATATATGCCTATAAATATTCTAATATATATATATATGCCTATAAATATTCTAAATATGTATATTAATATTAAACGGCTTAATTAAAAAAATAATTACGTTTGTTTTGATTACCTTTTGAAGTAAACTCTTATGAGTGATAACTTTAGCTGCAAATAATTCCAGCTCCTACAGCTCTTTAAATGTCGAATGAACACAGGGACTCCCGCTTAAAACGGTGGATGCGTTCATGGTAAATCTGCTTTAAATAAAATCCTCATTCTCGGAGGTTCAGTAATATAGTTTCTCTTCTTTGCACTGAGGTCACAAAGGAAATAGATGCCTCATGTCAAGGCCATTCAACCTGTTCCTTAATATGGACAGTGTAGACTCTACTGCGTTCTGCAGTACAGTATAACGTCTTATCCGAAAACGGTGATCTTTCCAAGCCTATTAGTGTGCTCTTTCTCGCCTAGCAGGACGATTATTTAACGGATATAAATCTAAACGCCTGGCACATTTGAGACTCGAAACTGAAAGGGGTGGGGTCTGATTCAGTCGGTAGCATGCCAGACTCGTAATCCACAGTCACCAGGTTCGAGTCCCACCTGTATCAGCATTGACTTACTCCTTACTCCACTCTTGATCTCGGTCATAAAAGGAAAACCGATGGATTCGGAAAGGACACCGTCCGTCGGACGGAACGTAAACCGTAACCGTTGTTCAGCAGAGCCATACGCAAATTAAAGAATACACTGGATGGCCTTGTCGAGATAGAAAGGCTTCCATCTGTCTCCTAACAGCTGTTCAGGGGATTCCCTTCCCCATATCTTCTCTGAACTCTTGGGATCCTTGTGACATGACCATTTAGCAAGGAAAAAATATCAGAAAACGTTACACAACCTCAACTAATATATCAACAGCAAGAATATCACAATCTCTCGCTGTACGACAGCGAATACAACGCATTTAAAGAATAAACCAACTAAACAACGACGTTAGCAAAAACCCTTCTAACAAAATTAATAACTGTATCAAAAGAAAGAAAAAAAATCAATAAGAGTAACTTGTCAACCATCGCTATTGTCAACGTTCTCAAGTTTTATATCTACAGGTCTTCAACCATCCAACGAATAACTGTGTAGCTGAAGAAAGTGAGTGTTGTGGAACTCTTTGTCTTTACTTATACCTGGTTTTCGTAAAAAAAAAGAAAATCAATAGCATCAAAGAGCACTTTTGGTACAAAACTGGAAAACTCCGTTTAGAGTTCCCCCTGTAAGTCCCAAACGGAAATTTCATTGTCGCTACATATTGTGCTTCGTGACGTTGTCAGTTGTGATTTGCTTCAAAAAACGCTTTATGGACGTTTCAGTTTAGATGAAGCAGGATGCTGCTTTTAGCCACACTCGTTTACTACTCAGATGGGGCAGCAACGAAGACACCAGCTGGGCTTCCATCTTGATCGTCATCTCATGATTGCTCCTTTGCTGTCAAGGCTCCTTTCTCTTTTGACACAAAATATTCGAAATGTTTTGTTTCGAAATGTGTTTGTGAAAAATACAGCAAAGCGCTTTCTCTTAGAAAAGGGTTTTGGGAATTATAATTGAAGGGCATTCTTTTACAATTTTTTTTGGGAATTACAGCGAAGATCTTTCTCGAGTAAAATTGTTGGGATATAGGAAATCTTTTTGTTATGAAATTTGCTAAAAAAAATCAGAGTGAAACTCATTGTCTTGAAAACGTTACGGGATTTTTGACTCTTACTCTTAAAAACATTGTTCTGATATTAGACTCTTCTTCTTGAAAACATTACTGGGATCTTAGACTTTCTTTCTCTAAAAAAATGCTGGTACTTTAGACTCTTTCTCTTGAAAACATTGCTGAGATTTTAGACTCTTTCTCTTGAAAACATTACTGGGATTTTAGACTCTCTTGAAAACATTACTGGGATTTTAGACTCTTTCTCTAAAAAATGCTGGTATTTTAGACTCTTTCTCTTGAAAACATTGCTGAGATTTTAGACTCTTTCTCTTGAAAACATTACTGGGATTTTAGACTCTTTCTCTTGATAACATTGCTCAGATTTTAGACTCTTTCTCTTGAAAATATTACTGGGATTTTATACTTTTTCTCTTGAAAAAATTGCGCTGGTATTTTAGACTCTTTCTCTTGAAAACATTGCTGAGATTTTAGAATCTTTCTCTTGAAAACATTACTGGGATTTTAGACTCTTTCTCTTGATAACATTGCTCAGATTTTAAACTCTTTCTCTTGAAAACATTACTGGGATTTTAGACTCTCTTGAAAACATTACTGGGATTTTAGACTCTTTCTCTAAAAAATGCTGGTATTTTAGACTCTTTCTCTTGAAAACATTGCTGAGATTTTAGACTCTTTCTCTTGAAAACATTACTGGGATTTTAGACTCTTTCTCTTGATAACATTGCTCAGATTTTAGACTCTTTCTCTTGAAAATATTACTGGGATTTTATACTTTTTCTCTTGAAAAAATTGCGCTGGTATTTTAGACTCTTTCTCTTGAAAACATTGCTGAGATTTTAGAATCTTTCTCTTGAAAACATTGCTGGAATTTTAGACTCTTTCTCTTGAAAATATCACTTACATCTTAGAATCTTTCTCTTGAAAACATTACTGGGATTTTAGACTCTTTCTCTTGATAACATTGCTCAGATTTTAGACTCTTTCTCTTGAAAATATTACTGGGATTTTATACTTTTTCTCTTGAAAAAATTGCGCTGGTATTTTAGACTCTTTCTCTTGAAAACATTGCTGAGATTTTAGACTCTTTCTCTTGAAAACATTGCTGGGATTTAGACTCTTTCTCTTGAAAATATCACTTGCATCTTAGAATCTTTCTCTTGAAAACATTACTGGGATTTTAGACTCTTTCTCTTGAAAACATTGCTGGTATTTTAGACTTTTTCTCTTGAAAATTTACTGGGATTTTAGACTCTTTCTCTTGAAAACATTGCTGAGATTTTAAACTCTTTCTCTTGAAAACATTACTGGGATTTTAGACTCTTTCTCTTGAAAACGTTACTGGGATTTTAGACTCTTTCTCTAAAAAATGATGGTATTTTAGACTCTTTCTCTTGAATACATTGCTGAGATTTTAGACTCTTTCTCTTGAAAACATTACTGGGATTTTAGACTCTTTCTCTTGATAACATTGCTCAGATTTTAGACTCTTTCTCTTGAAAATATTACTGGGATTTTATACTTTTTCTCTTGAAAAAATTGCGCTGGTATTTTAGACTCTTTCTCTTGAAAACATTGCTGAGATTTTAGACTCTTTCTCTTGAAAACATTGCTGGGATTTAGACTCTTTCTCTTGAAAATATCACTTGCATCTTAGAATCTTTCTCTTGAAAACATTACTGGGATTTTAGACTCTTTCTCTTGAAAATATTACTTGTATTTTAGACTCTTTCTCTTGAAAACATTGCTGAGATTTTAGACTCTCTTGAAAACATTACTGGTATTTTAGACTCTTTCTCTAGAAAAAAATGCTGGTATTTTAGACTCTTTCTCTTGAAAATATTACTTGTATTTTAGACTCTTTCTCTTGAAAATATTACTTGTATTTTAGACTCTTTCTCTTGAAAACATTGCTGAGATTTTTGACTCTTTCTCTTGAAAACATTACTGGGATTTTAGACTTTTTCTCTTGATAACATTACTTGTATTTTAAAATCTTTCTCTTGAAAATATTACAATAATAAAATCCCAGAAAACATTACTGGGATTTTAGAGTCTTTCTCTTGAAAATATTACTTGCATTTTAGACTCTCTTGAAAATATTACTTGTATTTTAGACCCTTTCTCTTGAAAATTTTACTTGTATTTTAGAATCTTTCTCTTGAAAACATTACTGGGATTTTAGACTCCTTCTCTTGAAAATATTACTTGCATTTTAGACTCTTTCTCTTGAAAATATTACATGCATTTTAGACTCTCTTGAAAATATTACTTGTATTTTAGAATCTTTCTCTTGAAAACATTACTGGGATTTTAGACTCTTTCTCTTGAAAATGTTACTGGGATTTTAGACTCTTTCTCTTGAAAACATTACTGATTTTAGACTCTTTCTCTTGAAAATATTACTTGCATTTTTAGACTCTTTCTCTTGAAAATATTGCTGGGATTTTAGACTCTTTCTCTTGAAAATATTACTTGTATTTTCGACTCTTTCTCTTGAAAATATTACTTGTATTTTAGAATCTTTCTCTTGAAAACATTACTTGCATTTTAGAGTCTTTCTCTTGAAAATATTACTTGGATTTTAGACTCTTTCTCTTGAAAATATTACTTGCATTTTAGACACTTTCTCTTGAAAATATTACTGGGATTTTAGACTCTTTCTCTTGAAAATATTACTTGCATTTTAGACTTTTTCTCTTGAAAATATTACTGGGATTTTAGACTCTTTCTCTTGAAAATATTACTTGTATTTTAGACTCTTTCTCTTGAAAATATTACCTGCATTTTAGACTCTTTCTCTTGAAAATATTACTTGTATTTTAGACTCTTTCTCTTGAAAATATTACTTGCATTTTCGACTCTTTCTCTTGAAAATATTACTTCTATTTTAGAATCTTTCTCTTGAAAACATTACTTGCATTTTAGAGTCTTTCTCTTGAAAATATTACTTGGATTTTAGACTCTTTCTCTTGAAAATATTACTTGCATTTTAGACTCTTTCTCTTGAAAATATTACTGGGATTTTAGACTCTTTCTCTTGAAAATATTACTTGCATTTTAGACTTTTTCTCTTGAAAATATTACTGGGATTTTAGACTCTTTCTCTTGAAAATATTACTGGGATTTTAGACTCTTTATCTTGAAAATATTACTGGGATTTTAGACTCTTTCTCTTGAACATATTACTTGCATTTTAGACTCATTCTCTTGAAAATATTACTTGCATTTTAGACTCTCTCTCTTGAAAATATTACTTGTATTTTAGACTCTTTCTCTTGAAAACATTACTTGGATTTTGCTAATTCGTTCGCTTATAAAATTTATAAGAATCAGAGAAGAGAGAATTTTTCTCTTCCTCTTGCAAAATTGCAGGGATTATACGAACTCTTTATCCCATAAAACTTGGTTAGAATCATAGAGAAGCTCTTTCTCTTTCAAAATGTTTTGGGATTAGAGCGAATTTTTATAAAATTTGTTGTCTTACGAGAAAGCGTTTTTTCTAACGAAATTTACGGGAAAAGGGGGCTTGACAAGCACAACTCTTCCTGGAGAGTTTGAATATCAAGTCTAAAGAAATTTGTTGTTATTTTTAACTTCATCGCTATCTGTTACAATATTTGCCGGGAAGCTGTTCCTATTACACAATTTTTCTGGGAAGAATAAGCAAAGCTTTTTCTCTTATAAAATGTGCGGGGGAAGTATAAGCGAAGCTCTTTCTTTTATACAATTTGCTAGGAGTATGGGGAAACTATTTTTTTATATAAATTCGTTGAGATTACAGTTTTTTCCTCTCTAAAAGTTGTGAATATTATAAGAAAATGCGTTCTCCTATCAAATGCTTTGGTCTTATATGAAAGCTTCCTCTGTGAAAAATTTGTAGGGATTGTAGGAAAGCTGTTTATCCTACGAAATTCACTGAGTTGGTTTGTTTTACCTCTGAGCGGCACTTTTTTGCACACCATGGGCTAAATGATCAGGTCACATGGATCCCGAAGGCTCAGAGAAGGTTGGGGGAGGGGACCCACTGGTACAGCTGTTGGGAGACAGATGGTAGCCTCCCGTCAAGGCCATTAAGCGTGTTCTTTAACGTGCACAGGGTATGGCTCTCCCATACACGGAGCCACGACTTAACGTCCCATCCGACGGACGGCGGCCTTTCCAAGCCCATCGGTGTCCCCTACTGACCGTGGGCAGGGCGGGAATTTTGCGGAGATAAATCTCAACGCTAATCCAGCTGGGACTCGAACCTGGGAACTACAGATTACGAGCCTGGCGCGCTACCGACTGAGCCACCCCCGCCCTAAAATTCACTGAAATTGTAATGAATCTCTTTCTCTTCAAAAGCTGATAATACAGCGAACTGCTTTCTTTCGCAAAATTTCTGGGGAATTATAGCGAGGATCCTTATTTTTTAAATTTTTTTGGGGGATTATAGCGAAGCTTTTATCAAATTTGTTGGGATTATAACTACGCTGTTATAAAACTTGTTGGGATTATAGTGGAGCAGTTATTAATTTGTTGGCAGTATAACGAAGTTGTTTATAAATTTGTTGGGATTACAGCAAAGTTGTTATAAAATTGTTGGGATTATAGCGAACCTGTTATAAAAATTTGTTCGGAAAAATATGACGTTGTTATAAAATCTACTGGGATTAATACGAAGCTGTTATAAAATTTGTTGGGATTAATGCGAAGCTTCTTCTTTTATAAATTTAGTGCTATTTTTGTGAATCTCTTGTAAAATTTCCGGAATTGAAGCAGAGATGTTTCTCTTTAAGACGTTTTTGATATTACAGTGAAGCCCTTTCCGTTTCAAACTAGGATTATAGTAAAGCTCTGCAATGAATTAGTCATTTATACCATTTTTGTGCAGGAGAGACTATCCTCTGCTCTTAAGTAAACTTAAAGGATGGTCGTGACGAGAAGCCTTCATTGTGTTTCTAATAGCTCTGTAATAGATTCTCTTTCCGTATTGGGGCGGGGGTGGCTCAGTCGGTAGCGCGTCAGGCTCGTAATCTGTAGTTCCCAGGTTCGAGTCCCAACTGGGTCAGCGTTGAGATTTATCTCCGCAAAATTCCCTGCCCTGCCCTAGGTCAGTAGGGGACACCGATGGGCTTGGAAAGGCCGCCGTCCGTCGGATGGGACGTTAAGCCGTGGCTCCGTGTGCGGGAGAGACATACCCTGTGCACGTTAAAGAACACGCTGGATGGCCTTGACGGGAGGCTACCATCTGTCTCCCAACAGCTGTTCCAGTGGGTCCCCTCCCCCAACCTTCTCTGAGCCTTCGGGGTCCATGTGACCTGGCCATTTAGCCCATGGTGTGCAAAAAAGTGCCGCTCAGAGGTAAAACAACCCAACTCTTTCCGTATTGTTCTTTGAGCCCTTTGGGAACCTCCTGACCTAGACTATTTAACCTATTTTTTGCAGGAGAAACATACACTGTGAACGTTAAATAGTAGGCTGAGTGGAGTTTTATCTTTCTATTAACAGCTAATCAGTGGATCCCTTCCCCTATCCAGCTCTGAGATCTTGGGGTTTTTGTGACCTATGGATCATTTAGTCCATTGTGTGCTCAAAAATGCCAGTCAGAGATAATACAATCTAAATCAACTACAGCTTCGTGTAATGCATCTGCAGAGTTAAGCCATTATTCAAAACTGCTTTTGATTTTCGGAACAAGTACCACAAGTTGTTGGGAGTTGTTTTAAGCAATTAAGCAACTGCTCTTACTAAGAAAGTTTGAGCCGAGAGATAAGTTTACCGAAAAGGAAAAGGGCTGCATCCCCAACGATGAACAATAACAAAGAAATAGACGTTGATCACTAATAACAAGAAAGTAGTTAAGAAAAATCTTTAACGCCTGAGTAAGAACCGTGAAGACGAGTGAGGTAATTTAGAGAATTAGTAGGACATTAACTAGTCGGACTCTTTCGAGTTAAGTCTTTATTGTGACTTCATTGTCCAGCAGATAATTAGAGTAATTCGGAGTCTTCTATCGGATAAAAGTGGTGGAAATGCTTGGGAACGAACTCGTGAAAGTCTACCTTATCGATTCTCCACAGGAAGTCTAGGACTTTGCTTCAGCAATCCAGTTAGGATGTTAAGACTTTAACTGCATTCGACAATACAGGGCACAAAATTTCATTAGCAATTCCGTTTCTTTAAATTTTCAGAACCTAATGAGCCTCTTAATGAAACGTTCCATTTTTGTTCGGTTTGCAATTGTTGCGGAATCAATTATCTCGTTAAGGTGCTGGAAAGTATCCATTAGTCACGTATTCTTTGCGAAATGGACATTCTTGATTTATTTTGAGTCTCGGTTATCGTTCATAGAATTGAGTTGTTGGGTTGTTTGTATTTTGGGTCGGAATGATTCAGTCGGTAGCGCGCCAGGCTCGTAATCTGTAGTTCCCAGGTTTGAGTCCCAGTTGGGTCAGCGTTTAGATTTATCTCCGCAAAATTTCTGGCCCTGTCCACGATCAGTAGAGGACACCAATGGGCTTGGAAAGGCCTCCGTTCGTCGGATGGGACGTCAAGGTTAGGTTGGGTTGTTTTACCTCTGAGCGGCACTTTTTTTGCACACAATGGGCTAAATGGCCAGGTCACATGAACCCCGAAGGCTCAGAGAAGGTTGGGGGAGGGGACCCACTGGAATAGCTGTTGGGAGACAGATGGTAGCATCCCGTCAAGACCATCCAGCGTGTTCTTTAACGTGCACAGGGTATGGCTCTCTCGCACACGGGGCCACGGCTTAACGTCCCATCCGACGGACGGCGGCCTTCCCAAGCCCATCGGTGTCCCCTACTGACCGTGGGCAGGGGGGGGGGGGAATTTTGCGGAGAGAAATCTCAACGCTGACCCAGCTGGGACTCGAACTTGAGAACTGCAGATTACGAGCCTGGCGCGTTACCGACTGAGCCACCCCCGCCCCTAGGGACGTCAAGCCGTGGTTCTTTGTGCGGAAGAGCCATACCCTGTGGACATTAAAGAACACGCTGGATGGTCTTGACGGGAGGCTACCATCTGTCTCCCAACAGCTGTTCCAGTGGGTCCCCTTCCCCAACCTTCTCTGAGCCTTCGCGTTCCATGTGACCTGGCCATTTAGCTCATGGTTTGCAAAAAGTACCGCTCAGAGGTAAAACAACCCAAACCAAATGTTTGTACTTTTATGCGGTAGAGCCATACCCTGTGGACATTAAAGAACACGCTGGATGGTCTTGACGGGAGGCTACCATCTGTCTCCCAACAGCTGTTCCAGTGGGTCCCCTTCCCCAACCTTCTCTGA
This sequence comes from Ryuthela nishihirai, assembly GCA_038380435.1. Classification (NCBI taxonomy): domain Eukaryota; kingdom Metazoa; phylum Arthropoda; class Arachnida; order Araneae; family Heptathelidae; genus Ryuthela; species Ryuthela nishihirai. The sequence goes on from JAWZYU010000007.1 coordinate 16,991,192, forward strand.
GCCTTCGCGTTCCATGTGACCTGGCCATTTAGCTCATGGTTTGCAAAAAGTACCGCTCAGAGGTAAAACAACCCAATCCAAATGTTTGTACTTTTATGCGGTACTATTTTGTGCGAAAGGGACAAGATGAAGAGGTGGTGAGGATCCCAAGGTTTCGTAACAGGATAGGGGGATTTGGATTTACTGGGAAATAAAGTGAGTTAAGTTTTACCTGTCAGCCGTGAGACTGGGGTGGCTCTGTCGGCAGCATGCCAGGCTCGAAATCTGAAGTTCCCAGGTTCGAGTTCCAACTGGACCAGTGTTGAGATTTATCTTGCTAAAACTCCCCGTCCTGGCCTCGGTCAGGAGAGGGACACCGATCGGCTTGGAAAGCCCGCCGTCTGTCGGATGGGTTGTTTTGAGTTGTTTTACCTCTGAGCGGCACTTTTTTGCACACCATGGCCTAAATGGCCAGGTCACATGGACCCCGAAGGCTCAGAGAAGGTTGGGGGAGGGTCCCCCACTGGAACAGCTGTTGGGAGACAGATGGTAGCCTCCCGTCAAGGCCATCCAGCGTGTTCTTTAACGTGCACAGGGTGTGGCTCTCCCGCACACGGGGCCACGGCTAAACGTCCCATCCGACGGACGGCGGCCTTTCCAAGCCCATCGGTGTCCCCTACTGACCGTGGGCAGGGCGGGGAATTTTGAGGAGATAAATCTCAACGCTGACCAGCTGGGACTCGAACCTGAGAACTACAGATTACGAGCCTGGCGCGCTACCGACTGAGCCACCCCCGCCCCCTGTCGGATGGGACGTTAAGCCGTGGTTACGTGAGCTGGAAAACTATACTGTGTGACGTCAAATAACACGCTGGATGGCCTTGACGGGTGTTTACCATCTGTCTCGTAACAGCTGTCCAATTGGTCCCCGCCCCCAAATCTTCTCTAATTTTGTGCATAGATTAATCTTCCTAAAATTAGGGGGTTGGGACTATTGAGTTACTTTGTGTAACTGTTATACTTCGCGAAATCCTATAAACATTCAGCTTGAGATATTTGCAGTAAAGCTGAGTTACGATCCGGGCTTTGTTGGACTCAATCATGATTTAAAATTCTCATAATTGTGTAAAAATCAATAAAATAGATAATTTGTTTCGGTTATTATATCAACTTTTAAATCAGTCTTTAGCAATTAACCATGAACACCATTTAGCATTTGACTTTTTTTAGGGATTCTTTTTTTATTCATGAATCTATTTAAAGATTTATCGATGTTTCTCAACATGTTCAAAAGAGCCGTATCAAGGCAACAGCTCCTATAACAGAAAGTCAGGGGACAAAATTTTTGATGTCAGCTTAAGTAGCCCTACCATATAGACACTTCTTATATTTTTTATTCTAATATTATTATTGTTGGACTGTAGAGCTAATCTCTAAACTAATGTTTATCTATAAATATATTTTATTTAGGAGAAAAATTATTTGTATCAGTTAGCATTATGATAATTGAATATAAATGCGAATGATTTTCTTTCTAAATGAAATATATTCATAGATAAACATTAGTAGAAAGATTAGCACAAAAGTTCTCCAATAATAATATTAGAATCAAAAATATAAGATTTGTCCGTGTGGTTGGACTACTTTAAGCTGACGTCATAAATTCTGTCCACTGGCCTTCTGTTATAGGAGGTGTTGATCAAGGTAATACCTCCTATAACAGAAAGTCAGAGAACCAAATTTACGCAGTGAGCTTAAGAAGTATTACTATATAGAAACATCTTATAATTTTAATATTATTACTGGTGGATTCTGTGCTAATCTTTATACTAATATTGATCTATAAATATATTTTATTTAGGATAAAATTTATTTGCGTTAATTAGAATTATTATATTTCATAATAAATATGAATAATTTAATTCCTAAATAAAATATATTTCTTGATAAACGTTAGTATAAAGAATAGCGCAAGAGGCCACTAGTAATAATATTGGAATAAAAAAATACGGAAAAAAATTTGATTCATTGGACTTTTGTCAAAGAATGTAGAGGGTGAAGAAGTTAAGCTTCCATAGAGATTAATGTAAAATCGAGTACGTGCATTTGGCGTAGAGGTGAAACGAACATTACAGGGGGACTAACGCTTTTGTAATTACATGTTACTGTCAACTTCCATTCTCTTCGCTTTTCCTATGTAATAATTTCCCATTGATATCCTTGCAGAGTATATTAATATCAATTCTGTTTCCTGTTTCTATGCAACCAAGAAAGCTTCTAATTGTAATAATTTATTCTATAAATTAACTTCAGACTAATTTCATATCTTCTCTATCCGTTCAAATTATAATTGTTGGTTCAACGAAAAATAATTCCAATGGAGAAAATAAACCTTATTAAAATCATGATATTATTTTTTTCAAATACAAAGTGCAGTTACTTTTTTTCCTTTTTTAAAATATAAATTTTTTGATGCATAATTCCTTTGCCCCTTATTGTGTGCTTCCCAGCTTACACAAATGCAGGATACGAATCGAAACACCGCTTGAGGTCGCCACTTACGCTTTGTCAAAGCTGAACTTCTTTTCCTTATACGTTCTTTGCTTCTGTTATAGGAGGTGGTGACCAGGGCTAGAGGCCCTATATAGGTAGAGGTTGGCCATCTCAAAATTGGACGCCATGTTTTGTCGTCGCTCGGATTGTTTAGCTGGCATAGCTGAATGGTATTGCACGAATACTTATGGATTCATGAAAAGGTAGGGTAATATTTGATACAGATTTCAGTGCATGATTGGAAACATTTTAGAAAACGGATAAAAAAGGAAAAGTAAATTTTAGGCCTTTTTTTCTTTAAAAAAATATATAATTTCCTATTGTTGTCTTGTCCGTCTGTCGACATCGAACTATTTTGTTTATACAGATAAATAAAAAATTCTTTTTGTGTTAGATAGGAATTAATGATATATTACGATTTGCATTTTTCGAATCTCCCAAAAGTTATAACTGCGCCCTCTAACGGTGGAAAAATTTTAAAATTCCAAATTATCAAACGAATATTTCAAACGATGTTGTTATGTTAGAAGTTTAAAATTTTGGTGTTGAAATGTGAAGGTTACGAAGTTACCAGTGGCAACAATCACTTGACCCTTTAGACCCAGGGGGAGGTGAATGCAACTTTTTTTTTGTTTCGACAGAAAAGTGTATGTTTTTAGAGATAAATTAAAAATTCTTTTTGAATTGGTCAGGTATTGATGAAATATTACAATTTGCATTTTGCAAATTTCCCAAAAGCTAAAACTGCGCCCTCCAACGGTGGAAAAAATTTAAAAATACCAAAAATTTAAAACGAATATTGCAAACGATGTAGTTAGGCTAGAAATTTAAAATTTTGGTCGTGGAATGTGACAGTGTTGAAAATTCCATTGACAACAATGAGTTGACCCTAAGCCCAGGGTAGGGAAGAAACGGAACGGTTTTGCTTTAAGAGATAATTGGAAATCTCTTTTTTTAGTTGGTTACTAATGAAATGTAATTCGCATTTTCAAAGGTAGTTTTAATTTATGTTATTAGAGATCACTAAATATCGTAATTGCAAAACTTTTAACGAATGTTTCAAGTGATCTCTTTATGGTAGGAATTTCGGCAAAATAAACAATTAATATTTTATTAGTACCTATAATGTGCGAAAAAATTTTCATTTATCTCTTAAAGCAGAAAATTTGCATTTTACCAATGGGACAAATAATTACTATTAGGTTAAACCACTTTATCATCAATCTATTATACAATTTATTATGATCAAAAACTTAAGTTTCTAGCAAAAATAGATCGTTTGCAATATTTATTTAAAGATTTGGTATTTTCCAGCTTCTTCGGCCGCTGGAGGTCGCCTTTCAAGTTTTTATTTACCCTCTTTAGCACTCTCTAACACTGGAAATTGCAGCTGATGGGTATTCCAAAAACGCAAATATTAATATTTTTGTGGAAAAAAAATTCGCCGATATACGAGATTCGAACCGCAACTCTCCAGAAATATGCCAGAACATTCTAACCTGTTGAACTAAAGCCGGCTTTTTTCACAAAAAAAATTTATTGATTTATAGACGTTTAAACGTCTACAGGTAATGCTGAAATTATCAAATATTGTCTAAATCATTAATATTTTGTTAGTGTCTGTAAAACAAAAACAAAAAAAACAAACATTGTTTCGTTTATCTCTTAAGAAAACGTTTCATTTTCACACCCCCTTTTTGGCTAAGACGGGAAAACCTTGTTGCCGTTGTAAACCTTCTGACCATAACACTCTACTACCAAAATTTCAGGTTTCCAGTGTAAATAGTTTGCTTGTAATATTCGTTTGAAATTTTAGCATTTTCCATCTTTTCCCACCGCTAGAGGGCGCTATTAAAGCTATTGAAAATTTTCAAAATTGCTAATCACAATATTTTTTCGACACCTATCCAACCCAAAAAGTATTTTTCATTTAGCTCTAAAAGTAAAAAAAAAATATTGTCTATAGACGGACAGACAGGTATAAAGACAAATGGACAGACAACAGTTAACAGAGAGACGGACAGACAGACGAACAAATACTGTCATAGGCAGACGACAAAGTGAAAACATTAGCTCGTTTTTCAAATGAACCTTAAAAGAAATTATTTGTTTGTTTTCAGCCAGCTCGTTTCACTTTTGCAGTCGTTTGCCGTCTTCTGATGGAGATTCTCGGGGGAAAATATTCGTTAAATTATTTCTTCGAGTGAAATTTTTACACCCAATGCAGCGCAGTGAGACATTCATAAAATATGATAGCTTTCGTAGACAAAAAAAAGTGGTAGAAATATATAAAACTATAACAATTGAGAAGTTTTAACTTGGTACATACACTAACTCATAGGCTTTCATCTCACGGTACGACAAAATATGGCGTCCATAAACCACGTGACTCAATCAACCAATGACAGTGAATCACCGAGATGGCCAGCCTAGAAAGAAGGATGTATAAGAAGAAAAAGGCCAGTCTCTAACTATACAGGACTTGTAATCAGGGCCACCTATCTATACCGGACCTTGACATCGCTACGCAAAGAGGAGAGAAAGGATTTTTAAATATGTGTATAGATTTAAATAGTTTAATATGTCTAATGTACTACTGTACTGTCAAAAAACTATAAGTTATTTAAATTCCTTAATACGAAATAATTTTTTATGACTTTCTTAAAATATTTATGAATTTTTAGAATTATAAAAATTAAAAATAAATTAAACAACTACCACTTTAGTTTCAAGAAACTTTAATACATATAGAGAGAAACGTTAATACTTTTTATTAGTGCAGTAACACAAGCCTGGTAAGATATAGGTGGTTCTGGGCACTTTAAAGAAGTTGGATGGTTGGATGGCTTTAACTGCAAAGGTTTTTCTCTTCTAATAGTTGTTCTTTTTATCCCCTTCCTCTATCCAACTCTGAATCCTTTTTGACTTGGCTGATTTGGCATATGCGCAAAAAGTGCCACTCAGAGGTAAAGAACAATCCTTAAACCTTTAAATAATGGGAAAATATTGCAATAAATGAAAGCTTAGATCGATCTACTTCTTAACAGCTGTCCTCCTGATTCCTCTCCGTTATTCAGTTCTTCTGAAGCCTCGTGCCTTTTTCTTTTTCTAAAAGAAGGTATTCTTCTACACAAAGGATGGAGATAACCTACAGGCTCTATTGGATTTGTCCTATTTATCATACAACATACAACCCTCCACCCCGCAAAAAGAGGGAAATTCCTGCTTGTTTAGCAGAAGGTATGCTAATCACTAGAGAACACATAAAAGTGTTCTTACGTACCCAGGATTTAGTTTCGGGGGGGGGGGGGTCGAGAATTTAATTTAGTTTCGTGAGGGGTTCTGAGAGTAAGAGTTTTCTAGGGTTTCCAAATTACTGAAATATTCAACCGAAAAAGATTTGGGTTGTTTTATCTCTGAGCGGCATTTTTTGCACACAATGGGCTAAATATCCAGGTCACGATGACCCCGAAAACTCAGAGGTTGGGGAGGAGATCCACTGGAACAGCTGTTGGGAACAGATGGTAGTCTTCCGTCAAGGTCATCCAGTGTGTTCTTTAACGTGAACAGGGTATGGCTTTCCTGCACACGGGGACACGGCTTAATCTCCCATCCGACGGATGAAGGGATTTCTAAGTCCATCGATGTCCCCTACTGATCGTGGGAAGGGAGTTTTGAGGAGATAAATCTGAACGCTGACCCAGTTAGGACTCGAACTTGGGAATTGCAGATTATGAGCCTGGATCGCTACCGACTGACTTTAGTGTCGTACATAAAATATGTGACTAAAATAAATTATACAAAGATAACTGTTTTGGATTTCAAAGCAGGTAGACTTTGTTTATTTACTTTGAAACAAAGTTTGAGATGTCGTATAAGACGAACGCTTTTTGTGGGAAGGGGGTGTCAGACTTCTTCCCCCCCCCTACTTGGTACGTCCCTGAACACTGGGTGCAAAAAAAGTTCCACTCCGAGAGGAATAAGAAACCAATAATCCCTCAGATCTTTAAACACTAGAGAAATGTTATTACAGATTTAATTTACATCTTTAATTTATATTCATTGATCTCTTTCCAAAAAGCTTATTCTGAAAACTAGGAACTGGAAATGACTTTTCTTTGGAATAACACTCAAGTTTTATAATAATTTGTTTGCGAATCTAGGAAGGAAAGATCTGTTTCCTTGAATCTCTGCAATTTTCCCAAGTTTTGATTTCTTTTATTTCGTTAATCAAATTACTTCTACTATGGGATTACTGACAATATCATTAAGTCGTAGTACTTGAGCCATAAATTCTGTTCAGAAAAACAATGACTGAAGTTCTCGAAATACACAAAAATTCATGAAATGGCCTCAAGTACCTGATCTTCCGACATAATTTCCGATTGTTTTACAAAAGAAGGATTTCGAGGAACGCCTCTATTTGTTTCCAATGAATTGAGAGCAGAATAATCCTCTCTTTCAAAGGACTATATTGAAGATGAAGGATCAGAACACAGCAACAGAAAAAAATATATATATTAAGGAAAGCCAAGGAATTACAATTCATTAAAAGCCAGACTTGATCAAGTCCTCTTCACTTCGAATTCTGTTCTTTTCCGGAAGCACTTCATCAAATGCAGCCTCACTCTCGAGGTCTGATGAAGGAGTCTAAAATGAAATGGTTCAGTTTTCGCTTCGCTAACGAAATGATGTTTCTAGTTAATTAAATTTTAGCTTCCTTTTTGTTTTTCTGTTTCCACTCGGTGTTGTCTCCATTTGGTTTTAACATCCACATTAAAACTCACTCTTTATTACATTTAGTTATGGGAGAAGAATGGAATGGAAGAATGGAATGGAATGGATTTAGCACTGTACGGAAAAAAATCACCAGCGTTTGTCAATAACTGGAAACATTGGGTATCCAGTTTGTTTTATTAGAAATAGAAAATTATTTGTTTCAACGAGGGGTCGATGCCATTGAACACTGCTTAAATAAAAAACTTTTTGTGATGAAAAGTGAATGAAATCAGGAAGATTATTTTTTTCAACTATAATAATTCGGTAAAAGACAAGTCACTTTGTTATAAAAATATTAACCAAAATCGAAGAAGAATAGAATATACATTGCATCAACAAAATTTTATGTCGTCCTATGGCCGAGTGGTTAGCGTGCTTGGCTATTGATCAAAGGGACATGGGTTCGAGCCCCGAGTAAGGAATGGATGTTTGTGTTTGCCTTTCTGTTGAGGTCTCGCCATCCTCACAGATCTTCTCCATCCCATGTCCGAGTGATTAGGGTGCTTGGCTGCTGATCAAAGGGACATGGGTTCGATCCCCGAGTAAGGAATGGGTGTTTATGTTTGCCTTTCTGCTGAGGTCCCGCCATCTTCACAGATATTCTCCATCCAATGGGCGAGTGATTAGAGTGCTTGGCTACTGATCAAAGGGACCTTGGTTCGAGCCCCGAGTAAGGAATGGGTGTTTATGTTTGTCTTTCTGCTGAGGTCCTGCCATCCTCACAGATCTTCTCCGTACCATGGCCGAGTGATTAGAGTGCTTGACTAATGATCAAAGGGACCTGGGTTCGAGCTCCGAGTAAGGAATGGGTGTTTGCCTTTCTGCTGAGGTCCCGCCATCCTCACAGATATTCTCCATCCCATGGCCGAGTGATTAGATTGCTTGGCTGCTGATCAAAAGGACATGGGTTCGAGTCCCGAGTAAGGAATGGGTGTTTGCCTTTCTGCTGAGATCCCGCCATCCTCACAGATATTCTCCATCCCATGGCCGAGTGATTAGAGTGTTTGGCTGCTGATCAAAGAGACATGAATTCGAGCCCCGAGTAAGGAATGGATGTTTGTGTTTGCTTTTCTGCTAAAGTCCCCGATCCTCACAGATATTCTCCATCCCATGGCCGAGTGATTAGAGTGTTTGGCTGCTGATCAAAGGGACATGGGTTCGAGCCCGGAGTAAGGAATAGGTGTTTGTGTTTGTCTTTCTGCTGAGGTCCCGACATCCTCACAGATCTTCTCCGTCCCATGGCCGAGTGATTAGAGTGCTTGACTAATGATCAAAGGGACCTGGGTTCGAGCTCCGAGTAAGGAATGGGTGTTTGCCTTTCTGCTGAGGTCCCGCCATCCTCACAGATATTCTCCATCCCATGGCCGAGTGATTAGAGTGCTTGGCTGCTGATCAAAGGGACATGGGTTCGAGCCCTGAGTAAGGAATAGGTGTTTGTGTTTGTCTTTCTGCTGAGGTCCCGACATCCTCACAGATCTTCTCCGTCCCATGGCCGAGTGATTAGAGTGCTTGACTAATGATCAAAGGGACCTGGGTTCGAGCTCCGAGTAAGGAATGGGTGTTTGCCTTTCTGCTGAGGTCCCGCCATCCTCACAGATCTTCTCCGTCCCATGGCCGAGTGATTAGAGTGCTTGACTAATGATCAAAGGGACCTGGGTTCGAGCTCCGAGTAAGGAATGGGTGTTTGCCTTTCTGCTGAGGTCCCGCCATCCTCACAGATATTCTCCATCCCATGGCCGAGTGATTAGAGTGTTTGGCTGCTGATCAAAGGGACATGAATTCGAGCCCCGAGTAAGGAATGGATGTTTGTGTTTGCTTTTCTGCTAAAGTCCCGCCATCCTCACAGATATTCTCCATCCCATGGCCGAGTGATTAGAGTGCTTGGCTGCTGATCAAAGGGACATGGGTTCGAGCCCGGAGTAAGGAATAGGTGTTTGTGTTTGTCTTTCTGCTGAGGTCCCGACATCCTCACAGATCTTCTCCGTCCCATGGCCGAGTGATTAGAGTGCTTGACTAATGATCAAAGGGACCTGGGTTCGAGCTCCGAGTAAGGAATGGGTGTTTGCCTTTCTGCTGAGGTCCCGCCATCCTCACAGATATTCTCCGTCCCATGGCCGAGTGATTAGAGTGCTTGGCTAATGATCAAAGGGATATGGGTTCGAGCTCCGAGTAAGGAATGGATGCTTGTGTTTGCCTTTCTGCTGAGGTCCCGCCATCCTCACAGACCTTCTACTATGGCGTAGAAACTCTCAGACTCCTGTCAGACGTCTGTGGCAAGCAACTGCTTGAGGGAATATTTATTTAACCAAATATTCAGATTCCCACACTATGTCAATGAGAATCGAACTTCGAAGTTGTCTAACTTCTAAAATAAGCATTTGTGTGAAAAATGCGACTGGAGACAAAAAATCATAATCAAATCTATTTAAATCTCGATTTTCAACAATGTTCGTTCATCATTGAAAGAAATAGAGAAACTAGAATATTTCACAACAGAAAATGCGATTTTATTTCAGAAATTAATTAAAACTGTTTTAGAAAATAAATATAGAGTTTCGAAATTTGTATAATCAATATTTTAATAATGTTAGATAATTATAAGTGAATTTGATAAAAGAAGAAAATTTATTGTTAAATATTCCAGCTCCTACATCTCTTTAAATATTAAACGAATTATTAAACGAATATTGTGGAATAGCGAGATTTTAAGTAGATTTGATTGCAATCTTTATTTTATCTTCAATTTTTTTTTACGTTAAACGAGTATTTTAGAAATTATAGAGCTTTGAAGTTAAATTCCTATGCAAATGATATGAAAATTCTTTATTTGAGTAGAGTACTGCACTTCAGAGTTAAGTTATGAAAGCAAAAAAAAAGGCGAGCCTTGGAATTAATATAGAAAATCTAAAGTAATAATAAATTTTTAACTCTGAAAGAAAAAAAGTTGATTAGGAAGGAAAAGAACTTGAGATGGTGTCTTAATTTTCCTAATGAGGACAACACATTGGTACAAATAATGGTTTCTGGGAGGTGATAAGAACAGAGTTGCGACGGATGACATTTGGGTTGGGTTACTTCTGAGCTGTCCTTTTTTAGCACTCAATGGGCTAAATGGCCAGGTCACAATGAACCCGAGAGCTCAGAGAAGTTGTGGGGAGCGGATCCACTGTTTTTTGGGAGACAGATGGTAGCCTCCCGTCAAGTCCATACAAATGTTCTTTAACGTGAACAAGGTATGACTCTCCCGCCCACGGAGTCACGGCTCAACGTCCCATCCGTTGGACGGCGACCTTTCCAAGACCATCGGCATACCCTATTAACCGAGGGCAGGTTGGGGAGTTTTGTAGAGATAAACCTCAATCAAAGAATGTAGAGGGAGAAGAAGTTAAGCTTCCATAGAGATTAATGTAAAATCGAGTATCGTGCATTTGGCGTAGAGGTGAAACGAACATTACAGGGGGACTAACGCTTTTGTAATTACATGTTACTGTCAACTTCCATTCTCTTCGCTTTTCCTATGTAATAATTTCCCATTGATATCCTTGCAGAGTATATTAATATCAATTCTGTTTCCTATTTCTATGCAACCAAGAAGGCTTCTAATTGTAATAATTTATTCTATAAATTAACTTCAGGCTAATTTCAAATCTTCTCCATCCGTTCAATTTATAATAGTTGGTCCAACGAAAAATAATTCCAATGGAGAAAATAAACCTTTATTAAAATCATGATATTATTTTTTTCAAATACAAAGTGAAATTACTTTTTTTCCTTTTTTAAAATATAAATTTTTCGATGCATAATTCCTTTGCCCCTTATTGTTTGCATCCCAGCTTAAACAAATGCACGATACGAATCGAAACACCGCTTGAGGTCGCCACTTACGCTTTGTCAAAGCTGAACTTCTTTTCCTTATACGTTCTTTGCCTCAATGTTGGCCCAAGTGGAGCTCCAAACTGGTAATTGCCGATTAGGGGGCACTCCCCAACCCCTTTTTCCTCAGAGTTAATTCTTATACGTTGAGGCTGGAGCAAGGTCAGGCAATTCAGCGCTTTATGATATAAAGCAAAGATTTAATAAGAGAGCGGAAGGTTTCTCCACAAATTATTTTTAAACTGTTAGGACGATGTATTGCTGCCACTGCCAGAACTCTTAAAACATTTAATAAATATAGCAAAAAATAGCTATTCGCAGCGATTTTACTTATATTTTTAACTCATCAGTTACGTGCTTTATATATCATATTATATAATTGCCGTAATTTCCTGCGTGCGAACGAGGGGACATGTGGACGTCATCAGCAGCAGGAAATTTCGGTTCCTTTTGGTTCTGCGGTTACTTGAGCGATCGGTGCCAAATTTGATGGGGGTGATCTCATGAAGTTCTAACTCTGTTGGGGTAACCGATCTGGTTCCTAGCTACCGTGAGTCGGGAGTAATCCCTCGGAGAGTGTCGAAATTTCTGAGGGCGCTGCCGTCACCTACCTTGTAAACGGAGTAGTACGTTGTAATAAGAAAGGCGGATAGCTCTAAAATTAAGTTAGAATTATCAATGATGCATTTGGTGCCAAACGTTTGGCGGTACTTAACTAGTATTATGCATTTTTTAATTCAATTAGTTATACATACTTTTAAAAAATTAGTTATTAACTTTAAACTACTTAACATTTTAGGGGTCTCTCTCAGTAGTGGGGCGGGGGTGGCTCAGTCGGTAGCGCGCCTGGCTCGTAATCTGTAGTTCCCAGGTTCGAGTCCCAGCTGGGTCAGCGTTGAGATTTATCTCCGCAAAATTCCCCACCCTGCCCACGGTCAGTAGGGGACACCGATGGGCTTGGAAAGGCCGCCGTTCGTCGGATGGGACGTTAAGCCGTGGCCCCTTGTGCGGGAGAGCCATACCCTGTGCACGTTAAAGAACACGCTGGATGGCCTTGACGGGAGGCTACCATCTGTCTCCCAACAGCTGTTCCAGTGGGTCACCTCCCCCAACCTTCTCTGAGCCTTCGGGGTCTTGTGACCTGGCCATTTAGCCCATGGTGTGCAAAAAAGTGCCGCTCAGAGGTAAAACAACCCAACTCTCAGTAGCGTGCCAAGATTGCAATCTGTAGTTCCCAAGTTCGCAACCCAAGTGTGCCGGTATTGGTTTTTATGTGCAAAATAACGCCCACTCTGCCCTCAGTCCAGAAAGTGGACACCGATGGACTTGGAAAGGCCACAGTCCTTCGGATGGGACGTAAAGCCTTGGTTCCTTGGGCAGGAGAGCCATACCCTCTGCATGTTAAAGAATACGCTTGGTAGGTTTGACGGGAGGCTTATCTCTGTATCCTACTAGCTGTTCCAGTGGGTCCCCTTCCCCCAACCTTCTCTAAACCCTCAGGGTCATTGTGACCTGGCCATTTATCCCATTGTGTGCAAGAAAAAAATGCCGTTCATTAGTAAAAAATCGAACCTAACCTCGTCTTATTAGATAGCCTTGGCTTGGCTCTCTACCTATCCTACTGAGACAGACCACGCTTCAAAACGTTGTGTCCAGTTTCCGAATAAGTTTCAGACTGATATAAATGCATTTTTGTTCACATTACGCACAGGTTTATCATTGGAATACAGCGGATTAACTAAATTCGGAGCACGATCTCATCCTCACACAAATCTCGTTCGAATATGATTAGATTAAAGCAGAAATCTAATCCTGATGGGTTTAATAACATGTTCAACACGTCAACGGCTATTAGCAATTACTCTAGTGCTGGCTGACTGTTCTATCGCGATAATAGATTTCAATTCATAGGCCATGGGAATAGAGCCAACTTGGCATCTAGTTTCCGTCTCTTAACATCACTATGAGCTGAGAGAGATAATGCCTAGCCGACATTGCTGCATTTAGCAAATCCTTAGTTAAATCGTAAACATTCAGTATAAGACAGAGATTAATGCATTTTAAAAGACCTTTGTCCTGTTTATTAGTTTTACTCTAGGGCAGGATTTTGGGGCGGGGGTGGCTCAGTCGGTAGCGCGCCAGGCTCGTAATCTGTAGTTCCCAGGTTCGAGTCCAAGTTGAGTCAGTGTTGAGATTTATCTCCGCAAAATTCTCCCTTCCCACGGTCAGTAGGGGACACCGATGGGCTTGGAAAGGCCGCCGTCCGTCGGATGGGACGTTAAGCCGTGGCCCCGTGTGCGGGAGAGCCATACCCTGTGCACGTTAAAGAACACAATGGATGGCCTTGACGGGAGGCTACCATCTGTCTCCCAACAGCTGTTCCAGTGGGTCCCCTCCCCCAACCTTCTCTGAGCCTTCGGGGTCCATGTGACCTGGTCATTTAGCCCATGGTGTGCAAAAAAGTGCCGCTCAGAGGTAAAACAACTCAACGTTAAAGAACACGCTGGATGGCCTTGACGGGGAGGCTACCATCTATCTCCCAACAGCTGTTCCAGTGGGTTCCCTCCCCCAACCTTCTCTGAGCCTTTGGGGTCCATGTCACCTGGCCATTTAGCCCATGGTGTGCAAAAAAGTGCCGCTCAGAGGTAAAACAACCCAATCCAGTGCAGGATTTGTGATTCACGATGTACTTAACCGAACTGTCCCAATTTCTATACCCCTGCGTGTCTCCGTGTTGTTTAAAAAATCAGGTCCCTAGCTGCAATTGATCCCTATGCCACTTAAAATAATAATGCTTTAGTGAATGTGGGGGATCTGGTAACAGCAGCAGATTCAAATGTTATTTTGATTCTTACGTTCACATTTAGGGAGCTGTAAATGGCTACAATAAATTCGGCAACGATTAGTGGTTTAATGTAGTGTCATAATGTTTTGCTTTTACCAACCCAGAATTTCAACTTGAAATGAAATTTGGCACTGAAACCCGTACAACAACCAGAAACCCTGTGCACGTTAAAGAACACGCTGGATGGCCTTGACGGGAGGCTACCATCTGTCTCCCAACAGCTGTTCGAGTGGGTCCCCTCCCCCAACCTTTTCTGAGCCTTCGGGGTCCATGTGACCTGGCCATTTAGCCCATGGTGTGCAAAAAAGTGCCGCTCAGAGGTAAAACAACCCAACAACCAGAAACATTGTAAGAAAATTTGAAATATCTACCACAATAACCCTAAGGCTGTCACAGACATAAACAGACACCTTTTAATATTAGATAGATATTGCATCTGGTTCATTTCTTTCAATACTTTTGAGCAAACATTTTTAGCTGCATTTTGAATGATTTTTCCAATTCATAGTACTCATTAAAAACGCATATATTTTAATCATATTTTCTTCATTATTTAAAACATATTTTTTTTCCAATTCATTGCTCATTATAAATGTATGTTTTCTCTTTGAAGTGAAGAATTTTTCCTGTGACCTTTAAGAATAGAGTTTTTATTTTCGCTATATCTCTTCACTAAGTTTGGGTTCGACGGGTCTCAGATAGAATATATTGCTTGCGAACACTGAAATATACACTGCTGGCCATTAAAAGTGCAACACTAGGAAAGACATCAAAGCCATATTTAGTGAATACATAGCTTATGTTATAAGGATCACATGATTACAAATACAACTCGGTTATACTTGAGGAATATAAAGGAATCAGTATCTTGTGTACCACCATGAGCGGCAATAACCGCTGCTACACGGTCCGGCATTGAGACGTCGGATATGTGTTTAGGGAATGTCAGTCCATGCAGTTTCGATACGTAGTCAAAGTTCATTTGTTGTTGCAGTTGCTGGTGTCTGGTGTGCTAGTCGTCGTGAGATCATGGACCAGACATGTTCAATTGGGGACAGATCCGGTGAACGCGCAGGCCAAGGCAGAAGCGTCACATGGTGGCTATCCACGAATTGTTGGACAATGCATGCCTCTTGAGATTTCTGCTCTAGACACCTGCACTAATTTACTTAAGGCATTGTTGTAAAATTTGAGGCGCTGACAACGAATCAAATTTAACATAAGTTGACAAGATCACACCGGTCACATTGGCTTGTGCCCTGCAAGAAATTATCAGAAAGGCAAAAAATTTCTTGAAAAATCGCTAAAAAGAGAAAGGTTAACAGCAGCATTTTTACTGTTGTGGCTTTTAGTTGCTGAGGAAGACAATTAATTATGAAGTTGCTTGTATCATTTCTATTGCTTAATGTCATAATTTATAGAAAGTTGTACTTGTTAAGCAGCTTATTTAAACTAATACGTATATTAGATAGCTTAATTGTAACTAAGACAGCATTCTTCCAGGTGATGACCAGATGGGCTAGCGTTGAGATTTGTCTCCGAAAAACTCTCCGCCTTGCAGTCAGTCAGTAGAGGACACTGATGGGTTTGGAAAGATCGCCGTCCGTCGGATGGGACGTTGAGATGTGGACAGCCAAACCGTGTACACGTTAAAGAACATGCTGGATGACCCTGACGGGTTGGGTTGGATTATTTTACTTCTGAGCGGTACTTTTTAACACAATGGTCTAAATAACCAGATCACAAGGGTCCCGAAGTCTCAGAGAAGGTTGGGGGAAGGGATCCACTGTTGGGAGATAGATGGTAGCCTCTCGTCAAGGCCATCCAGCGTGTTCTTTAACGTGCACAGTGTATGGATATCCCGCACGCGGCCCACGGCTTTACATTACATCCGACGGACGGCGTCCTTTCCAAGCCCACCGCTGTCCCCTACTGACCATGATCAGTGTGGGGAGTTTTACAGAGATAAATCTCAACAGTAGTCCAGGTGGCAGTTGAACTTGGGAACTGCAGATTACGAACTTGGGGTGCTACCGACCGGAGCCATCCCCTCCCTGCCTTGACGGGAAGCTACCATCTGTCTCCTAATAAGTGTCCAGTGGTCCACTCCCCCAACTTTCTCTGAGCCCTCGGGGCCCTTGTGACCTGGTCATTTAGTCCCATATATAAAAAAAACTGCCGCTCAGAGGTAAAAGAACCCAGAGTATGGGTTCTCTTGTGTAAAACGGCATCCCTTTTTTTAACGAGGTTTGCGAAGAACTGGAAATTGGAAAATGCGAAGTTGAAGCCAAGCACGCTTCCGTCTGAGCCAACACCAGCCCCCATTATATATATAAGGATTCCATAGGCAGAAAATTTGAAAATCCTTTTATCTGTAAAACAAGGGTTGGGTTGTTTTACCTCTGAGCGGCATTATTTTGCACACCATGGGCTAAATGGCCAGGTCACATGGACCCCGAAGGCTCAGAGAAGGTTGGGGAGGGGACCCACTGGAACAGCTGTTGGGAGACAGATGTATGGATATCCCGCACGCGGCCCACGGCTTTACATTACATCCGACGGACGGCGTCCTTTCCAAGCCCACCGCTTTCCCCTACTGACCATGATCAGGGAATGGCTCTCCCACACACGGGGCCACGGCTTAACGTCCTATCCGACGGACGGCGGCCTTTCCAAGCCCATCGGTGTCCCCTACTGACCGTGGAAAGGGCGGGGAATTTTGCGGAGATAAATCTCAAAGCTGACCCAGCTGGGACTCAAACCTGGGAACTACAGATTACGAAACTGGCGCGCTACCGACTGAGCCACTCCCTCCCCTGTACAACAAGGGTGGCGGAATTTGTTTTGCAGCATGATGTTCCCAGGTTCGAGTCTCTCCTGCTGCAGCGTGTACCTTTCTTTCATACGTGCAAATTAAAATGCAAAAATTAAAGTTCAAAACATTTCTAATCTCTTGCCTTTTAAAAAGAAAGCTACAGAAGAATGGAGAGAAACTTATATTAATCAGGCGTTAGCTATTAAAATAGGGATTATGATTATAGTAATTATAGTATGGTCATGAAAAAAAATCTCAGTTGTTAAAATCTTTTAATTAATAATTAATTCCTGCTTTGTCCCTTTCTATGAAAAAAGGGACACCGATGAAAACTGTTTGACGGGATGTTAAGCCATAAAACCTTGTACATGAGACCCATTACCCTAAGAAAAAGAAGACACTGATTAGCTTTGATTGGAGGCTCCTATTTGGGTTGGGTTGTTTTACCTCTGAGCGGCACTTTTTTGCACACCATGGGCTAAATGGCCACGTCACATGGACCCCGAAGGCTCAGAGAAGGTTGGGGGAGGGGACGCACTGGAACAGCTGTTGGGAGACAGATGGTAGCCTCCCGTCAAGGACAACCAGCGTGTTCTTTAACGTGCACAGGGTATGGCTCTCCCACACACTGGACCACGGCTTAACGTCCCATCCAACGGACGGCGGCCTTTCCAAGCCCATCGGTGTCCCCTACTGACCGTGGGCAGGGCGGGGAATTTTTGCGGAGATAAATCTCAGCGCTGACCCAGCTGGGACTCGAACCTGAGAACTATAGATTACGAGCCTGGCGCGCTACCGACTGAGCCACCCCCGCCCCTGGAGGCTCCTAACAGCCGTTTAGTGGATTCCCTCCCTCCACCAATTATTAAGCTCTTGGGATGCTTATGACCTTTTATTTTATGCAAAGAAACCCTCAATAATCCAACACAAGGTCACCTTGCGATACATACATAAATTCCCATAATATAGAAGGGACTCTGGAAAAAATTTCCGATTTTTTTTCAATGATTTGAGTGTTCTATAATTTCTTATGAGTTACCACACAAGCATTTTTTTTCCAAATTAATAATGTGGTGCGTTGGTTGGCTCAGTCGGCAGCGTGCCAGAGTCGTCTTCTCTAGTTCCCAGGTTCGAGTTCTAACTGTGCCAGTGTTTTCACCGCTGAACCTATCTTTTTCTTGTTAAATTATTTCCCGATCATGTGCAAAAGTTGGAGCGGGAGGGTCTCAGTCGGTAGCTCGCCAAGCTCGTAATCTGCAGTTCCCAGGTTCATGTCCCGCCTTGGCCAGCGTTGCGATTTATCTCCGCAAAACTCTCCGCCCTGTTCTTGGTCAGTAGCGGACAACGACTGATTTGTAAAGAAGGGCGCCACCTGTCGAATGGGACATTAAACAGTGGCCCGTGTGCGGGAGAACAGTGGCCTGTGCACGTATATAATTTTTGCGGGAATTTTTGCGGGAATTTTTGCGGGAATTTTTGCGGCTAAAGAACAGGCTGACGGCCTCGACGAGAGGCTACCATTCGTCTCCTGACAGCTGTCCAGGGCAGCTGTCCGTTGGGATGGTAGCCTCCCGTCAACTTCTTGGGGCTCTTGTTACTTGGACATTTAGCCCTTGTGTGCCAAAAAAGTGCCGCTCAGAGGTAAAACAACCAAACAAATATGCAGAAGCTAAAGTGAAAAAATGTTCCCCTAGTACACATTTTTTTACATTTCTAACATAAATCTTAAAGTGGATGTGACATGCAACATCCCTGCTTTAATGTTTCAGATTAGGGGTTCTCAACTTGGTGTATGCGTACCCCTTGGGCGTACGAGGCAAAAATTTTTGGGGTACGCCGTGAGAGCTCAAAAGTGAATGTGACATTCCATTCATATAGCTTTGAATGCGACATTCCATTTATATAGCTTTGAATGTGACGTTCCATTCAAATAGTTTTCAATGCGACATTTCATTCATATAATTTTATTTTTATTCATATAATCAAATTTGAATGCAACATTCCATTCATATAACTTTCAATGCGACATTCCATTCATATAGCTTTGAATGTGGCATTCCATTCATACATCACTGAATGCAGTATTCCATTCATACATCAGTGAATGTGACATTTCTTTCATATAGCATTGAATGCGTCATTCCATTTATATAGCGTTGAAAGCGACATTCCATCCATATAGCTTTGGATGCCACATTCTATTCATACATCCCTGAATGCGACACTCTCTTCATATAGCTTTGAATGCAACATTCCACTCATACATCACTGAATACAGCTTTGAATGTGACATTCCATTCATACATCACTGAATGCGACATTCCATTCATATAGCATTGAATGCGTCATTCCATTCATATAGCATTGAATGCGACATTCCATTCATATAGCATTGAATGCGTCATTCCATTCATATAGCATTGAAAGCGACATTCCTTCATACATCACTGAATGCGGCATTCCATTCATACATCACTGAATGTGACATTTCGTTCATATAGCATTGAAAGCGTCATCCATTCATATAGCATTGAAAGCGACATTCCATTAATACATCACTGAATGCGCCATTCTATTCATATAGTTTTGAATACGATATTCCATTCATATATCTTTGAATGCGACATTCCATTCATATAGCTTTGAATGTGACATTCCATTAATACATCACTGAATGCGACATTCCATTCATATAGCTTTGAATGCGACATTCCATTCATATAGCTTTGAATGCGACATTCCATTCATATAGCTTTGAATGCGACATTCCATTCATATAGCTTTGAATGCGACATTCCATTCATATATATCACTCAATGTGACATTCCATCCACATAGGACACTGAACTGTGGTAATACTTTTAGTAATATAGTGTATAAAGTAGAATAAAAATGAACAAGAGAGGACTTTTAGAAAGAAAAAAAAAAGAAAAATATTAAAAAAAAAGGAAATGTAACAAAAAAAAACCCGAAGAACACCAATTCAAAGAGCAATTATGTGAAAAATGTTATCCCCTAAAAAATTCGTAAGACAAAATTATCGTTAACAGTCTTTGTATAAAACTCCCTAAAAACTCACTTCGACTCTTTTTTAATACCTTGTCAAAAACTGATACCTTTCAAAGGAAAAAGACAAGACAGAATCGGAGAAAAACACGCCATTAAAACAATCAAAACATCATTAATCCGAGAGAGTTGAAACTATGTACATATAAGACCCTGTGGGACAGCTCTATTGCACGCTTCCGATTTCATTACCATCTATATAATTACTATATTCGGCTGTCACCTTCCTCTGAGCCTATAATACGAGCTCCCCTCTTTTTCTCTCCCATTGCAAGTGATCCACCTTACGACAACGTCAATTACTGGCCAAGTCTTCGCTGATTAATTGAAGTCCCCAAAGGAGGCCCTTAGATCCTGCTGGCGGACCAGCGCTCCACGGCAAATGCTACATCCTTCTTCAAGATCGTTTCTAATCTTGATACACGCTACTGCCAGATCCGAATGTCCGGAAAGAGGAGAGATATGACCTGAAGAAGAACGTCAAGGGATTTGGATGTAAGACCACATTTCAAGATAGACAGTGCCAAAAAGAGACAAAAAGGTTGTAAGAAAGAATAACGTAAGAAAAAGAAGCTGACGACATCAAGCACACGGTAAATCCTTTTAAATGTCCTCCTTTTTTTCCTTGTACGAGTGTGTCTGTGGAATCTACTTTTTTCGTGCTTAAAGCTTGGATCACATAATAAACAGAAATTTTGCCAGTTGCTAAAAAATATTGCTTTGTCTTAATCTCGTTGATTTTTTTTTCTTATATTTATTGTATATAAAGCAGTGGAGGTGATTACGCTCGACGTTTTAAGTTTGTGAGTTTTTATTTTATGATGGGTTTATTCAGCAATAACTTTTATGGAGTTAAAACGATAGTTTTGATTTTTTTTCTATTAATCAATTTGACAAATATTATGTTTAGACATTATGTTGATTACTATTTGTAGAATCAACAGTAAACATAAATATACGTCAAAGTCCTCAAAATTTGGATGTATGACAAATTTCAAGACCGTAGCGAAAGAGATAAAAGAAGTGTAAAGAAGCATAACGTTAAAAAATAAGTTGTGACATGAAGCACAAGATAAATTCTTTTAAATATCCCTTATTTTTTCTTGCGCGTGTGTGTGTGTCAGTGCAATCTGTCTTTCAGCTTAAAGCTCGGACCACCTAATAAACAGTAATTTTTGCTAGTTGCTAAAAACAAATATTGTTTTGCCTTAATCACGTTGATTTCTTCCTTTATTTTTATGATATAGATAGCTCTGTAGATGATTACGCTAGTCATTTCAGTTACTTGATTTGTATCAGTTCAGCATCTCTAGAACAGTAGCACGGATCATCATCCTCAAGCAGCCATGGGCTACGGAGGTCCAACCAGACCGTGCAATTTAGTTCTCCAAGCAAGTCTGTCCTGAGCTACATCTGCTGCATCCGGACACTGCACACCAATTCTAATAAGGTCCTGTTTGACATTGTCTGCCCACCGCATCCTAGGTCTCCCCCTCCTTCTGAGACCTGTAGGCACACTGTTCATAAACCCTATTCGCTAATCTATAATTATCCATACGGGCAACATGGACAAACCAACGGAGTCTTTCTCTGCACAATATGCTGCTTAAAGGAGGTTGCAGACTCTTTTGCCTAACCTCATCATTAGTTACAAAGTTGAACCACCTAATGCCCAAGATACTGCGTAAGCATCTGGAATCAAAAGCATCAAGTTTCCTGTTATCTTGTTTACAAAGTGTCCAAGTTTTATTACCATAACTAACCCTAGAAAGAACCAAACTATTATACAGTCTAATTTTAGTCTTTAGGTGAATTCGCCTATTTCTGCACACTCTCCATAGATTCTTAAAAGTCAGTTCAGATAGATTCTCAAAAGTCAAAAAGTAGTTTCTTTTTATTCCATTCGAGGACTTGGCTAATTTTTGTTTAAGACATTACATTTATTGCTGACTACCAGTAAAATGATTGGTAAGGAAATGTAGTATTTTAAAGTCCACAGAAGTTTCAAAAGTTCGGATCACAATAAACAATAATTTTGCTGGTTGTTAAAAATACCTATTGTACTGCCTTTACATCTTCGATTTTTTTAAAATATTGTTTATACAGAAAGTGTCACGCAGTAGTAGATCATTGCCCTGGTCATTTTCTATTTGCGAGTTTGTTGGTGGTGTTTTAGGGTTTGTTCAACAATATCTCGAACAGCTGCATGGAGAGTGTTGTTGTTTGTTTTCTACTCACGAATATATTGCGTTGTATTGCATCAGCCCGCCATACACACAACCCCCGGAGGTATTGCATCATTTTCTGATGCAGTATAGTTGAGTCATGACATCGCGGCTTTACGATCACGGACAAAGGATGATGAAATCGTCAGTTGTAAGCGATGTCTCGTAGGGTGAACAAGTCTTTTGAGCGACTCCCATTTACTCCAGAGTCAAAAGTACAACACAAGTGATCCTTGCAGTTTTAATCCAGCAGTAGTGATGCCTTGTAACTGTGTTAATAATGCAGATACATTTTGTTACGTTTGCCGGGAAGTGACGTTTGCAAGTCAGAAAAGGGCCATCACTCCAATAGTGAAAGCGGCATATGAGTTTTATTTTGGATACAAGATCGAGGACCAGGCCAAATCCTGGGCCCCACATGTGTGTGGACCAGGACCACCTGGGCCCACACACATCTGCTGCAGTACGTGTGCAAGAAATCTGAAGTAGCTGAAAGGCAAAAAAAGTGGCGATGCCGTTTGCTGTTCCTATGATTTGGTAAGAGCCAAGCAATCACGCAAATGACTGCTACTTCTGCATCATTCCACCTGTTTCTGGAGGCATCACAAGGAAAAAGTAGTGGACAATAGTATACCCGAATATACAATCTGTCCTCTATCCAGTTTCGCATCGCGAAGGCCTTCCCATTCCCGAACCTCCAAAAGAATTTTCCATAGATTCAGACGATGAGGAGGGAGGCGAACCGGCGTCGGATTCTCTGCAACCTTCGGTCTCTAATGATGATCCATATGTCAGCCACGGTGCGTCATCCGCGCCACACATTCTCACCGAAGAAGAAATGAACGATTTTGTTGGCGATGTGGAGCTGTCCAAGGCCAAAGCAGAATTACTTGGATCAAGACTTGAACAATGGAATCTTCTCAAGAAAAATGTCCGAGTGACTTCGTTTCGAACTCGTCATGAGCAATTTGCGCCTTACTTCAGAAAGGAAGATGACCTTGTGTTCTGCTCCGATGTAGATGGCCTGATGAATGCCCTCGGAATCAAACATGACCCTCAAGAATTGCGACTATTCATAGATTCCTCAAAATTGAGTTTCAAGGCGGTGTTGTTGCATAATGGAAATCGACTTCCATCCATTCCAGTTGGACACCCTGTCTACATTAAAGAAACCTACAACAAAACAGCTGTTGAACTGTCTTCAATACAGCAAGTATGGCTGGCATCTCTGTTGTGACTTGAAGGTAGTGGCTCTGTTGATGGGTCTGCAGCTGGGATATACGAAGTACTGCTGTTTCTTATGTGAATGGGACAGCCGAGCAAACACTTTGCACTACGTGAAGAGTAAGTGGTCTCAAAAGAAATCTCTGAAGGTCGGACAGAAGAATGTGGCAGAAACGCACAAAATCCTGCTAGCGTCCCTAACATCAAACTCGGTGTGATGGTTCGTAAAAGACACGAACCAAACTGCATCAGCTTTCAAGTAGTTGGCTGACAAATTCCCTTGACTCAGCGATGCGAAAATTAAAGAGGGAATTTTTGTGGGTCCTCAGATCCGCGAGCTGTTCAGAGACCAGATGTTCGATAACTTGCTTCAGGTTGACGAGAAAGAGGCTTGCGTCTCGTTTCGTCTGGTGTCAACTAAATTCCTCGGGAATGTCAGGGCAGACAACTACAAGAAAATGGTTAAGGACATGTCGCTGTATCACAAACTTGGCTGCAATATGTCTTTAAAGATTCACTTTCTCCATTCCCACTTAGATTTCTTCCCCGACAACTGCGGCATGGTTAGAGATGAGCACGGTGGACGTTTTCACCAGGACATTGCAACGATGGAGAAACGATACCAGGGAAACTGGTCCAATTCAATGTTGGCTGACACTGTTGGACGCTCGCCAGAGATGATCCTGAGCACTGTACAAGTGACGGACAAAGCGACATCGGAAGTAGAAGCGGAGTTTTGCCGATACATGTCATTATGTATGTATTACTTTATTACATAAGAAACTATTGCGATTTCTCAGAAATCGTAGCCAAGTTTGCATTTTCATTGTCATATTCGTGTTCAGCACCTTGAAATTTTTAAGAAATGGCTACTTTTCTCTCAGAGGCATGACTTTTATGAAAAATTGTTGCCCAGTGTAATAGCGATTGGTCGATTTTTCGGTCATCGTGTTTACTGAATACGAGCAGCAGAGTAATTATTAAGGGAGCAAGATTGGATTGGATTGTTTTACCTCTGAGCGGCACTTTTTTGCACACCATGGGCTAAATGGCCAGGCCACATGAACCCCGAAGGCTCAGAGAAGGTTGGGGGAGGGGACCCACTGGAACAGCTGTTGGGAGACAGATGGTAGCCTCCCGTCAAGGCCATCCAGCGTGTTCTTTAACGTGCACAGGGTATGTCTCTTCCGCATACGGGGCCACGGCTTAACGTCCCATCCGACGGACGGCCGCCTTTCCAAGCCCATCGGTGTCCCCTATTGACCGTGGGCAGGGCAGGAAATTTTGCGGAGATAAATCTCAACG
Organism: Ryuthela nishihirai; assembly: GCA_038380435.1. Classification (NCBI taxonomy): domain Eukaryota; kingdom Metazoa; phylum Arthropoda; class Arachnida; order Araneae; family Heptathelidae; genus Ryuthela; species Ryuthela nishihirai. Next base: position 17,015,856 of record JAWZYU010000007.1, read on the forward strand.
CTGACCCAGCTGGGACTCGAACCTGGGAACTACAGATTACGAGCCTGGCGCGCTACCGACTGAGCCACCCCCGCCCCAAATAAAAAAATAAATAAATACCCCCTCAAGCAGCTGCTTGCCACAGAGGTCTGACAGGAGCCTGTCAGTTTATATGCCACAGTAGGAGATCTGAGAGGATGGCAGGACCTCAGCAGAAAAACGACACACACATCCATGCCTAATTCCGGGGCTCGAACCCAGGTCCCTTAGATCAGTAGCCAAGCGTGCCCCAAGGGAACAAGAAAAACAAGGGTTTTAAAATAATGCATTTTGGTAAATTATTTATAATAAACAGAAAAATGTTTTTAAATGATATTTCTAAGATGCTTTGTTACGGTTTATAGATTCACGTTTCAGGATTAATTTCCTCATTATGAGTAGTAGATTGATTAGAAGGATACCATTTTAAGGGTTCAAAATTAGAATACACCCATCTTACGATTAACACGTAACAGACAGGTAATGGAATATTACCATGTGAATCGAAATTTAGAAAAGTTAGCCGTTGGCAAATGCATAGTTATATAAATACCTTTAATAATTGTTTTGGTAAAATTAGTACTAGTTAGTAGTAGTAGTTTTTTCGCATGACAGGTGCAGAGTTTGACAATTTTGTTCCATATTGCCAAAATCCAGTTCTTCAGAGAGGCTTTGTTTCCAAACAATTATTGCGCGGGGTTTTTTCCAATTCATTTATGAAAATGCAACTTCATAAAAATTGTACGAAAATACTTACAAAATCTGCGTTATTACCCCGCTAAAAATCAAGCACAGTTACTATAGGTTTCGATGTTCAATACTGATATATTGAAGTATACAAAATATTTCTATATAAGTTTACGAAGATGTACAGCAGTATACGATATATTTCTGTTTAATAAACAATTATTTTTCGTTTTATATTTTCGTAAGTTTTTTTTCTGCAGATTTCTTTTTTTCTAATTTGTTTGTGCCAGAATTTGTTTGTTTATATTTTTTTTCTGCCAGATTTCTTTTTTAAACTTTTTCTGTCAAATTTAATATTTTTTTAAAATTTCTGCCAGATTTAATTTTTTTCTGCTCAAAAGGTGTTTATTTGAACCTAGGTAACATTATACTGTAGTTCAAACATTAACCTAACCATTTTTAATTCGGAATTTAAATATTATGTTTCACATTATAGAGTCATATAAGTTTTAATATTTAATCATAGCAGTGCGCCATAAGGATTTTTCCATGAAAAGGATTATTTTAGAATTTACAGAGCTTACAAATTAATTTCCCATTAACATAACATGGACTATAACTTTATTTATAGATATCGCTATATGCTCGATAAGCTGCATAAATTTCACGAACTGTCTCATACTTTTAGGACATCTGTTGGGGCGGGGGTGGCTCAGTCGGTAGCGCGCCAGGCTCGTAATCTGTAGTTCCCAGGTTCGAGTCCCAGCTGGTCAGCGTTGAGATTTATCTCCGAAAAATTCCCCGCCCTGCCCACGGTCAGTAGGGGACACCGATGGGCTTGGAAAGGCCGCCATCCATCGGATGGGACGTTAAGCCGTGACCCCGTGTGCGGGAGAGTCATACCCTGTGCACGTTAAAGAACACGCTGGATGGCCTTGACGGGAGGCTACCATCTGTCTCCCAACAGCTGTTCCAGTGGGTCCCCTCCCCTAACCTTCTCTGAGCCTTCGGCGTCCATGTGACCTGGCCATTTAGCCCATGGTGTGCAAAAAAGTTCCGCTCAGAGGTAAAACAACCCAACCTAGGACATCTGTCTGCAATCTTTCAAACAGGAAGTGCATTTTTTTTCTTTATCTTCAACCAAAATACTTTGAATGTTGCGAAACATTTCATTTGAATCCACTTACCCAGATACATATAAACGTAATAGGTCCTAGTGACTTGTGGATCTACAGTATGTCAGAGTTGACCTTCTCTGCCCTAGGTAAGCAAGTGGGTACCAATGAGCCCGAAAAGGTCACTGTCCGTTTAATGGAAGGTTTAGCCGTGGTTCCGTGTCTATGAGAGTCTACTTTGGGCCCATTGAAGAACACGGTTAATTGCCATCCATTTGTCTACTAACAACTATCCAGTGGATCTCCTTTTCTATCTGCAGTTCTCAGGTTCGAGTTCCATCGGGGCCAGAGTTGAGATTTATATCCGTAAAACTCCCCACCCTGGCCTTGATCAGTAGGGGACACTGATGAGTTTGGAAATGCCGACGTCCGTCAGATGTTATGTTAAGCCGTGAATTTATATGCAAGAGAGCCATACCCTGCGCATGTTAAAGAATCCACTGTATTGCCTTGATGGAAGGTTACCATCTGTCTCCCAACAGCTGTCCAGTGGGTCCCCTTCTCCAGTCTTCTCTGAGCCTTCGGGGTCTTTGTCACTTGGCAATTTAGCCCCATTTTGTACAAAAAAAGTGACGCTCAGTAGTAAAGCAACTTAACCCATATCACTGATAAAAGTTTTATTATTTCAATTGTTTTTTCACTGTTGAGAACCAAGAGCTTAAGTACAGTTAGTTCAGACCGTTGAATAGAATAAAAGAGACACTCGGTTAGAAAGACAAACAGAGGTAGAAGTATAGGAAGAAAAAGTAGCCAGGCGAAAACACAAAAAGTGACACAGAAGAAAAATAAATAAGAATAATATGAGTGGACAAATGGGAAGAAGGGCAAAAAATATATTATTTATTTATGAAAGAGACAAAAAGACAAAAAGGGCAGAAAGAGAAATTAAAACTGACGGGCGAAATTACAAAAAGAACCCCAGGGGGCAAAAGGCAAACAGAGATGGACGTGAGAAAAAACAAAGATAGACGGAGGAAAAGACAAAAAGAGACACAGATAGAAACACAGAGACAAATGGGCAGAAGGAAAAAAGTAATCACAAGGGCAGAAAGGCAGAGGGGCAGAAAGACGGAGACAAATGGGAAGAAAGGGAAACAGAGAAAGATGGATAGAAAGACCAACAAAGATAGATGGGTAAAAAGACAAAAGGGCCACGTGGGAAGAAAGACAGAGAGATGGACAGAAAAAACCCTACAGGAGAAAAGACAAAAAGAAACACTGGGGTAGAAAGACAATCGGATACATAAGGGCAAAAAGACACACAAAAAAAAGGCAGGCAGATGAAAAGACAAATAAATGTAAACAAGCCAAAAGACAAACAGAGAGACGGAGTAAAAGACAGAGACAGATGGGTGGAAAGGGAAACTGAGAGAGAATGGTAGAAAGAAAAGCAAAGACAGAAGATCGAAAAAACCAAAAGGAGTCATGGGAGTTAGAAAAACAAACAGAGATAGGGGGGTCGAAAGACAAATAAAGATGGACGGGAAACAAAACAAAAGGATAAATGCGGGTAGAAATGCAAACAAAGGTAGATGGGCAAGAAGACAAAAGAGATACGAGGAGAAAGACAAAATACTGGACAGAAAAGGCAAAAGCTACTTGCGGACAGAAAGACGAAGTAGACGGGTGAAAAGACAGAGAACGACGGCAGAAAGATAACACAGACTGAAGGGCAGAAAAACAAACAGAAACAGACTATCGAAAAGATACACAAAAACACACTGGCAGAAAGACAAACAAAGCAGACGGGTGAATAGGCAAAAAGATACACGGGAAAAAAAAGACAAACAGATAGAGAGGTCTAAAGACAGCGAGACGGGCAAAAAGACAAACAAAGACAGAGGCGAAAAAACAAAAGGATTCACGTGAATAGAAAAACAAATACAAGCGAAAAGACAAAAAGTGACAGCCGGGCAAATAGACAAACAAAGACAGAGGCGAAAAAACAAAAGGAGACACGTGAATAGAAAAACAAATACAAGCGAAAAGACAGAAAGTGAGAGACGGGCAAATAGACAAACAAAGACAGAGGCGAAAAAACAAAAGGAGACATGTGAATAGAAAAACAAATACAAGCGAAAAGACAGAAAGTGACAGATGGGCAAATAGACAAACAAAGACAGAGGCGAAAAAACAAAAGGAGACACGTGAATAGAAAAACAAATACAAGCGAAAAGACAAAAAGTGACAGCCGGGCAAATAGACAAACAAAGACAGAGGCGAAAAAACAAAAGGAGACATGTGAATAGAAAAACAAATACAAGCGAAAAGACAGAAAGTGACAGACGGGCAAATAGACAAACAAAGACAGAGGCGAAAAAACAAAAGGAGACATGTGAATAGAAAAACAAATACAAGCGAAAAGACAGAAAGTGACAGACGGGCAAATAGACAAACAAAGACAGAGGCGAAAAAACAAAAGGAGACATGTGAATAGAAAAACAAATACAAGCGAAAAGACAGAAAGTGACAGACGGGCAAATAGACAAACAAAGACAGAGGCGAAAAAACAAAAGGAGACACGTGAATAGAAAAACAAATACAAGCGAAAAGACAGAAAGTGACAGACGGGCAAATAGACAAACAAAGACAGAAACGAAAAAACAAAAGGAGACACGTGAATAGAAAAACAAATACAAGCGAAAAGACAGAAAGTGACAGATGGGCAGAAAGACAAACAAAGAATTAACGGCACTGTGAAATGCACTTTTTAGTGTTCAGAAATACATGCAATGTTCTCCTAATCAAAATTCTTGAGTTATTTTTTTTCACACGATCACAATAAAAGTATTTTCTCCCTCCATCAAATGAGAGAATAAAAAGTACTATTCGTCCATTTATTTAGTTAACTTTTCTAAGCATCCCATCATAGCTGTTGTCGATATGAAAATTGACTTTACGATAATTTCGATTCCTTTCTGTTCAGTTAGAATGATTTAATGCAGAAGTAGAAATATAAGAAATGGATGCAAAAAAATAAAGGCAAAATATCTAGAACTCAGTTGAATTATTCAAACTGAAGTAAGTTTCTCTCTTTGTTTTGCATATTTTCTATAAAAACATAGATTAAGAATTTCCTTTTTGCTTGGAGCACTGATTAAAACAGAGCGACAAAATTTCCTTTTCATATGGCAACTTAAAGATTAAAAAAAAAAACTCACGAAAGATTTTTACCTTATTTATTATTCGACGGATAATAACGCCAAAAGTGTTTTTACTTTTTTTTTCTTCTTCTTACAAAAGGAATAAATCGTGTCCTCTTAAGGAACTTAAGGAAACCAGAACTTAATAGCGGCGTTCCACTTAAAAACTTTTTTCCTAAGTGCAATTTTCTTTTGAAATGTATTTTGCCTGCTGTGGGATATAATTAAAGCGATTTTTTTTAAACTCACTTTCAACTCTCTATGCAATTTCTGAGATGTTCTGAAGAAGTAAACAAATTTTTGAAAATATGAATCGTCGGATAAAATTAATAGCAGTAAAAGGACGTACCCCCCTCCCCCTTCCCTCGCAAAAAAGAGGTCTCTGTATTTCATCAAGGCTTTGTTTCATTTCGCCATCAAAAGAAGTGTTCGTTGAATGAATTCTTTTTTTCTGCCATATTTATGCCCCGTTTGGTTCTCTGTGTAGCGCCGAGTAATTATTTGCCTTCTTAACTTAGTAATGAATAGGAAAGTAAAAGTTCTTTGGCTTGGTTTACTTGTGTGTGTCAATGTTCGAGTCGGTAGGTCGAAGGTTTTATTTGAATTCTAAATTTTAGAGTCTAAAATGCATCATTAACTGACTGGCTCCGTTTATATATGCATTACCAGATATTTTTATTTGCTTTGAATTAGACAATGGGGGATTTTAAAATCTTTTTTGCGCATTGAAGGAAGTTTAGAACCTGAGATGCTTTTGTTCTGAAAAAAAAAAAAGAAAGCGTTCGTAACGTTTTCGCTATGAGATTAGGTTTAAAAGATGAGAATTCTTGAAAGACACTTAATTTGGTTCATAAAGGGATGAAATAAACAGGTTACAAAGAAACCAGTGCTTAAAAAGATAGCAGCAGCTTTATCAGTCATTGCCTTTTCCTGATGGGGGAAAGAATGGGGATGGCTCAGTCGGCAGTGTGCCAGGTTCTAAATCTACAATTTCCAATTTCAAATCCAAACTGTGTCAACGTTGAGATTTATCTCTGCAAAATTCCCACCTTGCTCTCGTTCAGTAGGGGATACCGATGGACTTGGGGAGGCCGCCGTCCGTCGGATGGGACATATAGTCATTGCCCCGTGTTCAGGAAAGCTGTGCGCGTTACAGGTCATGCTGGAAGGACTTGAAGGGGGACTACCGTCTGTGTCCTAACAGCTCTCAAATGGGTGCCTCCAACCTTTCCTGTGCTCTCGGGGTCATTGTGGCCTGGCCATTTAGCCCACTGTATGCAAAAAGCTGCCGCTCAGAAGTAAAACCCAAAGCTTGTATTGATAGTTGTGTAGTTTTTCCTCTGAGCGGCACTTTTTTGCACACCATGGGCTAAATGGCCAGGTCACATGGACCCCGAAGGCTCAGAAAAGGTTGGGTGAGGGGACCCACTGGAGCAGCTGTTGGGAGACAGATGGTAGCCTCCCGTCAAGGCCATCCAGCGTGTTCTTTAACGTGCAGAGGGTATGGCTCTCCCGCACACGGAGCCACGGCTTAACGTCCCATCCGACGGACGGCGGCCTTTTCAAGCCCATCGGTGTCCCCTACTGACCGTGGGCAGGGCGGGGAAATTTTGCGGCGATAAATCTTAACGCTGACCCAGCTGGGACTCGAACCTGGAAACTACAGATTACGAGTCTGGAGCGCTACCGACTGAGCCACCCCCGCCCCCTACACGGTAGGGAGCTTCTACAGAAAGTGTTTTACATTGCGAATGTAGCAATATAAAAGAAATTGTGTTCCGTTACGTACTTTACAATATTCTGAAATTAAAAGCAGCTGTTCCAATTGCTCGCTTCGATAAATTATACATAATAATAATTTACGTTACAAAAAGTGTTTATTTATTGCATGAAGACACGGAACTATTTTCTGTGGCGGAATATTAAATCTACGAGTTGTTCTTGTTAGACTCATGTGGATGTGGCATCGTTTCATTGGCTGTTGTCTTCTTTGATCGTAATGTATTTTGCCGTTTCATTTTTTATGTGAAACACAGTTATATTGATATCTGCTCGTGTGACAGTAAATTTCCCCCCCAAAAAATACATAGTTAGTTCTCTGTTATTAAGTGCAGAATAATACATACAATCTTTAGAAGAGCACTTTACCTAATATTAAATAATTCTTTTTTTTTTTTATTAATCTACCAGTAGTTATAAAAATACGTTACCAATTAACCCTGATCATACTGAAACATAATCACATTTCCATTTTAATGATTGATCATAAGCTTTTACTGTATGATATGATCATCAGACCGGTGATTCTCTATGCGTCAGCCATATGGGCGAATACAACACCCATCAATATTCGTAAGATTCAGTTCTTACAGAACAAGATTTTGAGAACTGCGGTCGATGCCCCCTGGTTTGTCACTAACAGACAACTCCATAAAGACCTGGACATCGGCCATATATAAGTTACCGCTAAAGCTCGATAGCCGTTAATGTGCACATTACCTAGCTAATCTGCAGATTAACTGATTTGCTCCGTTAACGTGAGGAATCAAGAGTTTTTCGCATTTTACCTAGGTAATGTGCACATTAACGGCTTCCATATCGTTAAAGTTCAAAAGTTTGTTTCTCTCATTTCGTTTCCCTACTCCTTCCCCCCTCTCCCTCCACTTTTAGTTTCGTTCTCACTTGGCCTCCGCTCATCCGGGGCGTTTCATGATAATTCGGAACACTGAGTCACGTGACCCGAAGATTGAGACTCAAGAGATTCATCACTTGACAGATTCGTTCTCACTTGGCCTTCGCTCATTTGGGGCGTTTTTTATAATACGGCAGGCGGTGTACTGTAGAGCTAGATACGTTATCTGAATAATAGGATAGTTAAAAAACGAAAAAGTACAATGTACCGGCTATTACCAATTCTGATAACAGCCGATACGCCATATTTTATTTTCACTTTAACGAGTGCCTAGTAGGTAATGTGCAGATTATCCAGGTAATTTGCAGATTACCTAGGTAATTTGAGAAATGAAACAATTTTCGGCACATTAACGGATCACCCTTGTTAATCTGCACAATACCTAGATAATCTGTAGAATAACTGGTTTCTGCACTTTAGCGGTAACATATATATACACATATAAAACGCACCTCAAGTAGATTTTTTGAGACTGTAAGCAATAATCCCAATGAGATTATTTCTTCTCTGATTCTTTACGATCATACTGTTTTGAACAAGTACAAGAGGCCTAAAACGGTAGCGTTCTCTGAGGACACCTACCCGTTTTAGGTTTCTTATACATTTTTACTGCTTTTTAGCTTTTCTTATGTTTGCTCTTAGGGGCCCACCTAAGGTGGTTTACTTATATATTTTGATATTTTGTTCTTACTCATGCCAAATAGGCATTTCTTTCTGATGGAGTTGGTTAGGGGTAAAATTATTACCCGGTACATCGAATAACATTATACGATCTACGATCTACATAATCGTAGGGGTGGGGAAATATCCGTTAGGATATTTCCCCCACCCTATACATAATCGTAGGGGTGGGGGAAATATATCGTAGGGGTGGGGGTGGGGGATATTTCATAATCGTAGGGGTGGGGGATATTTCCCCCACCCTTCCCTTCAAACAGAATTATCAAACAGAATTCTGTTTGATAATTCTGTTTGATAATTCTGTTTGATAATTCTGTTTGATATTCTCATCAATGTTATACCAAATCGTTTACTGAAAAAAATTTTATTTTTGAAGTTGTTTAAGGATTAAGCTTTCCTGATTTTTCAGTCATCTGCCGTTAAACGTTCCAGCTTCAATAACTTAATAAGCATTAGAAAAATAATATTGGAAAATCGATAGTGAATATATGAGAAAAAACTTCGATTTATCGCAGACGAAAAGTTTCGGGAAAAAAGATAATTTTAAACAAGTTAATTTTTTTCGATCTTATTTTAGTTGAGAACATCCAGGCCCGAAAAAAATCGAGGGGAGGAAGGGGGTGGGGAAGAAACACAATCGAACAAAAAAAGTAAAAGGAGGGGTGGGGGGAGGGCAAGACTGGATTTCCAATGCAGTAAAACATCCCCCCCCCCTGTTTTAACGGTTTTAAAAAAATCGTGAAAAGTTCATGTCTCTTTTATCATTATTAGTATTCTGAAAGGGGGGGGATATTCCTTTTACCACCCCCTAGATCCTGCCCTTAGAACATCTAATCTTAACCTTTTTCTATTCGTGCATTTGAAATCATGAATAGTGATAGCAAATTTTTCCTTATATTTATGTAAAGAAAATTATCCTTATACCTATGTAAAGAGGAACAAAGGATATTTCAATTTAAAAAGGATTGCTTACGTTTAGATCTTACCATTGGAAATGCGAATTATTTGCAATTCATAGTCATTTTAAGCAATTATTAAGCGACATATTTTTGTTCCATTATTTTTTCCCCTTCACTTTTAATTAGATAAGGTTTTAACAGCACTCAGGTATTAAACATTCAATAAGCGAAAGCATTTTTGAAATTAATTCTTAGGATTTGCTTTTTAACTGATGGAAAAATTAACTTTTCGATATGACAATTCTTTATTTATCAATGGCAGACTGCGGAAATAAAAAAATTAATGGACAGGTAAATAAATAAGAAGAAAAATACGTTTAAATATAGCAAGATTTTCATCTTACTTAAAAGCGTTTATTTATTGAAACATTCATGTTTTGTTAAATAATTGGAATAATTTTCTCTTTGAAAAGTAATGGCTTTGAATTTAATTTAATATGTCCAATATCATTGTGATTGCTAATGCGTGTTTGATTACATGCGCTTATTAACATTAATCGTAAAATACAAGAGCATGGTTATTAAAAATAAAAGCAACACATTGTCGTCGCTATCACCATTGTCATAGAAACAACGGCATCATCACTGTCACCTCTACCATTACCACTATCATAAAAACAACTTCATCCTACGTAATTCGCCACCATCATCACCACTATCATAACAACAAAGTCATCGTATTTCACATCCCCATCACCATTATCATAGATAGCAACAACAAATCATCGTACTTCACATTCCCATCACCATAGCAACAACAAATCACCGTACTTCACATCCCCATCACCATTATCATAGATAGAACAACAAATCATCGTACTTCACATCCCCATCACCATAGCAACAACAAATCATCGTACTTCACATCCCCATCACCATAGCAACAACAACGTCATCCTATTTCACCACCACTACTATCATAACAAAAACGCTGTCTTACAATCACCCCACCATCATCATTTTCAAAACAACATCGTTGTCACACTATCACGCCTCCGTTATCACTATCGTAACAAAAATGGCGTCGTCTTCTACCAAAGGACGACATGAACAACCTAGTAAGCAATAATAAAATCAGCTTTGCAGTTGATAGTAAGTGACAATAACATAGTCTTGGTCAGTAATAACTCATGGTGAGCAACAAAATCATTACCATGAAAACAATAAACACAATAACCACAATAATATCATCATCCCAACAACAGTAATAACTGATTATCAAAGTGTTGAACAACAGTTACTTCGGAAGCAGCAACAACAATAACATCATCATCTACAACAACAACAACGGGAAATGGTATTGCGTAACATTAAAATGCTCTTTTCTTTTGCAATTAGTAATTTCCTTCCGGTTTCTGAGGACAAAAATCAGTTAATTCATTATAGTAGTTCATAATAGTAAAGGTTTGGCGCGAAACGTATTAATAATTTTTTTTCATCGATCTGTTCATTCACAGCTTTCTTCCACTCCATTTACAATTAAATCCCGCCAATAGTTTGACGCCAAACGTATGTCCATTAGTAACTCAGCGCTCAGAAAAGCGTCTCAGAAATTCCGGACACTTTCGAGGGATCACTCCCGCACTACGGCAGCTAAGAATCCCATCTGTTACCCAAACAGGGGGGATGGGGGGTAGCGCGCCAGACTCGTACTTTGCAGGTCCCAGGTTCGAGTCCCAGCTGGGTCAGCGTTGAGACTTATCTCCGCAAAACTCCCAGCCCTGCCCACGGTCAGTAGGGGACACTAATGGACTTGGAAAGGCCGCCGTCTGTCGAATGGGACGTTAAGCCGTGGTCCCGTGTAAGGGAGAGAACCATACCCTGTTCACGTTAAAGAACACGCTGGATGGCCTTGACGGGAGGCTACCATATGTTTCCCAACGGCTGTTCCAGTGGATCCCCTCCCCCAACCTTCTCTGAGCCTTCGGGGTCCCTGTGACCTGGTCATTTAGCCCATGGTGTGCAAAAAAGTGCCGCTCAGAGGTAAAACAACCCAACAACCCAACAGAGGTGGAGGATGTTGAAAATCAGCTAAAACATTCTTACGAAAATGCAACCAAGCATTTACATAGGATTTGGTTTCAAAAGGAAACAGAAATGGTAATCATGGTGGAGACGATATTGGTCCGTGAAGCTGTTTCTTTTCCTTTGGGGAGGGAGGGGGGAGGGGGCGAGAATTCAGCTTCGGGGAGGGAAGAAGGGCGAGAATTCAGTTTCGGGGAGGGAAGAAGGGCGAGAATTCAGTTTCGGGGAGTATCGAGATTTAGTTTCGGGGACGGATGTGCGTGTGTTGAGAATAAGATTCTAGTCGAGTTTCCCAATTATTTAAACATTCTACCAAGCAGGAAATATTAAATGATGTTCTACATGTAACAATAATTTATAGTTGTTTCTTTTAAATCAGTTTTTAGTGCCGGACATAAAATATGAATCTAAAATAAAAATTATACGAAGACAACAGTTTTGGAATTTAATGGGGATTTTGGGACCCCCAGGTCCCCCTCCCTCTCCCTGGGTACTTCCCTATGTGTAGCAATATCAAGGCAATTCAGTATGTAAAACAGATTGAATTGCCTTGATGGAAAACTTCAAATATTACAGTCGCTCAAAAAAGTATCCGAACGCTATGGTTGATTACAGAATTCAGAAAAAATATCTGGCAACGATTTTTTTTTTAGAAATTAGTGATCTGGCAACCTTCGGACTGGAGCGTGTGCAGTAACTGCACACGCTCCAGTTTGCTGTGAACGGTAACTGGAGCGTGTACAGTTGCTGTACCCGCTCCAGATATTTTTTCTGAATTCTGTAATCAGCTATAGTGTTCGGATACTTTTTTTTAAATATTGCGTATGATTATATAATACAATGAATATGGAGCATGTGCAGTTACCGTTCACAGCAAACTGGAGCGGTTGCGGTTAATGTTCACAGCACATTGGATCGTCTGAGCTCACAAAAACCTGGATCGTGTGGGCCCACTCACAGAAATATTGAGCGTGTGCAGTTACCGTTCACAGCAACTGGAGCGTGTACAGTTGCTGTACACGCTCCAGATATTTTTCCTGAATTCTGTAATCACGTGACACGAAGGTTGCCAGATCACTAATTTCTAAAAAAAATCGTTGTCAGATATTTTTTCTGAATTCTGTAATCAACCGTAGCGTTCGGATACTTTTTTGAGCGACTGTACAAGAGATAAAACCTGATATCTTTAAAACAGGCTACTTTACAGCTTCCAGTATCTCATGAAAATATTTTTTACTCTCTCTGCAGGTAACGTTATTTTGCAAATTTGAATTATTTATTTTTGGTGAATTATGTGGAGAATTATTTATTAGTGGTTTTTTGTGGAGAAGATATTTTGAAGGATTTGCATTTTCTGGTGATTTTCACAGAGAATTTAACTGTAGATAATGAGAATTCAAAAGAGCTTCTAAATCTGTCATTTAAGGTGTGAAATTTCGAAATAATACCGTTATCCTGAAAGTTAACAGAAAAGAAAGTGAATTTTTTTCTTTTAAAATTGTGTTTATTAATTTAAAAGTGGGGAACGGGAATGCGACTGGATCGGCTGCAGCTCAGATGATTAAGCGAACAAACGATAATTGTTAATTACACTAAATATTTAAGATGATGAAGTTACTTTAGGAATTTCTGGAAAGAATATTCATTTATATATATATTAATGGTATGAAAGAAAAATTTTTTATGCTACAAATAATTTAATAATTAAAAGAATTAAGAATGTTATTTCCTAACCTCACATGAAAAATGATAATCTCTGAAGTTAAAACTTAAAATTTAAATAACAGAACTACTTAAGGCTACAAAAGATTTAAAATTTATTTAAATTGCATTGTAAAATTTTCTCACATTAATAAATTTCGGTCAGTTATATGAAAACTAGCTTCCATTTTACAATTCTACAACTTCAGATTGATGTACTCGTATGTGTGGGGCGGGGGTGGCTCAGTCGATAGCGCGCCAGGCTCGTAATATGTAGTTCCCGGGTTCGAGTCCCAGCTGGGTCAGCGTTGAGATTTATCTCCGCAAAATTCCCTGCCCACGGTCAGTAGGGGACACCGATGGGCTTGGAAAGGCCGCCGTGCGTCGGATGGGACGTTAAGCCGTGGCCCCGTGTGCGAGAGAGCCATACCCCGTGCACGCTAAAGAACTCGCTGGATGGCCTTGACGGGAGGCTACCATCTGTCTCCCAACAGCTGTTCCAGTTGGTCCCCGCCCCCAACCTTCTCTGAGCCTTCGGGGTCCATGTGACCTGGCCATTTAGCCCATGGTGTGCAAAAAAGTGCCGCTCAGAGGTAAAACAACCCAACCCATTGTATGTTCTGACAATGGGAAGTTAATTTCAAAGATCTATAGTTTTAAAATAAGCTTTTAATGCGAAAAGAGGCTGAGAATATTTTAAACATCTCGTCAAATTAATCTTAATCTCGATATTTCAAACAATATTCTTTCAGTATTTAAAGAGGCCTTGAGATTTCAACATTTCATAGCAGCACTGTGTTCTAAGAAATTTATCAAAAATTAAATGAATATTAAATGTATTGTTCACCACACACCTTTGAAAGAGATAGTTATTTAGAAATGGTTTAAAATAATAATTCTTATTTCAGTTTCAATTAACTTCGAAGACAATTCTTTTGTCTAGCATTGCTGTTGTTAAATATTCAGATTTTCATACTTTTTTAAAACCGAAGGAATATTGTTGAAAAAAAAATCAATATTTAGATAGAACTGACTGAGATTTTTAATTTACCTTTTGTTATGTTTTCCCATAAAACATTTATTTTTAAAGTTATAGAGTTACGAAGTTATCGTCCCACTGACATAATATGTAGGTAGGGATGGCCGTAATTCAATAACAGTAGCTGAACTTTAAACTGAATCTTAAGGTAGAAAAGAAAGTGTAGGCAATTCAGCTAAGAGTTCAACTTACTTAGGGATCAAATCTATGTAGTGCACATGACGAGGCAGCAGTTTTATTAACTTAATATCCACCTTACTCATCAGAGGGGCGGGGGTGGCTCAGTCGGTAGCGCGCCAGGCTCGTAATCTGTAGTTCCCAGGTTCGAGTCCCAGCTGGGTCAGCGTTGAGATTTATTTCCGCAAAAATTCCCCGCCCTGCCCACGGTCAGTAGGGGACACCGATGGGCTTGGAAAGGCCGCCGTCCATCGGATGGGACGTTAAGCCGTGGCGCCGTGTGCGGGAGAGAGCCATACCCTGTGCACGCTAAAGAACACGCTGAATGGCCTTGACGGGAGGCTACCATCTGTCTCCCAACAGCTGTTCCAGTGGGTCCCCTTTCCCAACTTTCTCTGAGCCTTCGGGGTCCATGTGACCTGGCCATTTAGCCCATGGTGTGCAAAAAAGTGCCGCTCAGAGGTAAAACAACCCAACCCATCCGACGGACGGTGACTCTTCGAAACCTATCAGGATCCTCTTTCTTATCGAGTACAGAGCGGGGGTTTAGTGAAGATGATCTTAATCTACACATAGTGGAGATTCGAACCTGGATTCATGAGGTTCCTTCATATTTATCCTATTATACCCTGTGCCGTCCCATGGCCGAGTGGTTAGCATACTTGGCTACTGATCTAAGGGACCTGGGTTCGAGCCCGGGTAAGGCATGGTTGTGTGTGTTGTTTTTCTGCTGAGGCCCTGCCATCCTCA
The DNA here is from genome assembly GCA_038380435.1 of Ryuthela nishihirai. Lineage (NCBI taxonomy): Eukaryota > Metazoa > Arthropoda > Arachnida > Araneae > Heptathelidae > Ryuthela > Ryuthela nishihirai. The sequence continues at coordinate 17,030,903 of JAWZYU010000007.1, forward strand.
CAGACCTTCTGCTATGGCATTTAAACTGACAGGCTCCTGTGAGACCTCTGTGGCAAGCAGCTGCTTGAGGGGTATTTATTTTTTTTAATTCATTTTATACCTTTTGGAAATGCTGTTATCCATCGGATGGGACATTAATGGACTTTGAGGTAGATCGCAAGATCAAAGATCTCTAAACTGGGTTGGGTTCAGGTCACAAGGATCCCGATGGCTCAGAAAATGTTGAGGCGGGGGGTGGATCCATTGGATAGCTATTGGGAGACAGATGGTAGCTTCCCTCAGGGCCATCCGGCATATTCTTTAACGTGCATAGGGTATGGCTTCCCTGTATATGAAGCCACAGCTTTACGTCCCATCCGACGGACGGTTGTCTTTCCAAGCTCATCGGTGTTCTCCCTACTGACCAAGGGCAGGGTGGGGAGTTTTGCGGAGAAAACTCTCAATGCTGCAGGCGGGGCTTGAACCTGGGAACTGTAGATTACGAACCTGGCGAACTACCGACTGAGTCACCCCCGCCCCTTATTACTAAACTGAATATTAAGTTGAATTGCAAAGTCGTGCTCTTACCCTATGAAACTCACATTGCAATATTCATAAAATTATAAACTTTTATTGTAACCTTACAACGTAAAATACTTAGCAGACATCTCGTCTTTCGTGTTATGCCGTGTGTTGCTGTCCACTTCCAACGAGGTCATTTCACTGGATGAAAGAGGCGGGAACTCATTTCATTGAGCACGCTATTTCGCATGAAGTGTTCTTCACACAATCCACGGTGTTTGTACGGCGAAGTCGACTTTTCTGCATGCTGACCAGCTTGGTCCCGCCTTCAGGATCTTAAAACAACCCAGTGTTCTTCTCAGCGCGTGGACATTTGTGATCAGTGAACGTGCTGAGCGGTAATGTTTAAAGAGAACGAAGTAGTAGCCTCATCTCTTTGCTGTGTATAGCTGATGTCTCCTCAGTTTTGAGTCCTCTGCAATTTCGGTAAATTAATGGTTGAAGAAGGAAATGTACTCTAACTAGGTTTTGTTACTCTTTCATAGTAAAGAATAATGTTTTATGGTTGTAATTATGAAGAAGAAAAGACATGACAGTTGAAATGCTATTTTTGTAGGCAGTGAAAGTAGCTAAATAAATTCTATATTTAACAATAAAAAAACTTTGTGAACTAAATAGGAAAAAAGAACACTTAATTACAAAAATAAAAATGGCTGTAAAAAGACCTCTATTAATGTAAAATATTAATATATTAGCAGCTCTGTCCATGCTGCCAAGGCTGCCTAGGCTACCGGCCTGCACTCCTGTTATTGACTCTGTTATAACCTCTGTTGACTCGCTGTACTCCAAGGCTGCCTAGGCTGCCAGACTGCACTCCTGTTGTTGACTCGCTTCACTCCAAGGCTGCCTAGGCTGCCGGCCTGCACTCCTGTTGTTGACTCGCTTCACTCCAAGGCTGCCGGCCAGCACTCCTGTTGTTGACTCGCTTCACTCCAAGGCTGCCTAGGCTGCCGGCCTGCACTCCTGCTGTTGACTCGCTTCACTCCAAGGCTGCCTAGGCTGCCGGCCTGCACTCCTGTTGTTGACTCGCTTCACTCCAAGGCTGCCAGCCAGCACTCCTGTTGTTGACTCGCTTCACTCCAAGGCTGCCTAGGCTGCCGTCCTGCACTCCTGCTGTTGACTCGCTTCACTCCAAGGCTGCCTAGGCTGCCGGCCTGCACTCCTGTTGTTGACTCGCTTCATTCCAAGGCTGCCTAGGCTGCCGGCCTGCACTCGTGTTGTTGACTCGCTTCACTCCAAGGCTGCCTAGGCTGCCGGCCTGCACTCCTGTTGTTGACTCGCTTCACTCCAAGGCTGCCTAGGCTATCGGCCTGCACTCCTGTTGTTGACTCGCTTCACTCCAAGGCTGCCTAGGCTGCCGTCCTGCACTCCTGTTGTTGACTCGCTTCACTCCAAGGCTGCCTAGGCTGCCGGCCTGCACTCCTGTTGTTGACTCGCTTCACTCCAAGGCTGCCTAGGCTGCCAGCCAGCACTCCTGTTGTTGACTTGCTTCACTCCAAGGCTGCCTAGGCTGCCGTCCTGCACTCCTGTTGTTGACTCGCTTCACTCCAAGGCTGCCTAGGCTGCCGGCCTGCACTCCTGTTGTTGACTCGCTTCACTCCAAGGCTGCCTAGGCTACCGGCCTGCACTCCTGTTGTTGACTCGCTTCACTCCAAGGCTGCCTAGGCTGCCGTCCTGCACTCCTGTTGTTGACTCGCTTCACTCCAAGGCTGCCTAGGCTGCCGGCCTGCACTCCTGTTGTTGACTCGCTTCACTCCAAGGCTGCCTAGGCTACCGGCCTGCACTCCTGTTGTTGACTCGCTTCACTCCAAGGCTGCCTAGGCTACCGGCCTGCACTCGTGTTGTTGACTCGCTTCACTCCAAGGCTGCCTAGGCTTGGAGTGAAGCTTTCTCAAACGTAGTCACATAAAAATCTGTATTTATGAATGATATAACAAAGGGCCAAACTGCTTTATAGCTACCCAATAGGGAAATTCATTCGCTCACAGATCTATAAAAACTGCATAGACAGGTGATAAAGTGTATACATCAGTGGTTCTCAGACTTTTATACTTCACGTACCCCCTGGAAAAGGGTATGTAACTGACGTACTCCTGGTATAGATAGATAAAACTATAGTTATAGTATAACAATAGGAATAAAATAAAACATATATATTGTTGCGGATTACAAAAATGGATAGCCACTGAGCGTGAGTATTAAAAGCTATATTTCAAAACCAAATTCAATACAAGGTAAATTGTTACAAAGGAAATATGGATGAAGTATCTTATTAACAAATCAACTATTAACATGCACAAGTCATCAATCTTCCTGCGTAGAGCACACAATATCAGCTCTGTGTATTTTACTAAATACTACCTTTTACTTGATTTACCAGGTCACCCGAAGATCTTCACTCGTAAACCAATTCTCGTCCTGTGCTAATAACTTTTCACACACTAGCCGAACAAAAAGACAGTCCGTGTAGACATTCGAAGTTAGCCATAAAAGTTCCCACTTTAAATACTTCCGCGTATACACAACACATCAAGTTACTTCTTGATACTTAACGATAAAAGATCCCACTTTTATCCTTCCGTGTATACACAACACATCAAGTTACTTCTTGATACTTACGCGCACTGTCTCAGAACAGCTCACCGTCCATTTTCGAACTATTCGACCGTTACAACACAACGACCGTTAACGCTCCACTGTTCTCCAAATTCTCCCAAAGTTCAATTCGTTGGCTGAAACTTTGCTTTCGGTTGCCAGATTCTTCTGTCGTAACACTGCCCCCTTCCTAGGTCTTGTTCGTCCCGAACAATTCTGGATTCCAAAGCTTCTTCAGTTCTTCGATGAAACGATGCGAAATGATCCACGTGAACCACCTTGCACTTTGTAGCTGGACATCGACGAATGCGATATACCACGTCTGTGTCAAAATGAAAGCGAATCTCATTATGACGTAGATTTCTTTTCTGACTGAAGCCTCGTCCACAAACATAATACGTGTAAGGCCTATAGCCCTTGTGAACACGTTTATGTCTCTGCAGGGAGAAGAATCGACTAAGAGTTTTCGTGCAAAACCTGTAAAAAGTTTTCTTCTTTGGATTTTTACTTCTATCAACAGTAACAAGGAATGAAAGTCATTAGTGACATAAAATCTAGGGAGGAGTTTCATCCTCCAGTCTGACCCTTTTGTCAGTTGACTTTCACTTAATTCAGAACTGTCGTGATGAACCTTCAGCCATATTTCACCTGATTCAATTTGATCCCCAAGGTGCTTCACAATTATAATATCAGCTCCATAATTCTTTTTAGCTCTTCGGTCCATCTCCTCCTTCCATACTCTTGCTAGAACTGCAGCTTCTAATCCGACAACCTTACCTGTTTCTCCTGTATAAGTGAAATCAGTGATGTGTCGGGCTGCTAGCAATATTTTTTCTGTTTTACCTTCACATAGCCAGCTTGCAACATCTTCAGATACTCCTTGTTCTATTAACATGTTACGAAACTTGTTCAAAGCATTGCCGTTATGCAGAACCTTGCAGACACGTGATGCTTCATCTACCCTATTATCCACAATGTTTACCAAACGCAGAAGTTCTCCTCCTAACTCTTCGACGAGCTCTTGCAGTTCCAAGGATCCGTTACCGAGGAAACACTGAACAGCTTCCATCACTTCCAGAGAGTTGTCAACAGAGTTTTCAAGAGGTGAATCCATGTTGCTGATAACAGCTGAACAACTCAAACTCTTCATTCCACGAGCTTGTGATGCTGCAACCATTTTCTTAACTAAATCAACAGCAACATCTTCTGTACTGATGGGATCAATAGCTCCTTTTCAGAATTCATCATCATAAACCAAAGCGCACACTCCTTCAGCCAGCTTTTTGGACACAATTGAGCATCTCATTAGAGGAACGCTATCTACGGTAGCCGTCAGATCCTTGCAGCGGTAAATCTCCTTATCTGTTGGCACCAGCTCCTCTGTCTGTCCTACGATGCAGCATCCGACGTCTTCCATCATCTGCTCGATTTTATCTTTAGTGCAGTCGACTGTGAAGCCAGGGATGGATTCCAATTTGTCCAGAGTATCTCCCGTCAATTGGAGAGCACGACCGGAGATCATAGGGACCTTGAGACCTAAAGCAGCAAGTGCAGGAGCCAAGACAAGACTCACTTTGTTGCCGACACCTCCTGTGCTGTTTTTATCTACCATCCGATGGCGCCACTCGGGTCTCCAGCAAAACACATGACCCGAGGAGGTCATATTTGCTGTTTCTTCCGAATTCACTTTCTTGGAGCTCTCATTGTAATTAGCCAGGGAAATATCAGTCATGATTGCCAAATTGTTCATTCTGGAGATCAGCGACGAGTTCTGTAACATGATATTGTCCACTTTAGAGCTCTTGTAGTCGTGATAAAACTTTTCTATATCCTTATAATCTAAATGGTTATAATGTCCAAATCTGCACATTGACTGTTCAGAAAAGAAATTCAGCATGGTTTCGTTGAGATTGTCTGAGGGCTTTACTTCTCTCTGATCGTAACTCTGAGGCTTAGTTTCATCCAGAAAGTTAGTCTTTGAAGTACTGTCTCTGCCTGAAGCTCTTTTACTAGCATCACCTGTTATGCTTCTAAGCCATCCTTCGGAATTCCTCTTCCTTAAATCCCCACTTTCTATAAACGATTCAAGTGTGGCTATATGCTTCGGAAAAATCTCTCCGACTTCCCCGGTAACGACGAAGGGCACTTTGTATCTATGATGAATGGACGCCTCTTCTTTACTCGGACCACTCTGCGAAACGTAAACTCTGTTTCGTTCCCCCTCATTACCACTCGTTACTCTGCCTTTGCGATAAATGTCCATGACACATTTTGCTGACGGCGAGGAATAGAATACCTTTCGTGTGGATCTCTCTTCAGATCGTGCCAGACTTGTATACCTAGGTATTTTGAAGTGCAAAGCGTACTGTTTAGTCTCACAGCTCTCTAATCTGTGTGATTGTTCTTCACAGTTCCTAGACATGTCACCAGCGACATAGACACTCTGCCATGCATTACCAGTAGTTGCGTGGTCAAAGGCATTATCTGTGCTATCTCTACAATTCTTGATTTCCAGTAGCAGATCCACATTTTTATATGCGTTGCCTTTCTCTTTTCCATGTTTACAATCTAACTTAACACTATCAAGATCATCTTTTTCACTGACAAATTCAACATTTAAACTATTGCATTGTCTATTGAGTTCGGTTTTACTATCCTTGAACTGATCAATAATCTTACCAACTTGAGGAGCCACTTCATCTCTCATCTCAGTATTTTGTGCGGCCATTTCGGCTTTCAAGTCACCTATTTTATCGCTTTGGGCAGCTAGATCACTTTTAATATCAGTCATCTGCGTAACCATATCGGCTTTCATATCAGTCACCAGCGTAGCAATAACGGCTTTCCTATCAGTCATCAGCGTAGCAATAACGGCTTTCCTATCAGTCATCAGCGTAGCAATAACGGCTTTCCTATCAGTCATCAGCGTAGCCATAATGGCTTTCCTATCAGTCATCAGCGCAGCCATATCGGCTTTCATATCAGTCAGCGCAGCCATATCGGCTTTCATATCTTTCATATCGGCTTTCAAGCTATTTATCAACTTTACTAATTCATCCATACTTCTAGTTAACGGCATTCAATAAATTATCTCACTTCTGACACCAAATGTTGCGGATTACAAAAATGGATAGCCACTGAGCGTGAGTATTAAAAGCTATATTTCAAAACCAAATTCAATACAAGGTAAATTGTTACAAAGGAAATATGGATGAAGTATCTTATTAACAAATCAACTATTAACATGCACAAGTCATCAATCTTCCTGCGTAGAGCACACAATATCAGCTCTGTGTATTTTACTAAATACTACCTTTTACTTGATTTACCAGGTCACCCGAAGATCTTCACTCGTAAACCAATTCTCGTCCTGTGCTAATAACTTTTCACACACTAGCCGAACAAAAAGACAGTCCGTGTAGACATTCGAAGTTAGCCATAAAAGTTCCCACTTTAAATACTTCCGCGTATACACAACACATCAAGTTACTTCTTGATACTTAACGATAAAAGATCCCACTTTTATCCTTCCGTGTATACACAACACATCAAGTTACTTCTTGATACTTACGCGCACTGTCTCAGAACAGCTCACCGTCCATTTTCGAACTATTCGACCGTTACAACACAACGACCGTTAACGCTCCACTGTTCTCCAAATTCTCCCAAAGTTCAATTCGTTGGCTGAAACTTTGCTTTCGGTTGCCAGATTCTTCTGTCGTAACAATATATACATTAAATTTTGTATTTATAAATTGCATATATCAATAAACACAAAAAATGACATAAATAATTTAACAAATCTTATAAAATTATAAACATTTTACTGGGTAATCAGTCTTGTTACTAGATCTGGCGACTTTTGAGCTCTCACGGCGTACCCCAAAAATTTTTTATCGCGTACCCCACGTTGAGAACCCCTACAATACATGATCACTATATCGTTGCATAATAATCATAAATGCAAGGGGCGGGAGTGGCTCAGTCGGTAACGCGCCAGGCTCGTAATCTGTAGTTCCCAGGTTCGAGTCCCAGCTGGGTCAGCGTTGAGATTTATCTCCGCAAAATTCCCCGCCCTGCCCACGGTCAGTAGGGGACACCGATTGGGCTTGGAAAGGCCGCCGTCCGTCGGATGGGACGTTAAGCCGTGGCCCCGTGTGCGGGAGAGCCATACCCTGTGCACGTTAAAGAACACGCTGGATGGCCTTGACGGGAGGCTACCATCTGTCTCCCAACAGCTTGTTCCAGTGGGTCCCCTCCCCCAACGTTCTCTGAGCCTTCGGGTTCCATGTGACCTGGCCATTTAGCCCATGGTGTGCAAAAAAGTGCCGCTCTGAGGTAAAACAACCCAACCCAACATAAATGCAATTGGAAAACTAAAACTCTTAAAGCTTAAGTCTTTCTGGGGTATAAACATTTAAAGCATTTCGCTCAATGTGAATCTGATCGTTGATTTTTGCCAGCTTTGTTTTCCCTTTTTACGCTATTCTGGCTATTTTAATAGACTTTGATTTTACATCGTTGTTGTTTTTCTTGATGTGTATAACTCGGGTCGTGTACAGTCGCTCAAAAAAATATCCGAACACTATGGTTGCCAGATCACTAATTTCTAAAAAAGCCGTTGCCAGATATTTTTTCAGAATTCTGTAATCAACCATAGTGTCCGGATATTTTTTTGAGCGACTGTACATCTGATTTGATTTTATATTGTGTTTCTATATCTAACATTTTTTTACCTGTTATTTATACACTTGTTCTTTGTTATTTCACACGTTTACCGCATTTGTGTATTTGTCTTTTGCGTTTATATTTTAAATTTCGTTTATGGGCGCATTATGTTCTGATCTGCCAATGCGTCATTAAACCCAAAACAACCAACCAACTCAATTTGAAACTTTAAAAGGTAGAGTACAAACTATTTACTATGACTCTTCAGTCAAGTTGTCGTTCTGATATAGGGCTCAGTCGCTAGCGCGCCGGACTCGTAATCTGCAATTCTCAGGTTCGAGTCCCAGCTGAGTCAGCGTTCAGAGTTATCTCCGCAAAAATTCCCCGCCCTGCCCACGGTCAGTAAGGGACACCGATGGGCTTGGGAAGGCCGCCGTCCGTCGCATGGGACTTTAAGCCGTGGTTCCGTGTGCGGAAGAGCCATACCCTGTGCACGTTAAAGAACACGCTGGATGGTCTTGACAGGAGACTGCCATCTGTCTCCCAACAGCTATTCCAGTGGGTCTCCTCCTCCAACCTTCTCTGAGCCTTCGGGGTTCATGTGACCTGGCCATTTAGCCCATGGTGTGCAAAAAAGTGCCGCTCAGAGATAAAACAACCCAACCAACCCGTTCTGATAATCTAGTAAAATCAGTTCTCTCTCGACAACCAGACTCTGTTACACTTTAGACATGAATTCACAGCTCATTATTGATTTAATGAATATTTATCCACTGTCAAGCTGTTTTTAAGTAACAGGATGAAGTTGGGTGTCTCCTGTTACTTAAAAACAGCTTGAGAGTAGATAAATATTCATTAAAAGACTCTCTTACACATTGACAGAAAATTACTGTATTTTAGAAAATTCTACAATTGAATAAAATACTGTTACAGATTTACTCAGCTGTTCATTATGGGTGAAGTAGTTGGTAGCTGGAGATTATGAAGTGAACCTTGCAAAACTCAACAGTGTCCATTCCAAGATTGTTAAACAAGTTTTTAATAAATTTGCATCATAAATTTAATGAATCAACAGAAACATTTTACTGAAATTAGACAAATTTACTTATATGGAATACTCTTTTTCCTTTTCTTAAATCCTATTTGGGTTGATGGAAAATATAAAATGTTTAACTCTCGAATACTAGGAACTTTCTTGTTGCACCCAAGCCAAATAAGAATATTTTGCAGCGGCATTTTCTGTTTCTTTCTAAAGGTGTCTTGTGGCCTCTGGTATCAATACGTTACCAGCAGATCCTTTAACTCTTTTAAGTTACGTGGTTGAGCCGCTGCAGATTGGATATGCTGTTCCAACACAAACCACAGATGCTCGATTGGATTGATGTCTAGGGAATTTTGAGGCCAGGGCAATATCTGGAAGTTTTCCTCATGTTCCGCAAACCATTCTCGAACAATCCGGGCAGTGTGGCACGGCGCATTATCCTGCTGAAAGAAGGCACTACTAGAGGGACATAACGTTTCCAAGAAAGGATGTGCCTAGTCTGCAATGATGTTTAGGTAGATGGTAGACGTCATAGTTTCCTGCACATGAATAACTGGACCCAGGGTTTTCTCAGCAGAACATTGCTCAAAGCATTACACTTCCTCCACTGGCTTGTTTTCGTCCCACGGTGCATCCTGGTGCCAACACTTCCCCAGGTAAATGATGCACACGTACCCTGCCGTCGACATGATACAACAGGAACGAGATTCATCAGACCAGACGGCCTTCTTCCAATCATTCAAGGTCCAGTTTTAAAGCTCTCGTGCCCATTAAAGGCGCTTTTAACCGTTTATCTAGGTTACCATAGGCCCTCAGAGCGGCCTGCAGCTACGCAGCCCCATTTTCAGCAGGGTTCGATGTACTATGTGTTGTGAGACATTACTTCCATCACCAGCATTCAAATTACGGGCGAGTTGTGCCGCAGAAGGGATTTCTATTGACTCGTCCCATATGGGATAGCTCTCGCTCACCTCGAACATCGATGAGCCGTGGTCGGCGGATTCGTCGTTTTTCCCTCCTCGGACAACCTTTTGAAGGTTAACTAACCGCGGCTGACCGTGAGCACCCCACAAGCTTTGCCGTATCGAAAATGCTCTGACCCAGTCGTCTGGCCATTACAATTTGACCTTTGTCAAACTTACTTAATTCCGCTGCCTTTGCCATCTGAAGAACAAGAATAACAGATTAACAGAGTTCAGTATCAGGTGTTATTTTATACCGTTTCATGACCTTCACACGGTCCGTCGTTTACCTGCAGTTGCTTCGATTTGCGTAAAGACGCGCTGGTCATTATGTTTTGGTTCTTCGGTGTATAAATGCATCATGCTATATTGTATCGTACAACTTGTTATATATAGCTGGCGAATTTATTAATAATAGGAATCTACTATTCTCTCCCCATTTATTCTTTAAAATAAATAGTATATTTAAATTTGAAGATTTCAATTATTATTTATTTTTGAAAATAAATAATGATATTGTAGGAAGGACCTGTTGTGAAAATTTAGAAGTGGTGCTAAATACATTCATCCTCAGATTTACGCGGTTGCGGTTTTTACGGTTTTTTACACAGTCAAGAGAATGCGATCGAGTCTATCACCGTGTAAGACGAAACTGATTGAATTTTCTTGACTAAGTAAAAACACAACCGTGTAAATCTGAAGATGAATGTATTTAGCATCGCCTCTAAACTTTCATAATTGGCCCTTTTGGAAAAGGACACACCTTATATAGTAGAAAGCTATAGCAGTTTAAAATATATTTTAAACTACTCTTTGTGAAGAAGATCAGCATTGATTATGCATACCAGTGTATTTAACATCACCTGCATATCTACGAAATTCTAAACTGGCTCTTTCTGCACAAAAAGGGGGCGGGGGTGGCTCAGTAAGTAGCGCGCCAAGCTCATAATCTGCAGTTCCCAAGTTCGAGTCCCAGCTCGGTCAGCGTTGAGATTTATCTCCACAAAACTCTCCGCCCTACCCACGGTCAATAGTGAACACTGATGGTCTTGGAAAGGCCGCCATCCTTCCGATGGGACGTCAGGCCGTGGCCCCGTGTGCGGGAGAGCCATACCCTGTGCACGTTAAAGAACACGCTGGATGGCCTTGACGGGAGGCTGCCATTGTCTTCCAACAGCTGCTCCAGTGGGTCCCCTCCCCCAACCTTCTCTGAGACTTCGTGGTCCATGTGACCTGGCCATTTAGTCCATGGTGTGCAAAAAAGTGCCACTCAGAGGTAAAACAACCCAACCCAACTGCACAACAAGGGAATCTCAAGCGCGGAAAATATTAACTTTCGAAAAATCAAAGATCTGGATTTACTTCCTTTCACATCATAAGCTCGACAGGTTTCCCGGTAGGCAAACCGTGACGTTCAGATATTGAGAGGAACGTCTATTAATTCACTCTGTAGTCTACATCATTTAATTATTGACACAAACCGCCACACGTTTCATTAATTTCTAAACAACACACACTCTAACGATTAACCACTCCATGTACAATCAATGAACAAAACGCGACTTTCCACCGAGAGCAATGAAAGGTCATTAAGGGAGAGTTCATCGTCCAACTAATAACGCCCTCTACACTTGGCCGTAACCTTAATGACAGATATACGAGATGTTTGAATACCGCAATCAACCGAACACGGAAAGGGTAATTATCTACTGTAAAAGACACATCTGGTAGTAATATTTGACGATTACTCCAACCGCAAAATTTATTATCCTCTGTAACTTGCTGTCTCTATTGTCTTTTTTTACCTATCTTTCTGCTGCTGTTTCGTTTCTTATTTTGTCGGTTGTTTGGTGTGATTATTCATTTATTAAAACAATTTTGCCACCATATTTTTTCAACACGGTGGTCGATCCTGATGAGTCATTCAAGCGAAAGCTTACTACGTGGGGAGTGCTAAAGTATATATGTCCTTTCCCATGGCCGAGTGGTTAGCGCGCTTGGCTACTGATCTAAGGGACCTGGGTTCGAGCCCCCGGGTAGGGCATGGATGTATGTGTCGTTTTTCTGCTGAGGTCCTGCCATCCTCTCAGACCTTCTACTATGGCATATAAACTGTCAGACCTCTGTGGCAAGCAGCTGCTTGAGGGGGTATTTGTTTTATTATTTTTATTTATCCTACTCCAAATTAGGGAAGAAGCTTTTAGTAATAATTTTCTCTTTTGACTTTGGGGTGGAGGTCAATTGGTAGCGCACCAGGCTCTCAATCTGCAGCTTCCAGGTTGGAGTCCCGACTGGGGCTGTTTCAAGATATCTCTCAGATTTAATCTACGATCTGTGAGAAAGTGGAAGTTGATGAATCGGGAAACGTCGCTGTCTTTCGGATGGAACGTTAAACTGTAGCCTAGTGTGTAGGAGAGCCATATTCCGTGCACGTTAAAGAACATACTGAATAGCCCTGACTGGAGGCTTTTGATCTGTCTCCCAATAGCGGTACAGTTGATACCTTATCACCCAACCTTCTCATAGCCCTTGGGGTTCTCATAACCTTGCCATTAAATCCTTTATGTATAAAAAAGTGCCGCTCACAAGTTTAACAATCCAACCTTAAATGAACACAGCTCAGAAGTTTAACAACCCAACCTTAAATGAACAGAGCTCACTTGTGTTTAAGCGAACGTTACGAACGTCTTATTCTGATTTACGAATAACTCAATCTGTTCGAACGTGTAGAATACTTATTTCCCCAATCTTTCGGCAATTCATGATCAGTGTTGACTTAGAGAAATTTAAGTACATTTAGCTATGTTTTATTTCGTTTTTGAAAACGAGCTATTGTTTACCCCCCTCAAGCAGCTGCTTGCCACAGAGGTCTGACAGGAGCCTGTCAGTTTATATACCACAGTAGGAGGTCTGAGAGGATGGCAGGACCTCAGCAGAAAAACGACACACACATCCATGCCTAATCCGGGGCTCGAACCCAGGTCCCTTAGATCAGTAGCCAAGCGTGCTAACCACTCGGCTACGGGACTTTTCATATCTATAAACCTACAACTTTCTTTTCGTTTACGTAGAAATATTGAATTATTCCTTTTGGCGATAAAGTATGATATAATACTATTGCATTCTACAGACAATTTTCATTAGTTTTACTTTTGAACCTTTAGAAGTCGTTAAATAAAAAATAAATACCCCCTCAAGCAGCTGCTTGCCACAGAGGTCTGACAGGAGCCTGTCAGTTTATATGCCAAAGTAAAAGATCTGAGAGGATGGCAGGACCTCAGCAGAAAAACGACACATACATCCATGCCTAATCCGGGGCTCGAACCCAGGTCCCTTAGATTAGTAGCCAAGCGCTCTAACCACTCGACCATGGGACGGCTGATAAATAAATACCCCCTCAAGCAGCTGCTTGCCACAGAGGTCTGACAGGAGCCTGCCAGTTTATATGCCATACAGTTCGAAAATGGAATTTTATTCTCTTTCAAAAGAAAAAGAGCATTCTATATTCACCGGAAGCGATTAGTATTTTTAGTTGCGTATAAGTTAAAGAATATTATGTTGCGCATAGTTAAACAGAATAATTTATGCTGAGAAGTAAAATGCGTAGCAAACTAGAGTTTAAAAGCTTAGAAAGATTTAAATAAGTTATAAACATGTGAACAAAGTAGTAGAAACTGAATTCTTAAAAAAATCTGCTATTTTTTCCTATCAAGAGGTTTAAAATCAGTTCTAGGCAGCATTAACTGATTCGTTAAATATTGTCAAAGGTTTGAAAGCAAGTAAAAAATAATAGCCGAAATGTTTAAATAAGTTCACTAGTAGAGAATAGTTAGCTAGATGCTACCTTATGGGAAAGTCGTAAAAAAATTCCTCTCTTCGAATTTCGTTGAGAAGATTCTTTTAGAAAAATTGGAACAGCGCACCTTCTGCACCATCACCATCTCATACCTCAAGAGAATAACTTCTAAAATCACCTAAAACTATTCCTGCTAAAACAAAAGTTTCCCATTTCTTCCAAACACTATTGCATCAAAAGTTGTTCCCGAATGTATTGTGTTTACACGATTACGTCGTGTGACATAATTACAAGTATTGTTGAAAAATTAAAGAATATTTTCGAAGTATGCATTTTTTTTAACTTCCTTTATATGTAACAGTTTTTGATGGTGATCAAGGATCATATTAACTGGTTTGAATTAGGTTATTTCGTAAAATGTGGTTGGAGGGTCGTAATTTTCGGAAAGGTATTTTGCAATTTTTAAATCTCTATGTATTCACAAAAATCACATTATGAGATGTATTTTGATAACGAGGAGCTATGAGTGCTTGGATTATATATATATATTTGCATATTCTTATGTATATTGCAATTTAGAAAAAATATAGATCTTATATTAAAGTACAGTGGACCCCCGATATCACGCGCATGTCGGGCGGGAAACAACACCCGCGTTATAAGGTGAACCGCGTTATACCGAGCGGCGCTGTGGCGACACAATAAATTTCACACTGTAAGCTTTTCTTTTACTCATCATGCATACAATAATTAAACACTATTCAAAATACATGCAGGAACTCAATACATACACAATTACTCAATACGCAGTAACAATAAAATGCGATACTCACTAACGCCGCACGGACCTGTTTAAACATGTTTGAACTTATCGCGAATATCGCCCGCGCTATAACCGAGTGCGCGGTATAGCGAGCAGCGCTATAATGAAGATCCACTGTATTTGAAAAATAATTTCAATTCTCAAACCTAAAAATTTTAGGAAAAAAATAAGCGATCATAAAAAGAGTATCTTGGCTAATCTATTCACTCTAAAACAATGTGTAAAATAATTATACAGTGTTAATTTCTTATTTTTTATGCTTCAACTGAAGACCGTAGAACATAAAATAAGATTTTAATAATTGTAATGAATTAATGAAACAATATCACTGGTTGCAGATGTGACATCACTGAATTAGATTGTGTAAAACAGTGTTTTTTTTTTCAGCGTTGAGATTTATCTCAGCAAAATTCCCCGCCCTGCCCACTGTCAGTAGGGGACACCGATGGGCTTGGAAAGGCCGCCGTCCGTCGGATGGGACGTTAAGCGTGGCCCCGTGTGCGGGAGAGCCATACCCTGTGCACTTTAAAGAACACGCTGGATGGCCTTGACAGGAGGCTACCATTTGTCTCCCAACAGCTGTTCCAGTGGGTCCCCTCTCCCAACTTTCTCTGAGCCTTCGGGGTCCATGTGACCTGGCCATTTAGCCCATGGTGTACAAAAAAGTGCCGCTCAGAGGTAAAACAACCCAACAATGTTTTTTAACTAGTGCTCCGCGAAATGTCCCCATCAAAAATTAGATTTTTATATTAATTTATATATTTTTTAAACAAAATTGTAGCAAAAAGGACGATTTCTCGCCCGATGGTAACCCTTCTCTGGTCGTCAAAAATGGCAACCCCGGTTTCTACTATCTTCTTGTGATTACGACAAGCAACCACCGCGACATTTACAGTACATAAAGAATTGCAGGCATTAATTTTACGTTATTTATTTCTATAAAGCTGTATGAATCAAAGCATTTTGTTTCTAGTTTAAGATACCAAATATTTATTTGGTTAAATCTGTTTTGGCACAGAATTGTTTTTGTTTCTATTGAATACAGAAAATAAAGTTTACATAGATATACAGGGTGAATCTGAAAAAGTGGGCAACACTTTACGGGGTGGTAGAACGCAGCTATACGAGCAATATTCGTCATAGAATGTATGGTCGGAACGCAAGCGGTGAGAAGTTAAAAGGTAGTTTTCCACTGTCACATTTAAAGAATGAACACAAGAAGGAGAGGAGATACTTCAGAAAACATTTTATTAACAGGAATGTAATTGATGTACATGCTCAAAGAAATTGCTCAAAAGAGCTGCCGAGTGGTTAGTATAACCAGCCATCCTCTCGGCAATCCACGGTAGAAATGCCGTTGGGTGCGAGGACCGACCTTTTATACCATTTCCAACGCCACCTAGCGGCTCGCCGTTTGCGTTCCGACCATACATTCTATGACGAATATTGCTCGTATAGCTGCGTTCTACCACCCCGTAAAGTTTTGCCCACTTTTTAAGATTCACCCTGTATATACGCATCTGTTTATGAATATTCTGCCAAATGTTTATCACATTTGGAAGTGTTCCGCCACCTAAAAAAAGTTTAAAAACTCTGGTCTAATAACTTAGACTAGGGTTTTCAACGTGGGATACGCGGCAAAATTTTTTGGGGTACGCCGTGAGAGCTCAAAAGTCGATAGATATATGTTATATATATATTGTTTTGACAGATGTACGCGCTGCAGTGACTTCATGAGAAACGTGACATGAACGCTCGCATATACTTTGGGGTGAAATTTATACAACAAACGAATTTGAATGTAGAACTACGTAGAAAGGAACTACGTAGAAAAAGAGAATAATAGAATTTCCGTGTGTTGGATTTGAAGAGATCTGAAAAAAAAAGAGGTTTAAATAGTCTGAGTCAATCCACGATAAATCAAAAACAAGAAATATATTTATGTGGTGTGTGAGCGGGGGGTTGTTTTATTTTACTAGTATGATAAATCTAGTGAGCTAACCAAAAACAAGGGGTGGGGGTGGCTCAGTCGGTAGTGCGTCAGGCTCGTAATCTGTTGTTCCCAGGTTCGAGTCCCAGCTGGGTCAGCGTTGAGATTTATCTCCGCAAAATTCCCTGCCCTGCCCACGGTCAGTAGGGGACACCGATGGGCTTGAAAAGGCCGCCGTCCGTCGGATGGGACGTTAAGCCGTGGCCCCGTGTGCGGGAGAATCATACCCTGTGCACGTTAAAGAACACGCTGGATGGCCTTGACGGGAGGCTACCATCTGTCTCCTAACAGCTATTCCAGTGGGTCCCCTCCCCCAACCTTCTCCGAGCCTTCGGGGTCCATGTGACCTGGCCATTTAGCCCATTGTGTGCAAAAAAAGTGCCGATCAGAGGTAAAACAACCCAACCAAAGACAAGGGATTGTTTACGCCTGAAATGAAGGTATTCAAGAGATACGGCAAACAAAATTAAAAGGTAGTAATTTAGTAGAACAGACAGAGCTGGTCTTGTATACTTTGTAGAAAAAGGGTTATTAATTTATGTACGATAGCAGTTAGTTTTTTTATTAGTTATTTCATCCATATTTTTGTAATAATTTGCATTGTATTGTAATTTGTATTGTAAACATACTTATTATACTCACGCTCAGTGT
Organism: Ryuthela nishihirai; assembly: GCA_038380435.1. Classification (NCBI taxonomy): domain Eukaryota; kingdom Metazoa; phylum Arthropoda; class Arachnida; order Araneae; family Heptathelidae; genus Ryuthela; species Ryuthela nishihirai. The sequence goes on from JAWZYU010000007.1 coordinate 17,047,991, forward strand.
CGTCCATTTAAAATTTGCAACAATATATACGTTTTATTTTATTCCCATTGTTATACTATAACTATCGTTTTATCTATCTATAGAAGTGGTACGCCAGTTACATACACATTCCTAAGGGGTACGTGAAGCATAAAAGGTTGAGAACCACTGACATTGATTATGGTTATGAACTTGCTGCATTGATTAGATTCTGTTCAGACATTTTCTGTTGACATTTCCACTTATTTGTGATAATTCAATTGAAAATCAAGCTGCAGCCCCAAATAAACATGTTCACATCTGTTATAAATGGTAGCCGTCCAGTGGCCGAGTGGTTAGCACGCTTGGCTACTGATCTAAGGGACCCGGATTAGGCATGGATGTGTGTGTCGTTTTTCTGCTGAGGTCCTACCATCCTCTCAGATCTCCTACTGTGGTGCATAAACTGACAGACTCCTGTCAGACCTCTGTGGCAAGCAGCTGCTTGAGGGGTATTTATTTATTTTATTATTATATAAATGGTATTTACTGCTCAAATGCCATCATCTGTACATAAACTTTATCAAGAAATAAAATTTAAATAGAAATATTTGATGTAAATAAATGAATTCTACATAGAAATAAAACAATCATTTGATTAATTAAATTACTTTAATCAAATTTCGGTTTCCTAAAAAAATGATTCTTCTTGGAATAGCATAATGTCCAAATTTAAAGTGAATTAATTTTCCGATCACTTTTGTTTTACTGTAATTCTAAATCTAAAGAAAAAACTTCATAGGTCTAAAGCAATAAGTCTTTGTAATGGAGATTTTCCTTATCTACAAAATTTAGATAAATATGTTCAAAAATCGTAAAGTGGTTGGGGGCGGGGGTGGCTCAGTCGGTAGCGCGCCAGGCTCGTAATCTGTAGTTCCCAGGTTCGAGTCCCAGCTGGGTCAGCGTTGAGATTTATCTCCGCAAAATTCCCCGCCCTGCCCACGGTCAGTAGGGGACACCGATGGGCTTGGAAAGGCCGCCGTCCGTCGGATGGGGACGTTAAGCCGTGGCCCCTTGTGCGGGAGAGCCATACCCTGTGCACGTTAAAGAACACGCTGGATGGCCTTGACGGGAGGCTACCATCTGTCTCCCAACAGCTGTTCCAGTGGGTCCCCTCCCCCAAACTTCTCTGAGCCTTCGGGGTCCATGTGACCTGGCCATTTAGCCCATGGTGTGCAAAAAAGTGCCGCTCAGAGGTAAAACAACCCACAATGTAAAGTGGTTGCAAAAAAAATAAACTCTTTCTTGATTCTGTCCTATTTAAATACAACGAAAAATTCACACTGTAACAGAAAATGAAAGCTAAGAGCAATAAACTTCATTCTTCGAATTAAAATCTCAGACTGCAATTAATATTCAAAGTTTTCAAACTCGAGCACAGTTAATACCTAGACGTCAGTCGCTTCGCTTGACTGGTTTGTTCCAGCCGTCGTACATACTCCCCGCTGTGAGAAGTACAGCCTACAAGACTCAGGGGGGATAACCTAGTTGACTGGAATATCCAAGTTTGCCGAGACAGATAACAGAGGGCAATGGAAGAGCAGAAATGTCAAACTTTGCCTATTAATTATTTACTATGCCAGGAACGAAAATTTTAACTCATGAGATGACTCGTAGATATTTCCTCCAATTTAGTGTAACTGATATATTCACGACTCTACAGTTGAATAACTTGATAGCTGTCATGTAGTAAAGTTGAAGTAAATTTAATTTTATTAATAATTTAAGTATAATTAAATTTTATTTTGCTTACGATATAAGCAGCAAATACGGGGTGGGGTGCTGGCTCAGAAAGTATCATTTCAGGCTAGTATTCTGATGTTCCCTTCCCCTCATGGGCCAAAATTCTTTGGGGCGGGGGTGGCTCAGTCGGTAGCCCGCCAGACTCGTAATCTGTAGTTCCCAGGTTCGAGTCCCAGCTGGGTCAGCGTTGAGATTTATCTCCGCAAAATTCCCCGCCCTGCCCACGGTCAGTAGGGGACACAGATGGGCTTGGAAAGGCCGCCGTCCGTCGGATGGGACGTTAAGCCGTGGACCCGTGTGCGGGAGAGCCATACCCTGTGCACGTTAAAGAACACGCTGGATGGCCTTGACGGGAGGCTACCATCTGTCTCCCAACAGCTGTTCCAGTGGGTCCCCTCCCCCAACCTTCTCTGAGCCTTCGGGGTCCATGTGACCTGGCCATTTAGCCCATGGTGTGCAAAAAAGTGCCGCTCAGAGGTAAAACAACCCAACCCAACCCATCACTTGCTGCTTTTGAGAATTTAGCTACTAACCTCTACTCTGCAGTATGTGAGTCGGCAAGATCACCTGTTAATGAATCACTTTAAGTGCTTATAGTGATCTTGAAAGCGTCAGCTTTTTTCAGATGGGACTCTAAGGTGTGGTTCTTTGTGCAGGAGAATCATACCCTGTGCGTCTTATGGAACTAAGTGATTCTTGTAACATTGTTTCGCCTAACATCGTGTTTAATTGGAACAAATTATTATTGTTACAGAAAAAACTGGAAGGTACAGTCGCTCAAAAAAGTTTCCGAACACTATGCAGAATTCAGAAAAAATATCTGGCAACGATTTTTTTTAGAGAATTAGTGATCTGGCAACCTTCGTGTCACGTGATTACAGAATTCAGGAAAAATATCTGGAGCGTGTACAGCAATTGTACACGCTCCAGTTACCGTTCACAGCAAACTGGAGCGTGTGCAGTTACTGCACACTCTCCAGTTTGCTGTGAACGGTAACTGCACACGCTCAATATTTCCGTGAGTGAGCCCACACGATCTAGTATCAAAATAATATAACCACCTACAGTCGCTCAAAAAAGTATCCGAACACCATGGTTGATTACAGAATTCAGAAATAATATCTGGCAACGATTTTTTTAGAAATTAGTGATCTGGCAACCTTCGTGTCACGTGACACGAAGGTTGCCAGATCACTAATTTCTAAAAAAAAAAAAACGGTGCCAGATATTTTTTCTGAATTCTGTAATCAACCATAGTGTTCGGATACTTTTTTGAGCGACTGTACTAAAAAGCAAATTTTTTTTCTTTAACGAAATATAATCTTGATTTTTTTCATGTTCTCTTTTGTTTTGGGAGCATATTATTTATTTTCTTATGTTAATATGAAAAAAAATTATTTATATTTTGAATAATAAGTTTTCCATTTTTTCCGTTTTCATTTCGACATTTGGAGTTGTATTATGGTAATGCAAATGCACACATGATTACTGTTTTCGCAACTGCATTCAGCAATGATACCTTCATTCATAACTGACCTTCATTCGTAAAATCCCCCTCCTGAAAAAAATTCTTGCCGACGCTCCAGTGGTTAGGAATGGGACTCTGGATTGAAGCAGACACATATGCTGTTAGTAATGGAAACATGGAATGAATCGCTCTCGGTAGTCGTTGAATTTGTGAATTGAAGAAATCTTCTCCACCCCATATAAGGGTGGATATAGCTCACTCGGCAGCGCGCCTGGCTCATAATCTACAATTCTCAGGTTCGAGTCCCACCTGGCCCAACGTTGAGATATATCTCCTCAAAATTCCCCGCCCTGTTATCGGTGAGTATGGGACACCGATGGCTTGGAAAGACCGCCGTCAGTCGGGTGGGACATTAAGCCGTGGCCCCGTGTGCGGGAGAGCCATACCCTATGCACATTAAAGAACACGCTGGATGGCCTTGACGGGGAGGCTACCACTTATCTCCCAACAGCTGTCCAGTGGATCCTCTCTTCCCAGGGGATGGGGTGGCTCAGTCGATAGCGCGCCAGCTCGTAATCTGTAGTTCCCAGGTTCGTGTCCCAGATGAGTCAACGTTGAGATTTATCTCCGCAAAAATTCCACGCCCTGCCCACGGTCAGTAGGGGACACCGATGGGCTTGGAAAAGCCACTGTCCGTCGGATGGGACGTTAAGCTGTGGTTCCGTGTGCGGGAGAGCCATACCCTGTGCACGTTAAAGAACACGCTGGATGGCCTTGACCGGAGGACACCATCTGTCTCCCAACAGCTGTTCCAGTGGGTCCCCTCCCCCAACCTTCTCTGAGCCTTCGGGGTCCATGTGACCTGGCCATTTAGCCCATGGTGTGCAAAAAAGTGCCGCTCAGAGGTAAAACAACCCAACCCTAGTCACCGGAACACATTCTAAGCCAGTGTCTGATTGCCACCGAAGGCTCTCATCCACTCCCTGGGCGAACGCCTCTCTCTCGACCCCATGGGAGCAGCAGCAGTCATTTCGTCTACTGGCTGCACTAAAGGCTGCACTAAAGCCAAGCCAGACCTATAACCAACGATTAGAGGCAATAAAACTGTCTTGCTTATTGTAGCAAAATATATCAGCTATAAACCGCCTTTGACAAGTGCGTCGTATAAGAGAGTAGTGCGCAAACGTTTTCAAATAGCTATTCCTTTTTTTAAAATATTAACACGATCGGACCACTTGAACTTTTTTACTCGCATTTATATAGCGAATAATCAGGAAAGTGCTTTATTTTGTTAGTTAAATTTATTAACACGCAAGTTGATATAAGCTGAGCGCTTTCGACTGTACAGTCGCTCAAAAAAGTATCCGAACACTATGGTTGATAACAGAATTCAGAAAAAATATCTGGCAACGATTTTTTTAGAAATTGGTGATCTGGTAACCTTCGTGTCACGTGACACTTTGCTTTTTTCGTTTACATATTTATATATATTGATGTAGTCAGGATTGCAGGAAATATATGTTTTGTAAATATCCATTTGCGAGTTAAACACTAACTCTTGTGGAACTTGACTATGTATTAACTATGTATTAAATATTGTGCAACTAAATATTATTATTATATATGATCAATCATATTCTCAGGTGAAACTCGTGAATTTATGTATCTCGTGGTGTTTGTAATAAGTGTTAGTTATTCTGAAACCACAGAGTTTACTTACCTTTAAGGGACGTTGCCCATTGCCATTGCAGCTACCAATACCAAAAGGGCCTATCACTCCTCCCCAAAGGTCAGAGTCAGTACGAACTTTGGCATTGAAGTCACCAAGAACAAGGGTAATATCTCCTTTCTTGACAGAATTTAAAATATCCTGAAGTTGTTCATAAAACCTATCCTTCTCATCCTCATCGGCATCCTCAGTGGGGGCATAAAAGCAGATAACATTCACGTCTTTAACGTTTGTCTGAAATTTTGCTGTAAGAAACCTTTCATTAATGCACTCATATCCTAGAAGAGCATCACTAGCGTGTCTGCTGAGAAGCAGACGCACGCCTTGGTGATGTTTATTATCGTTCCCCCCATGACAAGAGAAATTTCAGATTATTTTTAAGAATCTGACCTTTATCTGTCCATCTGGTCTCTTGCAAGCTGAGAATATCTAAATTATAATGGTGGAATTCTTGTGCGAGGACATCAAGAGAAAAAGCTATGTGCAGAGTCTTCACATTCCAACTACCTATGGAGAGAAAATGGTTAGTGGGATGTTTAAAGAAACTATGTTTATTGAGAGAGGGAATGCCGACAATATAAAACAGCCACCTAATCGCAGACATGGGGCAAAGACCCGTTCCCCCACCACTAAAGGCTGAAGCCATCTACACTGGAAGACTTCCTCCAATGTAGAATTTGACGATGCCAATAGAAACAAAGAGTTCAGGTGCCTGCGATGACCTCTGCTCAGGATTATCCACCAGCTGATAAACATATCCTGTGAATCTATTCACTTGGGGCTATCAACCCACAAACAAACAGAAAACACAGCGGAAGATTTTTCCTCCACAGAAGCCCACCAGTGCAGCAAAATCAGGATCCATAATCAAGCTCAGAGCCATATATCTGTCCAATTCATTGGGTGTATATGGTCAGCACCAGAACCCTGTGTGGTTGACCACTCCTCAGCAGGGTAGGAAAAAAAAAGAAACGTAGCCAGAGTTGTCCAGATCAGTAGTCCACATTGATCTGGCAGCCCTCCTTCCGTTCACTTCCACAAGAGAATATCTCTTTTGAAAGGTACTAACGGTCTGCACCACGAGAAGGCGAGGTCAGACATTAGGTGCTAGGCCTGGCCGGTTCTATGCATCATCACAGGGGATCGGTACATAGCTCACCTTCCAGTGACTGCCTAGCTACCATTTACAGACCAATTTTCACACCATTCTCGATAAATTCTTGAAACCGTTGTGCTTCGAAAATCCAGGAGAACCAGCATGCCTGGCACCAAGTATCATGCCACGTTCAAAGTCGCTCAGGTCGCTCGTTTTTTCCATTCTGACGCTCAATTCAACTCTAACTGATGCTCGAAGAACTGGTCTGCCGGATTTGTACTGCAACCCGCTGTCATGTGACATATTAGTGTTGGAATAAACCATTTATGCGGCAAGAATGTATCTAAAAATTAATTTATGTTAAATAATATCAGCTATACAGTCGCTCAAAAACGTATCGGAACACTACGGTTGATTACAGATTCAGAAAAAATATCTGGCAACGATATTTTTTAGAAATTAGTGATCTGGCAACCTTCGTGTCACGTGACACGAGGTTGCCAGATCACTAATTTCTGAAAAAATCGTTGCCAGATATTTTTTCTGAATCTGTAATCAACCGTAGTGTTCCGATACGTTTTTGAGCGACTGTACCTAATAAACTGGCATCTCAGTATATATCTGTTAGAAAATACGTAATTCACCCATCAAGGTCATCTACTGCGTTCTTTAGTATGAAAAGGATATAACACTCCTGCAGTCGGTACCTCTGCTTAATGTCTCATCCAACGAATAACAGTCTTTGCAAGCCCTAGGTCTGTCTCACAGAAGCAAATCAGTGTTTCACGATAGAAATATTTAGATAGAGACATTCATTCACGAGTGTCGTTCCGAGTACAAAAACAAATAATGCATACCTGATGCTTAGGAGCAGGCATGGCTCAATCGGTAGCGCGCCAGTCTCGTAATCTGCAGTTCCCAGGTTCGAGTCACACCTGGGCTACATTTGAAGTTTAGCTTCGCAGCTCTGTCGTCGGTCACTAGGGGACGCCGATGGTTTTGTAAAAGCCGCTGTCACTCCAATGAAACGTTCCGTCTGTGTGCGGGAGAGCCATATCCTGCGCATGTTAAAGAACACGCTGGATTGCCTTGCCGGGAGGCTACCATCTTTTTTTTTAACAGTTGTCAAGTTGGTACTCTCCTCCCAACCTTGAGTCCTAGGAGTCCTTGTGATCTGGCCATTTAGCCATTGTGTGCAAAAAGAGTGCTGCTCAGAGATAAAACCACCAACACTCGTCCTGGAACAATTTTCTTTAAAATGGATGTAAAAAAAAAACGGTGATTACCGAAACGTTCAAAATGATATTTATTTTAATCAACGATTTGTTCCATAATTGTTATTTGCATTTTAATTTAACCTTGCGATAAATTCATATTAATAGCAACACTGATAGTAAATGTTTGTTTCCATAACTGTTTAAAATATTAAGCGTACACTGTTGAAAATTGAGCTTCAATGAGATTTTGATAAGATCTTCAATTTACACCAAACAAGTTTTTGTGAAAAGCTTATTTTCAAAAGTTAAGAAGCTCTCAATACAACTGTTTATTCACGTAACCTAAAAGTGACTGCTAACCTTTGGTAATATAGTGCATACATTAGTTCCTTGCTGCAATGCGGTTAGTTAAGCGCTGATTCGCTGGTGTTGTTTCACTGCTAACCTCATTGCCCCCTTACGCGAGTTCGCCATATGTTTGGTCAATATTTCTCAAACTAATGCCAAGCGATGCAGGAAGCTGTTTGAAGAGTTACGAGGTGGCTTCTGTAACCCTTCAAAGTGCTTCACTCAAGGACATTATGAAATTCGACCTCTCAAATCAGTGGTTCTCCCCATTGACCAAACTTAAACTACCACCTCTACAAAATCTCGACCAGAAAGCAACAAAGATTCTCACCAGTGATAGTATTGTTTCGACATTTTCCCAAAATCTGTAGTCCCCAAACTTTTTTCTGCGCAGCTCCCAATTTACTCTTTCTAATGCCCTCTGCACTCTTTCTAACTCTTCTTGGATTTCTAAATATTTTTCCCCGTATAAAACTGGTTGAAATAATATTGTAATTACTTTTAAGAGTGTTATTATTGTATCACGAGATACTATATGCTGTGGAAATGCGTTAAAAGTGATTTAAAGATGAGTGGTTTTACCTCTGAGCTGCACTTTTTTGCACATAATGAACTAAATGCCAGGTTACAAGGATCCCGATCCGCTGGACAGCTATTGGAAGACAGATGGTATCCTCTTGTCAAAGCCAACCAGCATGTTCTTTAACCTACACAAGGTATGGTTCTCTCGCACACAGAGCCACGAATTAACGTCCCGTCCGACTGACGGCGGCCTTTCCAAGCCCATCGGTGTCCCCTACTGACCGTGGACAGGGCGAGGAGTTTTGCGGAAATAAATCTCAACTAGCTGGGAACCTAGCTGGGAACTGCAGATTACGAGCCTGGTGCGCTATCATCTGAGTCACCCCAGCTCTAAAAGCGTATTAGAAGTAAAAATTTAGTGTGTTGCTTCGCTTTTGACAAATGCTAGAGTTGCCAGCTTAGATGACGTTGTTTATTGATTAGTTTTCTTAAGTTAAAAAAGTAGCGTTGAGTCATGTGAATTACATTACTCAATTTAGAAAGTCTTCAAAATTGTTTAACATCATATCGTTCCTAATAAACATATTTGTGTCACGAAGTAAACAATTATTTGGTAAGAATCGAATTATATTTTGGTTAAATAGAATCCATTGTAACCGAAAGTTCGAACGCTATATTCTATTTAGAATTTGCCACTAAAATAATCAACAGTAAATAGCAGCTAGTTCGGTGAATCCATTTATTCAATGAATGAATTGTTCAAGTTTTACTTATTTCTTGTAAACAAATTGCTTTCTCAGTTAAATAAGTTCATTTATTTTCTGTTTGGTTATTTCGAACCCACTACACAATACTGTCAAATAATTATTGGTGGAATTCTGTAACAAAGATATATAATATAAAATAATGTTATAAATATTATTTCCGTATAAAACTGTTTAAAATAATACTTACTGTGTATTACAATTTACCAGTATTTGTTACTAGTATTTTCATACTGATCCATCAAATTCTAAGGTTTTTTTGTCGAAACAAATATATAACTCTGTTAATCTAAGAACTATTCAATAATTCATTTAATCTGTTTCTGCAGAAACACTAAAATTTCTTAAATGCCCCCGTTGGAAACCACGCCCTGAATAAACTAATTCACCTAAGGAGATTCTTGTCTAGAGAATTTGAAAGCAAGCGAAACCTCACCCTTTTAATCAAAAAAAAAAACTCTCAAAGTTTGCATTATCTCAAAGTTTGTATAACCGGCATAATAAAGCGTTTATTTAGATTTTACGTTGTATTTTGATGAATACGATTTAAACCATATTCTGTATACTGTTTCTCGAACGGTTTCGTGAAGAAAAGCAATGAATGGCGGGAAAATAATTACTCTGAGATATGTTTTGTTTTCATGATAATATCCTTAATTCAGTATGGTAACCAGAGCTCTCCGGATCAGTATAATATCGGCATTTCTAACGAATTAGAAATGGAATTGTTGATATTGTAATTCCCACGGATGCGTAATGGAGCGGTGGATATTATAATTTACATGAGTGCAGTGGCGTATTCAAAATTATCCCAATGGAAAGACACTCACCTCCTCACTGGATGACTCAAAGCAGGTTTGATCTGTGTTTCAATCTAACTGGAGGGGGTGGGCATATTTAAGTCTCTGATTTTCGGGGTTGTGTTGAGTTCTGAGCGGGACTTTTTTAAATGAGATGTAACAAATTTAGCTGATTGCACACAATGGACTAAATGACCAAGTCACAAGGACCCCGAAGGCTTAGAGAAGGATGGAGGGGAGACCCACTGGACAGCTATTGGAAGATAGATAGTAGCCTGTTTGTTTGACGGGAGTCTAGGCCATCCAACGTGTTCTTTAATAAGCACAAGACACGGCTCTCCCGTACACGGAACCACGGCTTAACATTCCATCCGACGGACGGAGGCATTTTGAAGCCCATCTGTGTCTTCTACTGACCGAGGCAGAACAGAGAGGTTTACGGATATGAATCTCAACGATGGCCTAGGTGAAATCTGATTTACGGGGATTTCTTAGCAAATATACTCTATTCATCCCCTTAAGTTTGCTGAGGGGGATTATAATCTTAAACCCTTGTATACGCCACTGTATGAATTAATAACGGCGCTGTTGATATTGCCGTCTCTATAAGTAAATAAAGGAATGGTTGACACTCCATATATTCCCCGTCCTGCCCACGGTCAGTAGGGGACACCGATGGGCTTGGAAAGGCCGCCGTCCGTCGGATGGGACGTTAAGCCGTGGTCCCGTGTGCGGGAGAGCCATACCCTGTGCACGTTAAAGAACACGCTGGATGGCCTTGACGGGAGGCTACCATCTGTCTCCCAACAGCTGTTCCAGTGGGTCCCCTCCCCCAACCTTCTCTGAGACTTTGGGGTCCATGTGACCTGACCATTTAGCCCATGGTGTGCAAAAAAGTGCCGCTCAGAGGTAAAACAACCCAACCCAACTGACACTCCATAGTAACTCAGAGTTAACAGAATAGACTCCATAAAGAAGTAAAAGGACCAATGAAGCTATTGATGTTGTCATTTCCACACGTGAGTAATGGATCTGTTGACGTTATCATTTCTGGGATGAAGTTAAGGATATATTGATATTATTATTTTCATAGGTTGGTAGCCTAGTTGTTGATATTGTATTCCCATGACTATAACAATAGTTCCGTTTCTCACTTATCCGAAAGTATAATTAAATTATATCCTCTAAAGTCAAGTCTCTTGAGTCCCCATTAAGTGTCAACTAGACAATGCAGTAATCTTTGAGCGGGGGTGGCTCAATCGGTAGCGCACCAGGCTCCTAATCTGCAGTTCCAGGTTCGAGTCCAACCTGGCTCCGCGTTGATATTTATCTCCGCAAAATTCCCGCAATCAGTAATCGAGAAATGTACACGCTAGGTGGCTCTGTGGGAAGTGTCCATCTGTCTCCTAACATCTGTCCAATAGGTTCCCTCCCTCCAACCTTCTCTGAATCCTTGGGGTCCTAGTGACCTTTCCATTTAGACCATTGTGTGCGAAAAAGTGCTGCTCAGACATAAAACAACCCAACCCAAGGAACTTTGCGTCGCCTGATGATTATTGCCAAGTCACCAAGATTTCAAAAAAGGCTTTCGATTCTGTTGATCGTCATAATTTGTGGTTGATTGTGATTTTATATGGTATACCTGACAAGTTAGTTAACATAATGAAAGCTCTCTATAATAACACTGAGTCGTGTGTGAGAGTTGGTAAGGCTTCTAGCAATTGATTTAGCAATACTTCTGGTGTTCGACAAGGGTGCATTTTGTCTCCTTTTCTGTTTAGTTTGGTTATTGATTACGGTAGGCGAAATTCACTTCAAGGGAAAAATTGATCCAATTACTGTATGTGCAAAAATAGTGCCGCTTCGAAGTACACAATACGACCCAAATCAATAAATGCAAATTTATTGCTATTAACCTGTTAGGGCAATATGACAATGCACATAACTCTTTTAAAACCTTCGGTAAAATGAAATAAACAATCTCATTCTATTTTGTTTGGTGTTTTTTGTTGATACGATAGATTTCCCTTTTTTATACTAAATCACCATTTCCCTATCCGTACGTTTATTAGCATCTGCTGTTTGATATGTAATTTATCTTCTGATTCAATGAATCAATTAACCAGTAGCAGGGGGGGGGGGGGGCGGGGGTGACTCAGTCGGTAGCGCGCCATGCTCGCAATCTGTAGTTCCCAGGTTCGAGTCCCAGCTGGATCAGCGTTGAGATTTATCTCGGCAAAATTCCCTGCCCTGCCCGCGGTCAGTAGGGGACACCGATGGGCTTGGAAAGGGCGCCGTCCGTCGGATGGGACGTTAAGCCCTGGCCCCGTGTGCGGGAGAGCCATACCATGTGCACGTTAAAGAACACGCTGGATGGCCTTGACGGGAGGCTACCATCTGTCTCCCAACAGCTGTACCAGTGGGTCCCCTCCCCCCAACCTTCTCTGAGCCTACGGGGGTCCATGTGATCTGCCCATTTAGCCCATGGTGTGCAAAAAAGTGCCGCTCAGAGGTAAAACAACCCAACCCAACAGTAGCAAGTTGACTTTAGCAATTTTACTTTCTATCATTTGATTCTAAAACCCACAATTCCCCATGCGGCTCCAGTTGGGTGTCATTTTCTTGACGTCATGGCTTGTGAGAAACACGATCATTCACCGAGGTTTTCATATGCGACCAGTTCAATGAATATATCAAAGCCCAAGTAATCCGATTCCTTCAAAAAGCAGAGAACTACAGGAATCAAAGTCTCTATTACCATCAATTGTAATGCTCCTAAACAAAAGTATAAGAGATACGATACCGTTCTAAATTAGTTTATTACTATATCTGATTGTCATTGTAAAAGCGTTTTGCTCCATCTAGGTTTATTTTAAATATTTTGTTAATACCATGGGGATTGGGTTGGGTTGTTTTACCTCTGAGCGGCACTTTTTTGCACACCATGGGCTAAATGGCCAGGTCACATGGACCCCGAAGGCTCAGAGAAGGTTGGGGGAGGGGACCCACTGGAATAGCTGTTGGGAGACAGATGGTAGCCTCCCGTCAAGACCATCCAGCGTGTTCTTTAACGTGCACAGGGTATGGCTGTCCCACACACGGAGTCACGGCTTAACGTCCCATCCGAGGGACGGCGGCCTTTCCAAGCCCATCGGTGTCCCCTACTGACCGTGGGCAGGGCAGGGAATTTTGCGGAGATAAATCTCAACGCTGACCCAGCTGGGAATCGAACCTGTGAACTGCAGATTACGAGCCTGGCGCGCTACCGACTGAGCCACCCCCGCCCCGTTATACCACGGGGATATCAGATGAAATAGGTAAGAGCACCAGCCAAGGCCATCTCGATGCAACAGGCTTGGACGTTCTACAGCAGTGTCTCGCAAACTGTGTGCCGCGAGCGATTCCAAGTGTGCCGCGAGAGATTTTCAAATTGACACTAGATATCCTGAATTCAATATCCTGATAACCTCAATATCCTGAATTGAGCACAAAAGCTATTCGAGCCTTGTTACCTTTCGGATCGTCTTATCTTTGTGAACTTGGATTCTCATCATTGACTGAAATTAAATCTAAGAAGCGTGAGCGGCTTCAGATGATTGATGAAGAGATGCGAGTGTGTTTATCTAACTTTGAGCCAAGAATAATGCAAATTTGTTCGCAGAAGCAAACTCATACATCCCATTGAAATATGTTCATATCCAAATTTTAAATCAAACGCATTTAACGAAACTTCAATTTTCCTCTTTTTACGTAACCATCAAAAAAATGTTTTTTAGGTGTGCCGCGGAAAAAAAAAATTAGATTCAGTGTGTCGCAGAGTAAAAACGTTTGCGAGACACTGTTCTACAGTAACAGAACACTTAATTTTCAAAAATATAGCAGTTTCATTATATCTAGATTTTTAAAAATTCAACTAGTAGTTATTTTGTTTTAAAAATCTGGTAATTAATTTTATAATATTTTCAAATATTTTAATAAAATCCTAATGAATAAACTATTTTATTTTAATTGGGTTTAAAATAAATAATTCTTAAATTTTAAACCAATTAAATCAATAACATGTTTATGCATAATTAATTTCCCTACTTCCTTCCCTTCTTTTGTTCAAGACTGTCCAGGCCTCGTGTATCAAGGTGGCCTTGCAGCAGCTCGATACTAGGGCATGTTAGTAATGATCTCTGATCTCTTACGGATTCTGGGGCGGGGGTGGCTCAGTTGGTAGCGCGTCAGGCTCGTAATCTGTAGTTCCCAGGTTCGAGTCCCAGCTGGGTCAGCGTTGAGATTTATCTCCGCAAAATTCCCCGCCCTGCCCACGGTCAGTAGGGGACACCGATGGGCTTGGAAAGGCTGCCATCCGTCGGATGGGACGTTAAGCCGTGGCCTCGTGTGTGAGAGAGCCATACCCTGTGCACGTTAAAGAACACGCTGGATGGCCTTGACGGGAGGCTACCATCTGTCCCCCAACAGCTATTCCAGTGGGTCCTCTCCCCCAACCTTCTCTGAACTTTCGGAGTCTTGGTGACCTGGGGGCGGGGTGGCTCAGTCGGTAGCGCATCAGGCTCGTAATCTGTAGTTCCCAGGTTCGAGTCCCAGCTGGGTCAGCGTTGAGATTTATCTCCGCAAAATTCCCCGCCCTGCCCACGGTCAGTAGGGGACACCGATGGGCTTGGAAAGGCTGCCATCCGTCGGATGGGACTTTAAGCCGTGGCCTCGTGTGTGAGAGAGCCATATCCTGTGCACGTTAAAGAACACGCTGGATGGCCTTGACGGGAGGCTACCATCTGTCCCCCAACAGCTATTCCAGTGGGTCCCCTCCCCCAACCTTCTCTGAACTTTCGGAGTCTTGGTGACCTGGGGGCGGGGTGGCTCAGTCGGTAGCGCATCAGGCTCGTAATCTGTAGTTCCCAGGTTCGAGTCCCAGCTGGGTCAGCGTTGAGATTTATCTCCGCAAAATTCCCCGCCCTGCCCACGGTCAGTAGGGGACACCGATGGCTTGGAAAGACCGCCGTCCGTCGGATGGGACGTTAAGCCGTGGCCCCGTGTGCGGGAGAGCCATACCCTGTGCACGTTAAAGAACACGCTGGATGGCCTTGACGGGAGGCTACCATCTGTCCCCCAACAGCTATTCCAGTGGGTCCCCAACCTTCTCTGAGCCTTCGGGGTCCATGTGACCTGGCCATTTAGCCCATTATGTAGAAAAAAGTGCCGCTCAGTGGTAAAACAACCCAACAACTTACGGATTCTACCAAATTTTTTTACGATAATCCAGAAAGGTTTCTTTTCATGCCAAAGGAGCTGAGAAAATTTATTCGGTATCTATTTTTCAGAGAAATCACGATCACATTTTAGTTGATTTTTAAAGTCATCGGGTTGTCGCTAGAAAAAAAAATTGCGAATTTGTGAAACAAAAACCACCGATTTTTAAAAAAAATTGCGAATTTGTGAAACAAAAACCACCGATTTAAAAAAAAAACTGTTTTAATATCCGCAGTAATTGCAAGATTTTACAGTAAATTATTTAACCCTTGATTACAGAATCTAATAATTTCAAACGTTCCCATGGCCGAGTGGTTAGCGCGCCTGGTTACTGATCTAAGGGACCTGGGTTCGAGCCCTGGGTAAGGCATGGTTGTTTGTGTCGTTTTTCTGCTGAGGGCCTGCCATCCTCACAGACCTACTATGGCATATAAACTGACAGGCTCCTGTCAGAATTCTGTGGCAAGCAGCTGCTTGAGGGGGGTATTTATTTTTTATTTATACAATTTTGAAACACATTTTTTTTTGTAGAATAAGGAAGCTTAAAGTTTTTAAGGTAAAGTTGGCAAAAGTACTAAAACGAAGTGCTTGTTATAAATTCGCTTATGTTGCTATGGTAACGCCTCAAACCAACTGCACGCGGTTATGAGAAAATGTACACAAAATCATTATCTGTCAGATGTTCCGCGGGACAATATTAAAGATCACAGAAGTGCCATGAGACGACAATAAAATTCGCCCGTCAGACAATATTCACGTTCACAAGAATTCAGTGAAAATATATTAAAACCCACACAAGGGTGGGGAAAGAATAAACATGTCCGAATGCCGTGAGATAATAATAAATATCCCATGTGTCCCTTGAGACAATATTAGATAGAGATCGCACGTGTCCCTCAAGGTAGTATTGTAGATGACACGGGTGCCGTTGAGTTGGAATCTATTATTTCTCAGGAACTTTTCCATCACGCAGTGGGGTAAATGCAAAATATTATTTTAAAGAGAAATTAATTTTATCATCAAAGGTCCCATAAATATATGTAAATATGAAAGAGTTGAAAAAGCAGACAGTTATTACTATTTCTGAATAATTATAGAAAAGGAAATTAACATGGAATTTGAAAATTAAAAATATCTATAAAAGTATTATATAAAATTATTATTCGTCCTTCAAATATATTTTATCAAGCACTTTGCAGTTTTATCTCTATTAGATTATTTATTATTAATTATGCTTGGATAAAATCTTATCTGAGTTATGATACTTTGTCATGGGTTGTTTTACCTCTGAGCAGCACTTTTTTTTTGCACATAATGTACTAAATGGCCAGGTCACAAGGACCACGAGGTCTCACAGAAGGTTTGGGGGACAGCACTTTTTTACACAAAATGGACTAAATGACCAGGTAACAAGTACTCCTCAGAGAAGGTTGGAGGGGGGTACTGAACAGCTGTTAGGAGCCATTCATCTCTTACAAGGCCTCCAACGTGTTCTTTAATTTGTACAGCATACGGCTCTCCCGTATACGGTCCATGGCGTAACGTCCCATCCGACGGACGGCGGCTTTTCGAAGCCCATCGGTATCTCTTAGTGATCGAGAGCAAGGCGGTGAGTTTTGCGGAGATAAATATCCACGCAGGCCTAGAGGGAACTCAAACCTGGAATTGCAGATTACGAGCCTGGCTCGCTACCGACTGAAACACTCCAGCTCCACAATTTGTTACGGATGGGAGATTATAATAATATGCTAAATCGTTAGAGGGACACCAAAATCGTGCAATTAGGTGAATAGGTTGTTGGTTGTTTTACCTCAGAGCTGCACTTTTTTGCACATCATGGGCTAAATGGCCAGGTCACATGGACCCCGAAGGCTCAGAGAAGGTTGGGGGAGGGGACCCACTGGAACAGCTGTTGGGAGACAGATGGTAGCCTCCCGTCAAGGCCATCCAGCGTGTTCTTTAACGTGTACAGGGTATGGCTCTCCCGTACACGGGGCCACGGCTTAACGTCCTATCCGACGGACGGTGGCCTTTCCAAGCCCATCGGTGTCCCCTACTGACCGTGGGCAGGGCGGGGAGTGTTGCGGAGATAAGTCTCAACGCTGACCCAGCTGGGACTCGAACCTGGGAACTACAGATTATGAGCCTGGCGCGCTATCGACTGAGCCACCCCCGCCCCCTCTTAGGACAAAAGTGGAAATCTCCCATCAAGGTTATCTAGGTGACTCTCGTCCACACGAGGCTAAGGCGTTTACCTTAATCCCATCAGACGGACGTCGGCATTTCCAAGCCCATATCTGTGCAAGGTGCGGGTTAGAACAGATAATTCTTAGGCCTAGTTGGGTCTCGAACTTGAGAACTGCAGATTACGAGCCTGACCCGCTACCGACTGAGCCAACTCCTGGCCCAAAAACATTGGGAAACACTGATTTCGAAAGTTGAATGTGAAATGCGAATGACACGCTCAGAAAAGTGAAAGATCAAAAATTGGCTTTGAAAACGTGTTCCCGTCTCTAATTAACGATCTGCGAAACAACTTCCTCTAGATACGTCAACACATCAAACGCGGCGGTGATTCATTCTGAAACTGTCCGTCATTCAGCCGCAAATGGATAGGCATGTAATCACATACAAATCTATACATATAATAACATAGACACACGACTGCCATTTCCATTTTACCGATTTGTCTGTCCCTTCATTGCGAACTAACTTCTAAAATGCCTGCGTTAAATCGATAATTCCGTCTTGTCTGAAAGTAGATCTTTTTCTTATTTCCATTTCCATTTTTGCATCGCGTGCATCGCAGGAAAATAATTTCTCAGAAAAATGCATCCTACTCTCCTAGGAACATGCATTATGTCCAGTTTCATTTCTAGTAGTTCCTCAATTCACTTTGACCCAGGAACATTTAGAACATCCGGCAAATAAATGAGGGAGGGAAAGAAAAAGAATAATATGGAGGCAAAAAAAAAAGGTTTAGTTTAATTCATGACGGGAGATCGTGACACGAACCGCCTTTTCCATCGCCATAACCGCTTTTCCATGCTATTGTTAGCCTCGATGTATCGTTATTTCGAGTTTGAACCTGAGGCGGTGTTACATTTCTTAACCTTTATACGTCCACCCAGGAGAAAGGGTGTTGACACGCGATTTGAACCTTATCGACTGTGTAAGTTTGATTTTTTTATTTTGCTTTTGGCAATAGCGATCTACAGAGGTGGGATCCAGAATCCGACCTTCTATAGATCACTATCCATGTAGATCAATATCCACAAACGGGTTGGGTTGTTTTACTTCTGAGAGGCGCTTTTTTTACACACTGTGGGCTAAATGGCTAAGTCACAAGAACCCGGGGACTCAGAGAAAGTTTAGGGGAGGGGACCCACAGGACAGAGTTTGGGAGACAGATGGTAGCTTCCCCTTTAAGGTCGCCAGCGTGTTCTTTAACGGGTACAGTCGCTCAAAAAAGTATCCGAACGCTATGGTCGATTGCAGCATTCAGAAAAAATATCTGGCACCGATTTTTTTGGAAATTAGCGATCTGGCAACCTTCGTGTCACGTGACACGAAGGTTGTCAGATCACTAATTTCTAAAAAAAACACGAAGGTTGATTAATTTCTAAAAAAACACAAAGGTTGCCAGATCACTAATTTCTAAAAACAATCGTTGCCAGATATTTTTTCGCACATCTGTAATCAACCGTAGTATTCGGATACTTTTTTGTGCGACTGTATAGGGTATGACTCTCACGCACACGGGCCACTGTTTAACGTCCCATCCGACGGACGGTGGCCTTTCCAAGCGGGGGCAGGGGTGGCTCAGTCGGTAGCGCGCCAGGCTCGTAATCTGTAATTCCCAGGTTCGAGTCCCAGCTGGGTCAGCGTTCAGATTTATCTCCGCAAAATTTTCCGCCCTGCCCACGGTCAGTAGGGGACACCGATGGGCTTGGAAAGGCCGCCGTCCGTCGGATGGGACGTTAAGCCGTGGGCCCGTGTGCGGGAGAGCAATACTCTGTGCACGTTAAAGAACACGCTGGATGGCCTTGACGGGAAGCTACCATCTGTCTCCCAACAGCTGTTCTGGTGGGTCCCCTCCTCCAACCTTCTCCGAGCCTTCGGGGTCCATGTGACCTGGCCATTTAGCCCATGGTGTGCAAAAAAGTGCCGCTCAGAGGTAAAACAACCAACCCAACCCTTTCCAAGTCCATTTGTATTCCCAATTGACCGAGGGGAGGGAGAAGAGTTTTGCGGAGATGAATATCAACGCTGATCCAGCCGAGATTTCGAACCTGGGAGCTGCAGATTACGGGCCTGACATGCTACTGATTGAGCCACCATCGCCTCACTATCCCCAAAAAGAAAAATAAAAGTTTGATTTGTTTTATCTATTAGAGGTACTTTTTATGCGCAAAATGGACAGGTCACAAAGGCTTAGGGAAGGGGATCCACTGGACAATTGTTTCGAGACAGATGGAAACTTCCTATAAGACCATAGAGTATGTTCTTTAACGTAGACAGAGTATGACGCTTCCTGTACACCAGGCCACGGTTTAACGTCCCATCCGACGGACAGCGGCCTTTCCAATACCGTCGGGGATCCACTTTCTGACCGGGGCAGCGCGGGGTTAATGGAGATAAATATCGACGCTGGCACGAGTGGGACTCGAAATCGTTAACTACAGATTACCGGCCTGGCACGATACCGACTGAGTCAACATCCACCGCAGGTCATAACGTTCACAGTCAAAAGAAGGCTTGTGACGTGGGGAGTATCACGTATTGCACATTTTATGTAGTTTAATCTACTTGATTTAAGGACCCGAGTAACGCTGGTTCCTGCACTTTATACACTGGTTTCCAAATATAAGGAATGTTGTTATGGTTCACATAACATAGGTTGTTAAACCTATGTTATGTGAATGGGAAGCTAATGCCGAATCTCTGTAACTTCTAAAATAATATTTTTTTTGAAAAAATGTAATGACAGATAGAGATCTTAATCAAATATATATCAATATCTCGATTTTTCAAAACTATTCTTTCAGTGTTTAATGATTTTTGGAAGTTTTGAATATTCAATTCAATTCAATTATCAATTCAATTTTAATTTATTATTCCATTTTGCATTTCTTACAATTTACATATTATACATTTTATGCAATTTGAGTTTATGCAACCAAAAATTAATTTGTTCAGTTGTATAAATTTTATAATACAATTCTTTTATATGCTTAATTATACATTTGTTAAGAAATAAAATTAATGATATTCTTAAACAGTTGTTGTTGTTGTTATTATTATTATTATTATTATTATTATTAATATTATTATTATTATTATTATTATTATTATTATTATTAATTGGAATATTAACCATCCACAAGAGTATCAAATCGTCAAAAAATATGTAAATGTAATTTTATGAAAATATAAATTAATTAAAATTTATTTACTTCTAAGTGAGAATTAACTTTTAAAATTTATAATGATTATTGATTCATAAATAGTACCAATATTTATTACATTTATATATAACAGCAAACATAATAATATTAAATATTATAATAATAAATATTAAAACAATAACGAGTATTATATTTATATTATAATAAATATTTAACAACAAAAATGCCAGTCACAAAAATTGACTTCAGAAGTGAATTAAACTTAGTAATAAGTATTTTATCAAAGTATTTAATAAAATATATATCCATTTTAGCAGTTTATGTAAAGAATTATTTCACTATTCATGAGCTTTGTAAAAGTTTCTTAAGACTGGCATTGCTGCAAAATAAAATGTAAAATAACCAGACTTCCAATAACTCATTAAATGCTGAACGGATATTGTTGAAAATCAAGATACTGATATGGTTGAGACTTTATCTGCTATCACATCTTTGAAAACGAAAGAAAAACTTTTTTAGAAGTTTTCAACGGTAGCTTCTCATTGACGTAACATAAGGGTTGGTCCTTAATTGATGGAAACCAGTATATAAAACAAAATCTGAATATGGAAATGGATAGTAATATTCTTATGACAGCAAGAACTGAACTAAGGAAATGCTTTCGTGTCGTCTAAGAACCCTACAATGCTTGACATGTCAAACTAAAAATAAGACCGTAGCTTCTTACTAAGCGATCAGAAGCCTGAATATAAGAGATGATAAGCTTTCTCTTTCGAATGACAAACAGGGGTTGTTAACGAATATAACAATAGGGAAGAAGAAGGAAAAAGAATCCGAAGTCAGGCATTCATGGGATCGTAAAGCCAAGTATATACCTCAACGTCATTTCCGGAACGTCATTTTCGCATACCAAAAATAAAAGGTGATCCTGTTCGTGTCAAAAGTGACAAGACAAAAGGGACAACGAACAGTTTTGTTTTTTTTTATTCTGTTGATGTTTTTCCCATCAGACCAAGGGACGAAGGAAAATACTCGAGATCTGGATAAGGAACGAGAAAAAGCTACTTTGATGTGTGTCACTTCAGACAAGTGCATCTGACAGTTTATGATAAGCCATTCGTTCTATGATAAGCATTAATCACCCTTAAAGAACTGAGAAACATAGCTTGTTAGAGGAGTGTTTGCTTTGGAAGTTATCGCGAAGGTTTTCGGTGGTTTTTCTTCTGTCATTTTCTTGCTCCAGTGCTTTGGTTAGCTTTTTGTCGTAGCGAAAGCCTCTATTAGGTCAATCTTTTGTTTTGCGTATTTTTTGCCATGACGAAAGTCTTGATTCTACACGTGGGGTTCGTTATTTTGCTTTCTGATTAATCGAAAGGCTAGTTTTGTTTCATCAGTTTACCTTTATATACTGCCGTACCAAAAAGAGAGAATTTTCCGTGTTATGTCAATGGCAATTTAGCTTCGCAGCTTTATAACTTCTAAAATATGTATTTAATGGAAAAATGTGACAGAGTAAATTAATGATTATATTAATTAAGAGTTTAAAACTACTTCTTTCCTACCATAATATTAATTAGCAAGCATTTTAAATCATATATATATATATATCAGGACTTACGTTTGAATGCTAATTTATAACCGATGTGTATCAACTATTTGTAACTGCACATATTTAACGCAATGTTTCCCAAAGTGGGCGATACCACCCCCTGGGGGGGGGCTGGAATGATCCAGGGGGTCGGTAGTAGCCTCGGATGCAATTGGGGGGCGGTCTAAGCATAAAAAATGAAGGGAAGATAAGAAAATTTTGAAAAACCGTTCGTACATGTTTCATCTGTTGTGTAACATAGAGTTAAAGTCGAATGATTTTAATAAATAATTTTATAATTTCAAGCTTCAAGGTGTCTTATTTACAACATATTTCTTTACTATGTTGTAGGACATAGGTAGAAATATAGATACAGAAAAGAACGCAAATTTGTCACTGCATCTTTCTATTTGTTCGCTTAAAGAAAGTAGATTTCCAAGGGGGCGCTGAATAATTTTTTTTCTGAAAAGGGGCGGTAGGACAAATAAGTTTGGGAACCTATAATTTAACGTTTCCTGCGGAAAAGCTACACCAAGCTTCGCGTTTTTTTTTAATTATTTTATTAATATTCCAAATTCTATTTTCTCTGTTAACTATATGTGCTATTTGTAAGGAGATTGTAGCATGGTTCTTAAAGTCAAATTCTCAGAGCTTGCTCTAATCAACTCCGAATATGTAAATGCAAAGCGAATAAAAAATATTATAATTATTATTAAAAAAATCGATTAAATAATAAGTAATTGGCCCAGTCGTTAGCGCATCAGGCTCGTAATCTGCAGGTTTTCGACTCCCATCTGTACTAGAGTTGAGATTTTTCTGCGTTAAATTCCCAACTTGTTCTCGGTCAGGAAAGGGACACCGATGGATTTGGAAAGTTCGCCGTCCGTTGGATGGGACGTTAAAACTGTGGCTTCATGCTTAATAGAGCTCTACTCTGTGCACGTTAAAGAATATGCTGGATGGCCTTAACGCTGTCAGTGTGTTTTGGCAGTCTTGGGTGACCATACACCCTACTGAACAATCAATGTGTGGCACTCTCGTCCCCTTTGACATGCTTCTATTCACCCCCACCAATATGTCACATGCTACTCAATCACGACAATTGAGTTTGCATCTCATTTGCATAATCGAACAACTTTCTTTGACTTGTCGTTTGCTTTTCTGATGTTCTTGTTTAATAAAAAAAAACAAATGCTTATTTTTTTATCGCTTCATATTCATTTTGAAATATCCCCTAATTTTTGTGAGCAGTGTATTTTCCTAGCTCTATTGCATCGCTTTCCTTATTATATTTTCCTGACTCTATCGCATCACTTTCCCTCATTATATTTTCCTGACTCTATCGCATCACTTTCCCTCATTATATTTTCCTAGCTCTATTGCATCGCTTTCCTCATTATATTTTCCTGACTCTATCGCATCACTTTCCCTCGTTATATTTTCCTGACTCTATCGCATCACTTCCCCTCATTATATTTTCCTGACTCTATCGCATCACTTTCCCTCATTATATTTTCCTGACTCTATCGCATCACCTTCCCTCATGATATTTCCCACTCTACCGCATCGCTCGCCCTCCCCTCCTCCCACAACATTATAAGTTTTGACTTTGTTGCATCGTTTCCCCCTCATTATATTTTTCAGACTCTATTGCATCTTCACCCCCCCCCCCCCCCGTTATTTATTTGTAGATCTAGTGCCTGGGCTGTACAATAAAAGTTATCTAACAATTTGATAGGACTCTGGCAATTCTTATTCCCCTGTAAAAATAAAATCTTTAATAATTTTCGACCTCTCTAATGCCGAAAGTATTTGGTAATTTGATAAAGCTCTATAACACGAAAGTTCCCTGATAATTTCATAAAAATTCTCCATTTCTTAACTGTTGGATATAAGTTTCCTTGCAGAACCAAAAGGCAAAAAAAAAGAAAGAGAACCTAAAAAGCTCCGCATCAGTTCCAAGGAGACAGCTCCGAGAAAAAGATTTTTGATCATTAAGTATCCTTTAGTAGAGAGGCCGCAAAGTTTTACCATAATAATCGAATTTCTTTAAATGACACACTGTGAAAAATTAAACGCTGCTTCTTGGAAGCTCTGGGCTGCTGAGATAAAAGTGTCATGGGAAAAAGATAATCTTATCTTCTGTAATTCCTGAAAGATACCTTGTTTTATGCAGCAGGAGGAAAAAATCAATAACTGCTGAACTTTTTCAGCTTGAGGCAAATGGGACAGCCTGAGACTTCCATTAGGCTTAAGGAGAAGGTAAAGTAAGAATAGGATTTTTTTTCCCCTCTCTCTCTCTTACATTTCATTTTTTTCTTTTTCCGAACATCCATCGCCACTAGCGAAGGATACAAGTGACTTTAAAAGTGCGTTTCATAGTAGGACGAAATGTCAGTTCCTGTACTATAGAGTTCAACGGAAAACGTGCAGTAGAATAGCTAAGGTTAAATGGGAAAAAATGCCTTTATGATGTTTATAATAGATTGGGACGTGAAGTATTAAACGATGTATTCAAGAAAGCTAAATAATTGAGGTTAAGTGTTGGAGTGCCGTAGTAGGACTGCGCCTAGAAATAATTTAAAAAATAAAAGGGGTCAAGAGAAGTAATTGAGCTGGAGAAAGATGGGGGGGGGGGAAGGGAACGGGTAGACTGGTGTTGCATTGCAGTTTAAAACATTTTCAGCTTCCTTTTAGAAATTAAAAAAAATGTTTCTTGCAAAGTCGTCCCGGGTTGGGTTGTTTTACCTCTGAGCGGCACTTTTTTGCACACCATGGGCTAAATGGCCAAGTCACATGGACCCCGAAGGCTCAGAGAAGGTTGGGGGAGGGGACCCACTGGAACAGCTGTTGGGAGACAGATGGTAGCCTCCCGTCAAGGCCATCCAGCGTGTTCTTTAACGTGCACAGGGTATGGCTCTCCCGCACACGGAACCACGGCTTAACGTCCCATCCGACGGACAGTGGCTTTTCCAAGCCCATCGGTGTCCCCTACTGACCGTGGGCAGGGCGTGGAATTTTTGCGGAGATAAATCTCAACGCTGACCCAGCTGGGACTCGAACCTGGGAACTACAGATTACGAGCCTGGCGCGCTACCGACTGAGCCACCCCCGCCCCCTCAAATTCGTCCCGTGGCCATATGGTAGCGCATTTGGTTACTTATCGAAGGGACCTGGATTCGAGCCCTGCGTAAGGCATGGATGTTCATGTCGTTTTTCTGCTGAGGTCCCGCCATCCTCACAGATCTTCTATTGTGGCGTATAAACTGAAAGGCTTCTGTCAGACTTCTGTGGCAAGCAGCTGCTTGAGGGGTTATTTAATTATTATTATTATTTATTTATTGCAAAATGCGTGAAATATGAACAAACCGATTTTTTTTGCTTCCATTACCAACATTCTTAAATAGGAGTGAGGTTAATTATTGATAGAATGCTAGTAAGGGTCTCCATAACCCTTACTAGCATTCTCAAAGAAGAGGGGATGGGAATGCCCTCCTACATCTGGCCCTGTACAAAAATCTCCATAACTGGATAATGATCTTCAAATAATATGTATCGTATTGACACTGAAGTTGCCTAAATTGTATTTTATTTAATGTTTAAATGATTTTATATATGCAGCACACAAGTCTTATTTTTGCTGGATATGTATTTTGTATTCTGATTACCAAACTTCACAAAATGATCAATAAAGTTTTATTTTTATTATGGAGGAAAACATTAAAAACGGAAATGTTATGATATCTCTCCACTATACTTGAGGAATTTAGATTTTACATTTCTATGGAAAATTTTATATCATTTTTTATATTTATTTTATCATTTTTTATAATCTACCTATCACCATTGGATAAATAAGAAATTCCTATGGAAAATAATAAACTGCGATAAATTAGTTAATGCTCATATAAATAAATCCCCCCTCAAGCAACTGCTTCCCACATAGGTCTCACAGGAGCCTGTCAGTTTAATGCGTCATAGTGAAAAAAATATGCGAGACCTCAGCAGAAATAAAACACAATCATCCACAACTTACCCTGGGCTGGAACCCAGGTCCCTTTGACCAGCAGCCTAGCGTGCTAACTACTCGGCCACGGGGGCGGCGATTATATCTTAACAGAAAAAAAAAACTGGATCAACTTTACTAATGATTTCAAACGATATTCTTTTTGAAATACGGGGCGGGGGTGGCTCAGTCGGTAGCGCACCAGGCTCGTAATCTGTACTTCCCACGTTCGAGTCCCAGCTGGGTCAGCGTTGAGATTTATCTCCGCAAAATTCCCCGCCCTGCTCACGGTCAGTAGGGGACACCGATGGTCTTGGTAAAGGCCGCCGTTCGTCGGATGGGACGTTAAGCCGTGGCCCCGTGTGCGGGAGAGATATACCCTGTGCACGTTAAAGAACACACTGAATGGCCTTGACGGGAGGCTACCATCTGTATCCCAACAGCTGTTCCAGTGGGTCCCCTCCCCCAACCTTCTCTGAGCCTCGGGGTCCTTGTGACCTGGCCATTTAACCCATGGAGTGCAAAAAAGTGCCGCTCAGAGGTAAAACAACCCATCCCAACTTTTTGAAATATGCTCAGAAAAAATGTTTTTTTTCGCATGAAAGGTAAACCGAAAAATCCACCTTCTGCTAACAACTAGTTTAGAAGTTATAAAAAGAACACACATCCAAGTGATGTTCTGACCGGCATTTGGATAAGTATTCTTTTGTAACTTCAGACCATAACACAATATTCTTGTTTCTACAATAGTCAATCAATACATAATAAAATTCTACCACATTCGCCTAGCTTTTCTTTAAACAGATATTTTGAAAACGTAGAGAAATATTAATAAGATATCTGAACAAACGGTTTTTAGAATTACGAAAAACTCAGCTTGTTAAGTCTTCTTTTCAGTCGGATGGGGAAGGAGACGTATTTGTTTGCATCCGCACAACAAAGACGTGCATTCTCTACCGTCATTGTTATCCGAAAGTCCCAACAAGGCAAAACTCGACTTCTTGCGAATGCTTACCGGACTAAAAACTGTTGAGAGGACGTAGCAGAGGAGAGTACGACAGTAACAGGAGCGAACGTATAGTCTGCAGCAAAACAGTAATACCTCCTACAGAGTTTGGCCTGGTGTGACAGCCTGCTAACAAGTGCTCACGAACGGGACGTCAGCCACCACGAGCAGCGGCGTAGTTGCAGAATGTCAAGAAATAAGATGTATAGGCAAGGAGTTTTCTGTCAGTTGTTGCCGTCGTTGGGGTACTTTGTTATGAAATGCTTGGCTGTCCGCTTCGACAGGGTAAAGACTGTTCGAATGTGTGTCTCTGCGTGCGTTCGAGCGGTGATTGCGCTCGTTGTCTGTGTGCGTACGTGCGTCGGCGCCGGCACTTCTGTCTGGGCTGGCTTTTGTGTACCCGGGAGAGAAACTTTTCAGCGGGTAGCTTTACGATGTGCGTTTATGTCAGAAGAGGTGACAAGATAGAATGGTATGAAAAACCTTCCACCATTAATCTCGGCGGTTTACAAAGGGAAGTCATTTTTGACTTTGAACTTCGACTACACGGACAAAGGAGGACTATCCTTTTGAAAGTGGTTTTGAAACAAGTGCATTTGACATCTCTCTCTCTTTCTCCCTGGACATCGGCGGAGCAGCGGGATCAACAGTAACAAGTTGGCTCAGGAATGAATGGTTGCTGTTTTCGAGAGTTAGCTTTTGATGCCGATGCTCTTCTTCAGCGTGGATGGGCCACTTTTTTTTCCCTCCCTCTTGAAGAGTTGTGCGGTGGCAGATTTTTCTCTCTACATTGTATTTGGTAACGTTGACTCATTATGCTCCTCTGTGTGTGGGACCTTTTTCTTCTCTACTTCGGTCTGACGAAGAATGTTATTTTTATGCTCCAAAACGATTGAGTATATGCTTTTAGAGGAGAAGTTTTATACTTGTGATATAAATGGCAATTTTTTAAAAAAGCGAATTTGTCATAAATTGACTGTATTGATTCTAAATGATGGTCAAATTATATTTTCCGTACATTACAACCTTCCAAAATTTGCAATATATATTTCTTTTTCGTAGACAGTAAATTCTTCTCTCTATATTGCAGTTAGAAACTTTTCCTAAGATAGTAGATTTTCTTTGGTATTTCATTAGAAAAGGATGTAGATCTCTCAGCATTTTATTTCGGTTGGGTTGTTTTGCCTCTGAGCGGCACTTTTTTTGCACACCATGGGCTAAATGGCCAGGTCACATGGACCCCGAAGGCTCAGAGAAGGTTGGGGGAGGGGATCCACTGGAACAAGCTGTTGGGAGACAGATGGTAGCCTCCCGTCAAGGCCATCCAGCGTGTTCTTTAACGTGCACAGGGTATGGCTCTCCTGCACACGGGGCCACGGCTTAACGTCCCATCCGACGGACGGCGGCCTTTCCAAGCCCATCGGTGTTCCCTACTGACCGTGGGCAGGGCGGGGAATTTTTGCGGAGATAAATTTCAAGCTGACCCAGCTGGGACTCGAACCTAGGAACTACAGATTACGAGCCTGGCGCTCTACCAACTGAGCCATTCCGCCCCATTTTATTTGGAAACATTTCCCAAAGCAGTAGACCATTTCTCGGTATTTTACTTTACAGCCTTTACTCCATAGATGTGTGCGGGGGACTTTTAATTTAACTTCACTGCGATATTACGAAAAATGTTGCTTTTATTCCCGAGATAGGTCAGTATATTCCTTTAGGGGAATGACAAATTTTCTACTTTTAGTTGGATACAAATTGCTAAAAAGATATCTGTTATAAATTTACGGTATTGCTTATAAATGAAGACGAACTCATAAATTCCTATATAACGTAAAAATAATTATTATTCGTATTTTAATAATCTTACATTTGATAATTCTTTATTGCATAATATATTCCTTTTCTTCTTCGTTGGTGCGGGGGTGGCTCAGTCGGTAGCGTGCCAGGCTCTTAATCTGCAGTTCCCAGATTCCGAGTCCCAGCTGGATCAGCGTTGAAATTTATCTCCGCAAAACTCCCCTCCCTGCACACAGTCAGTAAGGGGCACAGATGGGCTTGGAAAGACAGTCGCCCGTCGGATGGGACGTTAAGTCATGGTCCCGTGTGAGGAAGAATCATATCCTGTGCAGGTTAAAGAACACGCTGGATGGCTTTGATGGGAGACTACCATCTGTTTCGTAACAGTTGTTCCAGTTGGTCCCCTTCTCAAACCTTCTCTGATCCTTAGGAGTCCTTGTGACCTGGCATTTAGCCCATTGTGTACAAAAAAGTGCCGCTTAGAGGTAAAACAACCAAAAGGGGGGTGGGGCATGAAAAAATTCACGCGAGGTGCAATGATGTGAAATGTTTTATGTTTATTTTGAATTACGGGTTGTTTCACCTGTGAGAGGCATTTCTACATATAATGAGCTAAATGGCCAGGTTACAAAGACTCTCAGGTCTCAGAGGATTCAGAGAAGTTGTGGGAAGAGGATTCCCCGCCCTGCCCACGGTCAGTAGGGGACACCGATGGGCTTGAAAAGGCCGCCGTCCGTCGGCTGGGACGTTAAACCGTGGCCCCGTGTGTGGGAGAGCCATACCCTGTGCACGTTAAAGAACACGCTGGATGCCTTTGACGGGAGGCTACCATCTGTCTCCCAACACTGTTCCAGTGGGTCCCCTCCCCCAACCTTCTCTGAGCCTTCGGGGTCCATGTGACCTGGCCATTTAGCCCATGGTGTGCAAAAAGGGGCCGCTCAGAGGTAAAACATCCAATCCAATGTGGGAAGAGGACCCACTGGACAGCTGTTAGTAGACAGATGGAAGCCTCCCGTTAAGACCATCCAGCTTGTTCCTTAACGTGCACATTGTATAGCTGTCTCGAACACTGCGGACTATGGCTTTACGCCCCATCCAACGGACGACAGCCTTTGCAAGCCCATCGTGTTCCGTTTTGACAGAGGGTAGTGCGGGGAGTTTTATGGAGATAAATCTCGACGATGGCCCAGCTGGAACTTGAATCTGGGAACTTCAGATCAATTTTGGTTGCTTGATTGTTTTACCTCTGAGCGGCACTTTTTTGCACACCGTGGGCTAAATGGCCAGGTCACAAAGACCCCGAAGGTTCAGAGAAGGTTGGGGATGGAGACCCACTGGAACAGCTGTTGGGAGACAGATGGTAGCCTCCCGTCAAGGCCATCCAATGTGTTCTTTAACGTGCAAGGTCTAAACCAGGAACGTACCCAGAGAGCGGATGGGTGAGCCCGGATCCCCCCCCCCCCCCCCCGAAAATCCTGTCGGGTTACACTAAACTTCAAACTTGTCTATAAAAAAATAAATAAATACCCTCTCAAGCAGCTGCTTGAGGAAAAACAACACGAACATCCATGCCTTACCCGGGGCTCAACCCAGGTCCCTTAGATCAGTCTACTTGCTTGGAAATCCAAAACGATTATCTTTGCATATTTTTATTTTTTTGTCCTTATTTTATGTCCGATACTTAAAATAGATTAAAATATATATACATAATTTCATTGCATAAAGACTATTATTTAAACTTTTCCTTCCTGTTGGGTGAAATATTTTAGTAATCGGAAAATCCTACTCAAGACTTATTTTCAAACGTCCACCCCTCCCCAAAAATAAATTATTATAACCTTATGAAACAAATCTGATTGTATTCTGACGAAAGAAATATGACGTTGGTATTAAGAAGTGTCACGGACTATATTATTGTAAACAAGGATTTATTTCGAATCAGTTCCCCCCCTCTCCTAGATACAGCTTTGCTCTGAACTAAGTTGGGTTGTTGTTTTACCTCTGAGCGGCACTTTTTTGCACAGCATGGGCTAAATGGCCAGGTCACATGGACCCCGAAGGCTCAGAGAAAGTTGGGGGAGGGGACCCACTGGAACAGCTGTTGGGAGACAGATGGTAGCCTCCCGTCAAGGCCATTCAGCATGTTCTTTAACGTGCACAGAGTATGGCTCTCCCGCACACGGGGCCACGGCTTAACGTCCCATCCGACGGACGGCGGCCTTTCCAAGCCCATCGGTGTCCACTACTGATCGTGGGCAGGGCGAGGAATTTTGCGGAGATAAATCTCAACGCTGACCCAGCTGGGACTCGAACCTGGGAACTACAGATTACGAGCCTGGCGCGCTACCGACTTAGCCACCCCCGCCCCTGCTCTGAACTAAGGGAAAGTATAAAGTCCACTGTTGTCACTCTATAACTATTAGGTCTTCACTCCAAGCTCTTCTAGATGATCCACTTTCTACCTCTAACTCTTATTAATTTCAGAAATATTATGGCAATACAATAAGCATGTTGAAGAAAATAAAAATCAAATTGGGATCCAGTGGATTCCTAGCCATATAGGAATCCATGGGAACGAAGAGGCTGACAAAACTGCTAGAGAGAGCTTACAGAAAACCGCAAACATATTTAACCTCATTACATACAAAGATTTCTGCATTAGAGAAAATAAAATAACTCACTCTGAATGGATTAAACTTTTTCAAAATAGTCGGAAAAATGTTGGCCTATCGCAATATCTTTAATAGCCCCCCACCCCCACCCCAACTTCAAACATCTCATCTGAGCAGAAGACAAGAAACAGCTCTTTTCAGGATTAACCTTGATCACTGTGCTTTAAATGAAAAGCTCTTCAAAATTAACAAAAAACCCTCTCCACTTTGTGCCATCTGTAAAACTCCAGAAAATGTTTCTCATGTCTTTTTACATTGTCCTCTCTATCAATTTCAACGACAATTTCTGAAGGAAAAGATGAAGAAGATTATTGATGAAGAATTGTCAATGAAATCTCTTCTCTGCAGAAGCTACAGTAAAAACAATAGATTTAAAATTCAGACCCTGATTCTCAGTTTCTTGGAGGAAAGTTCTTTATTATACAGAATCTGAATTCATCCTTTGCTGGGTTTTCGTTTCTCGAAAATAAAATGAATTGGAATTTAATAATATACAAATATGAAATATTGACTGTTCAAGAAAAATATATTTTTGCTTACAAACTTTCTCTAGTGGCCAGTATCTCAAGTGATAACCTCATGGTTATTTTTGTGGTGGAACTGAAGAAAGAAATATGACTGTTATTTTTTATACCTTGTTTGAAGTGTTAATTTTGTTTTTGAAATCTCTTTTGGCTCAAAAAAGAAAAGAAATTAAGATCCAAGAGTATTGGATTACAGAAAGTCTACTCCGCATAAGTAGGAACTTTTAAAAAATTCAGAAAAACTATTATTTTTATTTTCTACATTGTGATTTACACATCCGATTCTTTGTTTGGGATAGCAGGAAGCCCATTGTTGAAGGGTTTCTAACCTTCCCATCACATCACATCACATCTATAACTATTAAAAGCGTCATCGCTTGAAAATTTATGAGCATTTTATCGTTAGAAAACATATTTCACTTATTAGCTTTCATCGTTAGAAAACATATTTCACTTATTAGCTTTCATCGTTAGAAACGTACAATGGCTGAGTTAATTATTGAAATTCGTACAAGTTTACCTCAATACCGGGGAAAAAAAGGATTAAAAGTTACCGAAGAGGACCGAGAAATAGGCGAAGTGGAAGGTAAGAGGGTTAGTCTCTAATCGTGTTGCTCAAAGTTGGTTCAAGAAATTCGAAGGTAGTGATACGAACCTTGAAAGTAAGCCGTGATCGGGTTGGACAATATCAGTAGACCTCAATATTCTGTGCTACACTTGTTGGAGTTGATCCATCCTGAAGAAATTGCAGGCTCTCGTCCGAAATTCGTTTCTCACATGCAACCAGAGTGCGGCATCTGCAGCCCATCGGTGGGTTGGGTTGGGTTGTTTTACCTCTGAGCAGCACTTTTTTGCACACCATGTGCTAAATGGCCAGGTCACCCGAAGGCTCATAGAAGGTTGGGGGAGGGGACACACTTGAACAGTTGTTGAGAGACAGATGGTAGCCCCCCGTCAAGACCATCCAGCGTGTTATTTAACGTGCACAGAGTATGGCTCTCCCACACACGGATCACGGTTTAACGTCCCATCCGACGGACGGCGGTCTTTCCAAGCCCATCGGTGTCCCCTACTGACCGTGGGCAGGGCGGGGAGTTTTGCGGAGATAAGTCTCAACGCTGACCCAGCTGGGACTCGAACCTGGGAACTGCAGATTACGAGTCTGTCGCGCTACCGACTGAGTCCCCCCCCATCGGTGAGATAGCCAGGAGTTGCTGAAGTATTCCACATGAACTAACTACTAAACAACAAACCATTGTATCGAGGTCTGCAGGAAACTCCTCACTAATCTAGACCTCACTATCAGGAGCTCCGTGGAGCAGTTCAAGGGCACGGCCGAACGGCTTGAACCCACCTAGTAGGCACGAGCCGTTTCAAAGTCTGGGACTCACTAAGAGTCTCCACCCCGGGTGCGGAGCGAACTTGGATCTACATATCCTCGTTCATGGCTAACCGGGGAACAGATAAAATTTCAGGTTTCTACCGGTGGTTAGCTTTCCTTTTATAGGACTGCTGCCATGTGAGGTCGGGATGAGGTGCGTCTATATGGCGCATTCTTGCCCCTGACTCTAGATAGTCACGGTTTTCCTTTAACTTGGTAGTGTCGTGAGACGGAACCCGATTAGCCGTGGTTGCTGAACATCTGGCAACAAATAGTACAATGCAATGACCATTTTCATCATGCGCATTGTTATGTCGAAGCGAAGGCAGTGATGTGTGCTTGGCGGAAGTTTTGAGAGTTGGGTTGTGTTGTTTTAATTCTGGGTGGCACCTTTTTGCACACCATGGGCTAAATGGCCAGGTCACATGGACCCCGAAGGCTCAGAGAAGGTTGGGGGAGGGACCCATTAGAACACCTGTTGGGAGACAGATGGTAGCCTTCCGTCAAAGGCCATCCAGCGTGTTCTTTAACGTGCACAGGGTATGATTCTCCCGCACACGGGGCCACGGCTTAACGTCCCATCCGACGGACGGCGACCTTTCCAAGCCCATCGGTGTCTCCTACTGACCGTGGGCAGGGCGGGGAATTTTGCGGAGATAAATCTCAACGCTGACGCAGCTGGGACTCGACGCTGGGAACTACAGATCACGAGCCTGGCGCGCTACCGACTGAGCCAACCCCGCCCCAGTTTTGAGAGTATCGTGCATTTTTGAGTGTATGTGCCATCAATGCCATCCTTTACTCAGCATAACTGGAGCACGTGCAGTGTGATGCTGCAACGCTACCCAGGATTGGTAAATAGATATCATGTACTCCTCAAACAAGACAACGTAAAACCGCACTTCGGATCAAAGAAAAAGTTCGAGAACTTGCATTTCAGCTATTTCCTTACCCAGCGTAGAGTCCGCACTTAGCTCCTTCTGGCTGCCACCTCTTTCGCTCGGGGCGGGGGTGGCTCAGTCGGTAGCGCGCCAGGCTCGTAATCTGTAGTTGCCAGGTTCGAGTCCCAGCTGGGTCAGTGCTGAGATTTATCTCCGCAAAATTCCCCGCCCTGCCCACGGTCAGTAGGGGACACCGATGGGCTTGGAAAGGTCGCCGTCCGTCGGATGGGACGTTAAGCCGTGTCCCCGTGTGCGGGAGAGCCATACCCTGTGCACGTTAAAGAACACACTGGATGGCCTTAATGGGAAGCTACCATCTGTCTCCCAACAGCTGTTCCAGTGGGGTCCCCTCCCCCAACCTTCTCTGAGCCTACGGGGTCCATGTGACCTGGCCATTTAGCCCATGGTGTGCAAAAAAAGTGCCGCTTAGAGGTAAAACAACCCAACCCTCTTTCGCTCCATGGCGGATTTTCTTCGAGGCAGGCGGGTTTCAAATATTTTGTGAAATCGTAAACGGATATAGAAAGTTTTTCACCTCCTAGAGCCAAGCATGGTATCAAAGAGGAATCTGACAACTTGCCAACAGACCGATACCAACTATTGAAAATGTGGGTTTATATTTCGCTGAGAAAAGTTCAGTATTTATATTGTAATAATCATTTCTCATGATGACGATTAAACGCACAGATTTATGAATAATCCTAGTAAATTGATTGTCACCAAATCAAAGGAATTTTTTTATGCTAATGAAAGTAAGACATGCTGGAATTGTAACAAATTGCATTTAAAAATTATAATTACTCAAATCAAAAATATTACCAATAACCTCTCCCCGCCTTACCCACGGTCAGTAGGGGACACCGATGGGCTTGGAAAGACCGCCGTCCGTCGGAAGGGACGTTAAGCCGTGACTCCGTGTGCGGGAGAGCCATACACTGTGCACGTTAAAAAACACGCTGGATGGCCTTGACGGGAGGCTATCATCTGTCGCCCAACAGCCGTTCCAGTGGGTCCCCTTTCCCAACCTTCTCTGAGCCTTCGGGGTCCTTGTGACCTGGCAATTTAGCCCATGGTGTGCAAAAAAGTGCCACACGGAGGTAAAACAACCAATCAACCAACGGTGTAAATATATGTTTCTTAGCAGCGCATAAAGATGAAAAGTGAGAATCGTATGTCGAAATAATCTCGACCCTTATAATAGAAAAGCATAAGAGAATTTTTTTTTTATTTGCGACATCTAGGACAGAGAAGAATCCTAGAAGCTACTCGTAGCTTTTACAGGCCTTCTCATACAAGGACATGCCCTACTACGACCGAAGTCACTGCTGACCACTGTCTTAGTTAGAGCTAACACAACACACAAAGTTTGCCTTGCTGGAACAGTCGCTAGCTGCCTAACCACAATGCCAGTTAAGGCATCCAAGAAGTTATTCAGACATCTTGGAGAAAAAATAAGAGTTCTTCAATGGCGTGATAGGTCTACATTTGGAGAACGATATCGGTAAAAGAGGTTTTGAATGATCCATCATATTTGGACGACGCTATTTATGTTGTTGAAAGGTCGGTCGAACTGAACGAATTATTTTCTTTTTCCCTCTCGCATCTTCTGTTCCTGTTTCCCTTTTAGTTGGAATAAAAATGGAACCTTGGTTTCCTTTCCTTCTTTGCAGAAAGGAAGTTGTGCAGATTTCGAAATTCTCAAACACTCGGTATGATTCGTCATTCTGCGCTACGCGAATCGTGTGCAAAGCTTATTGTATTCAGATAATATGAAGTTAATCGTATTCTGATGAAGTGAAACTAACTGTACTATGATCAAGTAAAGCTGATTCTGTCCTGATGAACAGAGCTGACTGTGTTCCTATGAAGTAAAGATGGTTTTATTCTGACGAAGCAAAGCTGATTCTATTCTCATGAAGCACAGCTTACTGTATTTTGATGAAGCAAAACTGATAATATTTTTGTGAAAAGAAGAGCTAATTCTATTCTGATGAAGTAAAACTAACTGTACTATGATCAAGTAAAGCTGATTCTGTCCTGATGAACAAAGCTGACTGTGTTCCTATGAAGTAAAGATGGTTTTATTCTGACGAAGCAAAGCTGATTCTATTCTCATGAAGCACAGCTTACTGTATTTTGATGAAGCAAAACTGATCGTATTTTTGTGAAAACAAGCTAATTCTATTCTGATGAAGTGAAACTAACTGTACTATGATCAAGTAAAGCTGATTCTGTCCTGATGAACAAAGCTGACTGTGTTCCTATGAAGTAAAGCTGGTTATATTCTGACGAAGCAAAGCTGATTCTATTCTCATGAAGCACAGCTTAGTGTATTTTGATGAAGCAAAACTGATCGTATTCTTGTGAAAACAAGCTAATTCTATTCTGATGAAGTGAAACTAACTGTACTATGATCAAGTAAAGCTGATTCTGTCCTGATGAACAGAGCTGACTGTGTTCCTATGAAGTAAAGATGGTTTTATTCTGACGAAGCAAAGCTGATTCTATTCTCATGAAGCACAGCTTACTGTATTTTGATGAAGCAAAACTGATAATATTTTTGTGAAAAGAAGAGCTAATTCTATTCTGATGAAGTAAAACTAACTGTACTATGATCAAGTAAAGCTGATTCTGTCCTGATGAACAAAGCTGACTGTGTTCCTATGAAGTAAAGATGGTTTTATTCTGACGAAGCAAAGCTGATTCTATTCTCATGAAGCACAGCTTACTGTATTTTGATGAAGCAAAACTGATCGTATTCTTGTGAAAACAAGCTAATTCTATTCTGATGAAGTGAAACTAACTGTACTATGATCAAGTAAAGCTGATTCTCTCCTGATGAACAAAGCTGACTGTGTTCCTATGATGTAAAGCTGGTTTTATTCTGACGAAGCAAAGCTGATTCTATTCTCATGAAGCACAGCTTAGTGTATTTTGATGAAGCAAAACTGATCGTATTTTTGTGAAAAGGAGCTAATTCTATTCTGATGAAGTGAAACTAACTGTACTATGATCAAGTAAAGCTGATTCTGTCCTGATGAACAAAGCTGACTGTGTTCCTATGAAGTAAAGCTGGTTTTATTCTGACGAAGCAAAGCTGATTCTATTCTCATGAAGCACAGCTTAGTGTATTTTGATGAAACAAAACTGATCGTATTCTTGTGAAAAGAAGCTAATTCTATTCTGATGAAGGAAAACTGATTGAATTTTTGTGAAGAAAATTTGCTTTTGTTCTGATGAAGCAAAACTAAGTGTTTTGGTAAAGATATATTTAATATTTATATTTTTCCGTACTTAATATTAATATTAAAATCTAACTGAATGTATTTTGATGAAAAAAAGTTGATTCCATCATTATGAAGCAAACTGAGTTTATTTTGGTGAAAAACAGCTGATTCTATCTTATGAAGCTAACTGAATTGTAAACTGAATGCATTTCGGTGAAGAGAAGCTAACTCTGTTCTAAACTGAACGAAGAAGGCTAACTCTATTCTAATGAAGCAAAGCGAGTGTATGCCAATGAAGCAAAGCTGATTGTATTCCGATGTTGATTTTATTCTGACGAAGATATTTGTATTCTGATGAAGTAAAGCTCATTGTGATCTGATGAAGTAACCTGACTAAGTTGTAATGAAATAAAGCTTATATATATATGCACATTATTATAGAGAAATCTCACTTTCTGAATCTTCGATTAGTTTCAGTTTCTACCGCTATACGGCGGTAGAGTTGGCAAATGTTACTTTACCCTTTTTGAAAACAGAAATTGCATATTTCGTCAGAAGTCTTTCGTTCTTAAAGCATAATTTTTATGTTTTCCATATTTAATAATAATAATAATAATAATAATAATAATAATAATAATAATAATAATAACCATTGTGTTAATTTAATATTTATTGTTAAATGATTAACATAAATAGCAGATGCTTCCACTCAATTTTTGGGATATTCAACGTCGTTTTATTTTTCACATATATCCAGCTCTTCCCTTTTTCCTACCTGATTACCATTTCACCTTTCCGTCACTTACTCCCCTCACATTTCCTTCACTTCTCACATTCACTTCAATTCCCTTACATTCTCTTCACTCTCCTCTAACTTCCCTTACATCACTTCAACTCTCCTCGTATTTTCTACGCTCTTCTCACCTTTCTTTTACTTCCTCTCCTCACCTTTTCTTCACTCCCTCACATTTCCTTCACTTCTCCTCACATTCACTTCACTATACTCACATTCACTTCAATCCCCGTACATCCTCTTCACTCTCCTCTAACTTCCCTTACATCACTTCAACTCTCCTCGTATTTTCTTCGCTCTTCTCACCTTTCTTTCACTTCCTCTCCTCACCTTTTCTTCACTCCCTCACATTTCCTTCACTTCTCCTCACATTCACTTCACTACACTCACATTCACTTCAATCCCCTTACATCCTTTTCACTCTCCTCTAACTTCCCTTACATCTCTTCAACTCTCTTCGTATTTTCTTCGCTCTTCTCACCTTTCTTTCATTTTCTCTCCTCACCTTTTCTTCACTTCCTAACACTTCCTTCACTTCTCCTCACATTCACTTCACTATACTCACATTCACTTCAATCCCCTTACATCCTCTTCACTCTCCTCTAACTTCCCTTACATCACTTCAACTCTCCTCGTATTTTCTTCGCTCTTCTCACCTTTCTTTCACTTCCTCTCCTCACCTTTTCTTCGTTCTTCTCACCTTTCTTTCACTTCCTCTCCTCACCTTTTCTTCGCTCTTCTCACCTTTCTTTCACTTCCTCTCCTTACCTTTTCTTCACTCCCTCACAATTCCTTCACTCCCCCTCACATCCATTCACCTCTCCTCCTCATATTCTCATCTTTCTTCACTTCTTCCTCTTCACATTCTCTTCACTTCCCTCACCTTTCTTTAACTTTCCCTCCTCACTTTTCATTCACTTCCCTCTTAAATTACGCAAAAATAAAATTCCCTCCTGTATTCATTCTTACAAACGTCTTCTCGATCACACAACACTTAGGATAAACACGACGAAAGTCACGAAGTTCGCCGCGCAGTGGCAACTGAAACTTGTCATGAAACTAGAAAGTAATCCGTATTTCTCCTACCCCCCCACCCCCCCACCCCCGCACGAAACGCTCCTAACCTCCTTTCTGCTGTGTCGTGCAAAAATGCTCGCCTTGCCGGAGACGCACAGCGTGAATCTTCCAGATTACTCAGTTAGAAGCAAACTATAGCCATTCACACTACGTTGCGCTAACACAGAGAAAGTCATTAACGGCCAAAGCTCACTCTCATCATATTATCTGCCTAGCAGCCAGCGAAACAATGACTAGCTGACGTCCCTTGGAGCCAGGTTCAGTGCAGCGTGGTAACATTCGTCACTGGTTGCTCTTAGCGCGTTGTTACTCTTGTTGTTCGCTGTCCCTCCCACCTGCATCACCGTCCTTTCTGTCCCCCCCTCCTCACACCCACCCCCCAGAGAATCCTTCCTTCTCTTTCGGCAGAGCGAGGCAGACTACAGATATGTTGTATAATTCTGTGATTGCCGACGAGACTATTAGCTGGAACTCTTGACCAACGTCTTCGCTGTCAGGCACAGCTATCTACTAACAAGACAAGGACCAAGCTGCGGTCTGCTGGTTCTTGATCTTGAGTACTTCTTGCGTGCCAAGGCAGTGGAAGAGAAGGAAGGATAGATAGATATTGAGAGAGAAAGGAAGAAAGGTATCGAAGCGTTTCTTGATTGACAGATGGCACAAGGAGTTGCGCTAGATCAGGCGGAATGTAATCAAGCCACTTCTCCGACTCGTGACGCCGTGAACACCCTTTTTCTTCATTATTATTTTCAGACGGTTTTTTCGGATTTTTTGTAACCCAAAAGAACTGGCGACACACTACCATAGGTTTGTTAGATTATTATAAAGAAATCAACTGCTAAAAGGTACGATTGAAAAAAGGGCTAATTCAGGAAGGGTTGGGTTGTTTTACCTCTGAGCGGCACTTTTTTGCACACCATGGGCTAAATGGCCAGGTCACACGGACCCCGAAGGCTCAGAGAAGGTTGGGGGAGGGAACCCACTGGAACAGCTGTTGGGAGACAGATGGTAGCCTCCCGTCAAGGCCATCCAACGTGTTCTTTAACGTGCACAGGGTATGGCTCTCCCGCACACGGGGCCACGGCTTAACGTCCCATCCGACGGACGGCGATCTCTCCAAGCCCATCGATGTTCCCTACTGTCCGTGGGCAGGGCGGGGAATCTTGCGGAGATAAATCTCAACTCTGACCCAGCTGGGACTCGAACCTGGGAACTACAGATTACGAGCATGGCGCGCTACCGACTGAGCCACCCTAGTTCAGGAAGAATGTATAATCAAGCCACTTTTCGAGACTCATAAGGCTGTGAACATCCCAGCCCACATTTTGTCATTATTATTTTCAGACGGTTTTTTCAGATTTTTTTGCAACTCAGAAGAACTGGTGACATACTTCTGAAGGTTCGTAAGATTGTTATAAGGAAAGCTTAGTGTCTACTAAATGAATAATTGATAAAAAGGGCTAGTCCAGGAAGAATATAATAAAGCCACTTTTCGTGACTTGTGAGGCCGTGAACATCCCACTCTCATTTTTTTTCGTTATTATTTTCAAAGTTTTTCAGGCTTTTGTAAAACCGAAGTCGTCTGGTGAGGTACTACTGTAGGTTCATAAGATTTAAAATAAAGAAATCTTAGTGACTACTAAAAATATAATTAAAAAAGAGGCGCTAGATTATTCGGAATGTAATCAAAGCACTTCTCCAACTTGTGACGGCGTGAACATCCCTTTTTTATTTTCAGAAGGTTTCTGCTGGTTTTTGTCACGCAGAATGGGCGAAATGCTGCTGAAGGTTCGTAAGGTTATTATAATTGAACCTTAAGTGACTGAAAATACAATTTAGAAGAAACGTTAAACCTGAAAAGTAACATGGCCACTGGCCATTATGGGATGCTCGTTTCCAATGAAAGTGGGGCGGGGGTGGCTCAGTCGGTAGCGCGCCAGGCTCGTAATCTGTAGTTCCCAGGTTCGAGTCCCAGTTGGGTCAGCGTTGAGATTTATCTCCGCAAAAATTCCCCGCCCTGCCCACGGTCAGTAGGGGACACCGATGGGCTTGGAAAGGCCGCCGTCCGTCGGATGGGACGTTAAGCCGTGGCTCCGTGTGCGGGAGAGCCATACCCTGCGCACGTTAAAGAACCCGCTGGATGGCCTTGACGGGAGGCTACCATATGTCTCCCAACAGCTGTTCTAGTGGGTCCCCTCCCTCAACCTTCTCTGAGCCTTCGGGGTCCATGTGACCTGGCCATTTAGCCCATGGTGTGCAAAAAAGTGCCGCTCAGAGGTAAAACAACCCAACACAACAACCCAAATCCAATGAAAGTCAAGATTTTATTCTCTACCTTTACATCCTCTAACAGTAGAAATTCGAACTAATGAAGGATTGGGAAAATGCAAATAGTAATATTTTATTAGTGTCTCCAAAAAAAAAACAAAACAAAATAACTTTCATTTATCTCTTAAAGAAAATGAACAGAAAAAGAAGTTGCGTTTTTTCCTCCCTCTGGGGGATAAGTGAACAAACCATTGCTGCCAATGTAAACTCCTTGACCATCACATTTGACCACACAAATTTAAATTTTGCAACATAAATAGTTCATTGATAATATTGATTAAAATTCTTGACATATTCTAACTTTTTCCACGCGAATAAAGTTTCTCTTTAGTTTCCTCTTTTAGTAGCCTGTAAAAATGAAAATTAGAACTAATGGGTGATTGGGAAAATCAATTGTAATATTTTATTAATACCTATCTAACACAAAACGAATTCTTCAAATCATTTATTAAAACAAAACAAGTTGTTTTTTCCCAGATCCCCCCCCCCTTCCTTCAGGAGATAAAGAGGAAAAATCATTGCTTCCAATATAAACCTTTTGAGCATGACACGAGGTACAGTCGCTCAAAAAAGTATCCGAACGCTATGGATGATTACAGAATTCAGAAAAAATATCTGGCAACGATTTTTTTAGAAATTAGTGATCTGGCAACCTTCGTGTCACGTGACACGAAGGTTGCCAGATCACTAATCACCACCAAAATTAAAATTTTCTAACATAAACAGATAGTTTGCAATATTAGTTTAAATTTGTGGAATATTTCCACCGCTAGAGGGTGCTATTAAAGTATGAGACATTCTGACAGTGCTAATTGCAATATTTCGTCAATATTCTGTCTAGGCCAAAAATAGTTTTTAATTTACCTCTAGAAACAAAAATGTTGCAAATGTGAATATGTGCAAATGGGTGGACAGAGAAATAAAGTAAAAA
The DNA here is from genome assembly GCA_038380435.1 of Ryuthela nishihirai. NCBI lineage: Eukaryota > Metazoa > Arthropoda > Arachnida > Araneae > Heptathelidae > Ryuthela > Ryuthela nishihirai. Next base: position 17,090,631 of record JAWZYU010000007.1, read on the forward strand.
CATTATAAAAATAAATACCCCCTCAAGCAGCTGCTTGCCACAGAGGTCTGAAAGGAGCCTGACAGTTTATATGCCACCGTAGGAGATCTGAGAGGATGGCATGACCTCAGCAGAAAAACAACACACACATCCATGCCTAATCCGGGGCTCGAACCCAGGTCCCTTAGATCAGTAGCCAAGCGTGCTAACCCATGCCTAATCCGGGGCTCGAACTCAGGTCCCGTAGATCAGTAGCCAAGCCCGCTAACCACTCGGCCACATTAACTTGTCTTGAAAAGAAAAAAAGAAGGTATAAAGATCTCTTTTTCTAATTTATTATTCCAATATTTATTGGAACAATTTTATGGTTTGTGAATAGAAAGTCACAATCAAAGTTTCCTAATTCTGAAAATAATTTTGCTAAACATGTCACTGCAGTTAACTATCTCCTTCAAATATGGCAGTATCTTTATTTTTAATAATATTCGTTGAATATTTAAAGAAGTATGGAAGTTGAAACATTTAACGGAAGAGTTTCTATTGCAAGAATTAACCTGAAAAGTTAATTAACACGAGAATAATAACTGTTATAAGAAACCTTTCACTAAATTAATACATAGGAAATATCAATATGGGTTGGGTTGTTTTACCTCTGAGCGGCACTTTTTTTGCACACCATGGACTAAATGGCCAGGTCACATGGACTCCTAAGGCTCAGAGAAGGTTGGGGGGAGGGGACCCACTGGAACAGCTGTTGGGAGACAGATGGTAGCCTCCCGTCAAGGCCATCCAGCGTGTTCTTTAACGTGCACAGGGTATGTCTCTCCTACACACGGGCCACGGCTTAACGTCCCATCCGACGGACGGCCGACTTTCCAAGCCAATCGGTGTCCCCTACTGACCGTGGGCAGGGCAGGGAATTTTGCGGAGATAAATCTCAAAGCTGACCCAGCTGGGACTCGAACCTGGGAACTACAGATCACCAGCCTGGCGCGCTACCGAAAATTCGACTGAGCCACCCCCGCCCCAGAAATATCAATAAATAAAGTGAGTTTCAATATTAATTTCAAAACAGTTCACTCCAGAAATATGAACACAGGTTCTGTCTCGAGTGTATAAACTCGAGCGGCGCAATTTTAGGGGCGGCATTCCAGTGATTCGATGGGCTTGCTCGAATTTCTACTTACCCAAGCTGAAAACACCGGTTCTTATCCTATCACCGAAGTTAAGCAGCTTTTGGCGCGGTCAGTACCTGGGAGGGTAACCACCTGGGAACACCACATGTAGTTGACAAAAAATCTGCTGAAAACCCCGCCATCCTCACAGATCCCTCTACTACGGCATATTAAACTGACTGGCTCCTGTCAGATCTCTGTGGCAAGCAGCTGCTTGAGGAGGTATTTGTTTTAATTGATTTTCCTAGCGTAGGAATTTTGAAATATTATTTAAGGTTTAGCTGATATTTTATTCGAAAGAGATATAAAAATGCATTCAGTTAAATCAATAAAAGTCTAAGATCTGAATGTGGAAAAATATGCATTTACTTAAATCCTTAAAAATGCTAATCTTGAGGTAGCAGAAAATAAAATCAGTCGAAAAGGCATAAAAACTTTTGTCACTTGAAGTGGCAGAACAAATTGTTTGGGGGTAAAATATATTTACTTGTAGGTGATAAAAAGGTAGATCTACTTTGGATTTCAAAAAGTAAGTTCGCTTCGGGGTGACAAAGAGTAAGTTCATTTGGGATGGCAAAAAGTAAATTTGCTCCGGGGTGGCAGAAAAAGAAAGTTCGCTTGGGGTACCAAAACGTAAGTTCGTTTGCGGGCGATAAGAAAGTGCGTTTGCCTGGGTTAGTAAAAAATAAGTAAAATTATTTGGGGGTAACAAAAGGTAAGTTCGCTTGGGGTGGCAAAAACAAGTTCGCTCGGGGTGACAAAAACAATTTCGCTCGTTGTGACAAAAACAATTTCGCTCGTTGTGACAAAAAGTAACTTTGCTTTGAGGCTGCAAAAAATAACTTTGCTTGGGAGTGACAATCGATCAATTGGCCTGGGGTGGCAAAAAAGTCAATTGCTTGGCGTGACAAAAAGTAAGTTTGCTTGAGGCGGCAAAAAGCAAATTCGCTTAGCGAAAGCAAAAGTAAGTTCGCTTATAGCGACAAAATGTTTTGAGACCGCACTGCATTTAATAGTAGCATGCAGTATATGCATGAATACACGCTATTTTTCCAGGTTATCACTTCCTACTTCGAGAATTTTATTCCAGCGACTGATAGGTCAGTGTTGAGATTTATCTTCGCTAACCCCACCACCCTGCCCTCTGTCAGAGAGGGGACATTGATGGGCGTGGAATGGCCATCGTCCTTCGATGGGACGTAAAGTCGTGGTCCGTGTGTAGAAGAGCCATACCCCTCTGAAAATTAAAGAATACACTGGATGGCCTTGACGAGAGGCTACCATTTGTGTCTCAAATGATGTCCAGTGCCCTACCCCACTTCTCCTAGTTTCACTGAGCCTTTGGGGTACTTGTAACTTCGCTATTCAGTCTATTGTGTGCAGAAAGTGCCGCTCAGAGATAAAACAATTCAATCCAACTGAGTGACTGAGAATTTTTTCAATTCCATCAGAATGAACAATTTTTGGTAAGATCATAGTCATGGCATTTTGAATGTCTGTATTGTGTCTTATCTCTGCTTTCGAATTCTTTTGAAGCACTATGGCATGCACTATGGCTTAAGTTGTCACTTGACAAACGCTGGACTCAGCGTAAATTTAATCCAATATGATGTCTTCATTCTCCCCCGGTCTACCAGGTCTATGTTTATCAGCTATACTTGTGAGACCGTTTCTAAACAGTTCACGCCACTCTACATAATTTTGGATACTTATACAATTTTTGGATACTTATACAATGTTTTGCGGATACAATGTGTGGAAAAAAACTTTCCCCACATTGTACACGAGTTCTACGGTATATATTCACATAATGAAACTCTAATTACATTTAGATATTCAACCGAAAGAGTTTGAAACTGGGTTGTTTTATCCCTGAACGTCACTTTTTTTTAATTCAATGGGCTAAATCGTCAGATCACAAGTACCCCGAGTGCTCACAGAAGGTTGGGGAAGGGGACCCACTGGAACAGCTGTTAGGAGACAGATGGTAGCCTCCCATCAAGGCCATCCAGCGTGTTCTTTAACGTGCTCAGGATATGGCTCTCCCACACACGATGTCACGGCTTAACGTTCCATCCGACGGACGGCGGTCTTTCCAAGCCCATCGGTGGCCCCTACTGACCGAGGACAGGATGAGGTTTTTTGCAGAGATAATTTTCAACGGTGGTCCAGGTGTGATTCAAACCTGAGAATTTCAGATTACGAGCCTGGCACGCTACCGACTGTACAACCCAACCCGTCACAGCATGGTCTCGAGCCGGCAATCACCAGGTAACAGTCTTAGGCTGTAGCAATTTAATCAACTCTTCTTCCATCTAACCCAGTGTCTCGCAAACTGTGTGCCGCGAGAGATTCCAAGTGTGCATCGAGAGATTTTCAAATTGACACTAGATGTTCCAAAGATTTCATTTTAACTTGATTTGTGTTATCGACGTACTTTAATATCGACGTGCTATCGATGTGCTTTAATAAAAATCTTTCAGATTTTATCAACTGGGATCTTGTAAGTATTTATCAAGCTTTTGAGCCAAGAAAAATGCAAATTTGTTCGTAGAAGCAAGCTCATACATCCCATTGAAATATGTTCATATCTAAATTTCAAATAAAATGCATTTAACGAAACTTCAATTTTCCTGTTTTTACTTAACCATCAAAAATTCTCTTTTAGGTGTGCCGCGGAAAAAAAATTAGATTCAGTGTGCCGCGGAAAAAAAATTTAGATTCAGTGTGCCGCAGAGTAAAAAAGTTTGCGAGACACTGATCTAACCTGTAACTTGATCACTGTGAGAGAAGCGACACGATAATAACTTAGAAAACCGCCTTCCGTTGGGCTGGGAAAGACCGCCGTCTGGCGAATTGGACATTAAGTCGTGTTTCCATGTGAAAGAAAGTTACACTCCGTGCAGCCAAAGAACATGCTGGATGACTTGAAGGGATACTTCCATCTCTCTCTTAACAACTACCCAGTAGATCTCTTTTTCTAATCATCACTGAGACTTTGGGGTCCTTTGACCTGGGTTTTAGTGGGGCGGGGGTGGCTCAGTCGGTAGCGCGCCAGGCTCGTAATCTGTAGTTCCCAGGTTCGAGTCCCAGCTGAGTCAGCGTTGAGATTTATCTAAGCAAAATTCCCCGCCCTGCCCACGGTCAGTAGGGGACAGCGATGAGTTTGGAAAGACCGCCGTCCGTCGGATGGGACGTTAAGCCGTGGCCCCGTGTGCGGGAGAGACATACCCTGTGCTCGTTAAAGAACACGCTGGATGGCCTTGACGGGGGGCTACCATCTGTCTCGCAACAGCTGTTCCAGTGGGTTCCCTCCCCCAATCTTCTCTCAGCCTTCGTGTCCATGTGACCTGGTCATTTAGCCCATGGTGTGCAAAAAAGTGCCGCTCAGAGGTAAAACAACCCAACCCAACCTGAGTTTTAGCCCATGATGTGCATAGAAGTGCAGCTCAGAGGGAATCAGCCCATACAGGTTGTCCCATCCACCCCGCCATTAAAGTAAGAATGATCCATACAACTATTCTTGAGTTATTTAAGAAAAAACAAACCACAAAATCTAGAGAAAATAAAATGCAAAATTTGTCTTATAGAATCAGACATCATCAGAATGCAAGATTGTATCTTATTCATTGATATTTTATTAATTTTTTTCATCAAAAGTCCGCCTTTAAATCATCAATGCCTTAAATTGCTTCTTTTAGCAAGTTTTTCTAAGAAGTTTTCGATAAAAGATATACAGGTAGCTGAAAAAAAATATATATAACGAAAAAAAAACTACCCACACATAACTTCACGTATAAAGCACTGTAAGAATATCATCGACACATTGTACTATCAGCTCAGTCAGTATTTCTTCCACAAAGCATTGCCTACGAATTTATCAGCTTACACGTCGATTCGCTTCGAATTCAGTACAAAGAAACTGAAACCCTCAAAAACGTATTTTTACATAAATCATGCTCGTGTGGTTGTATACGAAACGGCGTATTATTTAAACGAGACCAGCTGTCAGCCATCAGAGAACAGCCGACAGAACGAGGGAACATGGCAATAAAAAAAGGACATGCCATAAATTCCCACCATCGGTAAAGTTTCTTTCCTAAATCCCCACCTTTGCTGGTTGTTGTGCTTTAGCAGTGTCTGTGGTTTCTTGTAGCGACACATCGAGGCTGTCGTCAGGATCGGGCTACGAAAAAAAATTCTAATACGAGAAGGAACTTGGTTTCTCCTTTTATAGAGATATTAATTCAGTTCCTCAAGATTTATCATCCGGCAAAGTCTAACGGCACTTGAGGGAAAGAAGTTGCCGTGTGTATGATGTCTGCTGCCACAGTGAGTAAACAGCTGGACTCCGCTGAACGTCTTTTTTACGGACGGCACATCGATCTGATATTTCTTTCAATCACATATAAATTTATTTGTGGGTATGTGGAAGATTAATTAAGTACTTACGAATCAAAGGGACTTAGATTCGACATTTCCAATTAAACAAGGCTACGTTTATAGTTAGAGATATGACAACAATTTTAGTGGGGCGGGATGGCTCAGTCGGTAGCGCGCCAGACTCGTAATCTGTAGTTCCCAGATTCGAGTCCCAGCTGGGTCAGCGTTGACATTTATCTCCTCAAAACTCCCCGCCCTGTTCACGGTCAGTAGGGAACACCGCTGGGCTTGGAAAGGCCGCCGTCCATCGGATAGGACGTTAAGCCGTGACCCCGTGTACGGGAGAGCCATACCCTGTGCACGTTAAAGAACACGCTGGATTGCCTTGACGGGAGGCTACCATCTGTCTCCCAAGAGCTGTTCCAGTGGGTCCCCTCCCTCAACCTTCTCTGAGCCTTCGGGGTCCATGTGACCTGGCCATTTAACCCATTGTGTGAAAAAAGTGCCGCTCAGAGGAAAAACAACCCAACCCAACTCACTATCTTTACAGACCTTCTTGTAATGTGTATATATTCACAGGCTCCTGTCAGACCTCTGTGACCAAGCTGCTGCTTGAGGTATCCCATTGCTGTAAAAGTCTAACGTCTCTACACTGATATAGATGGCACAGTCGCATCAGAATAATATGACCACTTGCCATACATATACTATGATAGGTGGTCATATTATTCTGATACGACTGTGTATATTAAGCATTGCATTCATTTGTTATATACTGTAAATGCACACATACATACTGAAGCGGACTATGAATGTGCAACAACGAAAACGTGATCATTTATTATGAGACACGAGATATTGCACATAGTATAAATATATCATAAATATATTAGAACGCGACGGATTTTAAAGCAGACGAATACAGTTGAAAGTTGAAATTAGTAAAAGAAAGGTTTTTTTCCCTTGGTGTGTGCGGGGAAGCGATAAAAGAATTGTCCGTTATGGGGTTGTAAAGACGTTTTATTTGGTAGTAAAAATAACTAATTCCATATCAGTGAACAGAGCATTCTTTATTTCATTGCTGATGTACATCTAGTGGTAAGATTTCTGGTAAATGTTCCACCATTGATTTGTGAATCGGTTTCAGATGTTATTGGTTTATCAGTTAGTTTAGTAATTATGATCGTCAGAATCATTCAATACAGATGAATAACAATATTGGTGTTTAATGTGACTGGTACTGAAATTTATCATTTATGCGTACTTATTGACTTAGTAAAAATAAAAAAAATTAAAATAAATACCCCCTCAAGCAACTGCTTGCCACAGAAGTCTGACAGGAGCCTGTCAGTTTATATGCCATAGTAGAAGGTCTGAGAGGATGGCAGGACCTCAGCAGAAAAACGACACACACAGCCATGCCTTACCCGGGGCTCGAACCCAGGTCCCTTAGATCAGTAGCCAAGCGCGCTAACCACTCGGCCACGGGACGGCTAAATAAATAAATACCCCCTCAAGCAGCTGCTTGCCACAGAGGTCTGACAGGAGCCTGTCAGTTTATATGCCATAGTAGAAGGTCTGAGAGGATGGCAGGACCTCAGCAGAAAAACGACACACACAGCCATGCCTTACCCGGGCTCGAACCCAGGTCCCTTAGATCAGTAGCCAAGCTCGCTAACCACTCGGCCACGGGACGGTTAAATAAATAAATACCCCCTCAAGCAGCTGCTTGCCACAGAGGTCTGACAGGAGGCTGTCAGTTTATAAGCCACAGTAGTAGGTCTGAGAGGATGGCAGGACCTCAGCAGAAAAATGACACACACAGCCATGCCTTACCCGGGGCTCGAACCCAGGTCCCTTAGATCAGTAGCCAAGCGCGCTAACCACTCGGCCATGGGACCGGTTCATTTACAGTCCGTTTATTCATTATGAATTCACACTCGGTTGTCAAATACAAAGAAAAATCCGTAACGATACATATTAAAGCAACTGGGGTATCATAATATACTATACTTTATAAAAATATTCAGTCCGTTCATTATAAAATTAGAATGGCTGTCTTGGCCCTAACAATAATAACAATATGGTCTTGACGAAGCACCGAGATTTTAATAAGGGAAACAGGATTTAAATTTCTAAGTCTTTTTTAAATTAAAGTTCTATTCATGTAAATACTATTCTCTGTTATTTAATTTTGAAAAACTAGTAATTAAATTAAAAATATTTAATTATTTTATTAAGTCATAATTACTTTACAGAAGTTTGCTTCTTTGAACATGCAAGTGAAAATGGCCAACAGAGGGCGTTTTACCCTTTTGACAGTAATCACCAAGCACCCTATGAGTTTATGTTAGAAAATATTATTCACCTAATTCTGTTTTTACACGGAAGATAGGTTCCCGAAAAAACCGTGCAAAAAAAAAAAGTCGTGTTAAAAAAATACAGTGCATATGAAAAAATAGAAGATTGGTTCCAGCCTTTAAAACCCAGTACAAATAATAAGTTGTTTTCAAACAAATCGTATCAAAATCATTAATTAAATCTTTATTTGATTTTTATTCATTTAAACACATTTTTTATTTTATAAACTTATAAAGATAATTATATGTAGATATATAAAGTAAATTATCCTTCATAATGAAAATAATATGCCACTAATTCAAGAATACAAAAGTGCAAAAAAAATTATGACTTACATATGCTTATTAACTAGATTTTATTCGTTGTCACTTTCTGACAATAGACGCATTCCTTTGCGTAAGACTGGAATTAAATCTTTCTTCGCTTGAAACATTTTGGCCGTCGTGTTCATACTTCAACGGTGAAATGTTCTCTGTGGCATGGGGAACCAATTTATCACTTGTTTCCAGTGATTCTGAAGTTTGATTAGTTTTGATAACGAACTCTGTAATCAGTCGTTGAGATCCTGTTTCGACTAGACCTTTGTATAAATCTTGACTGATAACGCGCCATATATTACTTCAGTTCACGTTTACACTGCTCAGCTCGTTCGACAATGGGATCATGTGTAAGAAAATGACTTTCCAATTTACTAGCCATTTGAAGTCCTTCTTTAATTAAACCTGCAGTGAGTGGAACCTCTTCATCACCATCACTTTTTTCTTTTTACACCAGGAGTCTCAAGGACAACTTCTATTATTTTATCTTTGCTGAGAACTTTGTCAGCCAGAAATTTATCAATACCTGCAAACAATAATTCATCAAATCCTTCTCCACCAACTGCATGTGCTAAAGCAGTGTCTCGCAAACATTTTTACTCTGCGGCACACTGAATCTAATTTTTTTTCCGCGGCACACTGAATCTAATTTTTTTTTCCGCGGCACACTGAATCTAATTTTTTTTCCGCGGCACACCTAAAAAAGAATTTTTGATGGTTACGTAAAAAGAGGAAAATTTAAGTTTCGTTAAATGCATTTTATTTAAAATAAATATAACAATAAATATAATTAATCATAACTCGGTGTTTGTTTTAAATATTTATCCATTCTATGGCTTGAAATAATCAAAAATTAATACCAAAATTTGGAAAAAGCTTGATAAATACTTACAAGATCCCAATTGATAAATTCTGAAAGATTTTTATTAAAGCACGTCGATAACACAAGTCAAGTCAAAATGAAATGTTTGGAATATCTAGTGTCAATTTGAAAATCTCTCGCGGCACACAGTTTGCGAGACACTGTGCTAAAGTGATGATATTAGGATATTCAGTCGTATTTGGTAGAACAGGATCTTTGATTTTTACACCTCTCTTATTACTAAATACTTTTACTTTAGAAATGAAAGCATTAAAAGTGATACGAAAAATTACCAATTAAGACGAGATGAAAGCACAAATTATGAAATTCCTTCATTACGTAAGGAAATTTTTACGCACTATTGTTTATACTTGGCACCGAATTTACTTTTCTCTCTCTCCCGGTCATCATGAAAATTATCACAAATTAGCATTTGTTTTCTAAAGTTCTAAAGAATTGCAGGTTGAAATTGAATGACTTGGAAACTTTTTGCACTAATTTTCTACAACTGTTCATTTTATACATTGATATTGAAAGCTACTTCCTTTTGGATATTGCACTTTCTAGATTACTAGGCATGTTTTCGCATTTTTTTATTCGTGAGTTTTTTTTTGTGCATTTTCTTTTGTGTGACGATTGATGTTTGCAATTAGATATTTTCTGATGGGGATCTAACGCTATCATCATTAATTATTCATCATTTTCTATCTGTAAGAAGTCTAAACACTATCATCATTAATTATTCATCATTCTCTATCTGTAAGAAGTCTAAACACTATCATCATTTTGAAACAGACGAGCAGTTTCAAAGCACAATAGAAATCTATACACTATCATCAGTATGAGATAGTGGAGAATTCCGAGGGACGGCAAAAATCTAACCATTATCATCAAATTAGAGAGCAGAATTATCAAAGGATGGCAGAAATCTAAACATTATTATCAGTACGAGATAGAGGAGAATCCTCGAAGGACGGCAGAAATCTAACCATTATCATCACATTAGGTAGAGGAGAATTATCAAAGGACGGCTGAAATCTAACCATTATTATCAGTACGAGATAGAGGAGAATTCTCGAAGAACGACAGAAATTTAAACACTATCATAAGTATGAGATAGAGGAGAATCCTCGAAGGACGGCAGAAATCTAACCATTATCATCAGATTAGGTAGAATATAATTATCAAAGGACGGCTGAAATCTAACCATTATTATCAGTACGAGATAGAGGAGAATTCTCGAAGAACGGCAGAAATTTAAACACTATCATCAGTATGAGATAGAGAAGAATTCTCGAAGGACGGCAGAAATCTAACCATTATCATCAGATTAGGTAGAGTAGAATTATAAAAGGACGGCTGAAATCTAAACATTATTATCAGTACGAGATAGAGGAGAATTCTCGAAGAACGGCAGAAATTTAAACACTATCATCAGTATGAGATAGAGGAGAATCCTCGAAGAATGGCAGAAATCTAACCATTATCATCAGATTAGGTAGAGGAGAATTATCAAAGAACGGCTGAAATCTAAACATTATTATCAGTACGAGATAGAGGAGAATTCTCGAAGAACGGCAGAAATTTAAACACTATCATCAGTATGAGATAGAGGAGAATTCTCGAGGGACGGCAGAAGTCAAAACGATGTTATCAGTATGAAAGAGAGGAGCAGAATTCGAGGGATCTTAGTAGAAAAAAACGTTTTTTGTGTGAATCAAAAACAGCTCAACTTAGATCTGTCACATAAACAGGTTTCTAAGGCAAAACTACTAGTTCAGAAGTTATTTTTAATCATTCCTCTATTTAAAGTATCCAAAAATAAACATATCTGTCGAAGAACTGTTATGCAGCACACACTTTACACATACACACCGTTATCTAGACATTCATTTGAAAGATATATTATGCGACTGTTATCTCTTTTGCCATCGTGGTTACTTTATCGGTGTTATCTCTGTCAACGTTGCATCGCTCTCCTCTCTTATCTGGCACTTTCCTGTTTTGCTCGATTGGGATTTTCGGAGAACAATATTCAAACGAAGGGAGTATGAAGGCTAAATGTCTGCAGTAAATTCCAATGCGTTTCCTCTAACTGGTTTGATGCAAGTCTGTGCTCTGGATGGCGAGAAAGTGAAGTCTGCAATGAAAGCCGCATTTGTTAACCATTTGTTTGCAACATAACTGCATTTATGGGAAGGCCTTCAAAGATTGTAACTAAGGCTGCCGTAAGAGTCAAAATATGGGATTTTTAACTAAAACTACGAACAATTATTAAGTATTTGAAAGACTGTTATCATTTTAGAGAATCGCCAGTAATTTTCGTTATTATTCTTTCGATGAATGGTCTATTTAAAATTTATGATTTTGGATGAAAATCAATATATATTTGCATATTGATATCAGATATAGCTTAGTACCTCCATATCGATATATATTTAACTATCGGTATCTAATGCCGTCCCGTGGCCGAGTGGTTAGCACGCTTGGCTACTGATCTAAGGTACCTGGGTTCGAACCCCGGATTAGGCATGGATGTGTGTATCGTTTTTCTGCTGAGGTCCTGATATCCTCTCAGATCTCCTACTATGGCATATAAACTGACAGGCTCCTGTCAGACCTCTGTGGCAAGCAGCTGCTTGAGGGGGTATTTATTTTTTTATTATTTTATATCAGATACAGCCTAGTACTTGGATATCGAATGCTATATATTTTAATATCGATATCGGATACAGCTAGGAATTTCGATATCGATTAAACTTGTATCAATATCTTTTGCAACTTGCGAATCGATATCAAATACAACTACGTAAATGAATAAAAAAGGGTTTTTTCTTGTAAAGGACTATTTGAAAACCATATTTAAGAACAAGCAAGACACAGGTAAGCACTGTAGGCTGAAAATAATCTGATGCAGCTGCTTAAAATATTTTGAACACTATGCCTTTTTTACAAAATGTTATTTTTCTAACTCACCCTCTTATCAAGAATTATTTTACGATGTCCACCTTCATACTCCTCCACCTTCATGGAAATAAAATCAATTTTGTTTTATAAAACTAGATGAAAACTAGATGGAGATAGTAAATTGTTATCTGTTTAGCAAGTCAAACTCCCCGTTGGCCACACTTTATCCGGATCCTAAAGCATATAAGAAAACTTGCTTTGAATTGGGTGGAATACGAACAGACGACTAACAGAGCACCTGACATGTCATCAGGGAGATCGTGGGATCGTATCCCACCAGCTTCAAAACGATTTCGATTCTTCGATACTCTAGAGATCAGGAGGAGCCACTAGAAAATAAAACTATAAAGGGCCGCAGGAAAAATTCTCTACTTCAAAACAAAATCGTACGTTCCTAATGAATAATGAATTGGGCAGAGACTATACTTTTAAGGAATCAAGAAAAATATCGATTAAAATACAAAAATATGCATTTTTAATGAGTACTATGAATTAGTAAAATCTTTTAGTTATGAACTTAAAACGTTTAGTCTAAATAATTGAGAGAAATGAGCCAGATTCGATAAATAAATCACACTAGAGAACAAATTGAAACTTATTTTTTATAACATTGGTCAAATAGGATATTTTTAACTAATTTTGGGGTGTTGAATTCAAATATGGCTGTGAAAAATCTTCAGCACACACAGCTTTTTTTTTAAATTACGCATTGATTCATTTCAAATTTCAATGAATACGCTGTGTGTCTGTCTGTGGCAGCCATAACTCATCGGGAAATCAACATACACCCTCCAAATTTTCAGAGAACGTTTCTGGTTGTGGTCCGGATTGCAGTGCCAAATTGCAGGTCCGGATTGCAGTGCCAAATTGCAGGTCCGGATTGCAGTGCCACGAGAGTGACAATGGATTGAAAACAAAAATAAATGATGATCTGAAACTTTTAATGATGTGGTTCGATAAGAATAAATTATCTGTTAATACAATAAAGACAACATATATATATTAATACGCAAAGAAGTATTAATACTGATATTGGAGACCTTTATTGTCATACTTTAAAGTGATTGTTTTCATCAAATAATAACAGTACAAATTTTCGGTGTGAATGTCAAAAAAATAAACTCTACAAATGTAATGAAATATCTTGGCGTTATTTTCGATAAATACTTGACTTGGAAGAATCACAAAGAAAAAAATAATTAAAAATATTAAAAGAATTATGCCTCAAATGTATAGGTTGAGAGAACAGTTAGATATATGTGCTTTGAAAAAGATATATTTTGCATTCATTCATTCTAGAATATAATACGGAATAAATATTTGGTGAAGGACATCCGAAAGTTATTTAAAGTTAATAAAACAATACTCAAATGTGTTAAAAGTAATGACATTTAAAAGAAAATATGATTCTTCTTGTCAAAATTTTCTGCATTTAAATTTATTAAATGTTGAACAAATATATAAGTTTAAACTTTTAATATTTATGCATAAAAATATTCACATGTTTCATAGGGTTGGAAACTCCTACAATACTAGATTTACGGAAAACGAAAAACTAATTGTTCCTAAACCAAATAATGAATTATTTAAAAACTAGTTTGATTTTTATTGTCCTAAAATATTTAATAATCTATCAAAAGATATAAGAAATATAAGTAATATTATAACGTTTAAAAAAGAAATTAAATTATGACTATTAAGAAAATAATTATTATATGTATCAAACTGATGTACTGTTTTATACATACCAAATACTATTCTGTTTGAGCCTTTGTACCAAAATGTGCTTTTATATACTAAATGTAAAATTATAATAATAATGTTATAATATTATTAATCCACTAGTGAGTTAATAAACTCTTGTGGTGAGTAGACTTAAATATGTGCTGCTAAATGTTTAATTTCAATAAATTATTATTATTATTTAGATTTTTGAATTAGGCTTGTTAGAAAAAACTGGATGGAGAGTCTGGAAATATAGGCATATACACAAAAAGACTAAAATTAGGTTGCATAATAGTTTGGTTCTTTCTAGGTTAATTATGGTAACGAAACTTGGACTCTTTGTAAGCAGGATAAAAAGAAACTTGATGCCTTTGATTCTAGATGCTTTTCGCAGTACCTTGGGCATTAGATGGGCATTAGATGCTTTATAAGTAAAGATCAGGTTAGAAGAAGGAGTCATCGTCTCCATGAGCAACATTTTGTGCAGAGAGAGAGAGAGACTGCGTTGCATGGCCATATTACTCGTATGCACAACTGCAGATTGGCAAACAAGATTATGAACAGTGTGCCTAACGTCTTCAGGAAAAGGGGGAGACCTAGGATGAGATGAGGAGACCTAGGATGAGGTGGGCAGGCAATCAAACAAGATCTTGCTAGAATTGGCTACAGTGGCCAAATGCAGCAGCTATAACTCAGGACAGACATTCCTGCAGGACAGAATTAAGCCGTAGGACCTACGTAACCCATGGCTGCATGGTAATTTTGTAGGTATGCATGTATGTAGATATAACTTTACTCCTATCCCTCGATTTACACGATTTCGGTTTTACATGGTAAAAAAATGCAACCAGTTTCGTTTTATACAATTATAAAATCGGTTTTACACCATAGGGATTGAGATTTTTTTAGACATGCAGATAAAACACATATTATGAAGGAGCAGTGGCAGGCATGTACCTAGGATTCAGTTTCGGGGCAGGCGGGGGGGGAGAATTAAGTTTCCGGGGAGGGAGGGTCTGAGAATAAAATTTGAGTAGCTTTATATTCCATTGAACAGGAAAGATTAAAATTATATTCTATATGGAATAAGATTTTAAAGTTTTTATTAATGTATTTTTAGTGTCGGACATAAAACATGGGGCTAAAATAAAATTATACGAAGAAAACTGTTTGGATTTCAAAGCAGAGAAACAAGTTTGAGGTTTAGTATAAGAGATTATAAGAAATTAGAAACTTCGTATTCAGATTTCCGGGCATGAGGGGGGGGGGGTGGAATTGGCGATCAGA
This sequence comes from Ryuthela nishihirai, assembly GCA_038380435.1. Lineage (NCBI taxonomy): Eukaryota > Metazoa > Arthropoda > Arachnida > Araneae > Heptathelidae > Ryuthela > Ryuthela nishihirai. Next base: position 17,105,687 of record JAWZYU010000007.1, read on the forward strand.
ATTACAGATGTAAATTCTGATCTCCCAGGGAAAATCTCTCAGCAAGGGCCTAGCGTCAAGTGATATTATTAGACTGCAATCCAAATTAAAAATCAGCTAGATGCTTTTATTTGATATCATTTATTTTCAAGGAGAAATAGATCATAGTAAATCTCTATATTACCAAAATCGTCATCTGTAACAAGTGATATTGAAATTCTTTTGCTAATATTATGTTCTTGCCATTATAATGCAAAATGTCTTGCGACATCTTATGATTTGAAGTCCGTTTTGAATCGGCACCCAGGTCTGACTTTTCTAGACTAAATTTTTCATACTAGTCCCAACGGTCCAACTTATCTCATTTTTGCAACAAATTTAAATTTGTAAACTATTACATAGATTAGGGGGTTCTCAACGTGGAGTACGCCGTGAGAGCTCAAAAGTCTCTGGTACGCCAGTTACATACACATTTCCAGGGGATACGTGAAGCATAAAAGGTTGAGAACCACTGATATAGATGATTCGTAAGTGTACTGTTCCATAGAATATCATATAAATGCTAATTTTACAAAATAAAGCACTAAATGTTGGTGGAAATAAATGTTGGTGGAAATGCTTAATTTCTAATTTAAATTCAGTTCGTAATATCATTCTTTCAAATGTCGTCTTGAAATTCGATAGCGTGCATCTATATTAACGATGAATATTTTTCGTGATCAAAAAGAAATGTATGAGAAATTAATCTAAAGTTATCTGAATTAATGCAAAGAAAGTAAAAATAATGTTTCATTATTGCTTATTATTACTGCTGAATTGAAATTTGAGAAAATATGTATAAATAAAACTCTCAATATATGCTTTATTAATAAAAAGGATTTTTTGGTTAAGCTATTGTCTCCTAACAATAGTCCAATCGAGGGTGGTTCAGTCGGTAGAGCGCTAGGCTTGTAATCCGCAGTTTCCAGGTTCAAGTCCCAGCTGGGACAACGTTGAAATTTTTCTCCGCAAAACTCTTCATCTGCCCACGACTAGTGGGTACACCCATGGGCTTGAAAAGACCACCGTCCGTCGGATGGAACGTTAAGCCGTGGTCATGAATGCGGGAGATCATAATCCTGTGCATGCTCAAGAACACGCTGGATGGTGTTGGCGGGAGGCTACCATCTATCTCCTATCAGCTATTTAGTAGGGCCCCTACACACAACCTTCTCTGAGCCCGGGGTCCTTATGACCTGGCCATTTAGCCCATTGTTTGCAAAAAAGTGCCGCTCAGATTTAAAACAAACCAACCCAACAGTTGTCCAGTGGATCTCCTTCCCCAATCTTTTTTGAGCCTTTAGGGTCTTTATGACCTGTCCATTTAGCCCATTGTGAGCAAAAAGTGCTGTTAGAGGTAAAAAAATCAACAACATATCCTGTGCACGTTAAAGAACACACTGGATGACCTTGACGGGAAGTTTCCATCTGTCTCCTGAGATTTGTCCATGGATCCAGTTTCCCAGTCTTCTCTGAGACCTTGGGGTCCTTGTGATTTGGCCTTCCAGCCTACTATGTGCAAAAAAGAAAGAAGCGATGCTAAGAGGTAAATCAACTCAACTTAATACGTCCGAATACACGTTGGAGGATAGTGTATATTCCATTTATTCTTAATGAGATTAAATTGATCATCTGTAGTTGATGGGGGTGCCTCAGATGACAGAGTCTCTGGGTCGTAATCCGTAGTTCCTGGGTTCGAGCCCCAACTCCTACCAGCTTTTAGGTTTATCTGCGGTCAGAAGTGTGACACCGATGCGCTAGGAAAGGCAGCCGTCCGTCGAATAGCATTGAAGTAACGGCCCCATGTTCAGGAGAGCCATACACTGTGCACGTTGATTCTCCAAAATTATCCAAAAAATGATATCTCATTTATGAGAATTCCTTATCAAATCAGATTTATGAACTCGAATTTAAATCGAGACTGTAACACCCTACGAATGTATGTTTATCTATGTTACCTGGGTTGGGTTGTTTTACCTCTGTGCGGCACTTTTGTGCACACCATGGGCTAAATGGCCAGGTCACATGGACCCCGAAGGGTCAGAGAAGGTTGGGGAGGGGACCCACTGGGAAAACTGTTGGGAGACAGATGGTAGCCTCCCGTCAAGGCCATCCAGCGTATTCTTTAACGTGCACAGGGTATGGCTCTCCCGCACACGGGGCCACGGCTTAACGTCCCATCTGACCGACGGCGGCCTTTCCAAACCCATCGGTGTCCCCTACTGACCGTGGGCAGGGCGGGGAATTTTTGCGGAGATAAATCTCAACGCTGACCCAGCTGGGACTCGAACCTGGGAACTACAGATTACGAGCCTGGCGCGCTACCGACTGAGCCACCCCCGCCCCTATGTTACCTGAGAATTGTATAATGTAACTAAAGTAGAAAAATTCTCGACTGTTAATCTTAAATCTTCAAATAAAAATGTTCTTATAAATCATAACATTTTTTAATCATCTCTATATTCTAATTTTACCATCAACCCATTTAAATTGAAATCATTATTTCAAATTACCGTTTTATTTTGCCAATTTTTAAATTTTTAACTTTCATTGAGTTAGTCTTGGGGAAGTGCGAAGAATGAGCTCTCAGAGAATGTAACGCACAATAATTAAATAATGTGCCGTTCAAGAATGTGATGAAAGTTCCATGTTTTGTGAAAGGAAGGGAAATATAATTCATAGACCATAATATTAAAAATATGCTTTTTTTTAAAAAAAAATAAAAATATCACAGGAGATAATTTGAGAATATCAATCAGATTTAACTGTAGTCTCGATTTTCAACAATATTTCTTCAATATGTAACGAATTATAGAATGTGGAACATTTAACAGAATCCTAGGTATAAAATTTCACCTCAAAATAAATTAAAATACAAAAATAAAATAAAAATATTTTAATGAATAATTTACTAAAACTGAACATCGTAATCTGCAGTTACCAGATTCGAGTGTCACCCGTGCCATTGTTCAGATTCATCTCCGTTCTCCTCGGTCAAAGGGGACACCAATGGAATTGCAAAGGTCGCCGTCCATCGGATTGAATGTTAAGCCGTGGTCCTCTATGAAGGAGAGCCATATCCTGTGCACGTTAAGGAACGAGCTGAAAGATGTAACGCGTAATAAATAACGAGATGGTAACGGGGGTTTAACATCTGTCTCCTAACCGCTGTCCAGTGGGTCGCCTTTTCAATCCTTCTCTAAGCCTGTGGGGTCCTTGTGACTTCGCCATTTAGTCCATTGTGTGCAAACAAGTGGCGCTCAGAGGTAAACAATCGAACAATCCATTCCTCTATAGTTCATCAACTTACTCCCATTCCAAATTTTCTATGGAAATCTCAACTTAATAACCCCGTAAACTTCAAAGTGTTACTTTCGTGCTCAAAATGGAAGAGACTGAATATCTAAGATATATGTAAATCTTTCCCAATACACGAAAAAGCAAAAACAAATCAACATGTAACGAAGTGAAACTCTTGACACCAGTGTGTGATATGATATGCAAAATAGTTCCCAATTTGTTTCTCAGAGCGATATGAAGATAAGGGAGGACCCAAGGTAGTCCATACTTTTCGCCAGAGCTTTCTCTCTCGTAATGACCTGAGGCACGGCAAACTCCAATGAAGATTTGTAGACTACGCCTAATTGCGCAGCTAATGAAAACAGACATTCAGAACAACGGGTGTGCTGCTTTTGCGTGTCCATTTCTCGTTCTGACTTTAGTTCTCTTGTCAGAAAGAGAGATAATTTTCGTAGATAAATGTGCACGCATTTTTTTCCTTTCACTTCTTCCTCCCCTTCTTCCTCCCTCCCTGCGCGCTTTTCACGCTCTGTGATGAACGTGAACAGGAGAGTTTTGATGTTCCGTTATCGTGAATCCCTCGCATTCTGATGGATCCATTCTTAAAACTGTTGTTCGTATGCTTAAGATAATAATAAGGAAGTGTTTGAAACGAAATGTTTTTTCCTTCTCATTTGCTGATAGGGATTTTTGAAAAGGAACCTAGTGATGTCGGGATTTTGGACGACACTTTCGTTCGTTTTTGATTAACGAGCCCAAAGTCTTTGCTTCCACTGAACTCTATGAAATTTAGCCTTTGTACGGAGTATAGAGAGTTTGTTGGAGAACAACTCAGTTCGGAATATGCAGCGATTGTTGCGCAATAAAGGAAATTATTCATATGTCTCAAGGTCGTTTATTCGTTGCGAAATGAATCGAGTTTCGCATAGTAATGGTCTTTTTGTTGGGCAACAACGGTAGTTGTTTGCTGCGCAATAAATGCCATTTGATATTTGTTATGCACTAAATATCTTTTATATTTGTTGTGCAACAAAGAGGGTTTTTGTTTGTTGTGCAATACATCATTTAAATATTTCTGGCGCAATAAGAGGATAAAATTAAAGAGATTTCGCAACAAAGACAGTCTCGATTTTTAGCAATACAGTGGACCCCCGATATAACGCGCATGTCGGGCGGGAAACAACACCCGCGTTATAAGGTGAACCGCGTTATACCGAGCGGCGCGGTGGCGACACAATAAATTTACTCAGAACGATTTGAGCTATATACTGAAACATCCATCAACTATATATATATTATGTATTTTAATAAAAAAACCAATTTATTTATTAAGTGTTTTATTAAAATTCACATAACATAGTTGTTATATATCTTAATAAGTACATATATTTATTATTTTATTTACGTACATAAGGTACGCTTGAAAATATGTAAAAACAAACACTATCTATAACTTGACTAAAATCTATGTATTCGACATCATTTCAATTACAAAACATCACTTAAAAAAGTGAGTAATTTTTATTTGTTTGCTTTTTGATAACTTCTCTATCATTTCCCTTTTGAAAGATGCCAATTGCAACAATCTGTTAATATTTTCTTGTGATTCAGTCCATTTTATAACAGAATAATATATGTTATAACAATATATACACAATTACTCAATACGCAGCAACAATAAAATGCGATACTCACTAACGCCGCACGGACCTGTATAAACATGTTTGAACTTATCGCGAACATCGCCCGCGCTATAACCGAGTGCGCGGTATAGCGAGCAGCGCTATAACGAGGGTCCACTGTATTACTACAATATGTAATGAGTTATGCAATGTGGAACATTTAACAGAATCTTAGGTATAAGATTTCACCTCACAATAAATTAAAATACAAAAATAAAATAAAAATATTTTAATGAATAATTTACTAAAACTAAACGTCGTAATCTGCAGTTACGAGATTCGAGTCTCACCCGTGTCAGTGTTCAGTTTCATCTCCGTTAACCTCCACCATTTACTCGGTCATAGAGGACACCAATGGAATTGCACAGGTCGCCGTCCGTCGGATGAGACGTTAAGCCGTGGTTCCGTGTGCGGGAGAGCCATACACTGTGCATGTTAAAGAACACACTGGGTGACCTTGACGTTAGGATACCATCTGTCTCCCAACAGCTGTTCCAATGGATCCACTCCCACAACTTTCTCTGAGCTTTCGGGGTCTTTGTGACCTGGCCATTTAGCCCATTGTGTGCAAAAAAGTTCGTTCAGAGGTAAAACAACCGAACCCTGAGGCCTGATTGTTTCCTTCGCAATACATCTAACTGGTACAGTAGACTCTCTATTATCAGGGGCGGGGGTGGCTCAGTCGGTAGCGCGCCAGGCTCGTAATCTGTAGTTCCTAGGTTCGAGTCCCAGCTGGGTCAGCGTTGAGATTTATCTCCGCAAAATTCTCCGCCTTGCCCACGGTCAGTAGGGGACACCGATGGGCTTGGAAAGGCCGCCGTCCGTCGGATGGGACGTTAAGCCGTGGCCCCGTGTGAGGGAGAGCCATACCCTGTGCACGTTAAAGAACACGCTGGATGGCCTTGACGGGAGGCTACCATCTGTCTCCCAACAGCTGTTCCAGTATGTCCCTTCCCCCAACCTTCTCTGAGCCTTCGGGGTCCATGTGACCTGGCCATTTAGCCCATGGTGTGCAAAAAAGTGCCGCTCAGAGGTAAAACAACCCAAGGTAAAACAACAATAAGCTAAGGTGTATGATGTGGCTGTATGATCATTCAAAGCCATGCGCACGAAATACCTGTCTTCTCGTTCTTTTGTGTGACAGGGCCGTTGAGATGCCTCAACATCGGTGAGTTCGTCCCTCCTCTACCCACTGACGCCATGTTCTCATCACTGTAGCATCATTCCTTCCAACACGAACACCGATGTCTCGGTACGATAATCCGCCTTCCCGTAATCCCACAATTCTCTCTCGATCAAAGTCGGAAACCTGGTCGTATGGATGCCGTGTTCTTCGATGGGACGTACTTGATCCTTTAGTGCACAAGAACTGCAAGAAAGGCAATTCTAGTGCTTTACACCGGCTCTTTGTATAATCTCCTCTTATACCACTTCTACGGGGCGTTCCTGTCACACATGATGTGCGGATGTGCTGCGCACTGAATCATTTACATGCTCTCCCATGGGCTACCCATCTTGCATATTTCGGGACAATCTGATGAGTTCTTCTTGGTGTTGAACTTTTAATGGTCAGCAATGACAATGAGACAAGGAACTCAAAGGGATTGCAAAGGTTGCCATCCGTTGCGGGACTGTAAGCCATGGATGGTTCCATGGGAAAAAAAGCCATACTCTAAGCACATTAAAGGTTATCCTAGAAGACCTTTACAGAAATCTTCACCCTGATCCCCCCTCCCCAACAATTCTCTAATGGGTTCTATCATAAATTAAATTTAATTATTATATTATTTAGTTAAATATATTTTAACGGTAGATATTTCATTTTTAAAATTTGTTAACGAATTTTCAAATGTTTGTATTTTAATAAAGTTGAAATAAATAATTTATTTTATTTTATAATATCTAATAATGCATAACTTGTAGTTAAACAAATACGCATATTATATCTCGTGTTCTTTCCCAGTTCTGAGCTCTTGGGGTTTTAGTGACCTGGCCATTAATCCATCGTGTGCAAACAAGAATGAAAGACGATCAGAAGTGAAAAAAGACTTCGGCTCACTCGTATGACATTTAAAGCTGCTATTAGAAATTATTCTGAAGGCTATCACAACTCGCAGTGGGTCCTGTCAACCGCAAATTAAGATTCTGACGCATTGAGCACCTTCTATAAGAAGAAATGCTAGAATAATCTACCCCTCCCTCAAAAAAAAAAGGAAAGAAAAAAAAGATAAAAGCCAATAAACTTTCAGGTTTCTCTTGCTGAAGTATTAAATCGCGCGCAAAAAGCGCTTTAAATTTTTCTACTTCAGTTCCCAAGTGCGCTTCATTTTTCGGACAGCACAATTTGAATCTCATTTTTTGTTTCCTTACATTTCTCAGTACTAAAAAAGAAAACGAATTCACATACACACATATATATATAAAGAGCAAATATATATATAAAGTATCCGAAATAAAAAATATCCGAGGCATTCACACAACAATATTCGGTTTCGTTTACTCCGATAGCCAGAAGTTGTTGTTGTAAAAAAAAAGACGGAAAAACGAGGGCATTTACTTTGGATGAAGAAGTCGGTTTATCATCCAAAAAAAAAGGAAGGGTGATTGTAAGAAGGAAGAGGAAAGGAGAGAAGAAGAAAAGCTTCCAAAAGAGAGAACAGAAGAAGGATGAAAGGACGGCGGTCAACGAGCCACTGAGGAAAAGAGCGCGCGTTGAAAATCCATGTTCAGAGTCTTGAGCAAAGAAGAGCAGCAAGGAAATGATTTCTTCCATGGTTGCTCTTCCGGAATTGAGTCGTATGACCGAAAGGCGAAGATTTGAGTGACGGTCAAGCGGGTCTAATACGCTCCGCAGAGCCCTGGCGGAGGGATTCGGAGAGCTTGTTTTTTTCTCTCTCTCTTTAATATCTAACACGTGCACTCGGATAGTTCTTCCTTTGGAAAATACTTCGAGTTTTGTATACCGTTTCCATTTATTTGTTGTTTAGTGTCAATCGTATTTTGAATTGCGTTTAGTTGGGTTTTGGGTCTGAGTGAGATTTAGTTACGTTGTTTCAGGTCTAAAGGGATATTTTTTGTACGCAATGGCTATCCCGTGGCCGAGTGGTTAGCACGTTTGGCTACTGATCTAAGGGACCTGGGTTCGAGCCCCGGATTTAGGCTATGGATGTGTGTGTCGTTTTTCTGCTGAGGTCCTGCCATCCTCTCAGATCTCCTATTGTGGCATATAAACTGACAGGCTCCTGTCAGACCTCTGTGGTAAGCAGCTGCTTCAGGGGGTATTTATTTATATTTATTTATTTAATGGGATAAATGGCCAGGTCACAAGGACGCCTAGGGTGCAGAGAAGGTTGGAGGAAGGGTTGGGTTGTTTTAGCCTCTGAGCGGCACATTTGCGCACACAATTGGATAAATATTCATGGCACGTGGACCGTAAGGTTTGATAGAAGGTTAGGGTGCGTTATTTTACTTCTGAGTGCACTTTCGCGCACACAATGGGATAAATGGCCAGGTTACATGGACCCCGATGGCTCAGAGAAGGTGAGGGAAGGGAACCTTCTGGAGAAATGCTAGGAGACAGATGAAAGCCGCCTGTTAAAGCCATCTAGCGTATTTTGAAACGTGCACGTGTTTAAGTCCCATCCGACGGACGGTAGCCTTTTCAAGCCCATCGGTATTTCCTTTCTCACCGAGGGCAGTAGGAATCAGCCGAGATGGTTCTCAACGCCATCACAGTTGGGACTCGAACCTGGAAACTAAAGGTATTGCAAGACTGTCACATTAAAGACTGAATCAATTCCATCTCCCCTGATTGTAATAAGAGCGAATAATATAAATATTTTGGGGGAAATATTGGAGGAAATTCATCCATGTAATGGAATTGCAAATAAAAACTTAATAGCGCAATAAAAATGTGACGTGAATGTAATAAACATATTGAATGGCACACTCACATTTACACGGTTGGGTTGTTTTACCTCTGAGCGGCACTTTTTTGCACACCATGGGCTAAATGGCCAGGTAACATGGACCCCGAAGGCTCAGAGAAGGTTGGGGGAGGGGACCCACTGGAACAGCTGTTGGGAGACAGATGGTAGCCTCCCGTCAAGGCCATCCAGCGTGTTCTTTAACGTGCACAGGGTATGGCTTTCCCGCACACGGGGCCACGGCTTAACGTCCCATCCGACGGACGGCGGTCTTTCCAAGCCCATCGGTGTCCCCTACTGACCGTGGGCAGGGAATTTTGCGGAGATAAATCTCAACGCTGACAAAGCTGGGACTCGAACCCGGGAACTACAGATTACGAGCCTGGCGCGCTACCGACTGAGCCACCCCTATTTACACGGTGGATGACATGGCTTTAGTGAGTCTATATAAAGATCTCTCTATGTCATGTTAGACCTGGACAGTACACTAACACAAAAATTATTTTTCAAATACTGTATATATATAGGTGTTTTAATTACAATTTTTCTGAGAAAACCAAACTGGTGACTATTTACTATTAAAAATTTGGCAATTAATTTGAAAGTAGTAATTTTTAATGAAATCGCAGGAAATAAATTATTCTGTCATAAGCTATTTAAAAATAAATAACTTTATCTTTAAATGTAACTAAATTTCAGACAAAATTAAATCATTTAAATCTTTACGCTTATTTAATTTTCCTTTAATTTTTTTAAGATTTCCTTTTTTTTCAACGCGTGTCTTGGTCCTGTCTGTTAAGTTGTTCTTAGTCCCCCCCAAATGAAAAAGTGAAATCTAGACCCTTAAAATATTCAACTAATATTGATGAAAATCGAGATTTATAGAACGAGTATTTAAAGAAGTTTTATAGAATTTAAATTTTTTTTTCAGAGTAAGGCAGTTTTTACTTATCTTTTCATTTCATATAACGATGAAGAAGGGCTGGGTTGTTTTACCTGTGAGCGGCACTTTTTTGCACACAATGGTCTAAATGGCCAGGTCACATGGACCCCGAAGGCTCAGAGAAGGTTGGCGGAGGGGACCCAGTGGAACAGCTGTTGGGAGACAGATGGTAGCCTCCCGTCAAGGCCATCCAGCGTGTTCTTTAACGTGCACAGGGTATGGCTCTCCGCACACGGGGCCACGGCTTAACGTCCCATCCGACGGACGGCGGCCTTTCCAAGCCCATCGGTGTCCCCTACTGACCGTGGGCAGGGCGGGGAATTTTGCGGAGATAAATCTCAACGCTGACCCAGCTGGGACTCGAACCTGGGAACTACAGATTGCGAGCCTGGCGCGCTACCGACTGAGCCATCCCTGCCCCGATGAAGAAGGGAGAGCGATAGTTATTTTGCCACCTGGAAAAGAACCTGGACGGGCAGGAGTAGCTCAGTCGGTAGCGTACCAAGTTCCTAAGCTGCAGTTCCCAGGTTCGAGTCCCACCTAGCTCAATGTTGAAATTTACCTCCTAAAATGCCCTCGGTCTATAGCTGGGGGTTCCGACTGGGTTTGGAAAAGACGTCCGTCGGATGGGACATTAATCCGTAGCCCGTGTGCGGGAGAGCCATAATCCTGTGTAAGTAACCCTGTGTACGTTAATGAATACGCTGGATGTCCTTGACGGTAGATTACTATTTTTCTCCTAACAGCTGTTCAGTATGTCCCCTCCCCAAATCATCTCGGGGTCTCTGTGACCTCTCTATTTTGCCCATTGTGCGCAACAAAATGTCGCTCAGAGGTTTGGTTATTTAGGGTTTTATGCCGCATTAGCATCTGAAACTATAATGCGCTCCGATTTTCAGGTGTTTCTTAGGCATTGATGATTAATTTAGCTAACGTTTAAAGTCATTTTAAAAGCAACTGAAGTTCTTCTTGTTGAAAAATTGGTGATTCTTACCCCGGTCAATCTTCTACCAGCTTGAGTTTATCCTATTTCTACGGTTTGTATTAATTCTGCAGTTTATTCGCAGATTTGCCACCACTAAAAAAATGCCGTCCGATGCGGATATGGAATGTCCCAATATTATGTACAAATGTAATTTCAATATGTATTTTACATACTAATATAGATTTTAAAATCCATAAATACCCATCTCTATAAATACCCATCTCATAGTATTGTCCCAATGCGTATAAAACGTATAAATGTAATTTTAATATACATTTTACACACATAGTAGCCGTGCCAGTGGTGGAGTGGTTAGCGCGCTTGGCTACTAATCTAAGGGACCTAGGTTCGAGCCCGGATAAGGCATGGATGTTTGTGTTGTCTTTTTGCTGAGGTCTCATCTTCTTCACAGATCTTCTCTATTTCTTGAATGGCTTTTTATGGGTTATAAATTGCAAATAAACTGCGGACTTTATAAACTCTATGGCGTATTAAACTGACAGAATTCTGTAAGACTTTTGTGGTAAGCAACTGCTTCAGGCGTAATTTTTTTTGGCATACTATTATAAATATTGTAACCCATAAATATTCTTCTCATAGTATTATCTCAATGCTATGCATAAAAATAACTTTAATATACATTTTACCTACTCTTGTAGATTTTAAAACCCATAAATATCGTTTTCATAATGTAAATAATTGAGCAGTATTATTTGCCATTCGACCAAATGACATCTCCAAATTCCTTGTATTCGTTAATCGTCGGCTAAACGAGGTTTTGCTATCGTATTATGAAATTGTTTTTAAATTAAATTATATATTCTTTTTTCTTGTTTTCGCAGATGATCCAGAGCACACTGGAATGAGTTTGAAAGACGATGACATCGGAAGAGAAGCAGGTGAGTTTTTACAAAAAAAAAATAATTCTTCATAACGTTTATGCTACAAGTTCCAAAGTTTGCTCAAGCATAATGAGGAAATTCTTTAATTCTCTTTTGGATGGAGCAGTGATTCCCAACTATAGTCCCTTTGGGCCTCTAGGGATCCACAAAGACAGCAATGGGATTGCACTAGCAATTGGGGGTGGCTCAGTCGTTAGCCCGCCAGGCTCGTAATCTGTAGTTCCCAGGTTCGAGTCCCAGCTGGGTCAGCGTTGAGATTTATCTCCACAAAATTCCCCGCCCTGCCCACGGTCAGTAGGGGACACCGATGGGCTTGGAAAAGCCGCCGCCCTTCGGATGGGACGTTAAGCCGTGGCCCCGTGTGCGGGAGAGCCATACCCTGTGCACGTTAAAGAACACGCTGGATGGCCTTGACGGGAGGCTACCACTGTCTCCCAACAGCTGTTCCAGTGGGTCCCCTCCCCCAACCTTCTCTGAGCCTTCGAGGTCCATGTGACCTGGCCATTTAGCCCATGGTGTGCAAAAAAGTGCCGCTCAGAGGTAAAACAACCCAACCCAAATGTACTAACTACAGCTGAACGTAAGCAACACACAAGCTTTGTCGTCTCTTAAATGTTCTGACAGAATCATCTGGGCATTACAATTTGGCCTTTGTCAAACTCACTTAAGTCCGCTGCCTTTCCCATCTGATGAACAAGAATAACACTGATTAACAGAGCTCAGTATCAGGTATTATTTATACCGTTTCATGACCTTCACACGCGCCGTCGTTTACCTGCAGTTGCTTCGATTTGCATGAAGACGCGCTCGCTGGTCATAATGTTTTAGCTCTTCGGTGTGTATATATATATATGTACTTCAAAACATCTGTGCTGTTCAATATTCTAAATTTCATAAGCATTATCGTAACATTTATTAGGAGTTTTTTTTATAAATTTTACCCATTCATCAAATTACCACTTTTTTGTGGAAGAATTTTTTTTTCTTTCGCAATGCTGCCTTCGGTGCGCCATGATTTCGTTTTGAAAAAAAAAAAGTTAAAATCTTTAAATTTTAATCTGTTTGATATCGGCCACAGGTTTTTTTTTCTACGTTGAAAAATTGATATTTCAGTTGCAATTATTTTTAATCTTCGCAAGTTTCTCTCAGTATTTTATTTTTCCCTACCAAGAGTTGACTGACGATTTTCGATGAGTCTGAGAAATGAAATAAATTCTGAGCGTCTATTCTTTCGACTGCAACAAATAAAAAGCAAACGCAGAAAAGAAATCTTTCTTTAATCGAAATCGCTATACAGATACATTCTTCTCTTTGTTGTTTTAGACATAAAAAATAAGAAACGAAACGTTGATCCAATTTTTTTTCCCTACACTTTTGGACACTGTTGTTTCCGCAAGGTGAAAATTGAAATCAGTGGAAGAAAAAAAAAATCTCTCTTTTGTTATTCATTTTCAAAATCTACAAAAGAAAATGGAAAAACAACAGAATGCTCTTTTCGAAGTCTCCTAAAAAGGTGATTTTTTTTTATAGTGTGACTTAAAATTTAACTCTGACGAATTTTTAACAATGAATGAATTACATAATGAAAAATAAAATAAATACCCCCTCAAACAGCTGCTTGACACACAGGTCTGACAGGAGCCTGTCAGTTTATATGCCAAAGTAGAAGGTCTGAGAGGATGGCAGGATCTCAGCAGAAAAACAACACAAACATCCATGCCTTACCCGGGGCTCGAACCCAGGTCCCTCAGATCAGTAGCCAAGCGTGCTACAGAATTATAATTTTTTTTACCCTTTTTAAGCAAAAAATTACATAATTTTCAGAAAATTATCATGAAGTAACAGTAAAAAAAAGTAGAAAAAAAAATGACCCTCTTGGAATAGATATCAAGCGACATTCATGTAGGAAACGAAGTCTTAGATGAATACAGTCTGCTTAATTATTTTTCATTGCGCTATTTTACTTATTAATTCATACTTCTGAATTTTTGCATACTTTTATGCAAATAAGTATATGTAATATAATAGCCTTAATGGCGGGGGTGCTCAGTCGGTAGCGCGACAGACGCATAATCTGCAGTTCCCAGGTTCGAGTCCCTGCTTGATTAGCGTTGAGATTAATCTCCGCAAAATTCCCCCTCCCAACCAAGCAGAGAGACAAAGGTCAAGCAAGAAGACCAGCAAACAAACGCTATTCACGCAGAGAGAGGGAAACAAACGCCATTGAAGCAGACAGGCGAGCAAACGCCACCCAAGCAAACAGAGAAACAAAGACCAACCAAGCAGACAGGTAAACGAACAAAACCCGAGCTGACAGGCAAACAAACAAAGCCAGCAAAGTAGGCAGACGAAGTCCAATCAAGCAGACAAGCAAACAAAGGCTAATCAAGCAGACAGGCAAACCAACGCCATTTAAGCAGACATGTAAACAAACGCCATCCAAACAGAGAGACAAACAAACAAAGGCCAACCAAATCGATAGGCAAAGATCAACTAAGCAGGCAAGCAAAAAAAAGCTAATCAAGCAGAAAGTCAAACAAACGCCATCTAAGCAGCCAGGTAAACAAACGCCATCCAAACAGAGAGACAAACAAACAAAGGCCAACAAAATCGATAGGCAAAGATCAACTAAGCAGGCAAGCAAAAAAAAGCTAATCAAGCAGAAAGGCAAACAAACGCGATCTAAGCAGACAGGTAAACAAACGCCATCCAAACAGAGAGGCAAACAAACAAAGGCCAACCAAATCGATAGGCAAAGATCAACTAAGCAGGCAAGCAAAAAAAGCTAATCAAGCAGAAAGGCAAACAAACGCCATCTAAGCAGAGAGATAAACAAACGCCATCCAAACAGAGAAGCAAACAAACAAAGGTAAACCAAATCGATAGGCAAAGATCAACTAAGCAGGCAAGCAGAAAAGGCTAATCAAGCAGACAGGCAAACAAACGCCATTGAAGCAGACAGGCGAGCAAACGCCACCCAAGCAAACAGAGAAACAAAGACCAACCAAGCAGACAGGTAAACGAACAAATCCCGAGCTGACAGGCAAACAAACAAAGCCAGCAAAGCAGGCAGACAAAGTCCAATCAAGCAGACAAGCAAACAAAGGCTAATCAAGCAGATAGGCAAACCAACGCCATTTAAGCAGACAGGTAAACAAACGCCATCCAAACAGAGAGACAAACAAACAAAGGCCAACCAAATCGATAGGCAAAGATCAACTAAGCAGGCAAGCAAAAAAAAGCTAATCAAGCAGAAAGGCAAACAAACACCATCTAAGCAGACAGGTAAACAAACGCCATCCAAACAGAGAAGCAAACAAACAAAGGCCAACCAAATCGATAGGCAAAGATCAACTAAGCAGGCAAGCAAAAAAAGGCTAATCAAGCAGAAAGGCAAACAAACGCCATTTAAGCAGACAGGTAAACAAACGCCATCCAAACAGAGAGACAAACAAACAAAGGCCAACCAAATCGATAGGCAAAGATCAACTAAGCAGGCAAGCAAAAAAAGCAAATCAAGCAGAAAGGCAAACAAACACCATCTAAGCAGACAGGTAAACAAACGCCATCCAAACAGAGAAGCAAACAAACAAAGGCCAACCAAATCGATAGGCAAAGATCAACTAAGCAGGCAAGCAAAAAAAGGCTAATCAAGCAGAAAGGCAAACAAACGCCATTTAAGCAGACAGGTAAACAAACGCCATCCAAACAGAGAGACAAACAAACAAAGGCCAACCAAATCGATAGGCAAAGATCAACTAAGCAGGCAAGCAAAAAAAGCTAATCAAGCAGAAAGGCAAACAAACACCATCTAAGCAGACAGGTAAACAAACGCCATCCAAACAGAGAAGCAAACAAACAAAGGCCAACCAAATCGATAGGCAAAGATCAACTAAGCAGGCAAGCAAAAAAAGGCTAATCAAGCAGAAAGGCAAACAAACGCCATTTAAGCAGACAGGTAAACAAACGCCATCCAAACAGAGAGACAAACAAACAAAGGCCAACCAAATCGATAGGCAAAGATCAACTAAGCAGGCAAGCAAAAAAAGCTAATCAAGCAGAAAGGCAAACAAACACCATCTAAGCAGACAGGTAAACAAACGCCATCCAAACAGAGAAGCAAACAAACAAAGGCCAACCAAATCGATAGGCAAAGATCAACTAAGCAGGCAAGCAAAAAAAGGCTAATCAAGCAGAAAGGCAAACAAACGCCATTTAAGCAGACAGGTAAACAAACGCCATCCAAACAGAGAGACAAACAAACAAAGGCCAACCAAATCGATAGGCAAAGATCAACTAAGCAGGCAAGCAAAAAAAGCTAATCAAGCAGAAAGGCAAACAAACACCATCTAAGCAGACAGGTAAACAAACGCCATCCAAACAGAGAAGCAAACAAACAAAGACCAACCAAATCGATAGGAAAAGATCAACTAAGCAGGCAAGCAGAAAAGGCTAATCAAGCAGACAGGCAAACAAACGCCATCTAAGCAGACAGGTAAAGAAACGCCATCCAATCAGAGAAGCAAACAAATAAAGGTCAACCAAATCGATAGGCAAAGATCAATTAAGCAGGCAAGCAAAAAGAGGCTAATCAAGCAGAAAGGCAAACAAACGCCATCTAAGCAGACAGGTAAACAAACGCCATCCAAACAGAGAAGCAAACAAACAAAGGCCAACCAAATCGATAGGCAAAGATCAACTAAGCAGGCAAGCAATAAAAGGCTAATCAAGCAGAAAGGCAAACAAACGCCATCTAAGCAGACAGGTAAACAAACGCCATCCAAACAGAGAAGCAAACAAACAAAGGCCAACCAAATCGATAGGCAAAGATCAACTAAGCAGGCAAGCAAAAAAAGGCTAATCAAGCAGAAATGCAAACAAACGCCATCTAAGCAGACAGGTAAACAAACGCCATCCAAACAGAGAAGCAAACAAACAAAGACCAACCAAATTGATAGGAAAAGATCAACTAAGCAGGCAAGCAGAAAAGGCTAATCAAGCAGACAGGCAAACAAACGCCATCTAAGCAGACAGGTAAAGAAACGCCATCCAATCAGAGAAGCAAACAAATAAAGGTCAACCAAATCGATAGGCAAAGATCAACTAAGCAGGCAAGCAAAAAAAGGCTAATCAAGCAGAAATGCAAACAAACGCCATCTAAGCAGACAGGTAAACAAACGCCATCCAAACAGAGAAGCAAACAAACAAAGACCAACCAAATCGATAGGAAAAGATCAACTAAGCAGGCAAGCAGAAAAGGCTAATCAAGCAGACAGGCAAACAAACGCCATCTAAGCAGACAGGTAAAGAAACGCCATCCAATCAGAGAAGCAAACAAATAAAGGTCAACCAAATCGATAGGCAAAGATCAATTAAGCAGGCAAGCAAAAAGAGGCTAATCAAGCAGAAAGGCAAACAAACGCCATCTAAGCAGACAGGTAAACAAACACCATCCAAACAGAGAAGCAAACAAACAAAGGCCAACCAAATCGATAGGCAAAGATCAACTAAGCAGGTAAGCAAAAAAAGGCTAATCAAGCAGAAATGCAAACAAACGCCATCTAAGCAGACAGGTAAACAAACGCCATCCAAACAGAGAAGCAAACAAACAAAGACCAACCAAATCGATAGGAAAAGATCAACTAAGCAGGCAAGCAGAAAAGGCTAATCAAGCAGACAGGCAAACAAACGCCATCTAAGCAGACAGGTAAAGAAACGCCATCCAATCAGAGAAGCAAACAAATAAAGGTCAACCAAATCGATAGGCAAAGATCAATTAAGCAGGCAAGCAAAAAGAGGCTAATCAAGCAGAAAGGCAAACAAACGCCATCTAAGCAGACAGGTAAACAAACACCATCCAAACAGAGAAGCAAACAAACAAAGGCCAACCAAATCGATAGGCAAAGATCAACTAAGCAGGCAAGCAAAAAAGGCTAATCAAGCAGACAGGCAAACAAACGCCATCTAAGCAGAGAGATAAACAAACAAAGTCAAACTAAATCGATAGGCAAAGGCCAACCAAGCAGAGTGGCAAACAAACCCCATCCAAGCAGAGAGGCAAAGAAACAAAGGCCAACCAAGCAGACAGGAAAACAAACGCCATCCAAGAAGAGAGACAAACAAACCTCACTCAAGCAGAGAGGCAAAGAAACAAAGGCCAACCAAGCAGACAGGAAAACAAACGCCATCCAAGAAGAGAGGCAAACAAACCTCACCCAAACAGAGACGCAAAGAAACAAAGACCAACCAAGCAGACAGGAAAACAAACGCCATCCAAGAAGAGAGCAAACAAACCTCACCCAAGCAGAGAGACAAAGAAACAAAGACCAACCAAGCAGACAGGAAAACAAACGCCATCCAAGAAGAGAGGCAAACAAACCTCACCCAAGCAGAGAGGCAAAGAAACAAAGGCCAACCAAGCAGACAGGAAAAACTAACGCCATCCAAGAAGAGAGGCAAACAAACCTCACCCAAGCAGAGAGGCAAACAAACAAAGGCCAACCAAGTAGACAGGAGAACAAACGCCATCCAAGAAGAGAGGCAAAAAAACCTTACCCAAGCAGAGAGGCAAACAAACCCCACCCAAGCAAAGAAACAAAGGCCAACCAAGCAGACAAACAAACAGACAAAGGATACTGTACATATATACAAGCCCTGCTCTAGAAAAATTTAGGGGAGGTGGAATTAAGGGGGTGGCAAGAGATAGGATTTCCATTATAACATTTCCCCCTCCGTTTCAGATATTTTTAAAATATTCAAAAGTTCAACATTTATTTATTTCTATTACCGTTAACAGCATTCTCGGGTGAGGGGGGGATTGCCCCCTTCGCCTTTCCCTAGATCCGGCCCTCTGTACATACACATCAGACAACAAAACAAACTGGCAATGTAGAGTGTTCCTTTACACTACCAGTAATGATATATTGCAAAATAATAAGCATAATAATCCGTTCCTGAATGCAAACAAGCAACTGCACCTAACACCCTCATTTGGTAAATATTTATGCCTCTGATCTACACCGAGAGAAATATGCCAGGTATGCTGAGGCGAAAATCTGAAGCTCAGAACTCAGACTCGCATACTTATGTTCCCATCTTCTCCTCGATGATATAAAAGTGGAAATAAATTCGCCCTCCACTGGATGGGGCAAGAATTTTGTGTCATTAATCTTGCCGGAAGAGGAAGAGAGATCTATTTTTCTCCTCACTTGTTTTGACAGGACAGAAACAGAACCACTGTCTCCGGTGATGGTTGGGACAGCAGTAGTTTCACGACTAATGGTTGGTAAAAGTTCATCCCATTAATCTCGCGCGCAGAATCTGCATAAGTTTTGTGTACTTCAAATACGTTAGGAATTTCTACAATGCTCGACTGGGAATTGTTAGAATCTTAGTGAGATTGTCGTTGTTAAGGAAACATTCTCATTATCTTAGTGATCTGTAAAAGAGTTCTGTTTTAAGTGGCCACTTTTCGTAATGGTTTTAAGTATTTATTTTGGCGTTTAGAGTTCTGAGCCAATTAACCCCATCAGGATAATTGGATATCGCCAGTAAATAATTCTTTCTTAAGCCAATTACATGGCGGAGTTATTTAATGTAACTAATATTAATAAGATTTTGGTCTTCTTGTGTATTAATTGATCCTTTGGGTTTAAAATTCCTCTTATCTATCAACCATAAAAATATGGGATGTTGCTTTTATTTACGACATTTATGAGTAAAATGTAATTACGTGCTATTGCAATGAAATTGCCCTGGAATAATTAATCTTCTCTTTTGTCACAAACAAAATCATGGTAAGGAAAAAATATCTGGAATTCTTGACAAAAAGTTATTCTTGTTTAGAGTAGATTCGTTTGTGCAGTTGTGCGGGAGATTGGTCAGACGGTAGCGTGTCAAGCTCGTAATCTGTATCTCCCAGATTCGAGTCCTATCTGTGCTAGATTTGAAATTTGTCTCCGCTGAACCTAATGTTCTCTGTTCGATAGCGGACACAAATGGGCTTGGCTCTGTCTTCTTCAGATGGAACTTAAAGCAGTGGACACGTGTACATTAAGAGTTTAAAAGAGTGATTCTCAACATACGGTAATCGGAAGCCTGTGGCAGGGGTAGCTCAGTCTGTAGCACATCATCATCATCATCATCATCATCATCATCATCATCATCATCATCATCATCATCATCATCATCATCATCATCATCATCATCATCATCATCATCATCAAGCAGCCATGGGCTACGGAGGTCCAACCAGACCGTGAAATTTAGTTCTCCAAGCAAGTCTGTCCTGAGCTACATCTGTTGCATCTGGCCAATGCACACCAGTTCTAATAAGGTCGTGTTTGACATTGTCTGCCCACCGCATCCTTGGTCTCCCCCTCTTTCTGAAGCCTTTAGGCACACTGTTCATAACCCTATTCGCCAATCTATAATTATCCATACGGGCACAACATGGCCAAACCAGCGGAGTCTCTCTCTGCACAATATGCTGCTTAAAGGAGGTTGCAGACTCCTTTGCCTAACCTCATTATTAGTTACAAAGTTAAACCACCTAATACCCAAGATACTATGTAAGCATCTAGAATCAACAGCATCTAGTTTCCTCTTATCTTGTTTACACAGCGTCCAAGTTTCACTACAATAACTAACCCTAGAGAGAACCAAACTATTATACAGTCTAATTTTAGTCTTTAGGTGCATACGCCTAAAGGTCCTTTTGGTGTTGGTAGCTGCAATGGCAATGGGCAACGTCTCCTACAGGTAAGTAAACTCAATGATTTCAGACTAACACTTATTACAAACACCGCGACATACATAGGTACACATGGGTTTCACCTGATGGGCTGCATAAGAATATGATTGATTACATATTAATTAACAGCAAATGGGCTAGTTCTGTTAGGAATACCAGGGCATATAGGGGAACTGAAATTGGATCTGACCATTACCTTGTTAAAAGTGTTTTGCAAATTAAACTTAAAAAGTGTTGTGCTGAAGTTAAAAAATTTACCTTTAATACTGAAGATCTGGAAGACCCTGTTATAGCTAAAGCTTACCATGATAGGTTACTTAGTCATTATGACAGTCATGGTTTGCTTACTACTGAAGTTGAAGAAGAATGGGGCCGTTTTAAACAGACTTTTTTTGGAAACTAACAGTACTCTTTTAGGAAAAAAGGAGCAGAGGAGACAGAATTATCTGAGTGATAAGGCACTTGAGCTTATTTCAGAAAGAAAGAACTGCAGGAATGTCCTTAATTAATGCCCTACTAGTCCTAATAGAAAGCATTACAGAGAACTTAATAAACGCAGTAACTAGTAAAAGATCAGTTGCTGATAAGAAACTGGCTTGATGGTTTGGCTGACAAAGCCGAGGAAGCAGTCAGACAGCACAACAGCAGAGAGCTGTACCAGAAAGTTAATGTTTTGTGTGGTAGAAAACGAACAGGTATACAGGGATTGAAGGATAAACAAGGTAATGTTACAGAAGGTGAGGATTCTGTCATGACTAGGTGGGATGAGCATTTCAGTGATGTTCTAAACAATGTGGTGAGTTCTACTCCCATTGTTTCCAATGATGATAGATGCATTGGTGACTTTAATGTTGGCCCTATAACACAATCTGAAGTTATTTTGGCTATTTCTAAAGCTTCATAAATCCCAAGGGGTAGATGAAATTACTACGGAAATACTTAGAGCTCGGAATGTTTCGGTTACTACTAGGATGACTGAAATTTTGAATATCTTTTATGATAAAGGCATGGGTCCTAAGGATTTTACCAGAGCTATTGTTATCCCTTATTTCAAAAAAGGTGATCGCAGTTCTTGTGATAACTATAGGGGTACAGCCTACTCTCTGTTCCAGGTAAGGTTCTTTCCATAATTATGCTTAATAGAATTAAGAATCTGGTTGACAGGTAATTACGTGATGAGCAATGTTGATTCAGAAGTGGTAGTGGATGTGTAGATCAGATATTTTCGCTTAGGCAGATTCTTGAGAAATGTTTAGAATTTCAGAAACCTTTGCTTTGTTGATTTCAAAAAGGCTTTCGACTCTGTTGATCGTTATAATTTGTGGTTGATTGTGAGATCATATGGTATACCTGACAAGTTAGTTAACATAATGAAAGCTCTCTATAATAACACTGAGTCGTGTGTGAGAGTTGGTAAGGTTTCTAGCAATCGGTTTAGCAATACGTCTGGTGTTCGACAAGGTACATTTTGTCTCCTTTTCTCTTTAGTTTGGTTATTGATTACGGCAGGCGAAATTCACTTCCAGAGAAAAATTTTGGCATAAATGGGCTGGAGATATGAAAATGTCTGATTTAGATTATGCTGATGATTTAGCCCTTTTGGCAAATGACGTTGATGAGATGAACTCTTTCATTCGAGCTGTTGATGAGACTGGTAGTAGAGTAGGTTTGGTTATAAAAGAGAGAAAACTGAAGTGATGAAAATTGGTCAGGTAGGTTGTGATTCAGTTCATCTGAATGATTGCAGTCTTGAGCAGGTGTCACAGTTTAATTACCTTGGGAGCTAAGTAACAGATACTCGTGATGTGCTGCGTGAGATTAACAGACGAATAGGGATTGCTGCCGGGACTTTTAAGAATCTGTGGAAATTGTGGAGAAATAGGCGTATACACCTAAAGACTAAAATTAGACTGTATAATAGTTTTGGTTCTCTCTAGGGTTAGTTATGGTTGTGAAACGTGGACACTTTGTAAACAAGATAAGAGGAAACTAGATGCTTTCGATTCTAGATGCTTACGCAGTGTCTTGAGTATTAGGTGGTTCAACTTTGTAACTAATGATGAGGTTAGGCAAAGGAGTCTGCAACCTTCTTTAGGCAGCACATTGTGCAGAGAGAGACTCCGTTGGTTTGGCCATGTTGCCCGTATGGATAATTATAGATTGGCGAATAGGGCTTTGAACAGTGTGCCTAGAGGCCTGAGAAGGAAGGGGAGATTTAGGATGCGGTGGGCAGACAATGTCAAACAGGACCTTGTTAGAATTGGTGTGCAATGGCCAGATGCAGTAGATGTAGCTCAGGAGAGATTTGCTTGGAGAACTAAATTGCACGGTCTGGTTGGACGTCCGTAGCCCATGGCTGCTTGAGGATGATGATGATGATGTATACGCCTATTTCTCCCCACTCTTCATAGATTCTTAAAAGTCCCGGCAGCAATCCCTATCCGTCTGTTAACCTCATGCCGCACGCCAACAGTATCTGTTATATAGCTCCCAAGATAATTAAACTTTGACACCTGTTCAAGATTGCAACCATTCAGGTTAACTGAATCACAGCCTGCCTGACCAATTTTCATCTCTTCAGGTTTCTCTCTGTTTATAACCAAACCTACTCTACTACCAGTTTCATCAACAGCTCGAATGAAAGAGTTCATCTAATCAACATCAGTTGCCAAAAGGGCTAAATCAGCAGCATAATCTAAATTAGAAATTTTCGTAACGCCGGCCCATTTAAGGCCAAAATCTTTCCCTTGAAGTGAAATTCGCATAATATAATCAATAACCAAACTAAAGAGAAATCGGGATCTATAATCAAGCTCAGAGTCATGTATGTGTCCAGTCCAGTGGGTTTGTTTGATCAGCACCAGGACCCTGTGTGGTTGACCACTCCTCATCAGTGTTGGAAAAAAGAAAAGTAGCCAGAGTTGTACAGATCTGTAGGCCACACTAATCTGGCAGCCCTCCCCTTCCGTTCACTTCTACAAGAGAGTATCTCTTTTGAAAGGTACTAACGGTGTGTACCATGAGAAGGCGGGGTCGGACATTAGGTGCTAGGCCTGGCCGTTTCTATGCATCATCACAGGGGATTGGTGCATAGCTCTCCTTCCAGTGACTACCTAGCTACCATTTACAGACCAAGCACGCCGGGATCGTAATTAGCAGTTCTCAAGTTCGAGTCCCCTCCTGAGCCGGCGTTGAGATTAATCTCTACAAACTCCCCGCCCTCGGTCAATAGGGAACACCGATGGGCTTAACTTCCAGTCCATCGGATAGGTCGTTAAGCCGTGGCCCCATGTGCGAGAGAATCATACCCTGTGCACGTTAAAGAACACGCAAGATGTCTTGACAGAGGCTATCATCTATATCCTAACAGCTGTCCAATGCCCCCCCCCCCCCACAAACCTTCTCTGAGCCTTTAGGGTATATGTAGCAGAGTCGTTTAGCTCATTGTGTGTAAAATAAAGTGCCGCTCAGAGGGGACACATCCCAACCTGAACCCGTAGTGATCCGCGAAGATAGTAAGAGGGTTTCCCTGAGTTATTGTTTAGTATTTCAGAAAGCTCTAACCGATATAGTCACTTTCCTGCGATTGCATAATAGCGTTAAGTTTTTATTGCTTTTAGCTTGAATTATGTAATTCAGTGTGGCAATACTGGCTATCTCATGCTGTCCAAAAGATATAATTTGCTATTGATGACGTAAGATCTCTGGAGCATCGAATTCCTCCACTCAAATATTTAGATTCAAATTGCAAAATAGCCAATAAACGAAAAGCAGATAAAGAACTAGAGACATAATCCCTTCTTGGGACTTTCAGGGAATCCTCTTTGCAAGGAGCTCTATTTTATTTACAATGTGTTAAGAAATGATGGGAAGAGAGTCTGCATAAATAGTTGGACTTCCTAGGGAGCTGCAGATATAGTTGGACTTCGTAGAGAGTCTGCAGATATAGTTGAACTTCGTAGGGAGTCTGCAGAAAGAGTTGGACATCGTAGGGAGTCTGCAGAAAGAGTTTGACTTCGTATGGAGTCTGTGGAAAGAGTTGGACATCGTAGGGAGTCTGCAGAAAGAGTTGAATTTCGTAGGAAGTATGAAGAAAGCGTTGGACTTCGTAGGGAGTCTGCGGAAAGAGTTGGACATCTTAGGTAGTCTGAAGAAAGAGTTGAACTTCGTAGGGAGTATGCAGAAAGAGTTGGATTTCGTAGGGAGTCTGCGGAAAAAGTTGGACATCTTAGGTAGTCTGAAGAAAGAGTTGAACTTCGTAGGGAGTATGCAGAAAGAGTTGGATTTCGTAGGGAGTATGCAGAAAGAGTTGGACTTCGTATGGAGTCTGTGGAAAGAGTTGGACATTGTAGGGAGTCTGCAGAAAGAGTTTGACTTCGTATGGAGTCTGTGGAAAGAGTTGGACATCGTAGGGAGTCTGCAGAAAGAGTTGAATTTCGTAGGAAGTATGAAGAAAGCGTTGGACTTCGTAGGGAGTCTGCGGAAAGAGTTGGACATCTTAGGTAGTCTGAAGAAAGAGTTGAACTTCGTAGGGAGTATGCAGAAAGAGTTGGATTTCGTAGGGAGTCTGCGGAAAAAGTTGGACATCTTAGGTAGTCTGAAGAAAGAGTTGAACTTCGTAGGGAGTATGCAGAAAGAGTTGGATTTCGTAGGGAGTATGCAGAAAGAGTTGGACTTCGTATGGAGTCTGTGGAAAGAGTTGGACATCGTAGGGAGTCTGCAGAAAGAGTTTGACTTCGTATGGAGTCTGTGGAAAGAGTTGGACATCGTAGGGAGTCTGCAGAAAGAGTTGAATTTCGTAGGAAGTATGAAGAAAGCGTTGGACTTCGTAGGGAGTCTGCGGAAAGAGTTGGACATCTTAGGTAGTCTGAAGAAAGAGTTGAACTTCGTAGGGAGTATGCAGAAAGAGTTGGATTTCGTAGGGAGTCTGCGGAAAAAGTTGGACATCTTAGGTAGTCTGAAGAAAGAGTTGAACTTCGTAGGGAGTATGCAGAAAGAGTTGAATTTCGAAGGGAGTATGCAGAAAGAGTTGGACTTCGTAGGGAGTCTGCGGAAAGAGTTGGACATCATAGGGTGTCTGCAGAAAGAGTTGAATTTCGAAGGGAGTATGCAGAAAGAGTTGGACTTCGTAGGGAGTCTGCAGAAAGAGTTTGACTTCGTATGGAGTCTGTGGAAAGAGTTGGACATCGTAGGGAGTCTGCAGAAAGAGTTGAATTTCGTAGGAAGTATGAAGAAAGCGTTGGACTTCGTAGGGAGTCTGCGGAAAGAGTTGGACATCTTAGGTAGTCTGAAGAAAGAGTTGAACTTCGTAGGGAGTATGCAGAAAGAGTTGGATTTCGTAGGGATTCTGCGGAAAAAGTTGGACATCTTAGGTAGTCTGAAGAAAGAGTTGAACTTCGTAGGGAGTATGCAGAAAGAGTTGAATTTCGAAGGGAGTATGCAGAAAGAGTTGGACTTCGTAGGGAGTCTGCGGAAAGAGTTGGACATCGTAGGGTGTCTGCAGAAAGATTTGAATTTCGAAGGGAGTATGCAGAAAGAGTTGGACTTCGTAGGGAGTCTGCAGATATAGTTGAACTTCGTAGGGAGTCTGCAGAAACAGGTAGGGAGTCTGCAGAAACTTCGCAGGGAGTCTGCAGAAACTTCGTAGGGAGTCTGCAGAAATTTCCATCCTGTGTTGCTAACTTCGAAGTCTATAACTTTTAAAATAAGCGTTTTACGGAAAAATGTGACTAAAGGATAATTAAAGATCTCGGTCATTTCTATCTAAATATCGATTTATAACAATATTCCTTCAATATTTAAAATAGATATGAAAGTTTGAACATTTAACAAGAACAATGCTAGACAAAAGTATTTACTTTTAAAGTTAATTAAAACTTAAAAAATTATTATTTCAAACAATATCATAAATAACGACATACTTTTAAAATGTGTGCAAATATTTCTTTCAATAATCGTTTATTTTTTTTGATAAGTTTCTTAGAACACATTGCTGCTCTGAAACCTCCATACGTGTTTAAATAATGAAAGAATATTTTTGAAAATCGTGATTTAGAAAGATTTGATTGAGATGATTATTTTCAGTCGCATTTCTTATAAAGCTTTCATTTTAGAAGTTATACATCTTTGAAATTAATTTACCATTGACAAAGCATAGGATGGGGTGTTCATAATTCAATAACCACTGAGTGTATGCACACTACGTTCACAACAGTGTTCGGACATTTCTGTGTATTGGAATGGACAGCCACATTCAGAGCTCTCTAACTTTAAAAATAAGCACTTTTCATTAAAAAAAAGTCAAGAATTTTTTAAATGATGTTATGAATCATTTCAGAAAAAATATGTGCTCAGTAGAAATTTCGGAATTTTTCACAAAGAATATGTGCACAGTAGTATTCTTAAAATTTTCACAAGGAATTTATACTCAGTAGAAATTTTTCACAAAGAATATATGCACAGTAGAATTTTTAGAAATTTTCACAAAAAATATATGCTCAGAAGAAGTTTTTGAAATTTCTGCAAAGAATATATCCTTAGTAGAATTTTTTCAATTTTATACAAAGCATATATGCTCAGCAGAATTTTTCACAAAAATATATGCCCAGTAGATTTTCACAAAGAATATATGCTGAATAGAATTTTTCACAAAGAATATATGTTAAGTAGAATTTTTTTCGCAAAGAAATAATATGCACAATAAAATTTTTAGAATTTTTCACAAAGAATATGTGCACAGTAAAATTTTTTTATAATTTTAACAAAGAATATGTGCTCAGCAGATTATAGAATATGTGCAGAATATGTGCTCATAAGATATTTTAAAATTTTCACAAGGAATATATGCTCAGCAGAAATTTTTCAATTTTTCATAAAGAATATATGCACAGTAGAATTTTTTAAAAAATTTCACAAACATATACACAGTAAAATATTTAGAACATTTCACAAAGAATATATGTTCAGAAGAAGGTTTTTGAAATTTCCACAAAGAATATATGTTCAGTAGAATTTTTGCAGTTTTGTAAAAAGAGTATATGCTCAGCAGATTTTTTTCACAAAGAATATATGCTCAGTAGAATTTTCCACGAAGAATATATGCACAGTAGAAATTTTAGATTTTTTCAGAAAGAATATGTGCACAATAGAATTTTTAAAAAATTTCACAAAGAATATATGCTCAGTAGAATTTTTAGAATTTTTTTTAGAATTTTTCACAAAGAACATACACATAGTAAAATTTTTAGAACATTTCACAAAGAATATATGCTCAGAAGAATTTTTTTTGGAAATTTCCGCAAAGAATATATGCTCAGTAAAATTTTTCCAATTTTGTAAAAAGAGTATATGCTCAGCAGAATTTTTCCATTGAGCACATATTCCAAAGAATATGTGCTCAGGAGAATTTTTAGATTTTTTTTTTTAGAATTTTTCACAAAGAACATATACACAGTAAAATGTTTAGACCATTTCACAAAGAAATATGCTCAGAAGAAGTTTTTGAAAATTTTCGCAAAGAATATATGCTCAGAAGAATTCTTTTTGGAAATTTCCGCAAAGAATATATGCTCAGAAGAAGTTTGTGAAAATTTCCGCAAAGAATATATGCTCAGAAGAATTTTTTTGAAAATTTCCGCAAAGAATCCTCTACCGAGTGGTTAGCACGCTTGGCTACTGATCTAAGAGATCTGGGTTCGAGCCCCGGGTAAGGCATGGCTGTTTGTGTCGTTTTTCTGCTGAGGTCCTGCCATCCTCTCAGACCTTCTACTATGGCATATAAACTGACAGGCTCCTGTCAGACCTCTGTGGCCAGCAGCTTCTTGAGGGGGTATTTATATTTTTTATTTTTAGAATTTTTCCAATTTTGTAAAAAGAGTATATGCTCAGCAGAATTTTTCACAAAGAATAAGTGCTCAGAAGAATTTTTAAAATTTTCACAAAGAATTTATGCTCAGTAGAAAGTTTTCAATTTTACACGTAGAAAATATGCACAGTAGAATTTTTAGAATGTTTTTAGAATTTTTCGCAAAGAATATATGCTCAGTAGAATTTTTGCGATTTTCACAAAGAATATGTGCTCAGTACAATTTTTAAAATTTTCCCAAAGAAGTAGCAGAATGTTTACAATTTTTACTCTCATGTATTTACTAATACAAATGGCTAATTTTTGTTTTCACTATACCTTACTGTATTGTACTGTCACGACATCAATCAGTAAAAGTCTCTGTCCAACATAAATAGATATTTTCCTTTCCCATCCACTTTCTTCGACTGAAGGTTCCACTTTCTTCGACTGTGAAAGGTACAGAGAAGAAAGCGCGTTATTATCTCCCACAACAGTGAGTCTGAAGTTCTTATTCAAGCACAGAACGTATCAGGTGATTACAGAACTCTGGGCCATTGCTCTTTTTTTCTTTTACCTTCGCCATAAGTAAAGTCTTTTTTTTCTCTTGCCCTCGTATCGTCGAAGTTTGCTGGTTTCCATTCTCAGTCCTTCTTGTTTGCTGAGAGAAAATAAGAAACCTTCGCGACGTGATTCTGACATTGTTTCAAGAAAACAAAATCCTGTTCAGTTGTAATCCTCAACCATCTGTTCAGTCTTTTTATTGTAACTGGAACTTTTTCCCTTTCATTTCCAGTTATTTAAAAGAGCTTAGTGAAGAAGAAAAGGTTTCGATATATATATAGAAGTGAAATCTTGTGTCATGTGAAAAATATACAATGGGTGGAGAAAAGTAATGGAAACTTTAAATGCTGTGTCAATATGAAAAACGAAAATTGGAGCTGTTTGAATTTTAAAAGAATTTTTATTTTTTTGAGTGGGATGAGAAAATGAAGGTTCTTTTGTGCTATTTTACCTCTGAGCTGCACGTTTTGCGCAAAATGGGAAAAATGGGCTAAATGACCACATATTTAATAAATATTTTTAAAAAACTGGAAAAAAGTAAAGTCAGCCTTTTCTCTCACTGAAAATACCGACATAACAAGACAGTTTCATAAAAAATTCAGTCCTCAGTGTCTTGTAGTTACTGTGAAACATTAAATCTAAGCCATGGGTTGTGTTGGGTTGTTTTACCTCTGAGCGGCACATGTTTGCACACCATGGGCTAAATGGCCAGGTCACATGGACCCCGAAGGCTCAGAGAAGGTTGGGGGAGGGGACCCACTGGAACAGCTGTTGGGAGACAGATGGTAGCCTCCCGTCAAGGCCATCCAGCGTGTTCTTTAACGTGCACAGGGTATGGCTCTCCCGCACACGGGGCCACGGCTTAACGTCCCATCCGACGGACGGCGGCCTTTCCAAGCCCATCGGTGTCCCCTACAGACCGTGGGCAGGGCGGGGAATTTTTTTGCGGAGATAAATCTCAACGCTGACCCAACTGGGACTCGAACCTGGGAACTACAGATTACGAGCCTGGCGCGCTACCGACTGAGCCATCACCGCCCGTACCGTAAAAGGAACATGCAGTACTGTGCGAATTAGTTAGGAGAAGCGAAAGAACGCTAAGTCCCTTCCGCTGCAGAGTCTAAACTGCTGCAAGTCTAGAATTGTCTGTTATGTTACTCTCCTATTATTTACACTTCCAGTTATGTCGAAATTGATATTTCATAGGCTGAGGACGTGAGTATGTAAATAGTTCACAATTTTCATTGGATACTTTTTGTTATTAAATACATCATGGTATCTCGTAAACGAGCTAAAATAATCGCTTTAGTCGAAAACACTTCACTTACTGCTAGGCAGATAGCAAAAGCAGTTGGCGTCGGGAAATCCAGCGTTTCACGGATCATGAAGCTGCATAAGGAGACAGGGTCCGTGGACACGTCTTGTAAAGGACATTGTGGAAGAAAAAGAAAAACCACCCCTAGAAATGATAGTCTAATTCGAAGAATTAGTATCATAGATCCGAAGAAGACCAGTAGAGACATAAAAAAGGGAGATTGCGTCTCATGGGGTTAATATAGATGCTTCCACCGTACGTCGTCTCCTTCTGGAGTGTGGCCGCCGGGCTCGACGCCCCTCCAAAAAGCAACTTTTGACACCCGCTATGAAGCAAAAAAGGCTATCCTGCGCAAAGAAACATCGAGACTGGACTGTGGAGAATTTGGAAAAGCGATATTTTCCGACGAAACCCACTTTGAGGTGCATGGCTACAGGTCTAATTTCGTCCGCCGCTCGCCTGGAGAACCTCTTCAATCCGGCCACATCCAGCAATCCCCCAAACACCCACCCAAGGTCATGTTTTGGGGATGTTTCTCAGCTTCCGGGCCACAGATGCTTCACCCCATTGAAGGAATGATGGGCAGCAAAAAGTACATAGGCGTTCTGGAGGCGAAAATGGTCCCAACATTGCAGAAGCTGTTTACTAACTGCGATGGGGTATTTCAACAGGATCTGGCTCCATGCCACAATTCTAAGCTTCCCAAGAGCTTCTTTACCCAGCAACAGTTGAAGGTATTGGAGTGGCCAGGAGGAAATTCACCCGATCTAAACTCCATTGAAAATTTGTGGGCCATTATTAAAGTGCGCATATCTAAGATGGATTGCACGATGAAAACCAAAATGATAGAAAGTGTCATGAAAGTGTCGTACCACAACCCTGAAGTGAAGGAGATGTGTGGAAAGTTAGTGGCATCAATGGTTGAGAGGGTGGAATAAGTAATTAAAGCTAAGGGGGGTCACATTCACTATTAACTATGTACACTATTAAACAAATAAATATTTTAGTTGTGTCTTTGTTACCGCATTTTCTTATTGTCCTAACTAATTTGCATAGTACTGTAGGGACTACATCGTAATATCGAAAACGAAATTATTGCCAACAGCCAAGGATCTTTTCGGTAATGAAACTTAGGTTTTTGAGGATAATAATATTCCTTTGCCACTGTGAGAAAGTTGATCAGAAGTGGGAAGCAAATAGCACCATTGAAAGGATGAAATTGGCTTAGACAATTTCTAGAATTTAATCCTATCGGGAACTTTTAATATAAAACTGTGAAATTTCAAAGAAGTGGTTTTCAAATATGCGTGAGTTAATTGAGACTTCACTTTTTCTTTCAACCACTTACAACTAGTTTCGTTAGAGAAGAATTATTTCAGAATTAATGTATTCCGTACCAAAATGAGGTAAAGCTATCATTTAAACCAGTGTCTCGCAAACTTTTTTTACTCTGCGGCACACTGAATCTAATTTTTTTTCCGCGGCGCACCGAATCTAATTTTTTCCCGCGGCACACTGAATCTATTTTTTTTCCCGCGGCACACCTAAAAAAGAATTTTTGATGGTTACGTAAAAAGAGGAAAATTGAAGTTTCGTTAAATGCATTTAATTGCGTTTATGTGCTTGCAACAAACTACAATTTGTTGCAAGCACACATACATGTATTTTGGTTTACAAAGCTATCTGTGAATCTATATTGACCTATGGTTTGACAATATACGGCTCAACTAACCTCACAAATATAAAGAAAATAGAAACTATTCAACCATCCATTGCTAAAAATATAATCCCATACAACTTAAGAAATTCATTTTATCATAGCGAAGAAAGACTAAATTATCTAGGCGTACTCTCTTTTCACAACCTTTACAAATACAGCATCACTTTAAAATATTTTTTTGATAATCAATTTAAATCTAAAATCTCTCATGGGAAAAACACAAGGTTACAATCCAAAAATTATTTCCAACTTCCAAAAATATTAAACAATTATGGGAAATGTACAAGGGCATATACAATACCTTGCATGTTCAATCAACTGCCAAGGGAAATTATTTTATTAAACAATTTTAAAGAAATCAAAAATAAGACAAAAAATTTTCTTCTAGGCACTAAATTTTAAATAAAAATTTCAACCGCCACAATGGAGCTTCCACTGGAATTCATATAATTTGATGACACTGTTATAAACTATATCTTATGTATTTTCATGTAACGTTATTATTCTTCTCTCCTGCAGATAAGCAGATGCTTTGCGGGTCATTTGTTTAAACTTTTGTATAACTAACATGAATATGAATAAAGATTATTATTATTATTATTAAAAAAAATATTATTATTTAAAATAAATATAATAATAAATATAATTAATGATAACTCGGTGTTTGTTTTAAATATTTGTCCATTCTATGGCTTGAAATAATCAAAAATTAATACTAAAATTTGGAAAAAGCTTGATAAATACTTACAAGATCCCAGTTGATAAAATCTGAAAGATTTTTATTAAACCACGTCCATAGCACGTCGATAACACAAGTCAAGTAAAAATGAAATCTTTGGAATATCTAGTGTCAATTTGAAAATCTCTCGCGGCACACTACTGTGCCGCGACACACAGTTTGCGAGACACTGATTTAAAGGTAAGGACTGGCCTATAAAATATTGATTTCAAAACGTTTAATATTAACATGTGTAACAACTGTTGGTTAATGATTAAAATAAATATACTTGATTGCGTCCCAGTAATTATTTCTCAAAACCTTTTAACAGAGAAAAAAATGAAAACAATTTTCAAGTCAGCATAAAATATACCTGAGAGGGAATGATATAGTGAGAACAAGAATAATATCTTCTTATTCTCCTCCTTAGAACTACAGTTATAACAAAACATAAAAAGAAGGTTCATAAAGAAAATAAAATTCTTATTAAATCTTTGCCTATTAATAAACACAAAAAATTTATAAGACATACATTTAATTACTCTTTGGCTAAAAAACAAAAATATGTAAATTCAGAAATACAGGTGTTCAGGACTTTTTTTTGGCCATGGACGAGTAGTTACCGTGCTTGACTACTGATCAAAACGACCCGAGTTCGAGTCCCTGATAAGCCATGGATATTTCTTTTTATTGTATTTCTGCTTACTCGCCTTCTTCACAGACCTTCTCTAGCGAATATATAAATTGATGGGGTTGTCAGCCCTCTGTGACAAGCAGTGGCGACTCGCGTATAGGCACTGTGGAACTGCAGCACCCCCAATTTCAACTTGATATTATCGATAACATTTAATATAATGAGTCCTTTTTTCTTTAATTCTTTCTTTATACTTGTACAATATATAATCCTTAAGCTTAATGTCAGTAGCCATCCCCCAGTTTATGAAAAAGATACAAAAATCTTTGTATGGAACTGTGCGCTTCACAGTACTAGCGGCGAGGTGTTTGATTGTTGTGCGCATGCGCACATAGGAAGCTACACGCGAGGCTGCAAGGGAGAGAGAGCACTGTCGTTCCCGCAGTGCCGACCCTGGCTTGCTGTTGAAGGTAGTTTTTTTTCCTCCGCGTGTGTTGTGCTTAAAAACCGTGTACCATATTCTTGAATGTGATAAAGTGTAGAATTAGATTATTATCCTGCATCCAGCTATTCTATTTGATTCATTTTTTTTTTCGTTTTTTTTTCCTTTTACACAATTTTAAAACAAAGGCTAAAAATTTTCTGGAGCAGCACCTCCACTAATTTTAGCTACGAGCCGCCACTGGTGACAAGAATCTGCTTGATGGGTTGTTGACTCAAGGGAGAGAGATTGATTGTAGAGTTGTTGATTAGAAACAAATTATTAGTTAGTTGACTCATGAAAGATGTAGTCAAAAAAATTAAATCACGACAGAAGTGGATTGCCAGTTACTGAGATAAGAGAGAGGTATAAATAATATTGTCTAATAGCTGAAAAAATGGCAGATTTTTAAATAATTAGATCAAGAGAGAAGTACATTATCAGTTTATTGAAGATAGAGGTAGAATGCCAGGTAGCTGATAAAAGAATAAGCCTGACTGTTAAATTGTTAATTGAAGATGTAGGTGGATTGTTAGGTTAAAGTAGATTATCGAGCCGTTTATGGAAGGTAAAAGTAGTTGACCCAAAATATAAAGTAGATTGTCAAGCAGTTGAAGGAAGATAAAAGTTGTTGACCTAAGAGCAAAGTAGATTATAGAGCCGTTAATGGAAGGTAAACTCTGTTGACCCAAGAGAAAAGTGGATTATGGAATAGTTGATTGAAGATAAAAGTTTGTTCTCCCAAGAAAAAAGTAGATCATGGAACAGTTTATTGAAGATGAAAGTAGTTGATCCAAGAGAAAATTAGTTTATCTAAAGTTGACTGAAGATAAACGTTGTTGACCCAAGAGGAAAGTAGATTATAGAGCAGTTTATTGAAGATGAAAGTTGTTGACCTAATAGAAAAGAAGATTATGATTAGCTGTATTTTTATTTGAAGCCACTGTCTTTCTTGTTGTATACTACTAATATTGGATGTAGGAGGAAAATTGTTTCAGTTGTTTTTCCTTTATCCCCAATATTAGCAGAATACAATAGCGGAGATAGCGACTTCAAATTAAACAAGTTGTGTTGTTTTACCTCTGAGCGGCACTTTTTTGCACACAATGGGCTAAATGGGCAGGTCACATGGACCCCGAAGGCTCAGAGAAGGTTGGGGGAGGGGACCCACTGGAACAGCTGTTGGGAGACAGATGGTAGCCTCCCGTCAAGGCCATCCAGCGTGTTCTTTAACGTGCACAGGGTATGGCTCTCTCGCACACGGGGCCACGGCTTAACGTCCCATCCGACGGACGGCGGCCTTTCCAAGCCTATCGGTGTCTCCTACTTATCTAGGGCAGGATGTTTTATGGGAAAAAATCTAAACGCTGGCCCAGGTGGACTCGAAACTGGGAAATGCAGATTTCGAGGCTGGCGTGCTACTGACTAAGCTATCCGTACCCCATGTTTAGGAAGCTTTCAGTGTGGAAGCGCGTAAACATTTATTAGAACCAATAACAAAAAATATACCACATGGCTTAGTGACGCCGATTTACCTATTCAACAAAATTGCCGGTGTCCTATCTTCCTTTGAACTGAATATGAATTTAATGACTTGTTTCACCATCGATATATACACTCGTATCAGAATAATATGACCACCTACCACAATATATGTATGGTAGATGGTCATATTATTCTGATACGACTGTGCATGTTTTATATTTATTTTCTACTTTCTAGGGAGCATTCAAATTTTGTAATAGTATACATATTTTCAATCCCTTTTTTCGTGTTCTGCCTTTATTTGTTGATATGTCCTTTTCCTTTGGCCATAGTAGCTTTTTTCTCTTTATCATTAGATGATGTTATAGAAGAGAAAGACAACGATTAAGTTTCAGTTTACGATCCTAGAGTAAGGAAATCGAGGATGATTTTGTAACAGAAATAAAACTCTTTTAGAAATCGGAGTTTTCTAAGAAATTTCTCATAGCGTCTCTTACACAAATTAATATTTCTAAATTGAAAAGACAACAAAATTGGTGATGACGTCACTTAAACCCATACATATTTTTCCGTTCACCATGAATTCCGTGCACAATATCTCCCAAACAATTTTTTTGCCTCCATCTCACGAATCATCACCCATTTGTTCTCAACTCAGCAGCCGCTATCCATTTATTTTCGCCAAATTCCCCGTTTTTATTTCCCGTAACACGCAACCACCCGTTTCGTGTCTCACACGCACACCGGAAGGGAACACGTGCTCCATTTACCGTTCGCTCCTGGACCCAGTTACGGTTGCCGACGGTTCTTATGTCTTGAGTTTTCATCATGCAACAACCTTACAACATGGAACCGCGACCACAAGGGAAAGTTGTCAAAAAATAACGATAAGGAGACTTACACACCGGTAAACTCTTTCCGTCTGACGTATTATAGACATGTAAGCTCTTCTTCCAAACCATTGTAATAACGGTAATTCACGTTATTACATTTGCAATTCAGTATTGTTTACTGTTGTGTTTACTGTTTTCTCTCAGGAGAGTTCGTCATTGTTTGAACAACGAGGGGTTAGAAAGCTTTGAATCAAACAATGTTTCTCAATCTTGCTTTGTTTTGCAACGTGGTATTTTTATGTGTTTGATAAAGACGGTATTTTCGTCTTTTGAATAACTTATTTCCCAAAATCTCGTTGACAGTAAACGGAACGAGATAATAATTTGGAGGATTCCGAGATCCTGATATTAGTTAGGTCTTTTGTTCTGTCTGTTTAGTAGAAAATTGAACTGAATCGACGTTTGGCATGTTTTGCGTGTAGGTTTTGGTAAATAGCAGATGATTCAGATTAGGTATATATGTGTATTATTTCTTTGTCGGTTGCGGTATTAATTGACGTATCTTGAGGGAGTTTGTATAATTTTGAGTACGTTATCGTAGAATATAAGATAGAAACGTGATTAGTTAATAAGCGTATTCAACAAAGCCACTGGAGCAAACAATCTATTGTTGCCATACTGTGTAAATAAAATAAAAAATATAAATACTCCTTCAAGTAGCTGCTTGCCGCAGAGATCTGACAGGAGCCTGTCAGTTTATATCCCACAGTAGAAGGTCTGTGAGGATGGCAGGACCTCAGCAGAAAAACAATACACACATCCATGCCTTAACACGGGGCTCGAACCCAGAGTCCCTTAGATCAATAGCCAAGCGTGCTAACCACTCAGTCACGGGACTGCTACTGCGTAAATGGAGATTCTATATTATGTAAAGGGAGATTCTATATTATGTAAATGGTGATTTTATAAGATCGTCGCTTGTAAAATGGATATTCTGGTTTTCCCACCATATGATTATTTTCTGGATAGCAAAAGATTCATTTTTAAGTTTTGCTGTTTTTTTTTTAAAGCGGTCCTTTTCATTATGGACATACATTATTTTCATAACATCAAACTTTTTATATTTTAAGACATAAATAAAAATTCCAAGTTGAATAAATATTAAAATAATGAAATATATATTTTCACAGCATCCGAATTTTCATCGTTAAGGGAAGCCAGGCAGTAGAAAATTGTTTCTTATCCCCTGGAAGGGACAGAGGCTCAGATCTGATTCCCCTCCCCCCTTTCGATGATCGCTTTGAGGTGTAAGTTGATATTAATCAGTTTGGGTTTTAGTTTTGATGGCGAGCATTTCACATTCGAACGTGCCAACTCGCATTTCTATTTAAATCGATTATTGACAAAACGCAACGCTTCCAATTCCTACAATGCTGCGTCTCACCACTCACGAATTCTGCTGAACTTTCGCATATCGTTGTTTTGATTCTAAAGAATTGAATACCGAATACTCCGGTGTATAGGATTATATCGAATTTTCCCTTATGGTTGATTTTGATTGCAATGAATTAAATGTAGAATATTCAGAAGTATCAGATGCTACTGAATTCTCCATATAAGTGTGTTTGATTCTAATGAATTGAATGGCGCGTACTCTAGAGTAGGGGTTCTCAACGTGTGGTACGCGGTAAAAGTTTTTGCGGTACACCGTGAGAGCTCAAAAGTCGCTAGATATATGTTATATATATATATATGATTTATTTTATTCCCATTGTTATAATATAACTATAGTTTTATCTATCTATACAAGGGGTACGCCAGTTAGATACACATTTCAAGGGGGTACGTGAAGCATAAAAGGTTTGAGAACCACTGATATATATGTTTTATTTTATTCCCATTGTTATACTATAACTATAGTTTTATCTCTATACAAGGGGTAAGCCAGTTACATACACATTTCCAGGGGGTACGTGAAGCATAAAAGGTTGAGAACCACTGATATATATGTTTTATTTTATTCCCATTGTTATACTATAACTATAGTTTTATCTATCTATACAAGGGGTACACCAGTTACATACACATTTCCAGGGGGTACGTGAAGCATAAAAGGTTGAGAACCACTGCTCTAGAGTATAAGATTCTAACGAATTTTCGCTTATGATTGTTTTTCATTGTAATGGATTGAATGCAGAATATTCAGAAGTATCACATTCTACTGATATCTCCCTGTAGTTGTTTTCAATTCTAATGAATTGAATACCAAATACTCTGTAGGATAGGATTCTGACGAATTTTCCCCTATGAAGATTTTAATTGCAGTGAATTGAATTCAGAATACTCAGGAGTATCAGATTATACTGAACTTTCCATATAGTTGTTTTGATTCTAATGAATTGAATGCGGAATACTCTGGAGCGTAGGATTCTAATGAATTTTCGCTTATTATTGTTTTGATTGTAATGAATTGAATGTAGAATATTCAGGAGTAACAGATTCTACTGAACTCTCCCTAGTTGTTTTTGATTCTAATGAATTGAATGCCGTATCCTCTAGAGCAGTGGTTCTCAAACTTTGATGCTTCACATACCCCCTGGAAATGTGTATGTAACTGGCGCACCACTTGTATAGATAGATAAAACTATTGTTATAGTATAACAATGGGAATAAAATAAAACATATATATATATGACATATATCCAGCGACCTTTGAGCTATCACAACGTACCCCAAAACATTTTACCGCGTACCCCAAGGGGTATGCGTACTCCATGTTGAGAACCCCTACTCTAGAGTATAGGATTCTAATGAATTGAATGCCGTACACTCTAGAGTAGGGGTTCTCAACGTGAGATACGCGTACCCCTGGGGGTGACGCGGTAAAATATTTTGGGGTAGGCCATGAGAGCCCAAAAGTCTCTAAATCTAGTAACAAAGTTTTATTCCCATTGTTATACTATAAATATAGTTTTATCTATCTATACAAGGGGTACGCCAGTTACATATACATTTCCAGGGGGTACGTAAAGCGATAAAAGTTTTTTAGAACCACTGCTTTAGAGTATAGGATTCTAATGAATTGAATGTGTATACTCTAGAGCAGTGTTTCCCAAACTGAGTCAGCGGACCTCTGGGGGTCCGCGAGCAATGTCTGAAATATATGTCAAATAATTTAAAAAAATGATTTATAAGCATTAGAAAATCTTTTTCTAAATTAAATTTTTGTGAATTAATACTTTTAACTTTTGGACATACAGAAGTGTAAAGGAATACGTTTTCTAGCCTATTTATTGCCCTCTGTTTGAATCAATACAATAACCTTTCGGCTAGTTAAGCATATGTGTAAAAGAAGACAGACAGAGCGATATTAGAATGAAATTGACAGTGCACGTGTTGCCGGAAACGAGCTCTAGTCCCTCCGCCATGACGCAGCTATGATTGCGTCATATCAATTTTCTTTATTAATAGCAAAGTTTGGAAAACCTCACACTACAGCAGAGGAACTAATTCTACCAGCTGCAAAAGTAATGACCTCTGCTATGCTGGCAGATAAATCTACAAAAGAACGATAAATAACAAATAAGAAGAAGATAAAACGATAAATAATTTAATAAGAATCAAAAGAACGATAAATAATCTAATAAGAATCAAAAGAACGATAAATAATCTAATAAGAATCAAAAGAACAATAAATAATCTAATAAGAATCAAAAGAAGGATAAATAATCTAATATGAACGATTTCATTATCAAACAACACTGTCAAGCGTAGAATTGTGAAAATGTCTAATAATATAAAATAGCAGTTAATTAGAAGAGTACACAAAAGTCAATATTATTCACTACAATTAGATGAGAGTACAGAGTCGCTAATAATGCTAATTATTAGCGACTCTGTACTTTATTAGCGACTCTGTATTGAAATATTTGTTGCATTTATTCGATACGAATTCGATAACAAGATTCACGAAGATTTCTTGTTTTGGCATGCATTACCAACACATACTACCGCTGAAACTATTTTTAATAATGTGAATGATTTCATGATAAAAAATGAAATCGAATGGCCAAAATGTACGGGGATTAGTACTGATGGGGCTTGTGCACTGTCGCGAAAATACAGTGGTCTGCTTGCACGTGTTAAGGCTCTCGTACCTACAGTTACATGGAATCACTGTTGCTTACACAGAAAATCATTAGCTGCCAGAAAAAAATACCAGCAAAGTTGAAGACAGCATTAGATGAGGTGGTTAAAGTGATCAATTTTATTAAGGCTTGTCCACTAAATTCCCGTATCTTTCAAGATGGGCAGCAGTCATCACCAGCTTTTACTACATGCCGAAGTACGCTGGCTGTCTCGGGGAAAAGTTTTAAAGCGCTTGTTTGAGTTGCGCAATGAGATAAGAATTTTTTTAGTAGATAAGCGATTTCATCAGAGTGAACGTTTCAATGATTTTTCGTGGTTAGCTATGGTAGCGTACTTGGCTGATATTTTTGCCAGTTTAAATGGACTAAATTTAAGCCTATAAGGAGTAGCTGTAACTATATTCAAAGTTGAAGATAATGTAGAAGCTGTTCTAAAAAAAATTGACTTTTCGTCAAAACGTCTTCATAACCACATTTATGAGTCATTTCCAACACTCAACGATTTTATTGAAACCTCCAACGAAGATCTTTCTGATGAACTAAGAAATGTTTTCACTGAACATTTACAGGAATTATAAAACAGCTTCAGGAAATAGGGGCGGGGGTTGCTCAGTCGGTAGCGCGCCAGGCTCGTAATCTGTAGTTCCCAGGTTCGAGTCCCATCTGGGTCAGCGTTGAGATTTATCTCCGCAAAATTCCCCGCCTTGCCCACGGTCAGTAGGGGACACCGATGGGCTTGGAAAGGCCGCCGTCCGTCGGATGGTACGTTAAGCCGTGGCCCCGTGTGCGGGAGAGCCATACCCTGTGCACGTTAAAGAACACGCTGGATGGCCTTGACGGGAGGCTACCATCCGTCTCCCAACAGCTGTTCCAGTGGGTCCCCTCCCCCCACCTTCTCTGAGCCTTCGGGGTCCATGTGACCTGGCCATTTAGCCCATGGTGTGCAAAAAAAGTGCCGCTCAGAGGTAAAACAACACAACCCAAGCTTCAGGAAATATTTTCCCCGTCCCGATTCTGGTAAAATCCGGATCAGGGATCCATTTAATGCAAATGTCAGCGGTGCCAAAAATTTAACTTCATCTGAAGAAGATAGTCTCGTAGAGCTGTCATGTGACACCTCTTTGAAACTAAGTTTCAACCAACATAATCTGGCAGATTTTTTGTTATGTCTGAGACCTGATTATACTAATCTAGCCATAAAAACATTGAAATATTTGGTGCCATTTTGTACAACATATTTATGCGAACGGCTTTCTCCGTTCTTTTATATATAAAATCAAAATACAGAAATCTGTTAGATGTAGAACCTGATCTAAGAATTCAACTTTCTTCCATTGAGTCAAACATTACTACTAGATAAGATAAAGTTTATTACGTACTGAAAACTACATTTACATAGACTCAAATTTTGAGTCATTATCACATTCAATATCCACTCGAGTTAATACTCGTCTGTGGGATAATAACACGAACATACTATAATTTCACAAAACCAGCATCATCCTTCGCATTAAACATTTAAGAAATAAAGTCGGTCTCATTGCGTTTCAGGTTCCAGGCTTGTCCCCATCGACCAAACAAACAACGATTAATTTGTGAATTCAATTATTTTATAAATAAATAAATAAATAAATAAATAAATAAATAAATAAATAAATACCCCCTCACGCAGCTGCTTGCCACAGAAGTCTGACAGGAGCCTGTTAGTTTATATGCCATAGTAGAAGGTCTGAGAGGATGGCAGGACCTCAGCAGAAAAACGACACAAACAACCAATGTCTTACCCGGGACTCGAACCCAGGTTCTTTAGATAATTAGCCAAGCGCGCTAACCACGCGGCCACGGGACGGCTAAAAATAAATACTCCCTCAAGCAGCTGCTTGCCACAGAGGTCTGACAGGAGCCTGTTAGTTTATATGTCATAGTAGAAGGTCTGTGAGGATGGCAGGACCTCAG
Source organism: Ryuthela nishihirai (assembly GCA_038380435.1). Taxonomy (NCBI): domain Eukaryota; kingdom Metazoa; phylum Arthropoda; class Arachnida; order Araneae; family Heptathelidae; genus Ryuthela; species Ryuthela nishihirai. The sequence goes on from JAWZYU010000007.1 coordinate 17,147,892, forward strand.
CAGAAAAACGACACATACATCCATGCCTTACCCGGGGCTCGAACCCAGGTCTCTTAGATCAGTAGCCAAGCGTGCTAACCACTCGGCCATATAAAGGAATACATAAATACAAGAATAGTAAATATCGTATAACTAAATTATTTGTAACAAATTTGTATACAAATAATTTTTTTTAATTATGTGTAATTATTCTCAAATAATGAAAACATGAATTAATAAGCAAAGAGTCCGCAGCAAAAAATTTAAATGAAAAAGGGTTTCTTGGGCTTCCGAAGTTTGAGAACCGCTGCTCTAGAGAAGATGATTCTAATGAATTTTCGCTTGTGGTTGCTTTTAATTGTGATGGATTGAATGCAGAATATTCAGGAGTATTATATTTTCCTGAACTCTCTCTGTAGTCGTTTTTAATTCTAATGAATTGAATGCCGAATACTATGGAGTATAGTAGTCTGATGAATTTTCGTTTATGGTGCGTTTGATTGTAAAGGATTGAATGCATAATATTCAGGAGTATCAGATTTTACTGAACTCCACCTATAGTTGTTTTGAATCTAATGAATTGAATGCCGAATACTCTGGAGTAAAGGATTCTAATGAATTTTCGCTTATGGTGCTTTTGATTGTAATGGATTGAATGTAGAATACTCAGGAGTATCAGATTCTAGTGAACTCACCCTTTTACTGAACTCCTCTCTGTATCACTATCGGTTTCATGTATTCTTTCCTTTTTTGGGGCCGGGGGTGGCTCAGTCGGTAGCGCGCCAGGCTCGTAATCTGTAGTTCCCAGGTTCGAATCCCAGCTGGGTGAGCGTTGAGATTTATCTCCGCAAAATTCCCCGCCCTGCCTACGGTCAGTAGGGGACACCGATGGGCTTGGAAAGGCCGCCGTCCGTTGGATGGGACGTTAAGCCGTGGTCCAGTGTGTGGGAGAGCCATACCCTATGTACGTTAAAGAACACGCTGGATGGCCTTGACGGGAGGCTACCATCGGTCTCCCAACAGCTGTCCCAGTGGGTCCCCTCCCCCAACCTTCTCTGAGCCTTCGGGGTCCATGTGACCTGGCCATTTAGCCCATGGTGTGCAAAAAAGTGCCGCTCAGAGGTAAAACAACCCAACCCAATCTTTCCTTTTTTGAATCGTCATTACCACTCTTCCTAAATTTCTGGTTAATATCATTTCGCCTTTCATTTCGAAATATTACTATAGGGCTCTCGGCAATTTTGATTTTGGATGTGTCACAGGCACGTGCCTAGGATTTTGTGGGGGGCGAGGTCTGAGAATAAGACTTGAGTAGCTTCCCAATTACTAAAATATATATATGAAATGAGATTTATATATGGAAATATTATATTTATAAATATTATACGTGGAATAAGAATTTATAATTTTTTTAATCTATTTTTAGTGTTGATCGTAAACTATGGGAATAAAATAAAATTATGCAAAACAATTGTTTTAGATTTCAAACCAGGTAGCAAAATTTGAGATTTATTATAAGACGAGAAAATTTTCGGGAATGGGGAGGAGTAGATCTCTTTCCCCCCTTGTATGTCCCTGGTGTATCACTCTATTTCTTTTTTCTTTTTTTGTAGGGGCGGGGGGGGGGTGTATATTACTAAATTGAGGCTTTCTAACGTGTCACTCTTTCGCTTTTTTTGAGGTGGGGGTAACTCGATTAGGTTTTCAAATATGCCAATTTTCCATTGTTTTCTTTTAATTGTATTAGTCCTTTGGTTGTCTTCATTTAATGTGGCTGAGTACGGGAAGTAAGTTACATTAAGTTGAATATTATGAGTCAATCGAATTTCTTCAGCCTGGATTCGAAATCTTGAGAGTATGCTGTAATGAATAACTTGCATGCATACCTAAGCACATGACACTTACACACTCACACCTAAGCCCATTACCCGCACATCTTAGCACGTTATGAGCACACCTAAGCACACGATACTTACATGTATATCTAAGTACATGACACTTACACTTGTACCTAAGCACATGACACTTATACGTACATCTAAGACCATTATACGCAAACCTAACGCACATTGCATGCACACCTAAGCATATTACATGGACACCTAAGCCAATTAAACGCACACATAAACACACTATTCACAACCTAAGCACATTGCACGCACACCTAAGCACATTACATTCATATCTAAGCGCATTACACCCCCACCTAAGCACATTACGCGCACATCTAAACGCATTACACGCACCCCTAAGCATATGACACTTGAACGCACACCTGCTGATAAACCCTTACAAGTGAACCCCACCCACAAACAACCATTCACATTGGCAAATATTTGTTGAATAGAATCAAAGATCTCATTTCTCTCGTCAACAAAGTCTCCCGAAATTCTCTTTAATACCATATTAATTGTTTCTTCTTCTAAATTCCATTCAATTGTTTCTATACATCGTCACATGACTCTTTTGCTTTTCATGTCCAAAAAAAAAAAGAAAATCCATTTCATCGCTCTCAAAGTTTCAAATAATTATTTCACCTTCTCTTTTTATTTTTCACTTTCGACGTCAAATTCGCATTGAATTTTCGAAAACAAAGACGGTACAGTGTTGCGAAGATCCACGTAATGCTTCAGTATTCCTTTTCGTCTCGAGGACTTCGGATGTCTTCGAGAGAGAAAAAAAAGGAATAGGTTGAACTTCCTCCCCGCCCCTTCCTTTTCTTTTCATTTCTGTCTCTTTCTCCGTGTGATGAAGACACGAGATTCGGCAACACAGTGCCACTTGGATTTCGAAATCCGCCGAGACAACGCTGTTTGAGATTTCTTCCCGGATAAACCTAGACAGGGGGACTACATTCACAGTAAATGGAAGAGGAAAACAACAAAATCCAATGTATTAATGCAAAAAAAAAAGTTGAAACAACGCATAAAAACACCGTTGAAGTTTTATCTGGGATGGAATTTATATATATATATATTACGTATATATATATAAATATACACACATACAGTCGCTCAAAAAAATAAACGAACACTATGGTTGATTACAAAATTCAGCAAAAATATCTGGCAACGAATTTTTTAGAAATTAGTGATCTGGCAACCCTCGTGTCACGTGATTACAGAATTCAGAAAAAGTATCTGGCAACGAATTTTTTAGATATTAGTGATCTGGCAACCTTCGTGTCACGTGATTATAGTGATCTGGCAACCTTCGTGTACGTACACGAAGGTTGCCAGATCACTAATTTGTAAAAAAATCGTTGCCACATATTTTTTCCGATTTCTGTAATCAACTATTGTGTTCGGATACTTATTTGAGCGACTGTACATTCAGTTCTTTATATATATGCATTATATTTTGAATAGGGACGTATTGGCCACGTTCTTAGTATCATTTGCATGTTTTGTAAATGAAGATTAAAATCCGAAATGCCGTAATATTTTAAATAAATTTATTACAGAAAAATGCGACACAAAAATTGAACATCTTATTCGATAATCCATAAATAAATCACCATGTACACCAAATCACCGTTGAAGTTTTATCTAGGATGGAATTTACATATATGTAAATTATTCAGTTTCCTTATATATTCCCATTATATTTTGAACAGAGACTTATTGGCCATTTTATTAGGACCATTTCCACGTTTTGTTAATGGATATTTAATTCCGAAGCTTCTTAATTACTTAAATAAATTTATTATGGAAAAATGGAACTCAAGAAAAATGGGACTCTATAAAAACTATTGAATGGAATTTAGCAGAGGAAACAATTAATGTGGTAATAAAGAGAATTTCGGAAAACTTTGTTGACGAGCGAAATGAGATCATTGAACTAATTCTTGTTTTTCAACTTCATTAGTTCAATATTTAAAAAAGTATGGACGTAGCAATATTTAAAGAAAGCGATGCCAAATCATAAGAATTTAATTCAGAGTCTAATTAATACTCAAATACATAGTATTATTTCGATCAATTTAATAAAATGTGTATATTTGAGAAATTTATGCAAATACACTACAAAAAAAAATTGCAATACCTGGAAGAATTACTGTCATTTTATTCAAACGTAGGCAGCTGTTAACATACACTGAGCTGCGCGATTGATTATTATCCAGGTACATATCCTTTCTCCATTATTTTTCAATATATATTTAAATGATATTAATTCAGTTTTTTCATCAGAAATTACATATCATACTTATGAAGATGATATTATAATTTGGACTATACACAAAGACCTAGACATTATAAATAAAATTCTGCAAAAAATATAAATAAATTATCAATTTACTGTTTTAACTTAAATCTAAAAATATCAACTGAAAAAACTAAAATCATATATTTTCATAAAAGTTTTAAAATTACAGATGAATTAAAAATAAATTTAAATAATACAGAAATCAATATCACTGACAACATAAAATTCGTAGGATTACATATAGATTCTAAACTTCTATGGAATCAATATATCAATAATGCTAAAAATGAAGTCACTAAACTATTGAACTTCATGAGATATTTAGCTATCTCAAAATGGGGTTGCTCCATTAAAAATCTTTTACTAATTTTTAATTCTATAATATTACCAAAGTGCACCTACGGAATCGAACTCATTAATCAAATCTTTAAAACCAAACTAATTAAATTAGAAACAATTCAAACAAAAATTTTAAAATAATGTCTTGGCAATTTCAAACTTCAAATAACTTAAACATATATGCTGAAAAATCAATTCTACCACTTGAAATAAAAAAAAATATTTATTATCAAATTTAATATTTAGAATAATTAGCAAAAATCATTCGCACCCTAAAATCGAAAAATTTATTAATAACTTCCAAGATGTAACCTTATATAACTTTTATGAAAAAGAACAATTACTATATATGCTTAACAATAACCTCAGTGGAGATTTGATTCCTAAATTCCCATCTTGGATTTCAACAACTCCAATCATTATTGATAAAATTCCTGGAATTGATTCTAAAAAGCAATTTGATCCAACTATTATAAAAATATTATCAGAGAATTATATCAATGAAAAATATAATAATTTTGTTCAAATCTATACAGGTGGATCATTAAATTCTGATAAAACCCTTACTTCTGGAGCAATATACTGCCCAATTGAAAAATACGAACAACAATTTAAATTTAAGATTAATGAACCTGTTTTTCTAGCAAATCTTTTAGCAGTTATATTTGCAATAAATTGGTCCCTGAAATTTAGTAATAAACATATAGTCATTTTCACTGATTGTAAAAGTACTCTAGACATCTTTCAACAAAACCCATTTAAAAATAACTTCCCCATTTTTTAAATGATATTTATTCACTGACATATGATCACCTAAATAGAAATAATATAATAACTTTACAATGGCTACCCTCTCATATGAATATAAAACATAACGCATATGTAGATTTATTACCTAAAAATGCAAAACATCTTAATAATACAATCACTACATCTTTTCATTTTATATTACACAAAAAATCGAATGAATCTAAAATATTAATTGAAACACAGAATTGGTATAACAACAAAATAAATTAATACACATCGTTATCAAATATCAAAGAAAATTGAAAAATTTTCAAAAAAATTCTTTGAAATGAAAAATTCATTTTTCATTTCAAAGGCATAAACCTATCCTATATAAAGCATTAATTCAATTTCTTAGAAATATTAATTTGGGAAAGCCTGAATAAGGACCTCCCATGTTTATTGTAACGTTGATTGATTGATTGATTTTTAGAAATATTAATATTTTAGATAAATTGTAAAAAAATAAAAATATACCTATATAAATGAAAAATAATTATATAGAGAAAAAATGATAAAAAAAATAGATTAAAAAAATGGAAAAAATACAAAAAAAAATAGAATATATGTATAAAAAAGAGAAATTTTCTTTTCACTAAAATTTTGTCTGAATGAATCTACATCTATCAAGTTATTAGATGTAGGAATTTTCCTTTGTGGATTTGATTTGGATTGGATTGGATTACTTATTTAAAAAAAATATGGATAATTACCAATTTACCTAACCGGTAAAGTTGTATAATAGTATGATGTTGAACCGCCCCGTGCAGCAATGCATTCATGAACACGGCGGGAAGGCTCTCATACAGCTCTATAATGTCCTGCTGAGAGATAGAACGCCAAATAGCGCTATGTCGCTGTTCCATTTCAGCGACAGTGATTGGCGCACCTCTTACGTGTTGTTGGAGCTGTCTGCCCATCATGTCCCGGACGTGTTCAATAGGTGAAAGGTCCGGAGAGCGTGCTGGTCATGGAAGTACCTGAACGTTTTGCTTATGTAGATTCTGCAGACTAATGCGGGCTGTGTGGGGATGGGCGTAATCTTCCTGTAAAAAGTTCCGTGAGGATGGGCGTAATCTTCCTGGTAAAAAGTTCCGTGATGATGGACAAATGGGACAACCACTGGTTGCAAAATGTTGGCAACATATCATTGGGCAGTTAGAGATCCCTTTATGATGACCAGTTCTGACCGAGATGTCCGACTATTGGCACTCCACACCAAGACACAAGGTGCTAGAGATGTCTGACGATGTCGCACGCATTGGGTGGCGTTCCTTTCCCCTGGATGACGGCGAACACGTTGTCTACCGTCGTGCTGACCAAGACAAAAACGAGATTCGTCAATAAACACCATGGTACTCTACTCTTGTTCGTTCCAGTTCTGTCTGAGGCGACATCACTGAAGACGGGCTTGCATGTGGGCAGATGTGAGGGGCAAACGCAGTGCCGGACGATAATCTCGCAATGAAAAGTGTAAAGGCCTGTTGTTTACCATCAGCTGATAGGTATTCGATGTGTCAAGCACATTACACGCATGTGCAATGTACTTGACACGTCGAGTACCTATCAGTACTCTAGTGTAGTGGCCATACTCAGTACTCTAGCGGTTTATATATAAGACGATTATATATATAATCGGCATATATGGCGCCAGTGGGCCTGTTGCCAGTCCCTTTGCAATTACGTTGCAGTAGCGAATCTGTCACGCAACGCCATGTGTCGAAAATGGTGGTCCTGTCACTCCGTGGTCATACATCGTCTTCCTGATACTTGGCGGCGTCTGCTGGATCCTTCTTGAACCCACTGGCGCCATATATGTACGATGGTGCTGGGATTGCGTCCAGTAAGGTTGGCCATATCTCTGTACGATAAACCAGCTTCTCTAAGGCCGATGATTCTTCCACGCTCAAAGTCTTTAACTGGTTGGAACGGCTGTCGACGTCTGCGTAAGGGCATCTTTAGTGGTTTAAAACAATTTCCACAACGTTTTGTCAACAAATATTCCAGCTTCCAAAGCTCTTTAAATATAAAAAGAAAATGGACGGAGTTTGACTCAATTGGTGCTGCATCAAGTTTGTAATATGCAATTATTAAGTTTGAGTCTCAGTTTTGCCAGCATGCAGATTTAGCACTGCTAACACCCACTCTATCTTCCGTGAGAAAGAGGATGCAGATGAGCTTGGAATGATTGCCGCCGGTCGGTTGCGACGTTAAGCCGTGGCTGTGTGTGATGGAGAGCTTTACCCTTCGCAAGTTACAGAATACATTGCAAGATCTTCTACGAGGGTTCCATTTGTTTCCTAACAGCTGTCCGGTGGATCTCCTTTAAATAAATCAACTTTCTATTTGCCCATGGGGTCTTTGGGACCTTGCTGTTTAGGGGTGAGGATGGCTCAGCCGGTAGCGTGCCAGGCTAATAATCTGCAGTTCCCAGGTTCGAGTCCCAACTGGGTTAGGATTAAGATTTATCTCCACAAAACTCCCCGCCTGCACACAGTCAGTAGGGGACACCGATGGGCTTGGAAAAACCACCGTCCGTCGGATTTAAGCCGTGGCCCCGTGTGCGGGGAGGGCCATACCCTGTGCACGTTGAAGAACAATCTGGATGGCCTTGACGGGAGGCTACCATTTGTCTCCCAATAATGTTCCAGTGGGATCCCTCCGCCAATCTTCTCTGAGCCCTCGGGGTCCTTGTGATTTGGCTATTTAGCCCATTGTGCGCAAAAGAGTGCCGCTCAGAGGTAAAACCTATAATGGAATACCTTGTCATTTGGCCCATTGTGTCCTCAAAAGTGAAGCTCAGAGGCGAAAAATAACCCAACTGAAAAAGTACTGTAGAAGATAGAAATCTGAATTAGATCTATCTTTCAATCACGTTTTCCCTTAAAAAGTGGTTCTTGGATTAGATCACTCGGAAGCCCGCCAGGCTCGAAAGCTGTAGTTCTGAGGTTCGAGTCCCACCTGTGCCAGAGTTGAGATTTATCACCGCTAAACCTGCTCTCAGTGGGAATGGGGAAACCATGGGCTTGGAAGGTTGCCATCCATCGGACAGGACTTTATAAGCTCTGGCTCAGTATGCAGGACAATATACCCTGTTCATGTTAAAGAACATGCTGGATGGCCTTGACGGGAGGCCACTATCTGTCTCCTAACAGCTGTCCAGTGGGTTCCCTCCCTCCAACCTTCTCTGAACATGTGGGATTTCTATGTCCGAGTCCTTGTTACCCAAAAAAGAGCTTCTCGGACAAAAAACAATCCAACTCTTAAAATGTTCTTCAAAGAATTTACGGAGCTTCAAACCCAACTCTCCATTGGCATAACATGAAGATATGTAATAGTTTCCAGTAGAGAATGTGGTGAATGACATTTGCCATTAAATCCATTTGTTAAACCCATACTATCAGTTAGAAACCAGATGAACGTAGAGACGACACGAGTAGTCCGAGGTCAAATATCACACATTACATTTGCTAGAGAGATTCGCTATTGATGAAAGGTGAAGACAAACAGCTGTATTGACAACCAAAATCATTATGGTAAATTGATACGTAGCATTATAATGGCAATTAATCTTTGCCCATATTAGCAGTACGAAACGGTCTCAAACGGATCCTAACTTTGTATACTCCTCCATCAGACTAGATTGGTATAATTGCATCATTAATTATGGCTAAACTGCCCTGGCTGTTAATCACTGTCATTAGGCACTTAGTGCGATATAGCTTCGGTGGATATAGTAGACAGAGTCTAGTAGTCAATACCTAGATTCTGTTTACTTTTCGCAAGTAAAGAGCTAAACCTTCTGCAACGAAGATGAATAATTGCCGAAAAGGTTTTCTAATAAACTGAGGGACTTCCAAGACCTTTAATAATGCACGTATGAAAGATACGCTATGAATATGTAATGGCTTCGTACTCAGGGAGAGTCAATTCCGGGATATATTGGAAAAACCGACCAAATAACAGGATGCTCTTAAAATAGCTTCACCCAGAGTAGTTGTGAGGTAATTCTTAACGCATTTTTTCAGTCTCGCAATGGACGTGACTCTATCGATTTAAAAATAATGACGGAATGTGTAACTTTTTGGGAGACATGTCGATTCAGCTTAAATTATAGGCCTATGTATAATAAAGCTTGCATTGTTGTGGTGACAGGAAAATCGCTTTTAGTGGTTGTCCCTAAATGTAACGAAGCAAGTGCTCAAAATGGAAGCTATGAACGATGGCGTAATATGGTGTTATTCGACTTATGGCAGGTGAAAATAGTTCTATTTAATTTTGTTTTCCCTAGAAAATTTCTCTTTCATAATGTCTTCATTTTTCACTTTTTACGAAAAGTTTTTTAACCCTTTCACGACTAAGGGAAACATTTTTCCCATTTTAAAATTGGTGATTGTCGTATTTAATTATAACCTTATCTGCATTTTTTATACAGAATGTCAAAATAGAACGTATGCCGAACGCAATTACGTAAACGGGAACGTTTAGAAAACAAAAACAGAACTGTCAGGACGCATAATATATGTACTACGTGCAATGTCCATCTTTGCCTCACTACCAAAAGAAATTGCCTCGCCGAATATCATAATTAGCACATCATTTTGTATAGTAATTTTATTTCATAATTTTGTATTATTTTAGTTAACATTTTGTTATAATATACCAATAAATAAAAGACATTGCATGATAAGCCTAACTATAATTTGTGTTACCTTTATAGTCCATTGGGAAAAATATTTCCCATAAAATTCCAAAAAAACTACACATTGTTATGTATTTTTCTTATGATTTTTATTTATTTTACGTCTAAACAAACTAAAATAAACAGTTACATACTAATATTTACTTTTAGAAACCTTAGGGCCCTGAAAGGGTTAAGTGTAGTTGGCTTCAGGTGCGAAAAAAAAAGTAACGTTTGGATGCTTTTTATAAATGTTAATTAGCCTTGTTATACACCCAGTGCTCAAATTAACATGCGACATGCTTTCTTCAAGAAAATTCATTTATTTCACCGATATTTGAATAATGCAATCTGATTTTTATTTGATTACGAGGGGCATTCAAAACGTTCCTGACATGCATCTGTAGAACGAAAATCATTGCATTTACCTCAACAAAACTTTAACTGTCCATCAAAGTACTCGCCCTCCAGCATCTATGTAACGTTGGAGACGTCTACACCAATTCTGGAACGTTTGGTGGTACTCCTGTTGGGAAATACTCCGCAACTCTGAATGAACGCATTTTGCAAGGTCTTGCACCCTTGAAAACTGCTTCCCAGCAAGTTCCTTTTAAATTTTAGGGAACAACGAAAATTCACAAGGTGCAAGATCGGATGAATATGCAGGATGGGGTAGCTGACTGATTTATTCCTGCTCCAGATGGGCCTTAACTTGCCTTGTTTTGTGAACACTGGCTTTCTCATGAAGAAGGAGAACAGTTGACATGCCTGTTGTTGGACGCTGCTCTTTCATCTCCTGAACCATTTTTGTTAAAACAATGTTGGTGTAGTATTGACCATTTATTGTCATTTTCTCAGGTAAGGTTTTGGAACCACTACTTAGGAACTGACAAAAATTGTGAACATCCTTTCCTTGAGCGAAATTCTTGTCGGAGGAATTGGGACGCGGCTAATCTTACACAAGCCAGACAGAGTTGTCGATCTTTCTGAGAATTGTTATAGTAATAAAACAGCGTCTCATCGTCTGTGTTGGGTTGGGTTGTTTTACCTCTGAGCGGCACATTTTTGCACACCATGGGCTAAATGGCCAGGTCACATGGACCCCGAAGGCTCAGAGAAGGTTGGGGGAGGGGACCCACTGGAACAGCTGTTGGGAGACAAATGGTTGTCTCTCGTCAAGGCCATCCAGCGTGTTCTTTAACGTGCACAGGGTATGGCTCTCCCGTACACGGGGCCACGGCTTAACGTACCATCCGACGGACGGCGGCCTTTCCAAGCCCATCGGTGTCCCCTACTGACCGTGGGCAGGGCGGGGAATTTTTGCGGAGATAAATCTCAACGCTGACCCAGCTGGGACTCGAACCTGGGAACTACAGATTACGAGCCTGGCGCGCTACCGACTGAGCCCCCCCCGCCCCCCCTAGCATAGGGGTTATTAACATGAGGTAGAGGAAGGAGGCGTAAAGGGTTGTTGTTGTGGGTTGTTTTACCTCTGAGCGGCACTTTTTTGCACATCATGGGCTAAATGGCTAGGTCACATGGACCCCGAAGACTCGGGGAGGGAACCCACTGGAACAGCTGTTGGGAGATAGATGGTAGCCTCTCATCAAGGACATACAGTGTGTTCTTTAACGTGCACAGTGTATGGCTCTCCCATACACGGTGACACGGCTTAACGTTCCATCCGACGGACGGCGGCATTTCCAAGCCCATCGATGGCCCTTACCGACTGTGGGCAGGGCGGGGAATTTTACGGAGATAAGTCGCAACGCTGACCCAGCTGAGGCTCGAACCTGGGAACTGCAGATTACGAGCCTGGCGCGCTACCAACTGAGCCACTCCCACCCCAGGTGCAGAGGGAGGAGAAAAAAGTTTGGGAATCGGATTTTTTCATTTTACTAGCTCGTTTTGAAAAAAAAAAACAACGAGCTATGTTTGCACTTTGTCGTCTGTCTGTTCGTCTGTGGAGCTTCAATTTCGTTATTTTTGGAGATAAAAGTTATTTCGGTGTTGAATAGGCATTGTTGCAATTATTACGATTCGCACTTTTGGAATCTACCTATAACTATAATTGTGCTTTCTAGTGGGGAAAAATTTGAAAATGGTAAAATTTCAAACAACTATTGCGAGTGCTATAATTGTATTAGAAATTTGAAAATTTGGTTTGTGAAATATGAGCTTCATGAAGTTTGCATTGACAGCGATGATTTTCACTTTTATCCCCAGAAAGGGGGGGGGGACACAATTTTTTACATTTTAGGAGATAATTATTCGTTTTTAGAGACAAATCAAAAATCTTTTTCTGGGTGGATAGGAATTGATAAACTCATAATTTGCACTTTTCGAATCTCCGAAAAATTTTAATAGCGCCCTCTGAAGGTGAAAAATATTTGAAAATTTAAAACTTTTAACGAATATTACAAACGACATATTTGATCTAGATGTCTAATATTTTAATGTTGGAGTGTGACGATCAAAAGGTTCACATTGGCAGCAACTATTTGTCCTTTCATCCGAGGGGGGGGGGGGAACGCAACTTTTTGCTTTAAGAGATAAACAAAAAATTCTTTTTAAACTGAATAAATACTAAGGAAATACGATGGTTCATAGTTTTCAAATCCTCCAAATGTCTTTAATTTGCATCGTTGGAAAGTTCTAGATGTAGAAAATATAAAACGAAGTAGTAATATAAAACGAAGAACGATATATTTATGCTGGAAATTCTGGTCATAGAATACATTGCGAATGAATAACATAAAAAGTTTTATAAGTTTTAATTAAATAATTATGACAAAAATACAACTGGTAGTTTTTATTTCTAAAAAGTTCCACTTAATTTTAAAATATTGAATAATATTTTACTATAGTAATAAGAAATAAATTAATTTGTTTGTATATGCTGATTAATTTACCCTTAACTATAGGAAATGAGAAAACAAAATTTTTTCATATTAAGGGTATGTGAAAAATTTTTTTTGTACAGGGCTAAAAATGTGTTATTATTTACATTTTCGATCACCCATTGGTACGAATTACTACCGTTAAAGTTTGCAAAATCTGTAAATGAAAAACTTATTTTCTTTGGAAACGAGCATCCCATATCCGCCAGAGTTTATTTTCAAAAATAAAATACACACGAAAAAAAAATGTCATCTATAAATGAAGATGCAAGGGAATTTGAAGGGGGTAGGAGGCTTCCTTACGTTGCTACAAGGGGTTGCGGGATCGCAAAACGGTTCAGGACCCCTGAGTAGATACTTTAAAGAACTTCGAACAATTAGAAAACATATCTAACATGAGTCGATAGTTTTTCGCTACACCCAAGGGGGTAGGGGTGGGGGTGGCTTAGTCGGTAGCGCGCCAGGCTCGTAATCTGTAGTTCCCAGGTTCGAGTCCCAGCTGGGTCAGCGTTGAGATTTTTCTCCGCAAAATCCCCGCCCTGCCCACGGTCAGTAGGAGACACCGATGGGCTTGGAAAGGCCGCCGTCCGTCGGATGGGACGTTAAGCCGTGTCCCCGTGTGCGGGAGAGCCATACCCTGTGCACGTTAAAGAATACGCTGGATGGCCTTGACGGGAGGCCACTATCTGCCTCCCAACAGCTGTTCCAGTAGGTCCCCTCCCCCAACCTTCTCTGAGCCTTCGGGGTCCATGTGACCTGGCCATTTATCCCATGGTGTGCAAAAAGTGCCACTCAGAGGTAAAACAACAACCCAACACTCAAGGGAAATTGTTTTCCTGGCTAACTTGATATGGGTCAAGCTCATAACACGGTGATCTGAGTTTCGAGTCGTCGATGGATCTGCGCTAAGATTATCTCTGTTAACACCCTTTGGTGAAGATGCCTTTGGTGAAGAAGAGAATACCGATGACCTTGGAAAGAATACTCTCTATTGGATGGGACGTTAAGCTGTGGGCCGGTATGCAGAGAAACCACACTCTGAGAACGATTAAGAATCCTGTTAGGTGGCGTTAAAGAGAGGTTTCTATTCTGTAATCGTTGTCTAGTGTATCCCCTTCCCCAGTCAGTTCTGAGCCCTTAGGATATTTGGAATTTGGCCATTTAGTTCACAATGTACAGAAAGGAAAATGGTTTTCAGAGGGTCGCAGGTTCGAGTCCCAGCTGGATGAGCATCGAAATTTGTCTCTGCAATTTATCCCCGTCCTACTCTCAGTTAGTAGGGGACACAATAGACCTGGAAATGCCGCCGTCCATCGGATGAGATGTTAAGCTGTGGCTCCGTGTGCGGGAGGGCCATACCCTCTGTACGTTAAAGAACACGTTAGATGGCCTTGACGGGAGGCTAACATCTGTCCAGTAGATCCCTCCTCCCAAACTTCTCTGAGCCCTCGGGGTCTTTGTGATCTGGCCAGTTAGCTCATTGTGTTGCAAAAAAATGCGCTCAGGGGTAAAACAACACAACAACTTGTTGGTTAGGTTGGAATGTTTTACCTCTGAACGACACTCTTTTGCACACAGTGGGCTAAACGGCCAGGTCACGAGGGCCCCAAAGTCTCAGGGAAGGTTTTAGAAGAGGACTAACTGGATAGCTGTTAAGAGAGGGATAGAAGTTTCCCGCCAAGATCATCCAGCGTGTTCTTTAAAGTTTGCAGGGTATGGCTCTCCTGTGAATGGGCACGGCTTTATGTCTGATTCAACGGACCTCTGCCTTCCCAAGCCCAACGGTGTCTCCTTTCTCCCCTAGGACAAGCTGGGGGTTAATGGAGATAGATCTTAACGCTGACCTAAATGAAATTCGAACCGGGGAACTGGAGATTACGAACCTGGAGCGCTACCGACTGATACACCAGTAAACAAACAAAAACAATCCGATGTTTCCGAGAATTAATGAAATGAAAATAATAATAATTCCAAACAACAAATATATCGCAAAAATCAACACTCTCAATGACAAATAAATACCATAAACAAATACGTAACAGAGAAATAAAAAAAAAAAATGAGAGATATAAATAACAGTGATACTTAATTCAGTATCATAGAAGTTGTATCAAATGTTTAGACATTTGAACCGATTGATATAATTACCTCGCACGCATTGCCGTGTTCGACTACGCACAGAAATTGAGCTGGGAAATAACGCATCTTTACACTGCACGCTGTGAAGTGGCAAATGTGTCTATAGCTGACCTTAGAACGAAGCCTGAAGACATTAAGTTGCTTGCACATTCATTGACATGTCTCTAACTCTCCTTGATCACCTCGGGGGAATTGTTTCGTGCGCTTCCCACTCTTTGCTGAATGGATTCTCATCTGCCCTCACTGAATAAACATCCACCCTATCTGTGGGCATTCATTATCACCAACAAGATATCCATTCGCGTTTTGGGTCCAAATGAACGCGAATTGATTAAGGTTATCGTCTAGATACCCAATCGCCGACGAGGCACAATTGGGAACAGACACTGTCTGAAGAGGAATGAAATCGGATCCTCACTTCGTATGGATCAATATTGCGTCCGTAATGGGTCTGTTTGTGGGTGCTGTGTTCTGCAATTGACGGTACGTGATATGGCAGAACATCAACTCAGTGGTGTGTGCTCTGTGAACGAAGGGTCTCTTTGCAATCTGTTAAAAGGGAAAGCATTGTTACGTAGAAAAGAGTTTTGCAGTGCATTTTTGGACTTTTCTGTGATTATATACAGCCTTACCAAATAATTACAGATGTTTAATGTTAAAGAGCCCTACTATCATTAAATCGTCATGGAGTTTCTATGTTATAAAAACTTGCCAAATGATTAGAGATATTTCATGTTACAGAGTTCTTCCATTATTAAATCATTGGGAAATATTTATGTTATATAAATCTACAAAATAATAAATCTTTCATGTTACAGTTGGGTTGTTTTACCTCTGAGCGGCACTTTTTTGCACACCATGGGCTAAATGGCCAGGTCACATAGACCCCGAAGGCTCAGAGAAGGTTGGGGGAGGGGACCCACTGGAATAGCTGTTGGGAGACAGATGGTAGCCTCCCGTCAAGGCCATCCAGCTTGTTCTTTAACGTGCACAGAGTATTGCTCTCCCGCACACGGGCCCACGGGTTAACGTCCCATCCCATGGACGGCGGCCTTTCCAAGCCCATCGGTGTCCCCTACTGACCGTGGGCAGGGCGGGGAATTTTGCGGAGATAAATCTCAACGCTGACCCAGCTGGGATTCGAACCTGGGAACTACAGATTACGACCCTGGCGCGCTACCGACTGAGCCACCCCCGCCACTTCATGTTACAGAATCCTACCATTGTTAAATCGTTAGGGAACGTCTGTATAATAAAAACCTAGTAAATTATTAGAAATCTTTCATGTTACAGAGTCCTGTCCATATTAAATCGTTAGAGAAATATATTATAAAAATCGAGACGCATTTTCATTCTAAGAATTTGTTTTTTAAAATTAGAATGATCAAAGCAATCTTTCAAGGTACAAAATTAAGTCATGGACATTCGCTCTCATAGGACAGCTTCCTTTTACTTTTGAGACTACACAGAATTGGATTACAGAGAATTGAAGAAGATGGATTACACAGAATTTGAAAATTTGAATTCAACATAGGAAATGCTGATATGTTGAAATGTAAACCAATGAGTTTGCCAAGACAATTAAGTAATATCGATTTCTTAAAATTATCACAGACATAAAGTTATCATTTACTTGAAAATTTTCTAAGTACTTTCGACAGTCGCTTCTGCCATCCTCAGGGAACAATTCATTACTCCCTGAGCTGAACAGGCTTGAACCAGCTTGAATTACAGATCTATACTTGCTCTACTAAATACAGTACTATACTACTAAGTACAATATACACTTGCTGTGGCCAGAAAGTGCAGCTCCCTGAGCTGAACTTGCTCTACTAAATACTGTACTATACTACTAAGTACAATATACACTTGCTGTGGCCAGAAAGTGCAGCTTTCTGAGCTGAACGTGCTCTACTAAATACAGTACTATACTACTAAGTACAATATACACTTGCTGTGGCCAGAAAGTGCAGCTCCCTGAGCTGAACTTGCTCTACTAAATACAGTACTATAATACTAAGTAAAATATACACTTGCTGTGGCCAGAAAGTGCAGCTTTCTGAGCTGAACGTGCTCTACTAAATACAGTACTATACTACTAAGTACAATATACACTTGCTGTGGCCAGAAAGTGCAGCTCCCTGAGCTGAACATGCTCTACTAAATACAGTACTATAATACTAAGTAAAATATACACTTGCTGTGGCCAGAAAGTGCAGCTTTCTGAGCTGAACGTGCTCTATTAAATACAGTACTATACTACTAAGTACAATATACACTTGCTGTGGCCAGAAAGTGCAGCTCCCTGAGCTGAACATGCTCTACTAAATACAGTACTATAATACTAAGTAAAATATACACTTGCTGTGGCCAGAAAGTGCAGCTTTCTGAGCTGAACGTGCTCTACTAAATACAGTACTATACTACTAAGTACAATATACACTTGCTGTGGCCAGAAAGTGCAGCTCCCTGAGCTGAACTTGCTCTACTAAATACAGTACTATAATACTAAGTAAAATATACACTTGCTGTGGCCAGAAAGTGCAGCTTTCTGAGCTGAACGTGCTCTATTAAATACAGTACTATACTACTAAGTACAATATACACTTGCTGTGGCCACAAAGTGCAGCTTTCTGAGCTGAACGTGCTCTACTAAATACAGTACTATACTACTAAGTACAATATACACTTGCTGTGGCCAGAAAGTGCAGCTTTCTGAGCTGAACGTGCTCTACTAAATACAGTACTATACTACTAAGTACAATATACACTTGCTGTGGCCAGAAAGTGCAGCTTTCTGAGCTGAACGTGCTCTACTAAATACAGTACTATACTACTAAGTACAATATACACTTGCTGTGGCCAGAAAGTGCAGCTCTCTGATCTGAACTTGTTCTACTAAATACAGTACTATACTACTAAGTACAATATACACTTGCTGTGGCCAGAAAGTGCAGCTCTCTGATCTGAACTTGCTCTACTAAATACAGTACTATACTACTAAGTACAATATACACTTGCTGTGGCCAGAAAGTGCAGCTTTCTGAGCTGAACTTGCTCTACTAAATACAGTACTATACTACTAAGTACAATATACACTTGCTGTGGCCAGAAAGTGCAGCTCTCTGAGCTGAACTTGCTCTACTAAATACAGTACTATAATACTAAGTAAAATATACACTTGCTGTGGCCAGAAAGTGCAGCTTTCTGAGCTGAACGTGCTCTACTAAATACAGTACTATACTACTAAGTACAATATACACTTGCTGTGGCCAGAAAGTGCAGCTTTCTGAGCTGAACGTGCTCTACTAAATACAGTACTATACTACTAAGCACAATATACACTTGCTGTGGCCAGAAAGTGCAGCTTTCTGAGCTGAACGTGCTCTACTAAATACAGTACTATACTACTAAGTACAATATACACTTGCTGTGGCCAGAAAGTGCAGCTTTCTGAGCTGAACGTGCTCTACTAAATACAGTACTATACTACTAAGCACAATATACACTTGCTGTGGCCAGAAAGTGCAGCTTTCTGAGCTGAACGTGCTCTACTAAATACAGTACTATACTACTAAGCACAATATACACTTGCTGTGGCCAGAAAGTGCAGCTCTCTGAGCTGTACTTGCTCTACTAAATACAGTACTATATTACTAAGCACAATATACACTTGCTGTGGCCAGAAAGTGCAGCTCTCTGAGCTGAACTTGCTCTCCTAATGGAACAGTTTAGCAAAGCTGAACTTGTTCTCCTGGGTCATTGTTCTCTAGGAGATATGCTTGATGTGGCCAGCATGTGATATATTGTGAGTATTTGGGCTAAGGGAGAGTAATTGATTTAACTCTCCCTGAACTGAACTTATTTTCCTTAGGGACCAATTTAGTACAGCTGAACTTGCTTTTCTCAAGATACAATTTAATAGATTTCAAACTTGCTCTTTCCAGTCGCTTCTGCCATCCTCAAAGAACTGCGTTTACTGTGAGCAGCAAGGGCAGTTCCTCAGGAGAACAACTGCATTTCCTAAGAAGAGCAAGTGCAGCTCACTGAGGATGGCAGCAGAAACTTCAGAAAAATATTTAAATAATTTCAAATAAGAAATAACTTATGTTATTTATAACATTAAGAAACTGATGGTAGTTAACAAATAAGACATGAATAGCGTTGTTAAAGATATGATATTTCAGCTCAATACAGTTGTAAAAACAATGAGTCGATAAGAAATAAAATGCAGTCTTTTAAATTCCATAGATATTTATCACAGATTAAACATACACTAGGGACCTGGGTTCGAGCCCCGGATAAGGCATGGCTGTTTGTGTCGTTATTCTGCTGAGGTCCTGCCATCCTCTCAGACCTTCTACTGTGGCATATAAACTGACAGGCTCCTGTCAAACCTCTGTGGCAAGCAGCTGCTTGAGGGGGTATTTATTTATTTATTTTTATATATCGCTGTGGTCGAGTGGCTATCATCCTTGGTATTGATCAAAGGGACCTGAGTTCGAGCCCTCGGTACTCATCAAAGGAACCTAGGTTCGAATCTCCGGTAAGGCAGGGAAGCTTTTGTTTTCTTTCTGCTTAAGTCTCGCCTTTCTCGCAGACCTCTTACAACGGCTATAAACTGACAGGCTCCTGTCAGCACTCTGTGGCAAACAGCTGCTTGAGGCATTTTTTTCATTTTTATTTTGTATTATTAAAGTTACTCGTATAATTCTATATTATGTAAAAAGAAAGCCACATCTAAAGCTCCCTAATTTTGAAAATGAACATTTTATATAAAAAAAGCAACATCTAAAGTTCCCTAATTTTGAAAATGAACTTTTTATGAAAAAAGAAAAATCATTGAAACATATTGATGTTCTGATTTCATGCAAAGTTTTCATTTTTAACACTTTTACCTTACTAACTAAAGAGTTATGAAAATGTAAACGTGTAATAGCATCTTTGATAATCATGAAAAATGACTTCAAAAGTTTATTTAAAAGCGCCATAACTGTTATAACAAATCGTTTATTAAAATAAATATTTTAGAAGTTTTGCAGTGATATTTTTTCTGGCTTTCCTCAATTTTGAAGAAAAATATTTCAGTTGATTATTTTTGTGAACACAATTCGCAGTTAAATATTCCATCTGTAATAACTATTCAAATAAAATAATTCCTCCTCAAGCAGCTGCTTGCCAGAGAGAGAGAGATCTGACAGGAACCTGTGAGTTTAATACGTCATAGAAAAGATCTGTGAGGAAGGTGAAGAGAAGCAGAACGGCAAAACGAGAAAGAAAAACTTCCGTGTGCTTATCCGGGACTCAAAATCTGGTCAAAGAATGTCTAAGGGAGAAGATGGCAAACTGGCCATAGACGCAAACTGTGCGACTGCAGCGCCATTTAAATGTGGCATATTCCTGTACTGCAGTAAAGCCAACGAGTCATAATAGAGGGGCTGGGTTGGGTTGTTTTACCTCTGAGTGGCACTTTTTTGCACACCATGGGCTAAATGGTAAGGTCACATGGACCCCGAAGGCTCAGAGAAGGTTGGGGCAGGGGACCCACTGGAAGAGCTGTTGGGAGACAGATGGTAGCCTCCCGTCAAGGCCATCCAGCGTGTTCTTTAACGTGCACAGGATATGGCTCTCCCGCACACGGGGCCACGGTGTAACGTCCCATCCGACGGACGGTGGCCTTTCCAAGCCCATCGGTGTCCCCTACTGACCGTGGGCAGGGCGGGGAATTTTTCGGAGATAAATCTCAACGCTGATCCAGCTGGGACTCGAACCTGGGAACTACAGATTACGAGCCTGCGATTTGACCCCTAATAGAGGGGCCAAATCGCAGTTCGTTCCTCTTTACATGCTGAATTAAGATTCATTTCCCATGGTAAGATCATTTAAAATTAGGAATTTTAATATAATAATGTTTTAAAAAATTATAGTTGTAGTAGAAATGAACAAATTTTTTATTGAAACATTACGGGATCTTATAATACAATTATAAAATGAATTTTATATTGAAATACAGGTTACCCTCCTTATATTCAATATACATATTTCTATAAATATTCTAATATTATTATAATACTGCATAGAGCACTTAATGTTTGCTTTTATGCAAAGCATTAAATTTCTAGAATCAGGTTCGACAAAAATCCGAATGGCGACGCCACTTACGCCTAGGCAAAGTTTGATATCTTATACATTCTTTACCTTCGTCCGTTTGATATTCAACATATATTGTCGAAAAATTTAGACGAGATCTTAAATATTTTCCGTATTTTTGCTTTGACGTTTCATTTGTTAAACACTGGGCGAGGGTGGCTCAGACGGTAGCGCGCCGTGCTCATAATTTGCAGTTACCAAGTTCGAGTCCCACCTCGGCCAGCATTGATATTTATCTCCGCAAAACTCCCCGCCTTGCCCTCGGTCAGTAGGGGACACCGATGGGCTTGGAAAGATCGCCGCCCATCAGATGAGACGTTAAGCCGTGGTTTCTTGTGCGGGAGAGCCATACCCTATGCAGGTTAAAGAGCATGCTGGATGGCTACCATCTGTTTCCTAATAGCTTTCCAGTGGGTCCCCCAACCTTCTATGAGTCCTCGGAGTCCTTGTGATCTGGCCCTTTACCCCATTGTGTGACAAAAAGTGCCGCTCACAGATTAAACGACCAACTGTTAAAAGCTTATGTCGAATTTTTCATTACTTCACATAAATATAAAGTCAAATTATTTTTGTTAGTGTAATGTGTTGATCTGCTACTATCATGCCCTTTCATAGATTAGTGTCTTAATTAACCTGAAACAAAATATCTAATAAAAGTATAATTTTCTGGTTAGATGGCTTTCCGAATATAGCAAATGTTATAATTTAATATAGTTCTCATTTCTTATTAATTTCATTTCTCATGCGTATATTTAAATTCCGATCAATTCGGAAACGTTATTAGAAATTTTACTGTAAATCGTGCTAAATAATTATTACTGAAAATAAATATGCTTCTTAAACATATTTCTTAGATATTAAAAACTATAAATTAGTTGAAGAACGTTTTTAATATTTTTCTTGGGCGGTTTTTTGCATTAATTAAAAATTCGCTTTAGCTATTAATAATAATAAAAAAATAAGCCCAGAATTTTGCAATTATCTTTCCAGCTGTTGGTATCATCTTGCAAACACAACTTAATAATTAAAACTTTGATATATATATTAGAAAAAGCCATTTGTATCGGAACTATTAGTCTAAGATTTTATCCATTTAATCACATTTCATAAACGTTAATTAAGAAATTTTTTTAGCTTTCAGTTTTTACGAATTTCAATGAACCTGAAAAACAGAATTTAATACCAATTTATTAACAGACTTCCTAAGCATTTTAAAACAGCTTAGAGTAAGTAAAAATTTTATGACATCCCCCTCCATACACACTTCCCTCCCCTTCACCTCCGTCTGTAAGTAATTCTGAGATGTGTTCCGAAATAAAAGTAAGCTGTAGTTTTAGTGGTCCTGTTGCTAATATTTACTTTTTTTTGAGGACATGGAGATTTAAATACCTCGAAAGAAATGAAAAGTAAAAACTTAATTCTTAGATTCACACACGAAGTTTCGCAGGAGAGGAATGTAAAAAAAAATAAATTTTTTCTTTAAAAAAAAAAACTAAAGCAAAGGTTGTAAATTAAATTTACCAAAGCTGGCATCTCCAGCGAGGAAATTAAATAGATGGGACAGGAATTGTGGCCTTTCCATTCTTGATTATTTGTCTGCTGGATACTAGAAGTAGGTCGATAATTTGAAAATGCAATTTTCGAACGAACAAGAATTTAAAGTCTTTTAGAAAAAGGAAAAAAAAATAAAAATTTGCTTTCCACATTTCGAATTTTTAGTTTCTGTTGATTTCGGGAGGACTGTGTTAAGATAAAGAATCAACTAGTTCAGAATTTAGAGCATTTTGCGTTCTGAGTTGGGTTGTTTTACCTCTGAATGGCACTTTTTGCTCACAATGGGCTAAATGGCCAGGTCACAAGGATCCCGAGAAGATTGGAGGGAAGAGACCACTAGACAGCTGTTAGGAGGCAGATAGTTACCTTCCGTCAAGGCCATCCTGCAGGGGGCGGGGGTGGCTCAGTCGGTAGCGCGTCAGGCTCGTAATCTGTAGTTCCCAGGTTCGAGTCCCAGCTGAGTCAGCGTTGAGATTTATTTCCGCAAAATTCCCCGCCCTGCCAAACGGTCAGTAGGGGACACCGATGGGTTTGGAAAGACCGCCGTCCGTCGGAAAGCTTTAACGTCCGTCGGATGGGACGTTAAGCCGTGGCCCCGTGTGCGGGAGAGACATACCCTGTGCACGTTAAAGAACACGCTGGATGGCCTTGACGGGAGGCTACCATCTGTCTTCCAACAGCTGTTCCAGTGGGTCCCGTCCCCCAACCTTCTCTGAGCCTTCGGGGTCCATGTGACCTGGCCATTTAGCCCATTGTGTGCAAAAAAGTGCCGCTCAGAGGTAAAACAACCCAACCCAGCCATCCTGCATGTTCTTTAATGTGCACGGAGTATGCGCTCTACCGTACACGAAACCACGCCTTAATGTACCGCCTTAATGAAATAAGGTGTCCTTTCCAAGACCATCGGTGTCCCCCACTGACTTAGGCAATGGAGTTTTGCGGAGATAAATCGCAAAGCTTGCCCAGCTGGGACTCGAACTCGGGACTACAGATTACGAGGCTGGAACGCTACCGACTGAGCCACCCCCGCTCCTCTGTTTTGAGTAAATCATGATTTAGTGACATTATTGCGAATGACAATAGAATATGTTGCTGTTGGGTTGTTTTACTTTTCACCTCACTTTGTTTTTTGCACATAGTGCGGCCAAACTGCCAGGGCTCAGAGAAAGTTAATAAAGGAAAATCACTGGACTGCTGTTAGTGTTGGGTTGGCTTGCTTTACCTCTGAGAGGCAGGTTTTTGAACCCAATGGGCTAAATGGCCTCAATGAACCAGATGGCTCAGAGAGGTTTTAGGGAAGAAGACCTACTGGATCCCGTCAAAGCCATCTGGCTTGTTCTTTAACGTGAGCAAGGAAAGGCATTACATCCCATTCAACTGACGGCGATTTTTCCAAACTAATCGGTGTCCTCTACTGACTGAGGGCAGGGCAGAGTTTTAGCGGAGATAAATCTGAAACCTGGCCCAGCTGGGACTCGAACCTGGGAATTACAATTTACAAGCTTGGCACGCTACCTACTGAACCAAGCCCCTACCCACACAGCTGTTAGGAGTCAGATGGAAGCCTTCCGTGACCTCTGAGAGGTACTTGTTTTGCACACAATGGGATAAATGGCCAGGTCACAAGGACCCCGAGGGCTTAGAGAAGGGTTGGGGAATCCTTTCTGCTGGATCTTGTCAAAGCCATCCAACGTGTTCTTTAAAGTGTACAGAGTATGGTTCTCCTGCAAACCGAGCAGGAGGTTAATATCTTATCCGAAAAAGCTTATGCCTTTACCAGCCCACGCTGTCCCCTTGATAACCACAGACAGAACGGGACTTAGAGCAGAGAAATATCAATGGATTAGAAGTTGGAAGCAGAAGCCTGGGGTGTTGACGATCGAGGCAAGCCTTTCGCAAGATTACTTTGGAGTTTAAAAGTAATGAATGAAATTCATGACAAGATGAGAAATCACACTCATGTCATTAGGATGAGTGTTTTTTTTCAGTTGGAAGGAGTGCCTCTCTCGCAATCTGATATTCTCGTATTGGGGCCCCATTTGCGTCTGAGTTGAAATTTGTTTCATTAACTCCCATTACGGGTATCTCATTCTAGGGGTAACAAATTTTGTTGAGGAAGACTTAGTCTTTGGGTTGGTTTGGGTTGGTTGGTTTGGGGGTCACTCTGAGGTGGAAGTTTGTGTAAACAGGGAATTAAATGGCCCTGTCACAAGGTCACCAAACGCTCAGAGTTCAGTTGGATTGTTTCACCTCTGAGCGGCACTGTTTTTTCAAACAATGAAAAAAGGGCCAAATCACGAAGAACCCGAGGGCTCAGAGAAGGCTGGGGGAATGGGACCCACTGGACAACTGTTAGGAGACAGATGATAGCCTCCCATCAAGGCCATCCAACATATTCTTTAACGTGCACAAGATATGACTCTCTCCTGCACACGGGACCACGGTTTAGCATCACATCCAACGGCCAGCGGCCTTTCCAAAACCATTGGCGTCCCCTACTATTCGAGAACAGAGCGGGGAGTTTTGTTGAGCCCCGGCATAAGCCGTGGCCCCGTGTGCGGGAGAGCCATACTCTATAAACGTTAAAGAACACGCTTGGTAGCTTTAACGGGAGGATATCATCTGTCCCCAACAGGGCAATGGGTCACCTTCCCCAATCTTCTCTGCGCCTTCGGGGTTCTTATGATCTGGCCATTTAGCGCATTGTGTACAAAAAAGTGCCACTCAGAGGTAAAACAACCCAACCCTTTAAACAAATGCCAAACGTTTGTGCCATCACAATATCTTTGATTTTGGGCAGGGTTGGATTGTTTTACTTCTCAGCAGTACTTTTGTACATAAAATGGGAAAAATGGTCAGGTTACAAGAACCCCAAGGACCAGTAATTTCTCATACCAGACTTAGAGGTCTTTTAAGAAAAAAAAAAGGACTCACTAAACAGCTATTAGCAGACAGATGAAAGTTCCCGTCAAAATCATTCAGCGTGTTCTTGAACGCGCAACGGGTGTGGCTTTTCAGCACAAGGAATCATGGCTTTACCTCATCAGAAGGACTGCACTCTTTCCAAGCCCGTCCGTGTCCCTTTTCTAACCGGGGACAGAACGTGAGATTGCGGAGACAAATCTCATCACAGGCACAATTGCGCCTGAACTTAGAACTTAGGAACAGCAGCCTGGAGGACAGACGAACGACAACCTTTGTACACCTTATGAGTATGCCCTTTCCCATGGTGGTCAGAGGATGAGTAGCGGAGGATCCTAACGATCAGTGGGGATTCGACAATTCGAATCTGGGAACATTGATTATAGGACTCTGGCTCTACTCCTAAGATAAATGGCCCGTTACAAATCAGTATTCCTGCACTACCATAATATTAGGTAATTTTCATATTGTGCCAATGGGAATCTAATTTCGAAGCTCTATAACTTCTGAAATATGCATTTAATGCAAATATCTGACTGAGGATAAATTAAAGATCTTAATCAGTTCTATGTAAATATCAAACATCGATAATATTCGTTCAGTATTTAAAGAGTCGTCGTCATCATCATCATCATCAAGCAGCCATGGGCTACGGAGATCCAACCAGACCGTGCACTTTAATTCTCCAAGCATATGTCCTGAGCTACATCTGCTGCATCCGGCCACTGCACACCAATTCTAACAAGGTCCTGTTTGGCATTGTCTGCCCACTGCATCCTAGGTCTCCCCTTCTTTCTGAGGCCTTTAGGCACACTGTTCATAACCCTATTCGCCAATCTATAACTATCCATACGGGCAACATGGCCAAACCAACGGAGTCTCTCTCTGCACAATATGCTGCTTAAAGGAGGTTGCAAAATCCTTTGCCTAACCTCATCATTAGTTACAAAGTTGAACCACCTAATGCCCAAGATGCTGCGTAAGCATCAGAATCAAAGCATCTAGTTTCCTGTTATCTTGTTTACAAAGTGTCCAAGTTTTACTACCATGAGTAACCTTAGAAAGAACCAAACTATTATACAGTCTAATTTTAGTCTTTAGGTGTATACGCCTATTTCTCCACACTCTCCATAGATTCTTAACAGTCCCGGCAGCAATCCCTATTCGTCTGTTAATCTCATGCCGCATATCACCAGTATAAAGATATTATATATTTAAAAGTAAATTGTCTTGTAAAAATCATTTGTTATTGTCTAATATTAAAATAATCAACTTATAAACACAATCAAAGTTGTGTTTATAAGATAAACTTCTAAAACAGTTTAGAAAAATACTTATTATTTCAGTTTTAATTAATTTCTAAGTTAAATTCTTATGTCTCATTACTGTTGTGAAATATGTATTTTAGCTTCCATAACTCTTTAAATACTAAACGAATAATGTTGAAAATCGATAATTTTAACTTCAGCTACATTTTTTCATTAATTGCATATTATAGAGCTTCAACGCAAGACTCCCATTGACATAATATTTCTTATAATATCATAAAATATTATTGATAGAGATTCCCTAATATTTTGACAGGGCGGTGTAAATTAACTCCCATATTTTATTAAATAATTAAGTAACAAAAGTAATTTTGTGTCCAAAATGCCAAGAAACTCTCCAAGTTGGATTTTTTTTGGGGTGGGGGGTGGGGGTTGGGTGGGGTGGGGGTATAGATTAAAATCATTATTTATTTGCAAAACCTCAGATTTATAGCATTTAAAAAGAGGGGGGTCGAGGGAAAACTACTGCAGCTGTTTCAAGTGTCACACCAGGCCTATTGAGCAGAGTTATGTAATGAAATTGAATATCAGCCACACATTGATAATAATAATCCACATTAAAATAATAATAGCATCCACATTGAAGACTGTTAAACCAACACTCCCTTAATATTTGGCATTCCTCAGGTTCGAGTCCCGCCTAGGCCAGGGTTGAAATTTATTCCGAAAACCTCCTCGCCCTGTCCACAGTCAGTAGGGGACACAGATGGGTTTGGAAAAGCCATTGTCTCTGGGATGGGCGTTACGTCGTAGTCCCGTGTGCGAGAGAGCCATACCTTGTGCACGTTAAAGAACACGTGGGATGGTCTTGAAGGGAGGCTACTCTCTGTCTCTTAATAGCTGTCCAGTGGGTCCCCTCATCCCCAACCTTCTCTGAGCCTTCGGGGTCGTTGTGACCTGGCCTTTTAAGTCCATTGTGTGCAAAAAATTGCCGTTCAGAGGAAAATTAACAACTCTCTAACACATAACTTTACAACTATGCTATGACATCAACATAAGAAATCAAACGTCTAGATATTTCAAATATATTTATTTCTATATTATTACTGGTAGATTTTAATACTAAATTTAACACTATTTATAAAATGTACATTATTTAGAAAATAATTATTTTCATATATTAGCATTATCATAATGTAATAAATATGAATAATTTTCATCTAAAATGGTATATTTTTAAATTAACATTAATATAAAAATTAGTATTAGAATACATCAGTAATAATAATAATAATAAAAATATATAAGAAAATCTAGATTTTTTTCTTGTTTCATAATTACGGACTTTGACATCATAACTTAGTTCTTAGTTAAAGGTGTTGTTATAGGTGTTGATTGAACGTTTAATTATTCTGTTATAAGTGTTGATTGAAAGCAAAATGAAACTTTGAGATCTGCTTGATAATTTATTGTTCACACAATTACCTTTGTTAATTATTTAATGAAATATAGACCTTTAAAATAATCTTTTATAACGACCCTGTGCATGAAATAGGATAATACGATACAAAATCTATGCTACAATACAAAACAGTAATTTATTGTTAAGATAAACAGTGAAGAAACGATAATTCTATGATAAATTTGGCTTAAAAATATTATATTGCTGCGGCTCAGTAATTTCTTCAATATCTTACCTATAATTGCTTTGCAAGGCAAATTTTATAATGCAGAGGAATAGCTACAGCTACGGTAAGCGAAAATAGTCTTGTTGTACGGATACTTCAAAAGAAACGAGATAGCTCAAGTCATGTTGGTTAAAACAGCTTAGACAAGCATCTCTGACAGCTGTTTCAAGCGAGAAAACGTTACTAAAGAAGAACAAGGAGATAAAAAAAGAAAACTCCACAAGCATAATGTTTGTGCATCACGTTGTCTTTCAGCAAAAGATCGT
Source organism: Ryuthela nishihirai (assembly GCA_038380435.1). Lineage (NCBI taxonomy): Eukaryota > Metazoa > Arthropoda > Arachnida > Araneae > Heptathelidae > Ryuthela > Ryuthela nishihirai. Next base: position 17,176,773 of record JAWZYU010000007.1, read on the forward strand.
TGTAAACGTTGCAACGTTAAATTTAACGCATTCACCTTCAGTTTTGCAGCCGCCAGTAGTTGCTTATTCATCTCATTCAGCTTGTTTACATACACTTTACGGTTACGGATCGATGCTAGCGAACAATGCTGCACCGTGTGTGGTCTCTTACTCTTTCAACTTTCTTGGGAAGAAACGTAACTTTTTCGAGAAGTAAATGGCAAACTTAGTTACCAGTTTAGTCGAACTAGAATTAGGGCCTTAGCCTGAGAAACGCATTGGTGTGAAAATCACGTAAATTGTAATCATTTTAAATGCTTACTTTTTTTTTATCCAGCTAGGTTACCTATTATTCATTTAAATTGCAAATTGATGGCGATAAATTAAATTTGCAAGGCAAAGGATATTAAATCTTTTAGTTAAAGTCTAGGGAGAGTTCAATTTTTTTTTCATCGGCGATACTTCTTGTCTTCTTCGTTAAGTGTTTTATCAGAAAATATGTGAAATAATTAAATTTTAAATCCGATTATAAGTTTAATGTAGGATAATCGGGTATTTCAAGAAGCTGATGGATTACACAATATTTTAGGGATAAAAATGTGTTTTAACTGATTTGACTTAAGGCGATTTACAAAATGAGTTTGTTGAACATCCAAAAGGAGAGTTAGAAATTCAGTGAATTAGAATTCATGTCGAATTCTAAGGGCAGTTTTATAAATTTTATTAAAAAGGTGTATCTTGAACTTCAAAGAGGTGCTAGAGGTGTGATCAAAATTGATAAATATATGAAACCTCCAAGATAAGCGTCACAAGTATGGTAAAACGCGAATGTCAGACTAATACCAGCTATAACAGAAGGCAGTACAACTAAGTTATGACGTCATCGTAGATTGGTTGTTTAACTCTTTTACCGGCACTTTTTTTTTTCATAAAATAGGCTAAATGGCCAGATCACAAGGACCCCAAAGGCTCAGAGAAGGTTGAGGGAGGGGACTCATTGTAACAGCTGTTGGGAATCAGATAGTAGCCTCCCGTCAAGGTCACCAGCATGTCCTTTAGCGTGCACAGGTATGGCTCTCCCACACACAGGTTGAGGGAGGGGACTCATTGTAACAGCTGTTGGGAGTCAGATAGTAGCCTCCCGTCAAGGTCACCAGCATGTTCTTTAGCGTGCACAGGTATGGCTCTCCCACACACAGAGCCACGGCTTAACGTCCCACCCAACGGATAGCGGCCTTCCAAGCCCATCGGTGTCGCCTACTGACCGTGGGGGTGGGGAGTTTTGCGGAGATAAATCTCTATGCTGACCGAACTCGGAATCGAAACTGCAGATTGCGAGTCTGGCCCGCTTTCGACTGAGTCACCCCCGCCCCCGTCATCGTAGGCAATCTTAACGTTATGTATATATTATTCCTTATATATTTTTTTTATTATTACCAGTAAATTTTAATACTAATCTCTATACTGTTGTTCATTTATAAATATGCGTTATTTAAAATAATTTATATTAGTACGTATTAATACTAATAAATGCGAATAATTTTAATTCTAAAAAGGTTATATTTACAAATAAACATTAGTATAAAGATCGGTATTAAAATACACCAGTAATAATAATAATGAAGAAATAAATTATAAGAAATGTCTAGATTTTTAGGCTTACTTATGCTGACGTCATAAGCGAATTGTACGGCCTTCTGTTATAGGAGGTTTTGGTCAAACTCCAACGTCCAATATCAGTGAGTGCTATAAGTATGATAAAAATTGATAAATATAATGAAATTCGAAGATAAGCGTCATAGGTTCTATAAAAAGCGACTGTATTGCGATTTTAGAGGATTTTTTTCCCCAATTTATTTTTAGGTCGGACATAAGATATTCGACTAAAATAAAATTATACAAATACAACTGTTTAGGATTTCAAAACAGGTAGACAAGTTTGAAATTTAGTATAAAACGACGGGGTTTTCGGGTCTGGGGGTGGGGAGTCCAGACCCACTCACTCTTCTGTGTACTTTACTGATCCAAGAGGATTGTTAAAAGTTAGATTAAAAGCGATGATGTTGAACTTCCAAGATGTTTTTTAAAGGTGCTATTAAAAATAAAAAGGGAACACAGATGGACTTCAAAAAAAAAAAAATGTTATAAGCTCCATAAAACTGTGCGTCTTTTACATACAAGAAGAGTCTTATCGATATGATTAAACGTTATAATGCGAAAGTTCCTAGAGAATTTGGATTAAAAGCGAGTGTGTTAAATTTCGAAGAGTGCTTTAGTACGTTAAAAGTGATTTTCCAAGAGGAGTGTTCCAAGTTCGATTAAAATTGTGTGAGAGATATTTCAAGTGTCCGATTAAAAGTGATTATATAATACAGTGGACCTTCCTTATAGCGCTGCTCGCTATACCGCGCACTCGGTTATAGCGCGGTCGATGTTCGCGATAAGTTCAAACATGTTCATACAGGTCCGTGCGGCGTTAGTGAGTATCGCATTTTATTGTTACTGCGTATTGAGTAATTGTGTATGTATTGAGTTCCTGCATGTATTTTGAATAGTGTTTTATTATTGTATGCATGATGAGTAAAAGAAAAGCTTACAGTGTGAAATTTATTGTGTCGCCACCGCGCCGCTCGGTATAACGCGGTTCACCTTATAACGCGAGTGTTGTTTCCCGCCCGACATGCGCGTTAAATCGGGGGTCCACTGTATATATTAAAAATGATACACAAGATCAGTGGTACAAGTTCGATTAAAATCCAATGTAATGAACTTCTAAGATTAATGCTACAAGTATGCAGTGATGAAAGTAGATTTTATTTCTTGCCGGTATGCTTCAAAGCATAGCTATATGTGGAAAATCATGACCAGGCGGACACTCCACTGAAACCATCTTACAGGGGTAATAAAGTGAAGTGTATGGTGAAGAAAGTACATAAACTGACCAGTATTTTGTATTTCTCCCCTGTTTGCAATAGAGCGAATGATTTAGAGGTTTTAAATTATATAATTTGAGAGGTTTTAAACAGAGGTTTTAAATATTATTACACTCGAATACTTGCTGAATCCATTGTATTGGCTGATTTCAGCCTTATTGAAAATGACAGTAATAATGAAAATAAAATGTAGATTTGTTATCTAGCGTAATGTTTTTTTAAAATGATTTTATTCCTTAAAATTAAAATCAAATTTTTTTAGAAAGAAAAACAAACTTTTCACTTATATTTAAATTTTATTACTCAACTTGCATATTCTAATTACAGATGCCAAATTTAAGGATTGTTTTAGGATAAAATATATGCACGAAGTGCGAAAATTTCTCCTCTGAAATATCCACGACAATAGATGCAAAATTGCAACATTCTCATATCCAAAATGCGGCAAAAGGAGTGACTTTTGCCAAAGTCACAAATTGAGATTTTTTCTTCTTGCAAGTCGCTTTGTTTTAAGAGTCAACGATTGTTTTATCTCTTCTTTCTCTCCCCTGTCGATCGTAAAAGTTGTGATGCGATAAGAGGAGAGCTGTACTGTTTCTGCTTGAGTCAAAAGTTGATCTTATCATCAGTCCCGGCCTTAGCAAATGCAGGTCCCATACGTTGAAAAACAAACAACAATTAAAAAAAAACAACCAAACTGCTATACATTTTACACTGCACATAACGTTGCTATTTCTAAAATCTGCAGTTCTTACAAAATAAAATGGGTTGTTTTACCTCTGAGCGGCACTTTTTTGCACACCATGGGCTAAATGGCCAGGTCACATGGACCCCGAAGGCTCAGAGAAGGTTGGGGGAGGGGACCCACTGGAACAGCTGTTGGGAGACAGATGGTAGCCTCCAGTCAAGGCCATCCAGCGTGTTCTTTAACGTGCACAGGGTATGGCTCTTCGCACACGGGGCCACGGCTTAACGTCCCATCCAACGGACGGCGGTCTTTCCAAGCCCATCGGTGTCCCCTACTGACCGTGGGCAGGGCGGGGAGTTTTGCGGAGATAAATCTCAACGCTGACCCAGCTGGGACTCGAACCTGGGAACTACAGATTACGAGCCTGGCGCGCTACCAACTGAGCCACCCCCGCCCCTCTTACAAAATAGGACAACGATTTCCTCTTTAGAGTAAAAATTTACACCCTTCACGGAGATTATAACCTTAGCGCGGGCACCCCCTAGAGGGCAAGGCACGATTGGGACCTATCGGCCAAAGGCCAGTCTTTCTTATCATATAATAATACAGAAGGCTGTAAAATGTTTCCACTTCAATATAAAGTGATATTTATAAGTTGTTTTGTTTTTCTTTTAGTCAAATTTTTTGATGATGCTTTACTAATCTAGTATGAAGATATCGTTGCTTATTCTTTCCACTGCCCACATAACACCACCACATGCTATTCAATAGTATAAATGTTTTACAATAATACAACAAGCCGCCTCGATGGTACAGATGCTCAAAAAAATATCCGAACACTATGGTTTATTACAGAATTCAGAAAAACTATCTGGCAACGATTTTTTTTAGAAATTAGTGATCTGGCAACCTTCGTGTCACGTGACGCGATGAAAAGGCCTATACAAGCTATGAGTAGTTTCTAAGACACTCATGGAAAAATTACGTTATCACCAAAAGTAAAACTTGCCAACGTAAGTAAAAGCTTTTGAGGGGCGGGGGTGTCTCAGTCGGTAGCGCGCTAGGCTCGTAATCTGTAGTTCCCAAGTTCGAGTCCCAGCTGGGTCAGCGTTGAGATTTATCTCCGCAAAATTTCCGCGCCCTGCCCACGGTCAGTAGGGGACACCGATGGGCTTGAAAAGGCCGCCGTCCGTCGGATGGGACGTTAAGCCGTGATCCCGTGTGCGGGAGAGAGCCATACTCTGTGCACGTTAAAGAACACGCTGGATGGCCTTGACGGGAGGCAACCATCTGTCTCCCAACAGCTGTTCCAGTGGGTCCCCTCCCCCAACCTTCTCTGAGCCTTTGGGGTCCTTGTGGCCTGGCCATTTAGCCCATGGTGTACAAAAATGTGCCGCTCAGAGGTAAAATAATCCAATAAAAGCTTTTGAAAGTTTTGTGGGACGATAAAATTTTTCATATTCCCTGAATTTACATTAACATAAAATTACAAAACTAATTACCTTCCCCCATCAATCTTTAAACTTTTTTTTAAAATTTGTTAAGGCCTGTACCCAATCGTCCCCATTAAATTACCATCAGTGATTCTCAGAAATGTTAGAATTTTGAATTCAGAAGAATATAAAATTATTTTCCGAAAATATATTCAGAAGAGGAAAACAGAAGAAATGAATATATACGCATCCTACAGCAGATAAATATGAATTAAAATTTGAAAACAGAAAATGCATTTTACAGGTTCCGCCTTTGGTGGTAAAATTAAAAACAAGCCCAGACAGCTACAGCGGATATAAACGCCCATTGTCGGTGAACACTTAATGACTCCCCTAGAGACAGATCTGGTTGGAGTCGCTATTGTCTGTCCAGTTACACAGTCTCCTTGTTAATCGTTCAAAGAGAGAAAGCATTACTTACTCTCCCTTGGCAGAAATTCCCTGTCGGCAGAAATGGAACATGAAGTATAATGTTTCCAACGGCTTGGCATCTAAAGCGTTAAAGTGTAGTAGCGTAATGAAAAGTTGAGGAAATTTTCTTAAAAAAAAGGAATAATAATTTTAATCAAATGCTCAATTAAAGCTGCATCAAAGTGTAAAATAAATCGGTAACTACACTTCTACTGAAAACTATCTTACCGATACGCCGTACCGACAAATAATTTATTGCGGGTACGGCTTACAGTCGCTCCAAAAAATCCGAACACTATGGTCAAATACAGAATTCAGAAAAAATATCTAACAACGATTTTTTTTAGAAATTAGTGATCTGGCAACCTTCGTGTATACGAATCACTAATTTCTAAAAAAAATCGTTGTCAGATGTTTTTTCTGAATTCTGTAATCAACCATAGTGTTCGGATATTTTTGAACGACTGTACCAACACATACTGGCCTCTATTACCACTGCAAGTATGATTATAATTGATTATGTGGAACGTCTAAGAGGTACAGTAGCTCAAAAAAGTATCCGAACACTACGGTTGATTGCAAAATTCAGAAAAAATATCTGGCAACGATTTTTTTAGAAATTAGTGATCTGGCAACCTTCGTGTCACGTGACACGAAGGTTGCCAGATCACTTAGTAGTGTTCGGATACTTTTTTGAGCGACAGTACACTGATAAAAAGTTTCGGTCTCAATGCTTGTGACTAAAAAAAAATCAAGCTAGAATCAACATAATAATGATAGTGATATCTGTCAGGATAGGGACGTACCCAGAGAGAGGGGAACGACTGCGGGTCCGAACCTCTCCACCCCCCCCGGAAATTTGGTAATCTTACACCAAATCTCAAACTTGTCTACCTGATTTGAAATCCAAAACACTTGTCTTTGTATAATTTTAGTTTACAAATAAAAATAAATAAATAAATATCCCCTCAAGCAGCTGCTTGCTACAGAGGTCTGACAGGAGCCTGTCAGTTTATATGCCATAGTAGAAGGTCTGTGAGGATGGCGGGACCTCAGCAGAAAAGCGACACAAACATCCATGCCTAACTCGGGACTCGAACCTGGTCCCTTTGATCAGTAGCCAAGCACGCTTACCACCCGGCTATGGGAGCTCCATAGTATGTATCAGACACTAAAAATACAGTTAAAAAACTATTAAATTTTATTCCATATAGAATATCATTTTAACTTTTCCTCCCAAACGAATTTCTCAGACCCACCCAGAAATTAATCCTGGGTCCGTCCTTGCGTGCTGACACCAGTAGAGAATACATTTCGTCCTGACATCGCCGTGTGCCTTAAGGTTGCCGATGGCTCAATTTCTATGCAAGTTGATAAATTCTATCTTCATACCCTTCCACTTCATTATACACTTCGGCTTCATCATACCTTCCACTTCAGATGGAAAGGATGCAAGATTGCTATTCTCCGGTGCGACCATCTACATCTAAGCCTGAGTCATCTTACCTACACGAACGAGATGTCCCTTGACTACAAATAGACACCTTAAGCAACGATCCAGACAATTGATATGTAACGTTTGTTATCTTAAAATCTTCTACAGCGTAGTTTTCATTGAAACGTTTAAAGCCTTTAAATAAAATATTTTAGTTAAATAAATACGTAATTTGTGCTTTTTTTTTCTTTACGATAAATATAAGAAAATAGGTGTAATAATACTCTAGTTAATTTTGAAAGTTTGCAAAAACCTCTTACATGGTATGATGGACTGATACCTGCTGTAAGAGAAGGCTGGGTGGACCAGGCAAAATATCATCATAAATAATCGTATAATTTGAAAACATTCTATACCTTTATTTCTGTTATTTTACGGGTGAACATTTATATTAATCTTTACACTAATATTTAGTTATAAATATATTTTATTTAGAAGGAAAATTATTTGTATTGATTAGCATTATGGTCAGTGCTAAAAATACGAATGGTTTTCCTTTTAAACAAATTATATTTATAAACAAACATTACTATAAAGATCAATATGAATGCACACCAGTAAAATAATAGAAATAAATACATAGGATTAAAAAATTTCATAGCTGACATTTTGTCCTGCGACCTTAAGTTAGAAAAGGTGTTGGTTACATATTTCCCGTTTTATGCGTTTTGGAATACGCAGCGATTTCCAGGAAAGTAATTACCACATATAATGGGAATCGACTGTATGTTTCTTATTGGAATACATCCATTAACATAATGCATATTTCTTCTGTGTATATTCAAGATAAAATATTATTAAATTATAAAACTTTAGCATTGTGAGTATTTCATGAATAGTGGTGTATTATATATGAAAGAGGAGAGAAAAAAGAAATCAAGAAAACAATTTTTTTTGTAATTTTCAGCAGTTTCTTTTGGTGCTTCTAGCAATGAGAGAGAGAGCAGCCAAGATTTATGGGATCATAAAGACTAAAACGTGTGCAAAGGGTAAGATTAATTTCACGCCTGAGGAATCACTGCGAACATTCATCACTGAAAGATCACTTGCGCTCCTTAAGAAAGAAAATCATCTAATAGGAATCTGATTTAATTAAAGCGGTATTATTAATGTCGAAGACAACTTCCTAACAAAAGAATGTAGGAAATCGTTATTTTCCTAACTTTGGCCGTCAAAAAAAAAATCTTTTCATCCGGGTTTCACTGTTTTATTGGACGGTTCCTTTGAGTCTGGAAAGCATAGTGGGTTGAAATAGCAATTAAGCTGAGGCATTAAAACTCTCACTAAAATTTTACTGCCAAAACGAATTAGAAAAAAAAAAGGGAGGGAATCACATTTTCTAATTCATTAAAGTTACATCGCTGACGAAGTAATTTGCAATGGTGTTATTTATTTATTCGTAATTCATTATAGTGAATGGCTTGCTTTAATGGGGTGCATCTATTTTTGAGTTATTTGTGGTAGCTTTATCGTCAAACAATAGTTAACGGAAGCGGTAAAAGAGTTCTGGAACGGTCCGGATCGGTGTTGTGACGTAACAGCAACATTCTGTGCATGTAGAAGTAATAATTGTTATTAATAATTGCAAATTAGAAAAATTTGTATTGCTGTATTCCGCAAGAATTATTTTATATATTTTCAGGAAAAAATATTAATATATAAAATTATGCCCCGTTTTTCGTCCAGTCCAGAATTTGAGTCGGAAAATTCATTCAGGTTCAATTTAATTATACTATATGAATACTAACCGGATATAGTATAGATATATATAAGGACATTTTATTTTAAAGGTAGCGAGATATCACCGATAAAGTACAACAAATCCTTTTTTTTTGTTACACTAAAATGTAATTAAGGATAAAGATCTCAATCAAATGTATCTAAATATCGGTTTTCAACATTATTCATAGAAGTGACGTCCTAGACCTGATTATAGTCAAACGATCACCTAGACACCGGGCCCGGACAGCTGGTGAGCAAAAGGAGGGATTTTAAATATGCAAAAATATTTATGTGACTCTATTTGACTAGAGTATACATGAAATCTATTAAAGCGTAATATATTTATTTTAAATTTTAAAAAATATTTGTAAATATTTTAAAATTAATTCTATTGCTTAAAAAAAGAGTTACCAGTATTATTTGAAGAACTAAAACTTTAATTATATACCTATAAATTAAAAAAAATTATTCCTTTGTGAGTGCACTGACCAGGCCGATATGACACAGGTGGCTGAGTTAGCCGATATGATTGTAGGTACCTCATTTTTTGAGGCCCTTTTTTATTTAATAATCGTTTCGAAACTGACCTATTTTAGAGAGATATTAATTCAATATGACGTTTGTAGGTTAATAACATACGTAAGGATCTATATTATTATTATTACAAACCGTTTATATTTATTTCTCGTCTGATTTTATTTTCTACTTAAAAATTATTGCTACTTATTCAGCAACTTTTTTGTTTTAGTCTTGAAAAATTCCGTATATTTCTTATTGAAAGTTTTCATTTAATTACCCGAAAAAAAAAAACATATATCCATATCAACATACGCACAGAGTTGACGGGAAAAACGGTAGACTACTCTTCCTCCATAAATAAAAAGGCCAAAACTAAAAATTCCGTCATTTTGAAGATAGAGATAACCTGATCCCGGAAGATACGTTACGCACAAAACCATGGAAATGACGTCACAGACCACACCCACTAGAAGTGACACCATCAAACAATCCTCAAAAATAATAAAAATAAATTATTAAATACATGATTCTAACTTTCGAGGCCTTTTTCTACGACGTCACTTCTGGGACTTTTCGATGACGTCACCACCGGAACTAGGTTGGTGTTGCTACTATTTATTTTATTCAGCATGATTTTTTTTCTACTTTGATGCAGAATAATTAATCCATAGACATAACCTTCGAAATTTTGTTGTTGAGGCCATCGATTATTTAAATAATTGATATTTTAATATACACAGCCTGGATAAAACGTAGATAATTTCAATGCTATGCCACTTAGTGCAAGTTAAATTCGGTGCTCCATAACTTTAAAATAAGCTTTTTACGATAAAATTTTCCTGCAGGTAAAGATTTCTTCATCTTCTGCTAATACGATGATGGGATTTTTATCCAAGGCATGCTTATATATTCCAATAAATATATCAGTATGTATCTATATATATATACACTCAGTGCTCACTGAATTATGATGACTTCCCTCCATGTTATGTCAGTGGAGGTGTTATGAATTGATTGGATTGGATTTACCTCTGAGCGGCACTTTTTTGCACACCATGGGCTAAATGGCCAGGTCACAAGGACCCCGAAGGCTCAGAGAAGGTTGGGGGAGGGGACTCACTGGAACAGCTGTTGGGAGACAGATGGTAACCTCCCGTCAAGGCCATCCAGCTTGTTCTTTAACGTGCACAGGGTATGGCTCTCCCGCAAACGGGGGCACGGCTTAACGTCCCATCCGACGGACGGCGGCCTTTCCAAGACCATCGGTGTCCCCTACTGACCGTGGGCAGGGCGGGGAATTTTGCGGAGATAAATCTCAACGCTGACCCAACTGGGACTCTAACCTGGGAACTACAGATTACGAGCCTGGCGCGCTACCGACTGAGCCACCCCCGCCCCCGGAGGTGTATGTCAATCGAAGCTCTATAACATCTAAAGTAAGCGTTTTATGAGAAAATATAACGGAAGATAAAGATCTGAATCAAACGTATCTAAATTTCGATTTTCAATAATGTCCAATTTGTACTTAAAGAGTTATGGACTTTGAATATTTAACAGCAACAATGCAAGTCTTAGGAAAATTGAAAAATATCGAAAACTTATTCACATTATTTTTTCAAACATGCGTCTGTTTTATTAAATGGTGTGAAATAATACTTTTTATTCAAATTATAATTAACTTCTGAGTTAAATTCTAACGTTAGGCATTGCTGTTATTAAATATCCAACCTTCCATAACTGTTTAAATACTAAGGGAATATTGTTGAAATCGAGATTTAGATAGATTTTATTGAGATCTTTAATTTATCTTTCGTTACATTTTCTCGTAAAACGCTTAGTGTAGAAGTTAAAGAGCTTGGAAGTTAGCTTCTACTGACATAACATGGAGGGATGGGGTCATAATTTAGTGCGTACTGGGTGTATATTGAGATTTGCAAAAAAGGTTAAAAAGTCTGGGTCAAGGAATAGTTTGTTTACCGGAAAATTGAGCCTGCAGCAGTTTTTTCTTTTGGGTAACGTTCGCAAAAATGCATATTGGCAACTTGGCAGTTTTCCACCCCATTAGAAACGTGCAACACTTCCTCGACTGTCAGGGGCGGGGGTGGCTCAGTCGGTAGCGCGCCAGGCTCGTAATCTATAGTTCCCAGGTTCGAGTCCCAGCTGGGTTAGCGTTGAGATTTATCTCCGCAAAAATTCTCCACCCTGCCCACGGTCAGTAGGGGACACCGATGGGCTTGGAAAGACCGCCGTCCATCGGATGGGACGTTAAGCCGTTGGCCGGGAGAGTATGTGCGGGAGAGCCATACCCTGTGCACGTTAAAGAACACGCTGGATGGCCTTGACGGGAGGCTACCATCTGTCTCCTAACAGCTGTTCCGGTGGGTCCCCTCCCCCAACCTTCTCTGAGCCTTTGGGGTCTTCTAAAATTTGCTATATTTTTTAAACAGATTTGGATCATCTGTAATTGCCTAAATACGTGATTGTACGAACCAAAATTATATGCACGGGTACCTATCATATCCTTCCGTATTGTGCTAAAAAACTAGAGTCCACAGCGAGAATCATATTTCGGGCCTCCATTTTTTCCGAATTTTATACTTATTGTTTGAATTTAAATTCACCCGCCGCTCACCCGTAACATCATAATTATTTGACCTCCTGGTCCCAAATCTTTTTACTGGTTATTCCTCTGTCCAGGAATGGAACAGTTAGTAGCACTCTAGGATTTTAATCTTTTGTTTTCAGATTCGGTCCCCATTAAGCGAAAGCTGAGATTTATTTTTCCTAACTCCCGTTCTGTCCTCGGTAAGAAAAGCGGAAAGGCCGTCCGTCGGAAGAGACATTAAACCATGTTTCCTTGCAATAAGAGTCATATCCTGTGCACGTTTTAGCTTCAAGGCCATACAATGTTAAAGCACGCTGGATGGCCTTCAGGTAGGCTTCCATATATCTCCTAACAGATGCACAGTGGGTCCTCTTCCTCAACATTCTCTGAGACTTTGGGGTCTTTGTGATCTGACCATTTAACCCATTGTATGCACAAAAGCTCCTCTCAAAGGTAAAACAGCTCAATCCAGTTTGTTCGGAAGATAATAAAAAGCCTAACTTGCAAAAGCTTGTAGTCGAAGCCATCCATTACCAGAAGAACTGATATTTTAGTACAATATACACCTGGGGCTGTGGTGGCTCAGTTGGTAGTGCGCCAAGCTAGTCATGTGCAGTTCCAAGGCTCAAGTCCCACCTGTGCCAGCGTATCTCCATAAAACTCCTCGCTTTGCCCTCGATCAGTAGGGGACACCATGTGCTTGGAAAAGCCGTCGTCTATCGGATGGAACATAAAGCCTTGGCCCTGTGTGAGGTAGATCCATACCATTGCATGGCACGTAAACGAGCATGCTGGATGGCCTTGAAAGAAGGCTACCATCTGTCTCCCAACAGCTGTCCAGTGGGTCTACTCCCCCCAACCTTCTCTGAGCCCTTAGGGTCTTTGTGACTTGTCCATTAAGACAATTGTTTGCCACAAAGTGCCGCTCAGATTTAAAACAACTCAAACCAACAATATACACCGCAAAAAAACGAGTTTAAGTTTGAAATCCCTTTATCTTTTATTTTTCATTTCATTGGGATGGGGAGAGTACAAGAGACTCGTTCAAAGATAGTTTCTCCATAAAGTTTATTCTCCAAGTTTATAATTTGGCTACCCATTGACGTCATATGAAAATTACCTTTTTTTTACTTTTGCCTAGGCACTGTATGCGCGAAAAACAAAACGATGCAGACATTCGTTTGGGAGTCATTTACATACAAACAAACTCTGAAAAAGCAAACACCGAGAGCGTCTGATAAAATAAGGAACGTTCGCTTTGGTCAATAATCCCTTGGTCTTTAAGCCTTAATCTATTTTCTACAAACTTCCAAAGCCACAATGTCCAATCAGAAAAAAGTAAAATCTCGTAAAAAATCCCCAAAAAACCTTCAAATACTTCATATTTCACGACCCTGGCTTTCAGAAAGTCGTACTCATTTCGTCCCTTTATACTTACTTCCGAGCACAGCTAACACATCTAAAGGCTCTATAACGGCAACATCTCATCCATTCCGAAATTAATTTCAGGGGGGCTCGAGCAACCACTGGTCATCCCTCGTGAAGTAATGGGTTCGACAAAGAGAATGTTCTCTAAATTACATTAGCGTCGCTGTCCCAAACCCAATCTCATCTGTAGCAGTCATCGTCTGTCGTTAAGGAAATCTGAACGTCGGACATGGCAGCTATCGCGGTGCGGTCGACCATTGCAAACAAAAGGACACAGCTCAGGCGGATTCCTTTTTTCTTATTTCCTTTTCCTCTTGTGGTGTGGGCTAGGCGCGACACCGGAGCAAGCTGGGAAGAAGACTGCACCATCTTGCTAATACAGAAAACCAATCAAAGAATGGAGCAGTTGGGAAAGCTGATATCTCCCTTCAGAGAAACGGTAGAATAGATACAAACGAATCGTGGTTTTCATGCGCGTTTGTTTTTTTTATTATTTCCATTCGTTTCTATATCTATGTGTGTTTATTTTTTTACATTCGTCTTTTAGTCTAGTGCTTTGTATATTATACCTCGTGACCTTAATGGGAATTCAAGAAAATGAAACATATAAATGTACATATGTTAACGGTAGAGTTGAGGTGTTACTGATGATTTAACTTGTTGGAGGAGACAGTGAGTCTTTCATTTTGATTAGTTGAGTTGATGTGATCTTTTAGTGCGATTGTTACCAAATATTCAGCATAATAAGGTAATCTAAAATGTATGGATGCAGAAATGTGTACAAATACCGGACATAAAAATGCAAGCACTTTCACGAGCTATACATGAAAGTGCTCAACTTAGAGTTGGGTTGTTTTACCTCTGAACTGCACTTTTTTGCACACAATGGGCTAAATGGCGAGGTCACAAGGACCCCGAAGGCTCAGAGAAGCTTGGGAGAGGGGACCCACTGTAACAGCTGTTGGGAGAGAGATGGTAGCCTCCTATTAAAGCTACCCAGCGTGTTCTTTAACGTGCACAAGGTATGACTCTCCCGCATACGGAGCCACGGCTTAACGTCCCATCCGAAGGACGGCGGTATTTCCAAGCCCATCGGTGTCCCCTACTGACCGTGGGCAGGGCGAGGAGTTTTGCGGAGATAAGTCTCAATGCTGACCCAGCTGGGTCTCGAACCTGGGAACTGCAGATTATGAGCCTGGCACGCTACCGAATGAGCCACCCCCGCCCCATCAACTTAGAGAGAAAGATGTAGTAATAAATCAACTACGTTCTGAGATTTCTTTGGAGTGCAATGAACTTGAACAGTATCAACACAGAAACGCTATCAGTAGTTTTTGAGTGGAAGAAGTAGATACGCCTATTGATGACCTTGCCATTAAAATTTTGAATGAAAAATTAAACATTGACATTTCCGTAAATGACATTGACCGCAGTCGTCGAGTGGGGATTGGTCGGATCAGCAAGCCCCGACCGATCATTGTAAAATTCTGTTGATATCGGAAAAGAAATGCTGTGTTCCGTGACAAAAGTAAACTTAAAGGCAGTGGGATCACTATTCATGAAGATCTATAAAAATAAATAATAAATACCCCCTCAAGCAGCTGCTTGCCACAGTGGTCTGACAGGAAACGTCAGAAAAACTTAAAGTTCTTCATTCGGCTATTGAGAAATTTGGCCAGTACAATGTTTGGACTCAAGATGGATCAATAGTGGTAAAAATGAAAAACGGTAACAAGCTCTTTATTAAATCAAAGAATGAGTTAAATGAACTTTAAAAGTAGTTTTAAAAAATTTTCTTTGTGTACCTGTACATTTATATATATATATTTACCCATGTTTATATATATTGTGATCTGTAACTCACTTTACAAAATCCTGTCTCTCTCAACTTCTATTGTTGCTAAACTGAGCATAGTTTGTCGTTTTTAAAGTAAAAACTCTCCTACTATGAGTACTTTTACGACTTTTAGAAACCCATTAGTTCTTTTATTTATCTATTTTTATTATTCTGTATCCGTTTTTCATTTGTACATTTTTACAACTTCATGTCCCTATCTACCGCTAACAAAAATTTTCGTCTTAGCTTACAGAAAACTCTCTGAGATAAATATATGGCTTCACCAATATCACTATTGGTTAAACCTTTGTCATCATCATCAATCAAAAAAAAATGTTTCCTCTGGATACATTCGAGTCTTTCACCCTCTCCTCCAGATGGCAAGGTTGAATAATGCCAAGCAGCTGATGACATTTATGTTACATAACCATTATAAAAACTCTTAAATCCTATGGAAAAGATTCGAATCACGTAAAAATTTGATTGTTTCATTGTAGCAAACTTTGCGCTTAGTTAGATCTTGTCCAAGTAAACTGAGCAGACTTAGTTCAAAGATGTTTTCTGTTTGTAATCTTGCTATTAGGTTGTTTCTCTGGATCGAGTAAGCAGTACAATTCAGCAAAACATGAATTAACTTTGCACGTCTGGCAATTGGGGGAAAGAACTTTTCTCATCTTGAAAAGTGAGTCATTCAAGAGTGATGCACCTGTTCTGAGTCTTGTGATGCACATAAAAATTTCTTCTTGAGAGGTGCAGATCATTTAGTGGAATGATCTTGTTCTCTAATAATTGTCGACGATTGATCTTTCTTTCAACGATGACTTGGAAGTGATGTAGGAAGTTCTCCTTTAGATTTTCTTTATTTAATTTAGAAACATATAAATAACCAATTTGGAACTGGAGGTATTTGTCATTGTTAAGGGCCGCCTTTGCCAAAAAACCAGCAATTTAATTTCCCTGGACTCCTACATGTCCAGGGATCCATTGCAAAGTAATTATGGAACATTTTTCAATTATGTGATCGATGGTCTCAAGGATATTTCGGAAAAGCCCATTATTCTTGGATTGACAAGTCTCGGATTGATTTAGTTTCGCATACAAGCAGGATTGAACATTAGAAACACTAGAAACACACTCATCTTTGTTTTTCCGAAGAAAAAACAAAGATGAGCAACTTCTGTAAGTACAACAAAATTAGACTTTGGTTGTTTAAAACACCACTTTAGAGTCATTTCAATTGCAATTAACTCAGTAGTCATAAATCTGAGGCACCTTGCAGCCTGATAGCTTCAAAGTGAGACATTTCTGAGACTCAGAAAGCTGCTTCAGCTCTTTGAGTTAACTTGTTTAAAGATCTGTCAGAGAAAATCTTAATATGATTTTCATATTTTTGTTCTTTGAGTTCCTGAGCAATATTCTTTCGAACTGAGCTATCAAGTTCTTTTTTAGATGTGAAACCTGGAATGGAAACATGGCAATCAAATTGTTGAAAGGTCCAAGGAGGTTTTTCAGAAAGTTTGTCTACTTCGTAACTTTGTGCTGAAATCAAATCAAAAAGGGGATGTTAGCAGATGGAACTGAACTGGATTACAGCACTGAACGCCTTTCTTGATCCAAAAAGAATCTTACAGTCACTGGGTGATATTCTTGTTTAAAGAGCAATCTTGAGAAGTGTGAAAACAGCACATAAGGTCTTCTGATGGAAAGAGGTGGAATATTAGCCTCAGCTTTCAGAGAAATAGATGGATAAAAACTTAACTGACCCAAGCAGATTCTCAGAGCTTGGATTTGAATAGTTTCTTGCCTTTTAACAAGGGAAGGGCTAGCACTATCCAGTAGAAAAACCTCATATTCCAATCTTGATCTTAAAATTGATCTATAAAGATAGATCATTTGACGAGGCGATGCTCCATTCTTCCTGGACCCAATGCATCTTAACATGTTAATAATAGGTTTAGAAGTGGAGATCAGTTGACGGTATATAGGAGTTTCATTTGAGTTCAAAGTCTAAGTCAAAAGTTCCTAAATAACAGTGTTCTTTCACAGCCAGCAGCAAACGTTCCTTGTAATTAATAGAAATATCTGGAAATCGTCGATGGCTACAAAAGGGCATTACTACAGTCTTTTCTTCCGATATTTCCAGTTCCCATGAGTCAAAACATTTAACAGCCTCATTAAAAGCCGATTGTAGCGCAGACTGGATTCTCGATATGCTTCTGTCAGTGTACCAAATGACAATGTCGTCTGCGTAGACAGAGAATCTCACATTCTTTGGTAAAATATCAGGAAAATCGATTAAAAACAGATTGAAGAGTATTGGACTAAGTATTCCTCCTTGTGGAAGACCATTCTCTAAAGGATTAGGAGCAGACGTTTCATTCTTTAATTTCACAATAATTTTTCTGTTAGCAAATGATTCAAGTACGCAAACATGTTTCCTCTAATTTTCAATTTTGAAGTTTTATATAGTAATCCTCTGATTTACACTGAATCATAGGATTTTTTCAAGTCGAGAAAAATAGCGACGGTAGTAGTGTTTATAATGTTCAATCCTGCTTATATATCGGAGACTAAATCAATGACGTTGTCTATTGAACTCCGACCTCTTCTGAAACCAGAAACTGAATAATGAAGATAATTATATGATTCTATAATCCAGTTTAGTCTCCTATTCACCATGTTCTCCAGCAGTTTTCCTAAACAAGAGCTCAAAGCAATAGTTCTGAAAGAAGATAGATCTTTCGCTTGCTTCTTTGGCTCCAGAATAGGAACAATGTGTATAGTTTTCCAGTCTTGTGGGAATGTCCTTTTAACCCAGAGTTCATTAAAAGATGTTAGTGAATGTTTAATTTACGATTCAGTAAGATTTTTTAACATGTTATATGTTACTCCATTCGGTCCTGGCGAAATAGATGCTTTACATTTTTTCAGTTCAAGAGTAATTTCATTCATAATGAAGGTCATGTCAATAAATTCAGCGGCATTTGGATTCAATTTTTCATGCTTCTGAAGTTTCCTAATCTACAACAATTTGATTCTGATTAAACTCCGAAGAAAAAGAATTGATTTCCCTGTGAAGCAAAAAACTTTGCAAAATCATTCGCAACAGTCTTCAAATTTTTGTTATCTTTTAGTATCATGATGTTCCAAGGAGAAGAGGGTGTGAATTGTTTTCCAATCGCCTTGATCATTTTCCATATCTTTGTTGTGGGAGTAAAGAAATTAATGTTGCGACAAAAATTATCCCATTCCTTTCTTTTGGCTTCCTTTATTCCGTTTTTTCGTTAAGACATTTATCTTTTTGTAATATATTATATATCAAGTCTTCTGGTTTTTCTTGCTCTCCTTTCTGCTCTTCTCCTGAGAGATATAAGTTTATTAATATGTTCTATATTATATTTTAAGTTTTTAGGATTCTCAATTTCAGTGGAACTATCAAGTTTAGCTTTCTTAATTTTATTGGTTATAGCAGAAACAGTTGGAGAGTCTTCAATGCAACTAAGTTCCTGATTAAGAACATGTCTGAAATTATCCCAGTTTGTTATTTTAATAGAACTACACGCGTGCTTTTTAATAAAACCTTTTATTATAAAAGGAAAGTGGTCACTGGTGAAGGTATCATTTAAAGTTGTGCAATATAGTTTAGTGCCCAAACTTGAATCCACCAAAGTTAAATCAATTAATGATTCATGATTCCCATTCCAAAATGTTGGTTTCATATCACTGAGGAGTATTAAATTGAAGTCTTCAATTATTTTTTCTGAAGTTCTGCCTCTATTTTTTGTGACTTCAGCTCCCCACAAAATGTTATGAGCATTGAAATCTCCTGTTATTACAACCGATGAAGGGCAAGCAGAGAAAATCTGAGCGAAGGATTCAGCAGAAATATTTTCCCCAGTGACATAAAATGATATTAAAGAGAAAGATATATTGCCAATTTTCAACATAACTGCTACAACTTCTAATAGTGTATGATTTATGGGGAGATTAATTTTACTCTGAATAATGTCTTTATTAACCAAAATTGCAACACCTCCACCAAATAATTTTTTGTTTTCTTGATAAGTTACATATCCGGGTCATTTCAATATGCGTTATATTAAATCTAAACCCTCCTATCTACTGGGGCGGGGGTGGCTCAGTTGGTAGCGCTCCAGGCTCGTAATCTGTAGTTCCCAGGTTCGAGTCCCAGCTGGGTCAGCGTTGAGATTCATCTCCGCAAAATTCCCCGCCCTGCCCATGGTCAGTAAGGGACACCGATGGGCTTGGAAAGGCCGCCGTCCGTCGGATGGGACGTTAAGCGGTGGCCCCGTGTGCGGGAGAGACATACCCTGTGCTCGTTAAAGAACACGCTGGATGGCCTTGACGGGGGACTACCATCTGTCTCCCAACAGCTGTTCCAGTGGGTCCCCTCCCCCAACCTTCTCTGAGCCTTCGGAGTCCATGTGACCTGGCCATTTAGCCCATGGTGTGCAAAAAAGTGCCGCTCAGAGGTAAAACAACCCAACCCAACCCAGCTGAGTCAGCGTTGAGATTTATCTCCGCAAAATTCCCCGCCTTGCCCACGGTCAGTAGGGGACACCAATGGGCTTGGAAAGGCCGCCGTCCGTCGGATGGGACGTTAAGCGGTGGCCCCGTGTGCGGGAGAGACATACCCTGTGCACGTTAAAGAACACGCTGGATGGCCTTGACGGGGGACTACCATCTGTCTCCCAACAGCTATTCCAGTGGGTCTCCTCCCCCAACCTTCTCTGAGCCTTCGGGGTCCATATGACCTGGCCATTTAGCCCATGGTGTGCAAAAAAGTGCCGCTCAGAGGTAAAACAACCCAACCCTCCTATCTACTGAGTTCTGACATTTTAATATTTAATGTAATTGCTCATACAGAGACATGGCTGAATATCTTCCTTCTAGATGATCTTTTTGAACTCGAAGGATATAAACTATTCCGCATCGTCAGATCTAGTGGGACAGAAGGAGGACTTGCATTATATGTGAGGGAATCATTTAATGTCGAAGTAATGCCTATTCCTTTTTACTTTTGTTTCAAAGACCTCTGGGTCAAAATCTCTCCTATCAATAAACAAAACCCTACTCTTATTATCGGCATATTTTATCGCCCTCCGAACAGCAATATTGAAGACTTTATTAATTCATTGTATTCCTTGAAAGCTTCCCTTGCAATATTACTTCCAATGTTACGGGATATTTTAATATCGATGCTCTAAAACAGCGGTTCCCAAACTTTTTCGAGTCGCGACCCCATTTTATAGAGGCAAAGTGACCCGCGACCCCGATACATTAAAAATAGGCTTTTTAATAGGGTAAATGGAAACACATCGAATATAGATTTTTCAGTATAATATAATTCAAAATAATGTTAACTTACGACATATTTAATGCGATGATTGAAATTGTAACTCATTAACAAGCTTAAAAATTCGCGGTTGAGTTTTCGTTAATGCCAACCTCATGTCATTCTCTACATATATTCTGTTTATTCTTTATTCCCGCATTCCGTAGAGCCAATCACCGAAATGCGCATGAACCTTGACCTCACAACAAGCTAACCCGACGAACTAAAGATCGTTACACGTTTACGCAAACAAATCTCTGTGCAGGACACGATGGCGTGATTTTTTGTTTTCCCTTTTAAATATTTTCATAGCTCACCACTGCCCGGAGACCCCACAGAAAACCCTTCGCGACCCCATTCGGGGTCACGACCCATGGGTTGGGAACCACTGTTCTAAAACATAATTCTGCGAATTCCAAGCTTGAAATCTGCCTAAAAACATTCGGACTAATACGTTTAAACAAATTATCTACTCGCATTACTAATCACAGTCAATCTTTCATTGATAGGATTTTCTGCAATAGACCTTCACTTCACAAGAATACACTTACTATCTTCGAAGACATTAATGATCATTTTATTATTAGCACATCTGTATTATATTATTCACCTCGTGCATTTAAAGTTTTAATTTCAAAGAGATCCTTTAAAAATTTCCACAATGAGGAGTTTTTTGAGTTTGCAAGATATCTCCCTTTCCACAAGAGTATTTCCGAATGCATAACTCCTACCTCAAAATCGCAACATCTCTCCTGTTTAATCAGTTTTGCATTTGATACCTATACTCCTTTTAAAACTTTCAGAGTTCGCCCTTTTCAAAAGCCTTGGATTGCAAAAGAGCTTCTGAAAATGATCACATTAAAAAATAAATACTTTAAGAATGTTTTTATAAATACTTTAAGAAAATAAATACTTTAAGAATAGGAGTATTATATTACTCAAGAATAGGAGTATTATATTACTCCACTCCTATTAGAATATTGAAACGTTTGACCAACAATATCTCCTCACCCCTATTCCCACTCCCCATCTTTGCCCTTTGTCTGCATTATCCGCAATCTTTATTTCCCCTGTTCATTCATTTAATATTACTCTCTGTTGTCTTAAACCTTCCTTTTCTTACCTTTAGTTTACTATGTTTTTTTTAAATCATATTTCATATTATGTTTGTCTTCGTAGGTGCAACTTGTCATTTTGTTTATTTGTATCAAATAATTATGCATTTCCTGCAAATATGTTTGTATTTTTATGCTATCAATATTTCTTTTTAATTTCTCAAATGTACTGGGGCAAGTCACTTGAACGTTTAAATTAATATCCGAAATTACTTGTACCTTGGTTTTACTGGGACTCTCTGGATGAAATAAATAAATAAATAAATAAATAAATAATAATAATAATAATAATAATAAATTAAGTTAGGATAGGAGGAAACTATACATCGTTGTCGTAGTTCTTATCGTTGAAGAGAATATTTTTTAAAAGGGAAAATATACTCCTTTGCGTAAAGGACGGAGATAACCTAGAAGCTTTTTTCTCTCTTATCCTGATTTCTCATATAGCACACACAAACACATGCACCAATACACGTCCATGCCCAAACAGGATTCGAACTCAGACTTTGGTAGCTGCAGTGGCACAGCGAACCAACGCAATACTATGACGTCACGGAGGCTGCATTTATCTCAGTTTTTCTTATTAGGGGTGGGGATATTGGTGAGAGGAGAAAGATTGGATCCGAACCCTTATGTTGCTTTATAAAAGCAGCATAACGAACGTGATCATTCCCGGATCTAGAAAAAAGATAGGGAGGAAGGGGTTGTTGCAAACGATGTAAACAGGTTGGATTGTTTGACTTCTGAGCGGCGCATTTCTTTGTACAGAATGGGCTAAATGTCCAGATCACAAAGACCATGAGGGCTCAGGGAAGGTTGGGGGAAGGGAACCATCTGTGCAGCTGTTGGAAGACAGATGGTTGCCTCCCGTCAAGGACATTCACGCTGGATGTCCTTGACGGGAGGCTACCGTCATCTTTAACGTGAACAGGGTATGGCTTTTCTGCACACGGAACCACGGCTTAGTGCCCCATTCGACCGACGGCGGCTTTTCCAAGCCCATCGGTGTCGCCTACTGACCGTGGGCAGGGCGGGAGAGTTTTGCGGAAATAATTCTGAACGCTGGCCCAGGCAGTACTCGAACCTGGGAACTGCAGATTACGAGCGTGGCGCGCTATCGACTGAGACATCCCCTACCTCATTGGTAAGTTAAGAATCGATAGAAGAAGCTCTCGAGTTGAAAGTAAACATATATAGAGAGACACACTTTATTTGATAATTATATTGCAGCTTAATATTAAAAATTTATTATTCATCTTTCATATCGCGAGTTTCATTACATTTGAATTTACTTTGGATGTGTTTAAAAGAAAATCTGCACAAACAAAAAAATAATAAATAAGTCTTGTTATGAAAAAAATATAATAAAGGATTCATATTGTTGGTATTAAGCAGTTTTTTTTTTATTTCAGACGACCTAGACGAAAGCTCCTCACAATCAAGTGAAGATGTTGGAGGCGAAATAATAAGTAATTTTTGTCTTTTTGATTTGCGACAGTTTTAGATTTTTTTCCTATTTAATATGTTCAATTTTCTTCCTCTTCTCAGCGTCACCCGGATTATTTTAATATTCAAAATTATAATTGAAGGAACGAAATAAACATAACGCTATCACGTGTTGTTGTTAAAGTCACAAATTGGTTGAATCTGTTTTTGAAATGTGTTCTCTCCTTTGAAGTACGTCTTTCAAAAAATTATTGATTTAAGGAACTTTACATAATAAGTACAGGGAGATAAAATTGTGATTTGATTTGAATTTTTTGAGCAACAGGAGCATTCCCCGTCTTCGAAGTGAGGAGAATGCCGAATCGCATTTATGACTAAAATTGTAATGTATTGCAAGACTTGGGTCGCTCAATTATAATAAATCATCTCATTCTGAGTAGCATGCCAGACCATATTGATACGTCTTAAATTGCATACACTGAATCATGTTAAATGATAGCAGTTAAGGCCGAAAAATATCCAGTGATGTTACGTAGGAGGAGAAATTTGGCTCAGTCGGTAGCGCGCCAGGTTCGTAATCCGCATGTTCCCAGTTTCGAGTCCCGATTGAGACAGGGTTGAGATTTATTTCCGCTAACCCATTGCCCTCGATAAAAAAAAAGGAACACCAATGAGTTTGAAAGGCTACCGTTCGTCCGATCAGATCTTAATCTGTGGTTCACTGTGCAGGAGAACTATACCCTGTGCACGTTAAAAACACGCCTGGAAGGGCTACCACAATATTTTTACTAACAGCTATCCAGTGGGTTATTTTCCCCCAACCTTTTCTAAGCCCTCGAACAGGGTGGGATATGAATCCACGATGTCCTGATGACATGTCACGTGCTCTGACAGCTGAGCCACCTGCTGCAGATCACGATTTCTTTTATTGATGAAATGAACATTCCACCAACAGTACACAATCGCATGTGTGTCGCGTGAAAGCAGGTTATTCAGCTTCCAGAGCATTATGAAGAGAGATGGTTGAAATACTATATTTCTGGAATACAGTAATTACCTAAGATGAGAGAGAGTCGCGGGTTCATATTTCTGTTGGGTTGGGTTGTTTTACCTCTGAGCGGCACTTTTTTGCACACCATGGGCTAAATGGCGAGGTCACATGGACTCCGAAGGCTCAGAGAAGGTTGGGGGAGGGGACCCACTGGAACAGCTGTTGGGAGACAGATGGTAGCCTCCCGTCAAGGCCATCCAGCGTGTTCTTTAACGTGCACAGGGTATGGCTCTCCCGCACACGGGGCCACGGCTTAACGTCCCATCCGACGGACGGCGGCCTTTCCAAGCCCATCGGTGTCCCCCTACTGACCGTGGGCAGGGCGGTGAATTTTGCGGAGATAAATCTCAACACTGACCCAGCTGGGACTCGAACCTGGGAACTACAGATTACGAGCCTGGCGCGCTACCGATTGAGCCACCCCCGCCCCTCATATTTCTGTCTGCTCACCACAATTTTTGTTCTAACTTTGAGTTTGAGTTCAAGGCCGTTTTTTTTCAATTTTCAACCGAATCAATCTGATATAATATTAACACTTATTTAATTCAGAACAATAGGGTATTGCGGAAATTGTCCAATTTTATTTCACTGATAAATGTATAGGTATGTGTGTGGGGGGGGAATGTCACTGGCTGAATCAGTATCGCGCCAGACTGGTAAGTTCCAGTTCCCAGGTTCTAGTCCTACTTGGGCAGTGCTAAGATTCATCTCTGCAAAAACCTTGCCCTCTGTCAATAGGTGACACCGATGAGCTTGGAAAGACCGCCGTCCGTCGGATGGGGTGTTATGCCGTGATTCCATGTGCGGGAAAGCGATATCATTGTGCACGTTAAAGGACACACTGGATGGCCTTGACGGGAGGCTTACTATCTGTTTCCCAACAGCCTGTTCCAGCGAGTCCCATTCCCCGACCTTCTCTGAACCTTCGGGGTCCTTGTGATCTGTCAATTTAGAACATTGTGTGAAGAAAAGTGCCGCTCAAGGTAAAACAATCCAACCTGAGCCCTCGGGGTCCTTGTGACCTGTACATTAGCCCATTGTGTGCAAAAAATGCAGCTCATCAGAGGTGAAAATGATAAATATGCCATAATGAAACACAAATGAATTTTTATTTAACTGATATCTTATTATATTAATTATTTAATATTGCTTTGCTGAGAAGTGGGTGTAGTGTAAACTCATAAAATCTTATTCCACTGGTAACTACTATAAAATCATTAAGGAATCTTATTTCTCTGAAGTTTGTCGTTACATGTAATATACTACAAAATCTTATCTTACTTTACGGTACTTTAATAATTGTTAAATCTTATTACGCTGAGGAATAACGCTGAGAATAATATACTGATAAATTCTTATTTCGTTCATAAGAATACCGTAATGCAAAACTAAAGAAAGCTTATTTCACTTAGAATTATGCCATAATGTAATCACTGGACAACAAATTTTCATAAACGTCATGCCTCTGAGATATAAGTAGCCACTTCTTAAAGATTTCCAGGTGCTGAGCACGATTATTACAACGAAAACGAAAAATTGGCTACGATTTCCGAGAAAACTGCATAGTCTATTATATAATAGAGTAATCCGTACATATGACATGTATCGGTAAAACTCCGCTTCTACTTCCGACGTCGCTTTGCCCTTCGCTTGTACAGCTGCTCAGGATCATCTCTGGCGAGCGTCCAACAGTAGTCAGCCAACATTGCGTTCACCGTGCTCATCACTAACCATGCTGCAGTTGTCGGGGAAGAAATCTAAGTGGGAATGGAGAAAGTGGATCTTTAAGGACATATTGCAGCCCAGTTTGTGATGCAGAGACAGCATGTCCTTAACCAGTTTCTTGTATTTGTCTGCCCTGACATTCCCAAGAAAATTAGTTGACACCAGATGAAATGCGCCCCAAGCCTTTTTCTCGTCACCCTGAAGCAGGTTGTCGAACATCTGGTCTCTGAACAGCTTGTGAATCTGAGGACCCACAAAAATTCCATCTTTAATTTTTGCTTAGCCGAGTCGAGGGAATTTGTCAGCTAAGTACTTGAAAGCTGATGTAGTCCGTTCCATGACATTCACGAAGTTTTTCATCACACCGAGTTTGATATGTAGGGACGGTTGCGGGATTTTGTGCAAGTGCTGGGTGTTCCACATTCTTCTCTCCGACCTTCAGAGATTTCTTCTGAACCACTTTCTCTTCACGTAGTGCAGTTCTTGCTCGGCTGTCCCATTCACATAAGAAACAGCAGTACTTCGTATATCCCAGCTGCAGACCTATCAACAGAGCCACTACTTTCAAGTCACAACAGAGATGTCAGCCATACTTGCTGTATTGAAACAGTTCAATAGCTGTTTTAGGTTGTCACAGGTTTCTTTCACGTAGACAGCGTGTCCAACCGGAATGGATGGAAGTCGATTTCCATTATGCAGCAACACCGCCTTGAGGCTCAATTTCGAGGTGTCTATGAATAGTCGCCATTCTCGGGGGTCATGTTTGATTCCGAGGGCATTCATCAGTCCATCTACATCGGACCAGAACACAAGGTCATCTTCCTTTCTGAAGTAAGGCGCAAATTGCTCATGACGAGTTCGAAACGAAGTCACTCGGACATTTTCCTTGAGAATATTCTTTGTTCAAGTCTTGATTCAAGTAACTCTGCTTTGGCCTTGGACAGCTCCAGATCACGAACTAGATCGTTCATTTCTTCTTCGGTGAGAATGTGGCAGATGTATGGATCTTCATTAGACACCGAAGGCTGCGGAGAACCCGACGTTGGTTCGCCTCCCTGCTCATCGTCTGAATCGATGGAAAATTCTTTTGGAGGTTCGGGAACAGGAAGGCCTTCGCCGTCGGAACTGGTCGGAGAGCAGATTGTATATTCGGTTACGTTATTGTCCACTTCTTTTTCCTTGTGATGCCTCCAGAAACAGGTGGAACCATGAAGAAGTAGCAGTCATTGTGCGATTGCTTGGCTCTCTCCAAACCATAGGAACAGCAAACGACATCGCCACTTTTTCGCCTTTCAGCTACTTTGGAAGATTTCTTGCACACGTACTGCACCATATGTGTGGGGACAAGGCCTTGTCCTGATCCCCGATCTTGCATCCGAAATAAAATTCATACTCCGCTTTCACTATTGGAGTGATGGCCCTTTTCTGGCTTGCAAACGTCACTTCCCCGCAAATGTAACAAACTGTATCTGCACTATTCACACAGTTACGAGGCATTACTACTGCTGGATTAAAACTGCAAGGAGGTTCACTTGTGTTGTACTTATGACTCATGGGTAAATGGGAGTCACTCAAAAGACTTGCTCACCCTACGAGACGTTGCTTACAACTAACGATTGCATCATCGTTTGTCTGCGATCGTAAAGCCGCCATGTCATGACTCAACTACATTGCATCAGACAATAATGCAATATCTCCGGGGGTTACAATCTGGAGTTTAAAATACAGCGTTGCGAAATGGTTACCTATGTACTCAATGCGGATTCAATCGTTTATATATGACCATCTCTGTCTCTCCTAAACAAGAGGGGCGGGGGTGGCTCAGTCGGTAGCGCGCCAGACTCGTAATCTGTAGTTCCCAGGTTCGAGTTCCAGCTGGGTCAGCGTTGAGATTTATCTCCGCAAAAATTCCCCGCCCTGCCCATGGTCAGTAGGGGACACCGATGGGCTTGGAAAGGCCTCCGTCCGTCGGATGGGACGTTAAGCCGTGGCCCCGTGTGTGGGAGAGCCATACCTTGCGCACGTTAAAGAACACGCTGGATGGCCTTGACGGGAGGCTACCATCTGTCTCCCAACAGCTGTTCCAGTGGATCCCCTCTCCCAACCTTCTCTGAGCCTTCGGGTACCATGTGACCTGGCCATTTAGCCCATGGTGTGCAAAAAAGTGCCGCTCAGAGGTAAAACAACCCAACCCAACACCTAAACAAGAGTCAATCGACAACTTTTATTGTCATTTTCGTGTTCAGCACCTCAAAATTGGTAAAGATTGGTTATTTTCATTTCAAAGCTTTTTGTGTGTTGCCCTTTGTTATTAAATCTTATTTCGCCGAGACGTATAACATTGATAAATCCTTATTTCACTGAGAAATATACCGTATAATAACATTATTATAGCTAAGGAATTTAATGAATTAATTGGAAAGACAGTCATCTTTGATGGAGCTGAAGTGATAAACTGGAATTCAACACGATTTGTTGTAAGCACAAGCCAGCGGCTTTGGGATTTTTCAAGAATAGGGAAGTGACATCATGAAGAGAGAATGAAGTCCTGTGATTCCTTATTGACTTTACGGTAAAGGTAGTTTTAGAAGGGAGAAAAGGAAAAAAAAAAGAGATACTTCTGTGACAATTATTGTGTCATCGGTGATTATTCCGGAGAAGTGATTAATATTTCGAGTTAGCGAGCAAACGAGTTGTTCAAGTTCATCCGCTTTAGGTACTCTACAATAAATTTAATCAATCTAAACAACCGAAACGCAAATGCTTGACTAGTTTGTTATGGTATGCAAATCATTAACAACATAAAAGGAAACTGAAAATCAATTTAGAAAAAAAAAATTAAGAAGCAAAAACGACAATTAATTAACGTACCAGCTAATTAACCAATTAATTAACGGTAAGCGATCTATGTAAAAACGTGATAATCTAACACAAACCAGCACGAAAATATAATATAGAGACGATTGTAAGTGATTGACGGCCTTCTGACTGACAGGGGATCAACCCAATTGTAATTCTGATGCAGAAATGGTAGAGCTCTGAAAATTTTCACCTAGGGATAATCCTAGTCTGAGATCGGAAAAAAATCCTAAATTTGCCCTCGACGTGTCCTTCAAGGTCAAATGAAAGTCACATAGAGGTCAAACCTTGATCTACGAGGGCTAGAAACGTGGAAAATGGTGTCTGGGTGTGTTTCATGTTGTAGATCTCATATATAGTGCGAAATTTCAGGTTCAGAGTGGGTGGGTGGGTTGAATGTCAAGTGGGTCCTTCGAAGTCAAAGGTCAAATTTAGATCTATCAGTACTAGAGATCTAAAAATTGGTCGTAGGTCTCAAAAATATTATGAAATTTCGTATGCGATGGGTTCTTTCCGGTGAATCCCGTTGAAGGTCAAATAGGAGTCGGAGTGACAGGTGCGAAAGCACGGTTTGATTTGCAGTTATATACAGGGTGATTCAAAACTCTTGGGCCAAACTTTAAGGGGTGATAGAAAACACCTAAACCAGCACTTTTCGTCATGCAATGCATGGTCGGAACTCAAGCGGTGAAGCGCTAGAGGGCGCTTTCCAGTGAACATTTATAAGCGCCGGTTTTCGCACTCGTCATCATTTCTACCGTGATCGCAGAACAGATGGATTGTTTAACGAATCAGGAGAAGGCGGACATGCATTTCACATATAGAGCTGCGGACGGGAGTGCGAGGGAAGCCCAAAGACTGTACCGTCATTCTTGTGTTTTTTCATTTCCTGACATAGTAGCTGCTAAACCCTAGCGCTTCACCGCTTGAGTTCTGACCATGCATTGTAAGAAGAAAAGTGCTTGTTTAGGTGTGTTCTATCACCCCTTAAAGTTTGGCCAAAGAGTTCTGAATCACCCTGTATATATGTAAAGTTGAGGTAAAGAACAGATAATCAAATAAAAGTAGTCAAAATCCTGTCATCTAAAAAACGTCTGTGGATAGTAATTTTTCAAAATTTAGCGGAAAAATCTGTTATGAAAATATTGCTTTAAATTGAATGTCAAGTGTTGTCCTAAAGCTATATTTCAAGTAAATGTCTCATGCATATGATTGGTTACTATTGTTAGTAAGGTGAAAATTTCTCAATTAGATTCCCTGCGCGTGTACGTAAAATTGCTTGGAATAAGCTAAGTTTATTTTACTTCTACTATGCATGTGTAAATTGATCTCTATGTTGCGATCTTGTGCAACCACGGCAATTCCCGGTTCCGCCTGACAGCACTACCTGGTTTAAGAAAAGCCATGACTATCTAGAGCCGGGGGCAAGGAATACGCCCTATAGGCGCACCTCAACCCCGGCCTCACATGGCAGCAGTCCTATAGAAGGAAAGCTAACCACCGGAAGAAACCTAAATTTAATCTATTCCCCGGTTTGCAAATGTGCAAGGATATAAAGATCCAAGCTCGATCGGCACCCGGGGTGGAGACTCTTAGTAGGACCCAGACTTTTTGGACGGCTGGTGCCTACTAGGCAGGAGGAACCTTTCGACCGAGCCGTCGAACTGACCACCCAAGGTCCCTGAAAGTGAGGTATCCGACGCCGTCACCACCCGACCGGCAATCAAGCCGGCCAGCAGCGTCTTCAACCTCGGTTGGCCTTGGCCATGTCCAACCGGCGCCCAACCCGGTCGGCACAGCCTTCAGCCGGGTTGCTGGGCCCTAGGCCCCCCCAATACGACAAGGTGGTCCCCTATCGGGGGGGTATGCATGTGTAAAGTCGTCTCGTGGCCGAGTGGTTAACGCTCTTGGTTATTGATTAAAGGGACCTGGGTTCGAACTCTGGGTTCGAACTCTGGGTCTCGCCATCCTCACAGATCTTCTACTCTAGCGTATAAACTGACAGTCTCCTGTCAGACCTCTGTGACAAGCAGATGCATGAAGAGATATTTATTTATTTTATTTTTATTCATTTGTAAAATATATATATCTTCTTATTCCAGAAATATCTCTGTTTTATGAACAAATTAAATTTCATCATTTAGCGATTTTCTATCACTTTGCAATAATATTGTTAAATTATATTTTAATGGGAGTGATAGAGCATTACAGCAATGACTAAATATTCTTCCGTTGACATATATGCCGTATTACACCGCTTAATTCGCGTTTCCTTCTGAACTGTACAATGATATAAACATAGTTATGGGTTGTTTTACCTCTGAGCGGCACTTTTTTGCACACAATGGGCTAAATAGATAGGTCACAAGGACCCCGAAGGCTCAGAGAAGGATGGTGGAAGGGGACCCACTCGATGCTGTTAGGGGACAGGTGGTAGCCTACCATCAAGGCCATCCACGTGTCATTAAGATGCACAGGGTATGGCTTCCCGTACACGGTCCACGGTTTAACCTCCAACCGGATGGACGGCGGCCTTTCTAAGCCCATCGGTGTCTTCTACTGACCAATGAATGGCGGGGAGTTTTGCGGAGATAAATCTCGATACTGCCCTAGGTGGAACTCGAACCTGGGAACTATAGATTACGAGACTTCCACTCTGCCGACTGAGCTACTCCGAACCCCGCACCTGTGATATAAACACTAATTAAATCTAATTTCACTGACATCTATAGATAGAACTCAGAAATGTGAAGTTTTGGATGCGTTGGATCTTTTGATGTCAAAGGTCAAATATAGATCTTGCGGTGATAAAGGGCTAAAA
The DNA here is from genome assembly GCA_038380435.1 of Ryuthela nishihirai. NCBI lineage: Eukaryota > Metazoa > Arthropoda > Arachnida > Araneae > Heptathelidae > Ryuthela > Ryuthela nishihirai. The sequence continues at coordinate 17,208,256 of JAWZYU010000007.1, forward strand.
AATGACGCCGGGGTTATTTTGAGTCGTAGATCTCAGAAATTATGCAAAATTTTGGTACGATGGTCCTTTGAGGTTAAAGATCAAATTTCAATATTCTAATGCTGGAGAGCAAAAAATTGATTAATAGAGCTATGTCAGACAGTAGAACTCATAAGTAAGAGGAATTTTCAGATCCAGTGGCGCGCTGAAGGTCAAATAGCAGTCGGACTGACTAGCTAGAAATCAAGAGGTGCGAAAGGCATCAATTAATTTCTGTTAATACCTATATCTGTTCTATTTAAAATCGATTATCCATATTTTCGGTTATCCGAACTATTTACATATCCAAATAATCCGGATAATCGAATTTTTTTAATGTCTTATGGTTTCATAGTACGCTTATTCCCATGTATGTTATTATTTTGCAATATAAACATACAACATACTGTTATAATAATAATAATAATAATCTTTATTCATATTCACGTTAGTTATACAAAAGTTTAAACAAATGACCCGCAAAGCATCTACTTATCTGCAGGAGAGAAGAATAATAACGTTACATGAAAATACATAAGATATAGTTTAAAACAATGTCATCGAATTATGGGTTGGGTTGTTTTACCACTGAGCGGCACTTTTTTGCACACCATGGGCTAAATGGCCAGGTCACAGGGACCCCGAAGGCTCAGAGAAGGTTGGGGAGGGAGACCCACTGGAACCGCTGTTGGGAGACAGATGGTAGCCTCCCGTCAAGGCCATCCAGCGTGATCTTTAACGTGCACAGGGTATGGCTCTCCCACACACGGGGCCACGGCTTAACGTCCCATCCGACGGACGGCGGCCTTTCCAAGCTCGTCGGTGTCTCCTACTGACCGTGGGCAGGGCGGGGAATTTTGCGGAGATAAATCTCAACGCTGACCCAGCTGGGACTCGAACCTGGGAACTACAGATTACGAGCCTGGCGCGCTACCGACTGAGCCACCTCCGCCCCATATCGAATTATGTGAATTTCAATGGAAGCTCCATTGTGGTGGTTCAAATTTTTATTTTAAATTTAGTGCCTAGAAGAAAGTTCATGTTAATAAAATACAGCTAGAAGAAATGAATAAAGTTTATGAATTGACATATTCGGGACAAAATTCAAAAGTGTGATTACTTGCTAATTAAGATCCTGCTGAGACAAAGCTATAACAAGCCATTCTCAATGCTATGTCGTTTAATGTGTTGAAAAACATGCTTGAAATGGAAGCATTTTTATTACGATTACAGCACTGCGCACAAGACAAAATCTGGTTAGAGTGGTTAGCGTGCTGGGCTACTGCTCAAAGGGATCTGGGTTCGAATCCGGGTACGGCATGGATTTTGTGTGGGTTTTCTGCTGAGATCCTGCCATCCTCACAGACTACCGTCTACCATGGTACATAAACTGAGCCACAGAGGTCCTGTCAGACCTCTGTGGGTCAGAGTTCTTTTCTACCGTGTAAAATATAATAATAAAATAAATACCCCCTCAAGCAGCTGCTTGCCACAGAGGTCTGACAGGAGAGCCTGTCAGTTTATATGCCATAGCAGAAGGTCTGAGAGGATGGCAGGACCTCAGCAGAAAAACAACACGAACATCCATGCCTTCACCCGGGGCTCGAAAAATCAAAGGATATATGTAAATATCTAAGTAATTTATAATCATTTTGTTTTATATGGACCATGACCCGGTAGCAGACGTTTGGCGAGCCTTGAAAACTTTGCTTTTACTTCACCTAGAACTTCTGGAAATGTTAAAATTTTTTTTAATTGATCTTTTCCTTTTCCTGCCGTATTTAATTGTTTCTTCTTGAAGAGCAGCATCTTTTATGAGTCTAGTAAGCTGCCTCAGCTAATCGTGAGCTTTTACAACAGAAACAACAATAAAATAAAGTCAGCCTTTCAAAACCTCTCCCATAACTAGTAGATTTAAGGTACTTAGCTTTTAAACTTTTACCTTGAAGTAATTAAACAAATGTTTGCTTTTGCCTCTGGTATTCTGAAGAATAAATCGATTAAGTTTTTTTAACACATTTCACGCAACATTCAGTTCTTTACTAGAAGCTTCGTTACTAATTTTCTCCTTTCCAACATCAGCACCTGTTATTCCCACCGATCTGCTCAGTATTCTTACTCGTCCACGTAATTTTGCTTTTTCTTCTTTTTCGCATGCTTCTTAGAGGGAGTTCTTTTCAACGTCGGTTCTGAAAATATCCTCTAGCCAAACCGCTTCCTCTTACGACTTTTTTTCTTCTTAAATTTCTCTTTTGAATCGCGTTTTGTTCCAAAGTAAACAGGCTTTCGTCAGAGTTCATAGGTTTGACCTTAATCTGACTCATAAAAACTTTCGCTGATAATTGGCAATGTAAAATGAACAACACTTGATAATAGAATTGGCTGAGGGAAGATGACAGAGTTCTTTTCTACACTGAAAATTTTAAGTAAAGGTAAGACTTGTTTTTTCAGAGTCACGAAAAAGTTAAGTGTAATTAGTTATGAAGTTGTCTGATACTATTTCGCTTTAATTAGCGAGATATAACCTCTATAATATCTACATATCGAGGATTTTAAAACGCCTCAGTGAATTATAAAATGGAATATCGACAGTTTTGGGCTAATTGGTTCAGTAAATTTTGCTGCAAAAAAAAATTCACTGAGAGAAGCTTTTACTTAAGCAGAATAATTATTTTTGTGTAACTCGGTAGTGAAACAAATAACTAAATTTAATTACTAAGCTACTAGTAATCGCAAACATCTATTTGGGAATATTAAAACGCAGTAAAAACGGAATTTATCCAGATTAATTGCTGGTGCATGTAGTTCGGATAATCGAAAATTCCTGATGATCGATTTGAAATGAAATAGATTATAGTACTAGCTAAATTTATTTTTATGGAAACATATAACTGAAGTAAATATAAGTTACTAATTAAACTGTCTATATTTTGATTTTTAGCAATATTCGTTCAGTACTTAAAGAATTATAAATATTTGAATATTTTGAATAAGAGATGCCAGTCATAAGAATTACCCTCAGAAGTTAATTAAAACTTGAAAAGTATTATTTCAAATAACTTAATAAAATAAGTGTATATTTTAGAACTTTATGCAAATAATGTTTTCAATAATTGTCAGTTACGTGCAAGTTTCTTAGGCCTGACTTTGCTGCTATTAAGTATTAGAGTTTCCATAGCTCTTTAAACACCCAAAAATCGAGATTTGGATAGGTTTGAATGGGATTTAAATTTATCTGCTATTTTCCTATAAAAAGCTTATTGTAGAAATTATGGATCTTTGAATTTGACTCTCCATTGAGTTAATATGGGAATGTTCCCATTTCTTTGTACAATATTTGTATGTAATACGCGTATAATTTTTTTATTGTATATTAAAGAAAGTATTTGGCTAATGATCTACGGGACCTGGGTTCGAGCCCCGGGTGAAGGCATGGATGTTCGTGTTGTTTTTCTGCTGAGGTCCTGCCATCCTCTCAGACCTTCTACTATGTCATATAAACTGACAGGCTCCTGTCAGACCTCTGTGGCAAGCAGCTGCTTGAGGGGGTATTTATTTATTTTTATTTTTTATTTTTATAATAAAAGATGTAAAATAATTAAATTTTAGTTAATTATACAAACAAAAAGTATGTTAAAAATACATAAGATAATAACAAATAAATTTACGTGAGCTATTTTTTATAACGTGCCTTGCATTCTGGTTAATCGGATATCTAGATAATTAGGACCTGGATAAACGGATTTCCATTGTAGTTTGAAAATTTTACACAAATAATATATTTGCATAAAATATTATATACTAGTTAAACCCACGCGAAGCGTTTGGCTCAAAACGTATGCCCATTGATCACTCTTCTCATAGATAAGTTCCAGCTTCCCACTTGTACTGCTCACAAAGTATGGACGGGGGTGGCTCTGTTGGTAGCGCTCCAGACTCGTAATCTACAGTGTCCAGGTTCGAGTCCCAACTAGGTCAGCGTTTGAAATTTATCTCTGCAAAACCATCCGCCCTGCCCACGGTCAGTAGGGGGCACCGATGGGCTCGGAAAAGCCGCCGTCCACTGGATGGGACGTTAAGCCGTGACTTCGTGTGCGGGAGAGCCATACCCTGTGCATGTTAAAGACCACGCTGAGTGGCTTTAATGAGAGGCTACTATCTGTCTCCCAACAGCTGTTCCAGTAGGTCTCCTCACCGAACCTTTTCTGAGCCTTCGGAGTTCTTGTGACCTGGCCATTTAGCCCATTGTGTGCAAAGAACTGCCGCTCAAAGGTAGAACAACCTCAACACTCTTTATTTTTCTCCAGATCGGGGCTTGATTCTCCGAGTTTTCCTTACCCAACAAGAACATAAGATTTCTTCTGTCGCATGTAGGAATCTGTGTTGCTTTCGGAGGTCTCGCCTCTCCTCACAGATCTCCATATGGAGAATTAAATTGATAAAAATTGACAAATTCCTTCCAGATTTCTGTGGCAAATAGTTGCTTGAGGGGTAATTTATATATATTTTTTTAGAAATGTCCCAATTTTCATTTATTTCCATGAATTTGAGATTTTGTTCGAGAACATTGATTTCGTAAGAGAATATTATGAATTGCGTAGCGAGTATTATTTTTTTACTACTTATTGTTCAAAATTCCGAGAAAAAAAATTTAGACATAAGGTTTCCGCCGCAGAAATAACCATGTGAGATAAAATATGCTAGTTTCCTCCGGGATAAAAAAAAATATGTAAGAGGTCCTCCGCGAAACAAATAGTATTTCTGGAGTAATAGAAGTTTCACATTTTTTCAAAGGGGTGTATTTTAAAATAGGAGTTGTTTAACACAAGAACTTTCAATAATAAAATCTTAATAGGTGTATTTTAATATGCCTGCATTTTAATTTAGGAGTTGTTTGACATTCCGAAAGGATTCCACCGGGAAATAAAATGATATAATAAATATTTATTTGTTTCTTTTTACTTATTTGTAATATTTAGGATTAGAGAAGAATCCTAGAAGTTTTTAGAGGTCTTCTTATAGGAGGACATGTCCTACTAAGCCGGAAGTCACTACTGACTCAATTGGAACTAGCACACAAAATTTGTCGTGCTAGAACAATAACTAGTTCCCTAACCACTATACCAGTTAAGACGTGTTTTAAAACGTTGAAATGTTTCGCCGAAAGAAAAAATGTGAAGCTTCTATTACTCCAGAAAGTAAAAACAAGCAAAAAACGAACAAACTCATTCCAGTGCCTAAACACAGGGGCGGGGGTGGCTCAGTCGGTGGCGCACCAGGCTCGTAATCTGCAGTTCCCAGGTTCGAGTCCCAGATGAGTCAGCGTTGAGACTTATCTCCGCAAAACTTCCCACCCTGCCCACGGTCAGTAGGGGACACCGATGGGTTTGGAAAGGCCGCCGTCTATAAACCAATTCGATCTACACTGAGATTTGGGTTGGTTTGTCTGAGACTCTGAGCGGCACGTTTTTGCACACCATGGGCTAAATGGCCAGGTCACAGGATCCCGAAGGCTCAGAGAAGGTTGGGGGAGGAAACCCACTGGAACAGCTGTTGGGAGACGTTAAGACCTGGTTCCGTATGCGGGAGAGTCATACCCTGTGCACGTTAAAGAACACGCTCGATGGCCTTGATGGGAGGCTACCATATGTCCCCCAACAGCTGTTCCAGTGGGTCTCCTCCCCCAACCTTCTCTGAACCTTCGAGGTCCTTGTGACAAGGCCATTTATCCCATGGTGTGCAAAAAAGTGCTGCTCAGAGGTAAAACAACCCAAGCCTAAACATAAAAGAGTTACTTTTACGAAATTCTTTCGCTGAATTCACCTACAAAGTTTCTTAATATTGATTTCCTGCTGTGTTTGCGACGTAACGAAAGATGCACTGGGCAGAACTTCGAAATACTTCATGTAATCATCTTATTTTGATGAAAGCAACGACAGACCCATTATCTTTTCGTAGCACTTTGTTTAATGGCAAATTTAAAAGCCGAAAGTAATGAATTAAAATGCAGGCCTGTTAAAATACACCCATGGCCTTTATCTTATTCAGATCATTCATTAATCGCGGGATTACATTGAAAGTATATTTTTCCACAAGACGTGCTAAAAGACTCGATTATTTTCCCATAAAGAAAAATAATTAGCGCAAATCTATCTTTTGCAATATTCCTTTCAGTAAAATTAACTCTAAGGGAAATTTCTTAGCTTTAAATTGGAAAAGGAAACGTATTAATTAAATCTCGAAGAGTATTTGCATACGAATACAGTAATAAGAGGATATTTTATTTTTGAAGTCAGAAGGCTAAGAGGATTACAGCTTTAACATCACAGAACATTTTCTCTCTTTGAAAGTGTGGCACGTAAAATGCATTTAGCGAAGTAATTAGGAGGATTAATTGGCATTTAAATGGTTCTGCTAATGTACGACGAAGCTGCAGGACTCCCTTAGTGAATGGAGAAATAGCATTACGTCTCGCCAAATGAAATCTGGGATCTCTTGTAATTTCGCCATAAACAACCCATTGCGGGATATTTAACAGCGGTAAATAGTTTTCATCATTAACTTTTTTGTGTGTCTTATTTGTTATCCAAAGTTCTGCAGATGCGCAGAATGAGGACTAAGAATTTCCAAAGAAGGCGCTCGAATCGTCTTCGTTATTGTCGGTTACGGTTAAAAGAAGTGGAAACAAATAACCCGAACGAAATTAAAATCTCTCTTTTATGTTACTCTGAGATGGCAACAGCGATAACGCGCTATCTTTCTAATGATGTAAATGTTGTCGGGAAACCTCTTGGATAGATTTATTATTGAAAGTTCTTGTATCAAATAACTCCTATTTTATGCTACTGTGAAAGAACCATGCGAATGCTTTCATATGAAGAATCACTCTTTCGTCGAGTCTTTTCAACAAACTTTCGATTGGTTAATGAGATACGGCTTAAGCCAAGAATAGAAGGTGGAAAGAAAAATAACGTTTAGTGTTTAACGATATAAACTGTTGTACTATTGCTGTTATCTGCTCCAACAATGGAAGGCGCTGTTTCGTCGAGTTTTCTGTTTAGAAAAAGAAATGCTTGTATTAAAGAAATTTTAATTCCTGCCTTCGAAGCAAGTAAACCAATTCGATCTACACTGAGATTTAGTTTGGTTTGTTTTACCTCTGAGCGCACTTTTTTGCACACCATGGGCTAAATGGCCAGGTCACAGGACCCCGAAGGCTCAGAGAAGATTGGGGGAGGGGATCCACTGGAATAGCTGTTGGGAGACAGATGGTAGCCTCCCGTCAAGGCCATCCAGCGTGTTCTTTAACGTGCACAGTGTATGGCTCTCCCGCACACGGGGCCAAGCTTAACGTCCCATCCGACGGACGGCGGCCTTTCCAAGCCCATCGGTGTTTCGTACTGACCGTGGGCAGGGTGGGGAATTTTGCGGAGATAGATCTCAACACTGACCCAGCTGGAACTCGAACCTTGGAACTACAGATTATGAGCCTGGCGTGCTACCGACTGAGCCACCCCCGCCCCCTCGGGGCATGGAACTTATAAGATGCTGGATGAATCTGCAGAAATATTGTACCATGCGGAAATGATTACGTCGCGCAGTTGCTGCAGGTTTGACGGCGGCACAATCTCGCTGCGGACAACCCTTTCTACCTCATCCCGAAGATGCTGGATAAGGTTTAGATCTGGGGACTGTGCAGGCCAATGAAGCAAAGAAGACTCGTCAAGATGTTCCTGGAACCAATCGGCGATGATAGCTTGTGAGCCGAGTGAGGATGAACTGTAGCCATGAAGGGATGAACGTGGTCAGCAACGACGTTCAAATGTTCTTCGATGGGTATCAGGGAACCTAATGTGTGCCAGGAAAACGTTCCCCACACCACCACACTGTCACCACCGGCATGTACCGTTGACGCAAGAGAAGATAGTTCCATGGCCTCATGTTACTTACGCCAAATTCTGATCCTTCTATCAGCATGATGCAAAAGGAACCTTGATTCGTCCGACCAAACTACCTTTTTCCAGTCGTCAATGATTCAGTTCGATGCTCCAGAGTCCACTGGTGACGTACTTTCGTGTTCTTCGCTGACAACATCGGCATTCGACATGGTCGGTGGCTTTAGTAGCCATTCGTGACGGGTCCGATACGTGGCGAATTTGGAGATGACCTTCTGCACACCAATGTTTAATTCTGCTACGATTTTCCTGGCCTATCTGTTCGCTTGCATGATTCTCGACAATCTCCTTTGACCCCTCTGATCCACAAGGTGATTTCGTCCACAGGATGGGGCGGGGGTGGCTCAGTCGGTAGCGCGCCAGGCTCGTAATCTGTAGTTCCCAGGTTCGAGTCCCAGCTGGGTCAGCGTTGAGACTTATCTCCGCAAAACTCTCTGCCCTGCCCACGGTCAGTAGTGGACACTGATGGGCTTGGAAAGGCCGCCGTCCGTCGGATGGGACCTTAAGCCGTGGCCCCGTGTGCGGGAGAGCCATACCCTGTGCACGTTAAAGAACATGCTGGATGGCCTTGACGGGAGGCTACCATCTGTCTCCCAATAGCTGTTCCACTGGGTCCCCTCCACCAACCTTCTCTGAGCCTTCGGGGTCCATATGACCTGGCCATTTAGCCCATGGTGTGCAAAAAAGTGCCGCTTAGAGGAAAAACAACCCAACCCAACGTCCACAGGATCGTCGATCACTGATTTGTTTGCTTTTCATACCATTCTCGATAAATTCTTGAAACGCTTCTGCGTGTAAAGCCCAGGAGAACCAGTACGCCTGGCACCAACTATCTTGTCACGTTCAAAATCGCTCTCAGGTCGCTCGTTTTGCTCATTCTGATGCTCAATCCAACTCTGGCTGATACTCGAAGAGCTGGTCTGCCGGATTTATACCGCACACCACAGTCACGTGACGTATGACGTATTGAATGAACCATTTTTACGACGAGCATTGGTTACCTAATAAACTGGCACCTCAGTGCTTCTGCTCATGGGGCGGGGGTGGCGCAGTCGGTAGCGCGCCAGGCTCGTAATCTGTAGTTCCCAGGTTCGAGTCCCAGCTGGTTCAGCGTTGAGATTTATCTCCGCAAAATTCGCCGCCCTGCCCACGGTCAGTAGGGGACACCGATGGGCTTGGAAAGGCCGCCGTCCGTCGGATGGGACGTTAAGCCGTGGCCCCGTGTGCGGGACAGCCATACCCTGTGCACGTTAAAGAACACGCTGGATGGCCTTGACGGGAAGCTACCATCTGTCTCCCAACAGCTGTTCCAGTGGGTCCCCTCCCCCAACCTTCTCTGAGCCTTCGGGGTCCATGTGACCTGGCCATTTAGCCCATGGTGTGCAAAAAAGTGCCGCTCAAAGGTAAAACAACCCAACACAAAGAGCTCAAAGGTAAAGCTACCGCGAAATATGTAGAAATATGTTTAACAAATAAAACGAGAAATAAGCATAAAGATTCATATTTCCTAATCTGTATTTGTCCCCCACCATGTTTATTATGCTTTGTTTTAAGCTTTCTCTGCTTGACAGAGACTAAGGTTTGAGCTTCATGCATTCTGTTATATGTATATATGAAAGAATTAACCGGCATTGCTTGGCCTTTAATATATAGTGAATGAGTTTTCCGCATAGGTGTGAGGTTAAATTACATTATTTTAGAAATAATGTTGCTAAATATTATTTTTGAACTCAAGCTCAGTTTCCATCTGTTAAATTTATAACAACATGGTAGTCTTTCGTTAAGGCTAACGGGCGTGTTCTTTGATACTCGAAGAGCTAACGGACGGACTCAAGGCTAACGGACGTGCATGGGTATGGCTTTCCAGCACACGGGGCCACGGTTTTACGTTCCATCAGACGGACGTTGGCCTAAGTAGGGGCGGGATGGCTCAGTCGGTAGCGTGCCAGGCTCGTAATCTGCATTTCTCAGGTTCGAGTCCCAGCTGGGTCAGCGTTGAGACTTATCTCCGCAAAACTCCCCGCGGTCAGTAGGGGACACCGATGGGCTTGGAAAGGCCGCCGTCCGTCGGATGGGACCTTAAGCCGTGGCCCCGTGTGCGGGAGAGCCATACCCTGTGCACGTTAAAGAACACACTGGATGGCCTTGACAGGAGGCTACCATCTGTCTCCCAACAGCTGTTCCAGTAGATCCCCTCCCCCAACTTTCTCTGAGCCTTCGGGGTCCTTGTGACCTGGCCATTTAACCCATGGTGTGCAAAAAAGTGCCGCTCAGAGGTAAAACAACCCAACGTTAAAGAACACACTGGATGGCCTTGACAGGAGGCTACCATCTGTCTCCCAGCAGCTGTTCCAGTAGATCCCCACCCCCAACCTTCTCTGAGCCTTCGGGGTCTTGTGACCTGGCCATTTAACCCATGGTGTGCAAAAAAGTGCCGCTCAGAGTAAAACAACCCAACCCAAGTGACGTTGTAGCTAGTTGAATGATGTCTTTCGTCACTTCAAAATACCATTCTCTTCCGTAGAGTAAAATTCAAAAAAAAGTTTCATATTTTCCAATTTTCACGGGGGATGGATAAAATTCTTGAAAGGGCTGGAGTTCATGCACGCCCTACTTCACAGTGTTTACCCATAAAAAAAAAACAGTTGCCAGACGTGAAGACAAACTAAATATTCCTTTTGTCGGTGGCATATGTGTACCACGACTGATGGATATGAAACCGTCGATTTTTAGAAGAATTTATTTTTATTTCATAGATTTTTAGCGATCTATAACAGTGGCCAATGCGAACTAACAGATGATTTAGAAAACGCGATTTGTAATATTTTGTTAGTAGGCATTAAGAGAGGAATAAATATACTATACTCTCTTGATACAAAAAGTTATATTATAAGTGATATACTTGATTGTATATGTAGTTTTCTTTCTACTTTTTTAGGTTTTTTCGTCTCTTGAAAGAAAAAGTTATATTATTGCCATCTTCCACTTCTTTGCTAAGGGAGTTTTTCTTTTTAATTTTTTTGGCTTTATTTCATCTCTTGAAACACAAAGTTGTGTTATCTCCATATCCCACTTTTTTAATAAGGGAGTTTTCTTTCCTTTTTTTTTGCTTTTATTCCGACTTGAAACAAAAGTTCTGTTATCTGCATCCCCCACTTCTGGGATAAGGAAGTTTTCTTTCAATTTTTTTTGGCTTTTCCTCTCTTGAAACGAAAAATTGTGTATCATCCATCCTCCACTTCTATAATAAGGGAGATTTATTCTCTCGTAATTTTTTTTAACTTTTTCTTCTCTTGAAAAAAAGTAAGGTTTTGTTATCTCCATTCATTTCTATAATAAAAGAATTTTCTTTCTAGATTTTTTTGTCTCCTTTCATATGTTGAAATGAAAGTGTCGTATTTTCCTCATATCCCTCGTCTATGATAAGCGAGTTTTCTCTTCATACTTTTCTTTTATTTTGAAACCAAAATGGTTATATTTTCGTCATCCTGCTCATCCATAATAAATGAGTTTTCTTTCTAGATTTTATTGCCTTTTTTAATTTGTTCAAACAAAATGATGTGTTATCTCTGTTCTCCACTTCTGTGTTAAATGAGTTTTCTTTCTAGATATTTTGGATTTTTTTTTAATTTATCGAAAAAAAAATTCCGTTTTTTCCATTCCCAATTCTATAATGAGGGAATATTTTTCTAGTTTGTTTGGCATTTGTCTTCTTTTGAAACAAAAAAAGTTTTGTTATCTCTTTCCTCCACTTCTGTGAAAAGGGAGTTTTCTTTCCAGTTTTTTAATCTTTTTTCTGTCTTGAAACAAAATTTTTTATAATCTCCATCCCCAACTTCTGTAATAAGGGCACTTCTAGATTTCTTCTTTCTTTCTAGTTTTTTTTTGGCATTTTTATTCTTATGAAACAAAAAAGTTGCATTTTTGTCATCCCGCTCGTCTGCGATAAGGGAGTTTTCTCTGTAGATCTCATTTTTTCTAGGGGTAGGGGGGGGGGATTCTTCATTTTTTTCAAACAAAATATTGTGTTGCCTCCATCCTCCACCTTCATGATAAGGGAGTTTTTTCTAGATTTCTTTGGCTTTTTTGATCTTAATACAAAAGGTATTTTTCCCCATCCCTCTTGTCTATGATAAGAGAGATTTCTCTCTAGATTTTCTAGAATTTTTTTTTTCGTAATCTGTTTATGACCTTTCCTTTATCAAGAAAATATATAGTATATATTAAAATAAACACAACTATAAATTACACTTTATTAAAGAAACAGGAGAAATTAAAAAATAATGTATATAAATATAATGTCTTTTTTTGAAAACCTGTTCAGCAAAAAGAAAATTAACACTTCACTTATAAATGATTTTTTTTTTATCTCTTTAAACAAAATGTTGTGTTATCCCCATCCCCCACCTCTATGATAATGGAATTTTTCGGCTTTTCCATGTCTTGAAACAAAAGTTGTGTTATCTCCATCCTCCACTTTTATGACAGATGAAGTTTCTTTTTAGTTTTTTTTTGTCTTTTTCCTCTCTTGAAACAAACATTTTTGTTTTCTCCATCCTCCACTTTTATGATAAGGGAGTTTTCTTCGCATTTTTTTTTTTACTTTCTTCAACTCTTTAAGCAAAAGATTGGATTTCCCCATCCTCCATTTCTATGATAAGAGAGTTTACTTACTCGATTTTTTGCTTTTCATTCTCTTGAAACAAGTTGTGTTATCTCTTTCCCCTTTTTCTCTAATAAGGGAGATTCTTTTTAGGGTTTTTGCATTTTTTTAATGTCTTGAAGCAAAAAGGTTGTATTTTTCTCCATCTACCTCATCTATGATAGGAAACGTTTCTTTTTAGATTTTTGTGGATATTTTCACTTCTTCAAACGAAAGGTTGTGTTATCTAAATCCCTATTTCTATGACAAGGGAGTGCTCTTTCTACACTTTTTTTAGCTTTATTGACCTCTGGAACAAAAAGTGTGTAATTTCCCCCATCCTCCACTTCTATGATAAAAAAGTTTTCTATCTAGAATATTTGAATTTTTTTTCCTCTTTTGAAACAAAAAGTTTTATCTGTATCTCTTACTTATCTAATAAGTGTTTTCTGTCTAGTTTTTTTTTGGCTTTTTTCATGTTTGGAAAAAATGTTTTATTTTCCTCATCCCATTCATCTGTGATAAGGGAGTTTTCTTTACATCTTATTTTGCTTTTTTTTCATCAGTTTAAATAAAAGTTTTTATTTTCCCCATTATTTACGTCTATCATAACGTAGTTTTCTTCGCGTTATATTTGCTATTTTGATATTCTTCTCAAACATTAATTGTATCAACTGAAATAATCAAGTTGATTTTACATTGGGAAGACAGTTCAATAGTCTTCCTCGAAACCATTTATACAAATAACCAAAACTTACGTTTTTACCGTGTAAAACGAAACTGGTTGCATTTTGTTGGCCCCGTATATTCAAAACAGTGGAAATAGTGGAACTTATTGAATCCAAAAATAATTTTAATTCATTTCTAAAATTAAAAATTTGAATATTTATAGACGGAGAGACAGACCGAGGACGACATGAAAACAATAGCTTGTGTTTCAAAACGAACTAAAAACTGCATTTTATGATTAAACAGAAACACATAAAATGCTTCATTTCAATCAGTATATATACAGTGAGTTTCCTCTTACCGTGATTAAATGGTATTAAAATATAAAGTCCCGATAAGCGAATTTAACTGTCGGTGAGCAATGGGGGCCAGTTGTTTTTCAATACAATTATGTAATTTGTTGCTTTATGGTGCTATTATAATAAAACGCAAAATATATTATAGTAAAATAGATATAATAAATATAATCTATAATTTAATAAACACAATAAAATATATTTATATAATGTATAATTTAATAATCATAATAATACATTTATATAATATATAATTTAATAATAATAATAATAATAATAATAATAATAATAATAATAATAATAATAATAATAATAATATATATTTATATAATATAATAATATATATATATATAATAAAAATATGTATATATATATAATAAAAATATGTGTGTATATATAATAAAAATATGTATATATATAATAAAAAATATGTATATATATATATAATAAACACATGTTATAATAAAAGAGAATAAAATAGAGAGAATGATGGTGTTTTAAAAAAGAATATTTAAAATATAAATTATATATTAAATATATTAAAATAAACGCAACTATAAATTACACTTTATTAAGGAAACTTGCTAAATTGAATATATATATATATATAAAATGTATTTTTTGGAAATCTCTTTAACAAACAACAAACACTTATAAACACAACTATCCACTGAATTTAATGTAAAGAAAAAAAGTTTTTTCCACATGATAATTTAATTTTTTCTTACAGTCTTGACTTTGTTTTGTATTTTTTTGCATTTAATAAATCTTCATCCCATATAACAAACTGATCATTGTAAATTATCTAAGTAAATCAATCTTCGATCGCCGAGGGTTTTAAAATTGTTTACATTTGTAATGAATATAATTCGAATAAATTGTAGCTGATAGAAGATATCAAATGTACTCGGGCGTACGGAAAAATTGTTTACACGTACCTCGGAAAATCACGGTCAAGCGGATTTCACAAAGAATGTGTTTCAAAATAAAAACACGGCAATGCGCTGTTACGGTATATATTTTAACGGTGATTTTTATATACAATTTTTCTTCAAAAATTGTTTGAAGCCAAAATCTAGTACTTCTGTTCGAAGCAATTTTAATGTATTTATGATTGTATTTTTAAATTCGAAATGCTAAGAAAAAGTGGTCCATCTGCTAAATGCTGAGAAAAAGTGCTCCATATGCTAAATGCTGAGAAAAAAGTGCTCCATATGCTAAATGCTGAGAAAAAAGTGCTCCATATACTAAATGCTGAAAAAAGTGCTCCATATGCTAAATGCTGAGAAAAAGTGCTCCGTATGCCAGATGCTAAGAAAAAAAAGTGCTCAATATGTTAAATGCTGAGATAAAAGTGTTCCATAGGCTAAATGCTGAAAAAAGTGCTCCATAGGCTAAATGCTAAAAAAAAGTGCTCCATAGCTAAATGCTGAAGAAAGTGCTCCATAGCTAAATGCTAAAAAAAGTGCTCCATAGGCTAAATGCTGAGAAAAAGTGCTCTATATGCTAAATGCTGAGAAAAAGGGCTTCATAGGATAAACGCTGAAAAAAAAAGTACTCAATAAATGATAACTGAGATAAAAGTGTTCTGTAAATGCGAAATCCTGAAATCAAAACCCAAAAATGTAATTTTTATGCGAAATAAAAAAAAGTATTCCTGTTCATAACCTGCTTATCTATACATTTCTTGGAGACAAAACACTTCTTCTAATCAATTACTAATCCGCTTGACTGGCTAAACCAAACGTCCGCAGCTGAGATTTACGTAACTAGGATTTAAGGAATGACTATTTTTTTTCATTAATTTATTTTATTCCGTTCATTATTCCAACATTATATGTAATTATAATCTTCATAAAAAGCAAATGAAAATATTCTAACTGTAATCCAATAGTTGAGTATCACAAGAGATAACTTGTACACACGGGACTCATGAATCAGCTCTGAAAAAACTGAGTTCGCAGTGAGTGCGATTCGAACCCACGCCTATCAGTTATAAACAAAGTGTTCTCGATTCGGGAAAGCTTATAAGTCACATTAACGGAAACGTTGGTGTTCAAGAACTCCAATCAATTTTTGGGGCGGGGGTGGCTCAATCGGTAGCGCACCAGATTGACCCAGCTGAGACTCGAACCTGCGAACTGCAAATTACGAGCCTAGCGCGCTACCAACGGAAACGCTCTCACTCCTATTTTAAATGCATATTTATACAATCCAAATGAATAAAAGGAACAAAATCGAACTCACAAAAATATATTTTTCTTTTTCTATTTGCATATTTTTCAATCACTAAAAGGTTTTCATTTCCTTTGCTAAAAAAACGCAGAAAACCTTCGCAACGTTCTAAAAACATAAAAAAGAGCGTCAGCTCTTCGAGATATATGTGTGTGTATATATATATACCCATATTTGTCATAAAGGCTTCTATTTATGACCTCATAATTCTTTCCAACTTTATTTGCCAAAAAAAAAGAGAAATGAAAAGGATAACAATCCTCGTTTTAGGAGAATTTTTTGCGGCATTCATATATAAAAAAAGATATTGAACTCACCAAGCTATAGTGATTGTCTACGTCAGTATCTGAAGCGCGTTTTTCATGCTCTTCGCCAGTAGTAGCTCAATTGAGCATGCGCAGTGAATTTTAAAGCCAGAGTCGGGCAGAGAGACATGGTGAAGGTATAAGAGCTCTGGCAGTCCGCGCTGCTACACTATCCCTCTTCCATCGATTTAGTCTGACTGGGACCGAACGCACTGGGTGATTATCGTACCTCGTGTTAGTTCCTCATGCGATCTGTGAGTATGGTCGGTGTTCCTGTACTGTCCCATCTAGGTATGATCCTTTTCTGTGCCTCTCGCTTCACACGATGCGAAGACGGTGAGTTCATTTCACTTTATCTTTCACCCTAGCCGATCCACGACACAAAATTTCGGTTTGTAGTGTTGTGGCTTTTAATTATACCATCCTGGAACTGTTGACAGTTTTTTTTTTTTAATTTTTGATTGATGACGAACTATGTGAAGTTGGTTAATAAAATGCAGTTTCGTTCATTTCTTTCTCCTTAGAAAAGATACTTTTTCGAGTTTTTTTTTTTGAAGTGAGGGAATTCGATTTCAGAAATGTAATCAATCATATTTGTTGTTTAATGACTTGAAGCTGTTGATATATATGAGGTCAATTTTTGATTGATGAACTTCTGAGGCTTTGTTTTTATTTCGTTCTTTAATAATTTACTATTTTTTGTTATAAAAATGTAACTCTTGTTGTCGCGTTTAATGTCTTACTTAATAAATAGTTTAAAAAATGCGTTATAAATTAACACATCATAAATAATAATTATGTGGAATTAGATCAATTATTTATGGATAAACGTAATAAGTGAAACGCAATCATGTTAGTTAAAAAGTTTTTTCTTATGATTAACGTTTTTTGGAATATTTTTATTTTAAAATTTTTGAACCGAATCGAAGAAAATTGGGAAATGGTGCGAAGTTTTTTTAACTGACATAAAATATTTTACGAAGAATAAGAGAAGGTATATTTATATTAATGCATAGTATTTATTGTCAGTTACTTTTAGGACAAAGTATTATTTTATTCTTTCAAATAATGTTATTTAACAGTAATCATTAGCCTTTTCTTTCAACCATAGTAAAAAACAAAAGGTAAAAAAAAAACACTTGAGGTTCCAACATGTGCCTTTTGTGATACTCAATGCGGCTTTTAGCATACTTGTTTACAAGGATGTGATTTTAGTCTCATATTATATAATATTCATACTCGGATGTGATTTTAGTATCATATTATATAATATTCATACTCGGATGTGATTTTAGTATCGTATTATATAATATTCATACTCGGATGTGATTTTAGTATTATATTATATAATATTCATATTCGGATGTGATTTTAGTATCATATTATATAATATTCATACTCGGATGTGATTTTAGTATCGTATTATATAATATTCATACTCGGATGTGATTTTAGTATCATATTATATAATATTCATACTCGGATGTGATTTTAGTATCATATTATATAATATTCATACTCGGATGTGATTTTAGTATCATATTATATAATATTCATACTCGGATGTGATTTTAGTATCATATTATATAATATTCATACTCGGATGTGATTTTAGTATCGTATTATATAATATTCATACTCGGATGTGATTTTAGTATCATATTATATAATAGTAATATTGAGGGCGGTGCTGAAAAACCAAACATCAAGTATTTAGCTCACAACAAACTTGCAAAAAAAAAAGTCATTAAATTCTATTTGCAAATTTTACTTTTTTGTTTTCATTATTTTTATTTTTATATGTTAATATTTTGAAAAATGTGAATGAAACAAAATTGAAAATAATAAGACTCATTATTTTTACTTTATATATTGCTATTAATTATTGTTGTATTCATTTGTTAAATATATCTTGAAGCAAACTGCAATAATGTTATTAATCTCCGCCTCTTTTCCTGTTGCCAAAATCGTTGCCATGCCCTTAATCTTTGCTGAGACAACACTTCCTATGACAGAAGGCCGTACAACTAGTTATGACATCAGCTTGTGTTGTGTTGTTTTACCTCTGAGCGGCACTTTTCGCACACCATGGGCTAAATGGCCAGGTCACATGGACCCCGAAGGCTCAGAGAAGGTTGGGGGAGGGGACCCACTGGAACAGCTGTTGGGAGACAGATGGTAGCCTCCCTTCAAGGCCATCCAACGTGTTCTTTAACGTGCATAGGGTATATGGCTCTCCAGCACACGGAGCCACGGCTTAACGTCCCCTCCGACGGACGGCGGCCTTTCCAAGCCCATCGATGTCCCCTACTAATCGTGGGCAGGGCGGAGAATTTTTGCGGAGATAAATCTCAACGCTGACCCAGCTGGGACTCGAACCTGGGAACTACAGATTACGAGGCTGGCGCGCTACCGACTGAGCCACCACCGCCCCATGACATCAGCAAAATAATTATTGAACATCTAGATATTACTAATATAATTATTTCTATTTTTACTACTGGTGTATTTTGATACCAATCTTTCTACTAATATTTATTATTTCCAAATATGCATTATTTATAATAAAAAAATTTACATGTATTAGCGTTATGATACGAATAATTTTCTTTCTAAAAAGATATATTTTCAAATAAACATTAGTATAAAGATTAGTATTAAAATTTACCAATAATAATTATAGAAAAAAATATTAGAATTATCTAGTTCCCCTCCCTCAATTTTTTTCTAGATCCGGCCGAGTCGCACAGTGTTCTCTTGCACACTGGGTCATGGCTATATGTCGGTCTTAAAATTCGTGTGTCAAAACTTTCCTCTTCAGCTACCAAGCCCTAATCCCTTGGAGCTCTTGTGACCTCGTCATTGAACTCGTTGTTAAAGAAAAAGAAAAATCACCGAAAGGCGAAAAACAAACTTCATCACAAGTTATGATCATCCCCTGTAAAATATTCTAACACTCTCCATCAAAGATCCAATCAAAGAATTAACGAGTTTTTTCCTTAAAAATATCTGCTCTCTATTGGACGACAAACTGCCGTTCTGTTTAATACTTTCAGAGTCAGAACTTGACTTCCGTTTTATGAGTTCGCTTGCTTTAGAAATTTAATTTGTTTTCAGGAAACGTTTTTACCTTTAATTGATTTAAACTCGAAAGAGAAACATTAATCTGACATCTAATTGCTAATAATTTCTTTCGGAGTGGAAAGTGATCTTCATTTGCATATTATCTACCTGTGTCAGCTTATCATACATACACCGAATTCATTTACAAAGGATAGTAAATTCCTTAATTGCACTATTATATTACATTCTCTTACCATTTTACAAGTTTGACTGCTCATAATAGCCAAAATACCAAACGCACTTTCACAAATAAATTTACAATTCAAAACAACTATTCTCTCACAAAATGTCGTGTATAATTTTCATTTCACTAATTTTATTTGTTCGTAAACTAGATGTTTCCCGCAATTAACTGTTTTTAAAGTTAAAATTTGTAAAAGTATTATTTTTCTGCTTAAGATGTCAATTTGTTCAGAGCTTTTTACAACTTCCATCCATTTTTTCCCCTTGTATAAGTGCATTGCAAGCATTAACAACTGGGTGAATTGTTTACAACGGAATTTTAATGAATTGTTTTGTTGCTCTTTACAGCAATTCATCAATAATTGGTTAAGCTCATATATCTCTGTTTGGCACAAAATGCAAATGTTGTTAGTGTTTCTTTAGATTGATTCTCATAACATCTTTTTCTGTCATTATTACCTAATAGTTTCTCTAGATTGATTCTCATAACATCTTTTTCTGTCATTATTACCTAATAGTTTCTCTTTGAATTTTACCACTTTTCGACAATCATTTTGTACCTGGAATGAAAAGGAGTTTCTATAGTTCATTTTGACCTCCAGATTTCAAACTATCAAACTAAATTTTCCCTTCACTTATACATAGACAATGCGAAACGGGACTTGTTAGAATTGGTTTACAGTGGCGAGATACAGCAGAGATACATCGCTCAAAAAATATCCGAACACTATGGTTGATTACAGAATCCAGAAAAAATATCTGGCAACGATTTTTTTAGAAATTAGTGATCTGGCAACCTTCGTGTCACGTGACACGAAGGTTGCCAGATTACTAATTTCTAAAAAAATCGTTGCCAGATATTTTTTCTGGATTCTGTAATCAACCATAGTGTTCGGATATTTTTTGAGCGACTGTAGCTCAGGAGAGATGTTTGGAGAACTAAATTGCATAAATTGATTGGATCTCCGTGTCCATGGCTGATTTTTCCACACGACCACAGCAGGTAACAAATATCCGATAGATATCAGAGACATCCATTAGATATCCTTAAGTGGATAATTTCTGGATATTTTGATTGTTTGTTTCTAGTTATCATATGTCATATTTATAGCCATTGTGCTAATACAAAAACTTATAGTTATTTCTTTCATCGAGAGATTTGTTTAGATTTATTCAGTAAAGTTACTTTTTGAACGGGCAGGGATGGCTCAGTGAGTAGCACGCCAGGCTCGTAATCTGATAGTTCCCGGGTTCAAATCTCCCCTTGGCCAACGTTGAGATTAATCTCCGCAATTCCCTCCGCCCTGCCCTAGATCACTAATTTCTAAAAAAAAAATCGTTGCCAGATATTTTTTCTGAATTCTGTAATCAACCATAGTGTTCGGATACTTTTTTGAGCGACTGTAGGTGGTCATATTATTTTGATACTAGATCGTGTGGGCTCACTCACGGAAATATTGAGCGTGTGCAGTTACCGTTCACAGTAAACTGGAGCGTGTGCAGTAACTGCACACGCTCCAGTTTGCTGTGAACGGTAACTGGATCGTGTACAGTTGCTGTACACGCTCCAGATATTTTTCCTGAATTCTGTAATCACGTGACACGAAGGTTGCCAGATCACTAATTTCTAAAAAAAACGTTGTCAGATATTTTTTATGAATTCTGTAATGAACCATAGTGTTCGGATACTTTTTTGAGCGACTGTACCATTCTGATTCTTAATATGGGGAAATCCTGTTGAATTTGATACGCCATTATGACTCTATTGGAAAGAATCCTGTCCAGTTTCATGTACCCCATTTTAACTCTAAATGGGGTAGAATACTTTTTAATTTAAACATATCAATACATTGTGGTGTTGCTCATGTTTCAACCGAGGGCGGATAATTACACTATAGAGTCCAAGAGGCTGGATGCTTATTATGGATGATGTGATGATGATTTCATTTCATAAAATGAATTATACAGGGTGAATCTGAAAAAAGTGGGCAAAACTTTACGGGGTGGTAGAACGCAGCTATACGAGCAATATTCGTCATAGAATGTATGGTCGGAACGCAAGCGGTGAGAAGTTAAAAGGTAGTTTTCCACTGTCACATTTAAAGAATGAACACAAGAAGGAGAGGAGATACTTCAGAAAACATTTTATTAACAGGAATGTAATTGAGGTACATGCTCAAAGAAATTGCTCAAAAAGTGCATATCCGCCATTTCGTGGTTAGTATAACCAGCCATCCTCTCGGCAATCCACAGTAGAAATGCCGTTGGGTGCGAGGACCGACCCTTTTATACCATTTCCAACGCCACCTAGCGGCTCGCCGTTTGCGTTCCGACCATACATCTATGACGAATATTGCTCGTATAGCTGCGTTCTACCACCCCGTAAAGTTTTGCCCACTTTTTCAGATTCGCCCTGTATATGACGCTACGCACACTAAACCTACAACAAAAGAGAAATTTGAATAAAAGTTCGTAATGGATGCCATAAGTCATCAGAATAATCATAAGAAACAAATTTTAATTTTGTAATTAAAATTAATTTGTTTTGTATGAGTGAAAGAACGATGATTTCACTAAACATAAAACATTGACTTTTAATAGATATATCTATCTATATCATATCTATATATTAATTAATATTTTTATTTGTGTAACTAATAATAGAACATTTAGAATAGTTGAGGCTAAAGCCTATCACCAGAGTAAAAATTAGCTTTTTTTTAAAATACTTCCTTTAACTGATTCAACTAACAGATAAAAAATTATATCGACTGTAAATAATAAACACTGAGAATTAAATACATTTAACCCTTTCGGACTATTTGTGCATAATTATGCACAATTATTTCAAAAGTTTGTACGAGCAATACGAACATAGATAAATGATTTCTAACTCGGTTGATAAAAAGAGAAAATAATATTCTCAAAAATCACTCAACAATAAAAAATAAAAAGAATGTAATTTTTTTTGTCTTATTAAGATCCTTGTAACACATTAATCATCCTCAAATATTTTTTTTATTTCTCATAAAAATAATTCTGGTCCGAATGGGTTAATAACTAAGGGGAAATTTTTGAACCGCTAAGTGGAGCCTTGCGCTGATGCGGATTAATGTTAACGCCGTTAACGGATAAAACCTCGAATGAAAAAAATGATACCGACGTGTATAGCGGATAAAATCTACGGTTTAATAAGATAGGAACATGAACAAACATTGCTGAATTATTGATGGCTTAAATCAGTGAAAAAACCTTCTTGAGACGATAAAAACGTATCATAATTTGGAAATTCAATGATCATAGTCAATTTTAAAAACAAATGTTTTAGAGTAAGACACAAATTAAAAAAAAAACTTATAGGAAAGAAGTTACCTTTTTGCTGGAAAAGGAGAATTTATTAAAAAAGTTGTGGAGTGTTACGTAGAAAACTGTAATTAAGTCTGTGACAATTAAATAGTAGAGATCGCAAAATTTTACATAGTGAAATGAAGAGGAACGTTACTTGGTAATATAAATATGTGTCTTCCCATAATTGCGGATAACTGCATTTAAAGAGCAAAATCAACTCCGAAGAATTTGGAAAATTACATATAACTAAATTGTTGTCTAACATTTATAAAGGCATATTTTTTTAAATATAGGCTTGTTTTTATCACACTATATTTTTTCTGTTAATTATCGGTCATTAATAAACCATTTCTGTGGTCATATTATTTTGATACTAGATCGTATGGGCTCACTCACGGAAATATTGAGCGTGTGCAGTTACCGTTCACAGCAAACTGGAGCATGTGCAGCAACTGCACACGCTCCAGTTTGCTGTGAACGGTAACTGGAGCGTGTACAGTTGCTGTACACGCTCCAGATATTTTTCCTGAATTCTGTAATCACGTGACACGAAGGTTGCCAGATCACTAATTTCTAAAAAAAATCGATGATGATAATGATAATGAAGACATTTAATTTTTTAGAAATTAGTTATCTGGGCTCACTCACGGACTGATTTCATGGTTTTGGGCCAACGCTGAAATTAATCTCGGCAATTCCCTCCGCCCTGCTCTAGATCAGTAGGGGACACCGATGGGTTTGGGTAACATAATACATCAGACCTGAACCATTGGGCGGGGGTGGCTCAGTCGGTAGCGCGCCAGGCTCGTAATCTGTAGTTCCCAGGTTCGAGTCCCAGCTGGGTCAGCGTTGAGATTTATCTCCGCAAAATTCCCCGCCCTGCCCACGGTCAGTAGGGGACACCGATGGGCTTGGAAAGGCCGCCGTCCGTCGGATGGGACGTTAAGCCGTGGCCCCGTGTGCGGGAGAGCCATACCCTGTGCACGTTAAAGAACACGCTGGATGGCCTTGACGGGAGGCTACCATCTGTCTCCCAACAGCTGTTCCAGTGGATCCCCTCCTCCAACCTTCTCTGAGCCTTCGGGGTCCATGTGACCTGGCCATTTAGCCCATGGTGTGCAAAAAAGTGCCGCACAGAGGTAAAACAACCCAACCCAACCTGAACCATTTGCAAAACCTCGATGGTTTTTAAGTAGGCAATATACGCTGATGCTGATAAAGATTTTGCGGATGTAGGTGAGGATACGACCTTGTGAATGAGGTGCGGATATGACCTTGTGAATGCGGGTGTGGACAGAACTTATGTGATCCGCGAAGGGTAAATAGATTTGAGTCCTAAAGAACACCAGTATACTAATAAAGTTTTAAATTTCAGAATTGTGCACATTTATTTACCTAAAAATTATTTCAGTCAAAAGAGGAAAAGTTTTCTTAATAAGAAGAGAATCGAATTCTGAATTTTCCAATCAAACGTCTGAAATGCAATTTTATCAAATGCCACAAAAAACAATTCAGCGCATATTATATTAGTTTATCCATGTTTTTCAAATGCTAGTGTAATTTCCTGAAAGTGACATAATAAATCCTTAAACACATCTTTTCAGTATAATGCGTTGTTGGCCAATCGTATAACAAATCATTAAATGGCTTAATATTTTTATCATAACAATTTGATTAAAGAACCTTGGAAAATTGAAACCACACAAATTAAAAGTTTCACGAGACAATTTCTTGCGCTCTGTTGAATGTGAGAATTTTATATTTAATTACTTTCCCTCAGTTATCTTGTATAAAAGATATAGGGATATATGTATATATACGAAAAATTATTGTTGCGATCATCAGCAAGTCTGTTCCCCGCACCCAAACGCAGGTCGAACAACCTTCGGACCGGATGTGAGGGTGTTCTGACCGGATGTGAGGGTTTTCTGACCGGATGTCAGGGTGTTCTGACCAGATGTGAGGGTGGATTGGGTACTTTTTTGCACACAGTGCGCTAAATGACCGGCACTTTTTTTGCACACAATGCGCTAAATGACCGGCATTTTTTTGCACACAATGCGCTAAATGGCCAGGTCACAAAGACCCAGAAGGCTCAGAGGAGATTATGGGGAGGGATATCCACCGGATAGGAGGCAGATGACACTAGCCTCCCGTCAAAGCTGTCCAAGCGTGTTCTTAACTGCACAGAATATGGTTCTATCGCACACGGAGTCACGGCTT
Organism: Ryuthela nishihirai; assembly: GCA_038380435.1. Lineage (NCBI taxonomy): Eukaryota > Metazoa > Arthropoda > Arachnida > Araneae > Heptathelidae > Ryuthela > Ryuthela nishihirai. Next base: position 17,233,313 of record JAWZYU010000007.1, read on the forward strand.
AATGTCCCATCCGACGAAAGACAGCCGTTCCAAGTCCATCGGTGTCCCCTATTAATCGAGGGCAGGACGGGGAGTTTTGCCGAGATAAATCTCAATGTTGGTCCAGGTGGGACTCGAACCTGGGAACTGCAGATTATGAGACTGGCGCACTACCGACTGAGCCATCCCCGCCCCTAACAGACAGTATGATACGGGTTTACATAGAACAATTTATGTGATAATAATTGATACAATAAAAAAAAATAAATACCCCCTCAAGCAGCTGCTTGCCTCAGAGGTCTGACAGGAACCTGTCAGTTTATATGCCGTAGTAGAAGGTCTGTGAGGATGGCAGGACCTCAGCAGAAAAACGACACAAACAGCCATGCCTTAGACCGGGGCTCGAACCCAGTTCCCTTAGATCAGTAGCCAAGCGCGCTAACCAAATGGAGAAGTAAAATAGCTGAAAAATATCAATTACATCAGAAAAGAGAGACAACAATATTATATATATATGCTAGTGATCAGTAGAAAAGGCGAAACAAAAAAAAAGGAGTGCATAGTAAGTTGACTCTTATTTTTTAGTTAATGTTCCTATTTCCTTTAAAGTTCAACTGTGACAACAGAAGAATATAATAAAAAAAGCTCAGATGGTTTTGAGACATATTACACTCATAAAATATAAAGGCTCCCTGAAGCACCTGCTTTCCATAGAAGTCTGGCAGGAGTCTGCCAATTTAATACTCTATAGAGAAGATTAGTGAGGAAGGTTGGTTGTTTTGCTTCTGAACGGCACGTTTTTGCACACCATGGGCTAAATTGCCAGGTCACAAGGACCGGAAATCTCAGAGAAGGTTGGGGGAAGGGTCCCATTTAACAGCTGTTGGGAGACAGATGGTAGCCTCCCGTCAAGACTACCCAGAGTGTTCTTTAACGTGCAAAAGGTATGGCTCTCCCGCACACGGGGCTACGGCTTAACGTCCCATCCGACGGATGACGGCCTTTCCAAGTCACTCAGTGTCCCCTACTGACAGTGGGCAGGGCTGGGAATTTTGCGGAGATAAATCTCAACGCTGACCCAGCTGGGATTCGAACCTGGGAACTGCAGATTACGAGCCTGGCGCGCTACCGACTAAGCCACCCCCGCCCCAGTGAGGAAGGATTGGGTTATTTTATCTCTGAGCGGCACTTTTTTGCACACCATGGGCTAAATGGCCAGGTCACAAGAACCCCGAAGGCTCAGAGAAGGTTGGGGGAGGGGACCCACTGGAACAGCTGTTGGGAGACAGATGGTAGCCTCCCGTCAAGGCCATCCGGCGTGTTCTTTAACGTGCAAAGGGTATGGCTCTCCCGCACACGGGGCTACGACTTAACGTCCCATCCGACGGATGACGGCCTTTCCAAATCCATCGGTGTCCCCTACTGACCGTGGGCAGGGCGGGGAGGTTTGTGGAGATAAATCTCAACGCTGACCCAGCTGGGACTCGAACCTGGGAACTGCAGATTACGAGCCTGGCGCGCAACCGACTAAGCCACCCCCGCCCCAGTGAGGAAGGTGAGACCTTGGCAGAAGAAAGACAACACAAACATCCATACCTTAACTCGTGTTCATTTGATCAATCACCAAAGCACTAACCACTTGGTCACGAGACTGCACATTACACTCCTCCTGTATCTAAAACATTTCATTGTTTCGTAAGAAGACATGTTCTACATTTGTTTTTAAATACTTTTAAACATTTTTAAGTTCATCTGGAAGTTCAACTGAAGATTTCGTTCAAATCCGTAAATCTCATTATTCAGCACTATTCGTTTAATATTTAGTTATTGGAGTTGAATCGCATGACAGCAAATGTGGCATTTCTGCTTCTCTTTAAGGAATTATCTTGAAAACGGAAGAAAATGGAACGAATCTGTATATAAACTTCTAAACTGACATTTATTTTAGCAAATTGTCTCTTTTAAGAGTTATAATTTGTATTGTGATTGACTTTAATTAACTACGACTAGCTAGCTTGCTACCTCACTGTTTCATCATCATCATCAAACAAAAATAAATGTTTTCCTCTGGATATGTTCGAGTCTTTCGACCCTCTCCTCCAGATGGCAAGGTTGGATAACGCCAAGAGGATGATGATATTTATGTTACAAAGCCTCGAAAGAAAAAAAAAACTCTTGTATCCTGTGGAAAAGATTCGCATCATTTAAAAATTTGATTGTTTCATTGTAGCAAGTTTTGCGCTTAGTAAGATCTTCTTGTCCAAGTAAACTGAGCAGACTTAGTTCAAAGATGTTTTCCGTTTGTAATCTTGCTATTAGGTTGTTTCTCGGGATCGGGTAAGCAGTACAATTCAGCAAAACATGATTCAGCGTTTCCTTTACGTTGCACGTCTGACAATTGGGAGAAAGAACCTTTCTTATCTTGAAAAGTGAGTCATTAAAGAGTGATGCACCTGTTCTGAGTCTTGTGATGCACACAAAATTTCTTCTTGAAAGGTGCAGATCATTTAGTGGAAGGATCTTGTTCTCTGCTAATTGTCGATGATTGATCTTTCTTTCAACGATGACTTGGAAATGATGTAGGAAGTTCTCGTTTAGATTTTCTTTATTTAGTTTTCGTTTCCCTGGACACCTACATGTCCAGAGATCCATTACAAACAATTGTGGATCATTTTTCAATTATTTGATCGATGGTCTCAAGGATGTTTAGGAAAAGCCCATTATTCTTGGATTGACATGGATCTTCCCGGAGAAAAAACAAAGATGAGCTACTATCTGTAAGTACAACAAAATTAGATTTTGGTTGTTTAAAACACCACTTTAGAGCCATTTCAATTGCCATCAACTCAGTAGTCATAACATCTGAGGCAGCTTGCAGCATGATAGCTTCAAAATGAAACCCAGAAAGCCGCTCCAGCTTTTTGTGTTAACTTGTTTAAAGATTCGTCAGAGAAAATCTTATTATGATTTTCATATTTTTATTCTATTATCTACTGAGCAATAATCTTTCGAACTGAGCTATCAAGTTCTATTTTAGATGTGAAACCTGGAATGGAAACAAAGCAATCAAATCGTTGAAAGGTCGAAGGAGGTTTTTTTTTGTGCTGAAATCAAGTCAAAGAGGGGATGTCGGCGGATGGAAGAAGTTACATCACTGATCTTCTTTCCTGATCCAAAAAGGATTTTATCAGTCACTGGGTGATATTCTTGTTTGAAGAGCAATCTTGAGAAGTATGAAAACAGCACATAAGGTCTTCTGATGGAAAGAGGTGGAATATTAGCCTCAGCTGTCAGAGAATTAGATGGACAAAAACTTAACTGGCCCAAGCAGATTCTTAGAGCTTGGATTTGAATAGTTTCTTGCCTTTTAACAAGGGAAGGGCTAGCACTATCCAGTAGAAAAACTCCATATTCCAATCTTGATCTTAAAATTGATCTATAAAGATAGATCATTTGACGAGGCGATGCTCCATTCTTCCTGGACCCAATGCATCTTAACATGTTAATAATAGGTTTAGAAGTGAAGATCAGTTGACGGTATATAGGAGTTTCATTTGAGTTCAAAGTCTAAGTCAAAAGTTCCTAAATAACAGTGTTCTTTCACAGCCAGCAGCAAACGTTCCTTGTAATTAATAGAAATATCTGGAAATCGTCGATGGCTACAAAAGGGCATTATTACAGTCTTTTCTTCCGATATTTCCAGTCCCCATGAGTCAAAATATTTAACAGCCTCATTAAAAGCCGATTGTAGCACCGACTGGATTCTGGATATGCTTCTGCCAGTGTACCAAATTGCAATACGTCTGCATAGACACACTGCTGTTAATTATTCCATCTTTAAATGTAAAACGAATACTATTGGGTTTACCTCTGAGCGGTAGCTTTTTGCACACAATGGGCTAAATGGCCAGGTCAGAAGGACCCAGAGGGTCAAATAATATTAGGGGTAGGGGGGAGGGGACCCACTAGACAACTATTAGGAGATAGATGGTAGCCTCTCGTCAAAGGTATCCAGAATGTTATTTAACGTGCACAGGGTATGACTCTCCAGCACACGAAGCCACGTCCTATCCTGCGGACGGGACCTCTTCAAGCCCATCGGTGTCCTCTACTGACCGAAGGCAGGGCGGGGAGGTTTACGGAAAAGAATATTATTGAAAAATGAGATTTAGAGATAATTGAATAAACTATTCAATTTATCCCCAGTGAGAGTTTTTGTAAAATATTTATTTTTTAAATTTAAGACGCTTTCAATGAGGCTTTTCACTGACTTTAGGCAACATAGTGTACATGTCGCCTAATACGATACGTACGAAAAAATAATAGGTATGCAGAAAACAATGCATTTCTGTAATCAAAACGAACCTTGAAACAGTTCAAGAGTTATTGACAAACAAACACAAACACGAATTCTAATTGAATGAAAAACCATCATTTTTACTTGTTAAAAGAACTTTATTTAAACGAAGGCCTTTTTACCATTAAAGAATAAGCCTCGTATCAACATGTTACATTATTCTGAACAAACACTTCGCTGTTTTATACTAAAAAACGACACAGCTTCTACCTATTTATATTTGACTACATTTAAATTCAGAAATGAATGAAAATGTAACATTCTTGGAAACTAATGCCTGGTGCTGTTGTTGGAGCAGTTTGTATAATGCCGCATGTACCTTTATTTGCCGCTACCTCTAAGTAACTTCCCCAGCTCTGCATTTAACGGGGAGGAAAGTTATCTCGCCGCTCGATAAGTCCCATTAAAAGCTGTCAATAAGCTATGAGTGTTTGGCGGAGATAAAACGACGTTTCTAGTGCAAGGCGCTTTTGGGCTTACCTAGTGAAAAGTTTCTTTCAAGGCTTCCTCATTAGAGACCAAAGTATGGCGGCGGCTTCAGAGGCAAAGAACGTCGACGCAGAGAAAAAAAAAATCTGTGGGTTTTTAATGATTATTGTTATTCAAAAAATGATGTACTTTAACGTCAGAAATATCGTCACGATGCAAAAGTTTAAAAAAAAGTTTTTTTATTTTGCTTTAAAATCAAAGAAAGGTTGTGGTTTGGTGCTTGCGATTTAATTAGAATATAATTGGTAGCGTTGAACGAATGTAAAGGCACAGAAATATAGCATATAAAAGAGTCTTGTTTTTTTTTCCTTTCTGTAAACTTCCGCTTGCTGTGACAGATTTGAATTGTGCTCATTTTATTTGCATCTAATGGTTTCTGAGATTTAAGCCGTTTTTCTCAGTACCCGGTAATTTTTTTCCTCTTCCGACAGAAATACTTACCGTAGCGGGGCTAAGTTTATAGCAAACTGCTTATTTAGCATCTAAAATAATTTTACCTTTACTAATTGAAAGCGGAATTCTTTTACTTGTCGTGATGCATTAAAGTTTTTTATTCGTGTAAGATTCTGCTTTCTTCCATTCGTTGAAGATTGTAGTTAGTGTTTCTTTACATTTGTCATTACCTTCTGTTAGGAAACCCTCAAAGCCAGTGATTATTTCCAAACGAAGCATTATAAAAGAATAAAGGAAGGCTGATGTATAACATAAGAAATATCATACGTTCTTCTGCAGTTTGAAAATATTAAAAGGTTTTGAAGACAAAAGCACACGTTGTGTTATATTTTTAAATTTATACTTAATGTATAGTATAAAAATAATACGCTTAAAATATTAGAAAAGTATTGGTATACGTCCACGTTACGTGAATTTAAAGCGTATTTTCATGGTTAATTAGTTTTGAATGAGGTTTTTAAAATTGAAAAGAAGTCTTTAAAGATAAATTGGAAATTCGAATCAAGTTTATTGAAATCTTATTTTTGATACTCGTTAAATATTTAAAGCGGTGTGGAAACTGAATATTTAACAATGCTTTGCTAGCAGAGATGGATCGTAGCTAAAATGTCTGGTGGGGCACTGTGACTGATACAGGCAGAGAGACAAGAGGGAGGGAAAAAATGGTGAAATGCCTGATATTCAAATGACCTGAATAGAACTGAAAAGACGTTTCGTAATGCATATATTCTTATTTTTCGTATAAAATAACTCGAACGTGACTATTTTCAAAGAGCATTATTTAACAAAAATTTTCGGGAAAAAAAAAAGGCAAACTCGAATAGGATTAATTCTAATTAAACTAATTAAATTCTAATTAATTCTAATTAAACTCGAATTAACTCTAATGGTATTTAAAACGAAAACTATTCGTTAAAATTATATCATGTACACCAAACAGCCAAAACATTATGACCAGCGCGTCTTTATGCAAATCGAACCAACTGCAGGTAAACGACGGCGTATGTGAAGGTAATGACACGGTATAAATAACACCTGATACTGAGCTTTGTTAATCAGTGTTATTCTTGCTCTTCAGATGGGAAAGGCAGCGGACTTAAGTGAGTTTGACAAAGGCCAAATTGTAATGAGCAGACGACTGGGTCAGAGCATTTCAGAGACGACAAGGCTTGTGGGGCCCACCACGGCTCATCGATGTTAGAGGTAAGCGAAGGCTATCCCGTATGATACTAGCCAACAGAAGGAATAATGTGGCGTAACTCGCCCGTAATTTGAATGCCGGTGATGGAAGTAATTTGTCACAACACACAGTACATCGAACCCTGCTGAAAATGGGGTTAGCGCAGGGCGAAACCCTGCTGAAAATGCGTAGCCGCAAGCCGCTCTGAGTGCCCATGCTAACCTCGGTTAACCGTCGAAAGCGCCTACAATGGGCACGCAAGCATCAAAATTGGAACTTGAATGATTGGAAGAAGGTCATCTGCTCCGATGAATCTTGTTTCCTGTTGCACCATGACAGCCGGGTACGTGTGAATCTTTACCTGGAGAAGTTTTGGTACTGGGAAACACCTTGGGACAAAAACAAGCCGGTGGAGGAAGTATAATGCTTTGGGCAATGTTCTGCAGGGAAACCCTGGGTCCAGTCATTCACGTGCAGGAAACTATGACGTCTACCATCTACCTAAACATCATTGCACACCAGGTACATCATTTCATAGCAACAGTATTCCCCTCTAGTAGTGCCTTCTTTCAGCAGGATAATGCGCCATGCTACACTGCCTGGATTGTTCGAGAATGGTTCGTGGAACATGAGGAAGACTTCCAGGGATTGCCCTGAACACCAAATTCTCCAGATATCAATCCAATCGAGCATCTGTGGTTTGTGTTCGAACATCGTATCCAACCTGTGGCAGCTCAACCACGTAACTTACAAGAGTTAAAGGATCTGCTGGTAACGTGTTGGTACCAGAGGCCACAAGACACCTTTAGAAATCTTCTAGTGTCCATGCCTCGCCGGGTCAGAGCTGTTTTGGCGGCAAGTGGAGGACCAACATCATATTAGACAGGGTTGGGTTGTTTTACCTCTGAGCGGCCCTTTTTTGCACACCATGGGCTAAATGGCCAGGTCACATGGACCCCGAAGGCTCAGAGAAGGTTGGAGGAGGGGACCCACTGGAACAGCTGTTGGGAGACAGATGGTAGCCTCCCGTCACGCCATCCAGCGTGTTCTTTAACGTGCACAGGGTATGGCTCTCCCATACACGGGGCCACGACTTAACGTCCCATCCGACGGACGGCGGCCTTTCCAAGCCCATCGGTGTCCCCTACTGACCGTGGGCAGGGCGGGGAATTTTGCGGAGATAAATCTCAACGCTGACTCAGCTGGGACTCGAATCTGGGAACTACAGATTACGAGCCTGGCGCGCTACCGACTGAGCCACCCCCGCCCCTATTAGACAGGTGGTCATAACGTTTTGGTCTTCGGTATATATAGGTATGGTACTTTTTTTTACTCCATTCCCATTATAAATTTATATTTAATATTTTGAACTGAATTACTCAGCGGTTGGGATCGAACCAGAGACTTTTAAGCAGTAAGTTAAAAAAAATTGCATTTATCCAACTGAGCTTGCCCGTTACTAACGAGATGTAATGTATAAAATATAATATTGCCATTCTTTTGTGGACCGTATGTTCAACACATTTTACATTTCCGTAGCCGTCCCGTGGCCGAGTGTTTAGCGCGCTTGGCTACTGATCTGTGGGACCTAGGTTCGAGCCCCGGGTAAGGCATGACTGTTTGTGTCGTTTTTCTGCTGAGGTCCTGCCATCCTCTCAGACCTTCCGCTATGGCATATAAACTGACAGTCTCCTGTCAGACCTCTGTGGCAAGCAGCTGCTTGAGGGGGTATTTATTTTATATTTATATCGAACGTTGTTCTTAAGTACCTGGTACAGAAATGTCTTTCCTTGGGCGTAATATTAAAATTCGTATTGACTATTTCTGCAGTAATTATTACTACAGAAATGCTTAGTGCTGGGAATGTTTTGGTTATCACTTGGATGACTGAAATTTTGAGTATCTTTTATGAAAAAGGCATGGTTCCCAAGGATTTTACCAGAGCTATTATTATCCTTATTTTCAAAAAAGGTGATCGCAGTTCTTGTGATAACTATAGGGGTATCAGCCTACTCTCTCTTCCAGGTAAGGTTCTTTGCATGATTGTGCTTAATAGAATTAAGAATCTGTTTGACAGGCAATTGCGTGATGAGCAGTGTGGATTCAGAAATGGTAGGGGATGTGTGGATCAGATATTTTCACATAGGCAGTTTCTTGAGAAACGTTTAAAATTTCAGAAAACTTTGGTTGCTAACTTTGTTTATTTCAAAAAGGCTTTCGACTCTGTTGATCATCATAATTTGTGGTTGATTCTGAGATCATATGGTATACCAGCCAAGTTAGTTAACATAATGAAAGCTCTCTATAATAACCCTGAGTCGTGTGTGAGAGTTGGTAAGGCTTGTAGCAATTGGTGTTCTTCTGGTGTTCGACAAAGGTACATTTTCTCTCCTTTTCTCTTTAGTTTGATTATTGATTATGTTATGCGAAATTCATTGCAAGAGAAAGATTTTGGCCTTAAATGGACTGGAGATATGAAACTTTCTGATTTAGATTATGCAGATGATTTAGCCCATTTGGCAAATGATGTTGATGGGATGAACTATTTCATTCGAGCTGTTGATGAGACTGGTAGTAGAGTAGGTTTGGTTATAAACAGAGAGAAAACTATTGTGACGAAAATTGGTCAGGCAGGCTGTGATTCAGTTAATCTGAATAGTTACAGTCTTGAGCAGTTGTCACAGTTTAATTATCTTGGGAGCTATGTAACAGATACTGGTGATGTGTGGCATGAGATTAACAGACGAATAAGGATTGCTGCTGGGACTTTTAAGAATCTATGGAGAGTGTGGTGAAATAGGCATTGTAATATATGAAATAGGCGTTGTTGTAATAATTGAGCTGGCACTATTTGCAATTTCTCGAAAATGCCCTGTTTTTATTTAAGGGATCCGAAAGTTTACTAGCGCTATCATCGGAGGCCAGGAAAGTTCACTAGCACTATTATCGGAACTAGGAAAGTTCACTAGCACTATTATCGGAACTAGGAAAGTTCACTAGCACTATTATCGGAACTAGGAAAGTTCACTAGCACTATTATCGGAACTAGGAAAGTTCACTAGCACTATTATCGGAACTAGGAAAGTTCACTAGCACTATTATCGGAACTAGGAAAGTTCACTAGCACTATTACCGGAACTAGGAAAGTTCACTAGCACTATTATCGGAACTAGGAAAGTTCACTAGCACTATTATCGGAGTCAGGAAAGTTCGCTAGCACTATTATCGGAACTAGGAAAGTTCATTAGCACTATTATCGGAATCAGGAAAGTTCGCTAGCACTATTATCAGAACTAGGAAAGTTCACTAGCACTATTACCGGAGCCAGAAAGGTTCGCTAGCACTATTATCGGAGCCAGGAAAGTTCGCTAGCACTATTTTCGGAGCCAGGAAAGTTCGCTAGCATTATTATGGGAGCCAGGAATATTCACTAGCACTATTATCGGAGCAGGAAAGTTCGCTAGCATTATTATCGGAGCTAGGAAAGTTCGCTAGAACTATTATCAGAGCCAGGAAAGTTTTCTAACACTATTTTCGGAGCCAGCGAAGTTCGCTAGCACTATTATCGGAGTCAGGAAAGTTCGCTAGCACTATTATCGGAACTAGGAAAGTTCATTAGCACTATTATCGGAGTCAGGAAAGTTCGCTAGCACTATTATCGGAGCCATGAAAGTTCGCTAGCACTATTATCGGAGCCAGGAATGTTCATTAGCACTATTATCGGATCAGGAAAGTTCGCTAGCACTATTATCGGAACTAGGAAAGTTCATTAGCACTATTATCGGAGTCAGGAAAGTTCGCTAGCACTATTATCGGAGTCAGGAAAGTTCGCTAGCACTATTATCAGAACTAGGAAAGTTCACTAGCACTATTACCGGAGCCAGAAAGGTTCGCTAGCACTATTATCGGAGCCAGGAAAGTTCGCTAGCACTATTATCGGAGCCAGGAAAGTTCGCTAGCATTATTATGGGAGCCAGGAATATTCACTAGCACTATTATCGGAGCAGGAAAGTTCGCTAGCATTATTATCGGAGCTAGGAAAGTTCGCTAGAACTATTATCAGAGCCAGGAAAGTTTTCTAACACTATTTTCTGAGCCAGGGAAGTTCGCTAGCACTATTATCGGAGTCAGGAAAGTTCGCTAGCACTATTATCGGAACTAGGAAAGTTCATTAGCACTATTATCGGAGTCAGGAAAGTTCGCTAGCACTATTATCAGAACTAGGAAAGTTCACTAGCACTATTACCGGAGCCAGAAAGGTTCGCTAGCACTATTATCGGAGCCAGGAAAGTTCGCTAGCACTATTATCGGAGCCAGGAAAGTTCGCTAGCACTATTATCGGAGCCAGGAAAGTTCGCTAGCATTATTATGGGAGCCAGGAATATTCACTAGCACTATTATCGGAGCAGGAAAGTTCGCTAGCATTATTATCGGAGCTAGGAAAGTTCGCTAGAACTATTATCAGAGCCAGGAAAGTTTTCTAACACTATTTTCGGAGCCAGGGAAGTTCGCTAGCACTATTATCGGAGTCAGGAAAGTTCGCTAGCACTATTATCGGAACTAGGAAAGTTCACTAGCACTATTATCGGAGTCAGGAAAGTTCGCTAGCACTATTATCAGAACTAGGAAAGTTCACTAGCACTACTACCGGAGCCAGAAAGGTTCGCTAGCACTATTATCGGAGCCAGGAAAGTTCGCTAGCACTATTATCGGAGCCAGGAAAGTTCGCTAGCATTATTATCGGAGCCAGGAATGTTCACTAGCACTATTATCGGAGCAGAAAAGTTCGCTAGCATTATTATCGGAGCTAGGACAGTTCGCTAGAACTATTATCAGAGCCAGGAAAGTTTTCTAACACTTTTTCGGAGCCAGGAAAGTTCGCTAGCACTATTATCGGAGCCAGGAAAGTTCGCTAGCACTATTATCGGAGCCAGGAAAGTTCGCTAGCACTATTATCGGAGCCAGGAAAGTTCGTTAGCTCTATTATCGGAGTTAGAAAAGTTCGCTAGAACTATTATCGGAGCCAGGAAAGTTTGCTAGCACTATTATTGGAGCCAGGAAATTGGCTAGCACTATTATCGGAGCCAGGAAAGTTCGCTAGCACTATTATCGGAGCCATGAAAGTTTGTTAGCGCTATTATCGGAGCCAGGAAAATTCGTTAGCTCTATTATCGGAGTTAGAAAAGTTCGCTAGAACTATTATCGGAGCCAGGAAAGTTTGCTAGCACTATTATTGGAGCCAGGAAATTGGCTAGCACTATTATCGGAGCCAGGAAAGTTCGCTAGCACTATTATCGGAGCCAGGAAAGTTTGTTAGCGCTATTATCGGAGCCAGGAAAGTTCACTAGCACTATTATCGGAGTCATGAAAGTTCGCTAGCACTATTATCGGAGCCAGGAATGTTCATTAGCACTATTATCGGATCAGGAAAGTTCGCTAGCACTGTTATCGGAGCCAGGAAAGTTCGCTAGCACTATTATCGGAGCCAGGAAAGTTCGCTAACACTGATATCGGAGTCAAGAAAATTCGCTAGAACTGCTATCAGAGCCAGGAAAGTTCTCTAGCACTGTTATCGGAGTCAGGAAAATTCGCTAGAACTGTTATCAGAGCCAGGAAAGTTCGCTAGCACTGTTATCGGAGTCAGGAAAGTTCGCTAGCACTGTTATCGGAGTCAGGAAAATTCGCTAGAACTGTTATCAGAGCCAGGAAAGTTCGCTAGCACTGTTATCAGAGCCAGGAAAGTTCGCTAGCACTGTTATCGGAGTCAGGAAAATTCGCTAGAACTGTTATCAGAGCCAGAAAAGTTTGCTAGCGCTACTTACGGGATCGCGTACAGTCAGTGACACTGTCTCTCAGGTCTCAGGAAGAAACATTTCGCAATGCAGTGTAATTGTGTGTATGCGAAATGTATACACACAAATATTATTGCTGCTAAAATATTAGATAATTTAGTTCCATTTCACAGTTATTAATTGATCATAATGTTCCAATGCATAAAAGATACACTGCGAAAAAGTTGACAATTCGATTATTTAAACCAAAACATCAATACTTCTATTCACATTTACCACACGAAAACCACATCGATATGAACAAGAAAACATTACCACAGAAACAATTGCTTCCAAGTGGAAAGATCTTGTTTAAAAATCCCTCAATATGTATTGTCGCAAGTATATTTTCTCCAGAAATATGCGCTCGCCCCATTTACCTGGAAGGTGCGATAGGTAGTAACAAGACAATGCGGTGGGGGTCGTTTCCTTAGCAGCCGTGGAATATATAAGCAGCAGTGTTGATCGAACATTTAAAGCTCCCAGCGCGGCCCATTAAACGATGGTAAATGATACGTTACCAACCGGTGCTGACGACTTACACAGAGCAAACAGCCCGAAAAGATCTTGTAGATAGCAATGTTTACTTTGTCATTATGTCCGTTCTGCCTTCATTGGGGGAGAACTTATTGTAAATGTATGACACGTGGGATGTGAGCGCCATCCCCTTCGCGGGCGACATTTAGCTGATGGAAAAGAAAGGGACGAGGATAAGGTAAGAGATGGAAGTTAAACCCTCTTTTAATGCTTATCGTGTTTACAGCGACGCCTTTTATGTCCCCTTCGTACAACAGTTAAACACCACTTCCGGTTACTTCTGGACACTTTGGGTTTTTGAAAACGTCTGTTCTGAAGGAGATATTTTCGGGACTTATTTTTGAGATTCACGGCAATCGTTGTTGTTCGGTAAGATGGAATTTTTGTTTTGAAGAGTTCGTTTTGAAGCCTGCGTCGTTCTGAGTTTATGCAGCGGAATCTTGGGAATTTGGAGTAAGTCGTGTGTGCAAGGTATAATTGAGGGGAGACGTGGATTTAGACTTGCGAATGGATACACACAAATAAACTGCTCTGCCAAAATGTTAACAGAATTTCCATGTTATGCCAATGGGAATCTAATTTCGAATCTCTATAACTTTTAAAGATGAATTTAATCGAGAAATATGACTGAAAATAAATTAAAGATCATATTCAAACCTATTTAAATCTCGATTTTCAACAATATTCGTTAAGTGTTTAAAACGTTATGGAAGCTGGAATATTAAGTTGGGTTTTATCTCTGAGCGGCACTTTTTTGCACACAATGGGCTAAATGGGCAGGTTACAAGGACCCCCGAGGCTCAGAAAAGTTGGTGGGTGAAGATTCACTGTACAGCTGAGGCCTCCCCGATAGGGGACCACCTTGTCGTGTTGGAGGGGCCTAGGGTCCGGCAACCCGGCTGAAGGCTGTGCCGACCGGATTGGCGTCCCGGTTGGACATGGATAAGGCCAACCGAGGTCGACGATGCTGCCAACTGGTTCCCTAGCCGGTTGGTCGGTGACAGTGTCTGAGACCTCACCTCTCAGGAGCTCAGTGGAGCTGTTCAAGGGCTCGGCAGAACGGGATTGGATCCTAGTAAGCCAGAGCCCTTTCAAAAGTCCGGGTCCTACTAAGAGTCTCCACCCCGGGTGCCGATCGAGCTTGGATCTATATATCCATGCACATTTGCAAACCGGGGAATAGATTAAAGTAAGGTTTCTTCCGGTGGTCAGCTTTCCTTCTATAGGACTGCTGCCATGTGAGGCTGGGGTTGAGGTGCGCCTATAGGGCGTATTCCTTGCCCTCGGCTCTAGATGGTCATGGCTTTTCATAACCAGGTAGTGCTGTACAAGCGGAAGCGGGAATTGCCGTGGTTGCATAAGATCGCAACAAAAGAGATTCATTGTACAGCTGAGGAGAGAGATGGTGGCCTCTCCTTAAGGTCATTCAGCGTGTTCTTTGATGTGCATAGCGTATGGCCCACCCGCACAAGGGATCAAGGTTTAACATCCCATCCGGCGGACGCCTGAATTTCAAAGACCATCGGGGTCCCCTATTAACCGAAGGCAGGGGATTTTGCTGAGACAAATCTCAACGCTTGACCAACCATCTGGAATGTTAAAAAAATAAATTATCTTAAAACCATTTTAAATATCAGAAAATAAAGTGTATCCATTAAATATAGCTTCGTCAAAAAAAAGGCGGCTTTCAGCAGTTATTGATTCGGTGATATAATAATAGTAAGATTAATAATAGTAGTAAAAATAATAATGATACTGTAATAGCGACAGGACAACAGCAAACCCTTCCGAGGACAGGCGAAAGAATATCGATTTTGGGTTGTTGGGTTGTTGGGTTGTTTTACCTCTGAGCGCCACTTTTTTGCACACCATAGGCTAAATGGTCAGGTCACATGGACCCCGAAGGCTTAGAGAAGGTTGGGGGAGACCCACTGGAACAGCTGTTGGGAGACAGATGGTAGCCTCCCGTCAAGGCCATTCAGCGCGTTCTTTAACGTGCACAGGGTATGGCTCTCCCGCACACGGGGCCACGGCTTAACGTCCCATCCGACGGACGGCGGCCTTTCCAAGCCCATCGGTGTCCCCTACTGACCGTGGGCAGGGCGGGAAATTTTTGCGGAGATAAATCTCAACGTTGACCCAGCTGGGACTCGAACCTGGGAACTACAGATTACGAGCCTGGCGCGCTACCGACTGAGCCATCCCCGCCCCAAAGGATATCGAAGTCCACCAGTTAGCCACCACTGGTTTAGCCTATTAAAGAAAAGCAAAATGAATAAAATGATAAAAGATGAAAATAACCTCAACCCAAGAACTTCTTAAACACCCTGTATGCAGGGTTTATAAATAAACTGATGGGCAGAGATCCAACAATTTTTTTTGTCTCTTAGAGTTGAATTAACTTTTATTAGGCTTGGATTTCCAACTTTCGAATGTATAATACAACTTGGGGGAAATAAACTGCTTCTCTCCATACAGATCGATAGCAATCATAGCGAGGGAAAACTTTCCATTTGCTTAACGGCAATTCGAAGGAGTCTCCGTTGATGACGCAAAGGGTAAGAAATGTTAGCAATATTACCAACAATTTGGAAACGACGGAATTTTAAGAAACGAGCGGTAGCAAAGGAATCACAAAGGATAAGTGTGCTTCTTTCTTACAATATATATATGTAGAAGTGTTCTTGGCCAAATAATTTTACTTTTATCTTAAACTTCTTAGCCTGTTTCTCTTTCAAAATGCCCTTTAATTGAGAGATGGAGGTCGTGTGATTATAATAGTTTTTCCTATGTATTTTATATATTTTTTTCGACAATAAATTGGGCGGGGGTGGCTCAGTCGGTAGCGCGCCAGACTTGTAATCTGTAGTTCTCAGGTTCGAGTCCCAGCTGGGTCAGCATTGAGATTTATCTCCGCAAAATTCCCCGCCTTGCCCACGGTCAGTAGGGGACATCGGTGGGCTTGGAAAGGCCGCCGTCCGTCGGATGGGACGTTAAGCCGTGGTACCGTGTGCGGGAGAGCCATACCCTGTACACGTTAAAGAACACACTGGATGGCCTTGACGGGAGGCTACCATCTGTCTCCCAACAGCTCTTCCAGTGGGTCCCCTCCCCCAACCTTCTCTGAGCCTTCGGGGTCCATGTGACCTGGCCATTTAGCCCATGGTGTGCAAAAAAGTGCCGCTCAGAGGTAAAACAACCCAACTCGACAATAAATCCCGAGTGCTTGTATGGATGCTTTTCAATTTTAATAAATTAATTCTTAGCATAAAAATTTTGTCATACATTCGAAAATGATCCAAATGAATGCTGTAATACGAATGACACAGATCTGATAAAAGTTACAGGACAACCAGTCATTCTGCTATATACAGTAAACTGAAGGTTATCCGGTATTTAAGCATCCGGAATTCTCATGCAACCGGCATAAATTTAAAATTGAACATGCACTATGTTGAAAAAAGTGTCCGGACACTTCCATGTTATTTGAATGGAAAGCCACTTTCAAAGCTCCCTAACGTTGAAAATAAACCTTTTACGCAAAGATTGTTATTGGCGATAAATTATAGATGCCACTCAAATCTCTCTAAATATATTTCCCGTAATATTCGTTTGATATTTAAAGAATGAATGGAAGCTGAAACATTTATCTTTAACTTTTGACACTTGAGAAAAAATATCCAATAGATAAAACACAACTCTTGTAAGAATTTGTTCACTAACATAAAGTAAATATCTTAAGTTTATATGACAATTTTTTAAGATTTCATCAATTTGGAGGCAATGTGACAGTGTCTTCTGCTGTTAAATGGTCTCGCTTCAATGACTCTTTAAATATTGATCGAAGATTGTTGAAAATTGATACTGTCACATTGCCTCCAAATTGATGAAATTTAAAAAAAAAATCGTCATACAAACTTCAGATATTTAATTTATGTTAGTGAACAAATTGTTAAAAGAGTTGTGTTTTATCTATTGAAATATTTTTTCACAAGTGTCAAAAGTCGAAGATAAATGCTTCAGCTTCCATTCATTCTTTAAATATCAAGCGAATATTGCGGGAAGTATATTTAGAGAGATTTGAGTGACATCTACAGTTTATTGACAATAACAGTTTTTCGTAAATGGTTTATTTTCAATGTTAGGGAATTTTAAAAGTGGCTTGACGAGCCGTCCCATGGCCGAGTGGTTAGCGCGCTTGGCTACTGATTTAAGGGACCTGGGTTCGAGCTCCGGGTAAGGCATGGCTGTTTGTGTCGTTTTTCTGCTGAGGGCCTGCCATCCTCTCAGACCTTCTACTCTGGCATATAAACTGACAGGCTCCTGCCAGACCTCTGTGGCAAGCAGCTTCTTGAGGGGGTATTTATTTATTATTTAGTCGTCCCATGGCCGAGTGGTTAGCACGCTTGGCTACTGATCTAAGGGATCTGGGTTATGTTGTTTTTCTGCTGAGGTCCTGCCATCCTCTCAGATCTCCTACTATGGAATATAAACTGACAGGCTCCTGTCAGACCTATGTAGCAAGCAGCTGCTTGAGGTGGTATTTATTTCCCATTCACATAGAATGGAAATTTCCTGACACTTTCTTCAACATAGTGTAGTATGGAAAATTTGAAATCCATGTGCTAGTTCACCAGTGGGATTATAGAACTTAGCCAGTAAAGTAAGTTTTTGAGATTCACGGCAGTCGTTGTTGTTCGGTAAGATGAAATTTTTGTTTTGAAGAGTTCGTTTACATTTTCGTCGGATGGGTCGTTAAGCCGTGGTTCCGTTTTGTGCGAGAGCCATACCCTGTGCACGTTAAAGAACACTATGGATGGCCTTGAAGGGAGGCTACCATCTGTCCTCCAACAGCTATTCCAGTGGGTCTCCACCCCCAACGTTCTCTGAGCCTTCTGAGTCCTTGTAACCTGGCCATGTAACCCTTGGTGTTCAAAAAAGTGACGCTCAGAGGTAAAACAACCCAATCCAACATTGTACTTACTATATTAAGTTTCTCTAAAAAGGTTTCTCATGCAACCGGTAGATTCATCTAACCAGCAACCTCCATTCTTCATAAATGCCGGATAACAGGGAGTTTACTGTATTTGATTCTTTTTATCTCTCTCATTATTTCAGTTTTTGTGTCCCCTAAAAGCTTTTTTTTGTAATCAAGACTTTTACCTAGAGAAAGATGAATTTGAATTTAAACGAACATTTTTTATGCTTTTAGGTTGAATTTTATCATTTTCTTTTTCTTTTTTACCATATTAAATGTAACATTTTTCTTACATGTAATAAACGATTGACTTTTTAAGTATTCTACAAATTTAATTATTTTGTATATTATACTTAATGGAGAGTATGAATTTCGTCCTCTTTTGGGGCGGGGGTGGCTCAGTCGGTAGCGCGCCAGGCTCGTAATCTGTAGTTCTCAGGTTCGAGTCCCAGCTGGGTCAGCGTTGAGATTTATCTCCGCAAAATTCCCCTCCCTTCCCACGGTCAGTAGGGGACACCGATGGGCTTTGAAAGGCCGCCGTCCGTCTGATGGGACGTTAAGCCGTGGCCCCGTGTGTGGTAGAGCCATATCCTGTGCACGTTAAAGAACACGCTGAATGGCCTTGACGGGAGGCTACCATCTGTCTCCCAACAGCCCCCTCCCCCAACCTTCTCTGAGCCTTCGGGGTCCATGTGACCTGGCCATTTAGCCCATGGTGGGTGCCGCTCAGAGGTAAAACAACCCAACCCAACTCATCCTCTTTTCTCATAAAAATTCCAGTTCGGTTTGAGAATTCTTTTGCATCCAGGTTTCATTGAACTCACTAATTGGATTCACCTATTCACCTAGTTGTTTATAAAGTAGCATCAGGAAAGTTCAAACCACATTCAAATGTAATAATAATGCAGGGTGTCTAGGTAGAAATGAAACAACTTTGAAGCCTTTTAACTTTTTCTTTTCGAACAATTCAAAAAGAGGATTATTCACTCAGATCATAGTACGTTTGTTCCACAAAACCTGCTTCCTGTCTGTCTAGGGATGTTCCGTTTCTTAAAATATATCCTTACCGCACGACCCTTTCTTCCCCCCCCCCCCCCCTCATTGCGATCATACTGTTCTACTATCAGTTTCAAACTCTATAAGACATCCTGAGGTTTGTGCAAAGGACTTTTACCCCTAAATAATGTTCAATGAAATTTTACGTGATATACGTGAAAACACCCGGTTATATTAGAGTACTTAATGTGATGTCTATGACGATTCAACATCACGGATTTTGGGTTGGTTTGATTTACCTCTGAGCGGCACTTATTTGAATACCATGGGCTAAATGGCCAGGTCACATAGACCCTAAAGGCTCAGAGAATGTTGGGGGAGGGGACCCACTGGAACAGCTGTTTGGAGACAGATGGTAGCCTCCCGTCAAGGCCATTCAGCGTGTTCTTTAACGTGCACAGGGTATGGCTCTCCCACATACGGGACCACGACTTAACGTCCCTTCCGACGGACGGTGGTATTTCCAAGCCCATCGGTGTCCCCTACTGATTGTGGGCAGGGCGGGGAGTTTTGCGGAGAGAAGACTAAACACTGACCCAGCTGGGACTCGAACATGGGAACTGCAGATTACGAGCCAGGCGCGCTACCGACTGAGCCACCCTCGCCCGCAACATCACAGACATTCAATTTGTGTACCATTCTTAGCACCAACTAAGCTGACTCCAATTTAGCCATCCGTGGCACACATTTCGCTTTCCCTTGTGTTGTTGGGTTGTTTTACCTCTGAACGTCATCTTTTTGCTCATAATGGGCTAAATGGCAGGTCTCAAGGACCCCGAGGGCTCAGAGAAGGTTGGGGGATGGGACCCACTGTACCGCTGTTAAGTGACAGATGGTACCCTCCTGCGTCAAGGCCATCCAGCGTGTTCTTTAACGTACACAGAGTATGGCTGTTCCGCACATGAGGCCACTGTTTAACGCCCCCATCCGATGGATGGCGGCCTTTCCAAGCCTTAAGTGCCCACTACAGACTAAGGGTAGGGTGGGGAGATTTACGGAGATAAATCTAAACGATGGCCGAAGTAAGACTCGAACCTGGGAACTGCAGATTCCCTCAATCTATATATATATTGAATACACAAAAATGGGGAATTGATAAATAATAAATATGTAAAATAAGGATTTTTCCATGTAATGAAAATAAAAAAAAATCAAACTTTATGTATAGCAGATGAAATTAAGGAATCTCTCTATACTGAATATGCCAAATAAAGGAATCTATGTATAGAGAAGATGTAAAACTTAGTAATCTCTATATAGTGAATACGAAAAATTAAGTAATCTCTAAATAGTTAACATGTTAGTAACATGTAATCTCTACATAGTTAACATAATGGTTAATGTACACTGCTCGACATAGAAAATGCCTCACCAATCACGTGATAGGTGAGGGAGATAACAGGGCAAAACTGTTCTCGTAGCTAAGTTTGGTCGTCCTCACCTATGCATGTGGACAACTGCATCGATTTTCATCTTGATGGCGAAAGCATATGTAAAGAGAGGCAATGCCTGGACGATGTCATTGGGAATCCTACCATCACACGGACACCTTTACCAGAGGCTTTATCGTAAGGCTACGTACTACTGGTTGGTCCCTGCGTTGTATCGTGGCGGAAACGCATCGTGATGCAGCAACTGTTGGCCGAATTTGGCGACAGTGGTTGGAGGATGGCACCTTGTGTCGCCTTAGTGGGATTGGTGCGCATAAGCGAACGTCCGTTAGCTGCATTTGACGGAAAGCCAAAGCAGCCCCACAATGTACAGCGGACGGCATTCGATGCAGTGTACAGGCAGCTACGGACATCCCTGTGTCGAAACGAACTGTGAAACAGATTGGCGGAGGCAGGTTTGCGCTCTAGACAGCCACTGTGATGACTGACACTCACCATAGCACATCATCGCACAAGGTTGCAGTGGTGCCGCATCTAACATTGGTGCTGAGACGAATGGAACCATGTTGTATTCAGTGACGACTCTCGCTTCTGTCTCAGCACTGACGACAACGTGATCACTGGGCTAATCTTCCTGCCATCCATAAGCATTATACAGCTCCCCAGCGTAGTGTCATGGTTTGGGGCGCTATTAGTTTTAACAGCCGTTCACCACTCGTATGCGTAGTGGGTACAATGACAGCACGATGATGCGTCGATGAGGAGCTGCAGAACGTTTTGTTGCCGTATCACCATGATATTCCTGATGCCCAGTTTCAACACAATAACGCCCATCTGCACACTGTCAACATCAGCAGACAGTGTCTACAAGGTACTACCTTGGCCAAGCGCGATCTCCAAACTTCTCCCCAATAGAGAGAATGTGTGATGTCATTGGAAGAGGACTTCACGCTTCTGCATGACCCCCTCCCAAAGTTGATGAATTATGGAGACAGGTCAACATTCATGGTCCGCAATACCTCAGAACAGTATCTGGGGACTTTTTCACTTGATACCACGCCGTGTTGCCATATGTATAGCTCAGCATGGCGGTCGTACGACCTACTAACTCAGGCCACATTATACTGTCTCCTCGCCCATCGCATTCATGTAATCCCTCGAAAATTAACTCACTTTTTTTCCCACTTACTTGTCTACTTGTGTTGCACGTTTCGTCTCCTTTCGTGCATTCCTTCATGGCATGGCATTTTCAATGTCGAGCAGTGTATATGTAGGAAACATAGAAAGCTGAAGAAGGATATAGGACGAAAATGCAAAATTCGAAGTATTATTTGGAGAGAAAAGGAAAATCGACTCTCTAATTAACATGCAAATTTGGAAAAAGGGAAAATTAAAGAATTCGTATAGTGAACATAGAAGGTTAAAACCTCCACTCGTGGAAAGTGAAGAAATTTATTTAATTAACATGCAGAATTAAAGAATGTATTTAGCAGAAAAACGGAAATTTTAGGAATATATTTAGATATAGTGAACTGGCTATTGATCTAAGGGACCTGGGTTCGAGTCCTGGGTAAGGCATGGATGTATGTGTCGTTTTTCTGCTGAGGTGGTGCCATCCTCTCAGACCATATACTTTGGCATATAAACAGACAGGCTCCTGTCAGACCTCTGTGGCAAGCAGCTGCTTGAGGGGGTATTTATTATAAATTTTATTATAGATAACGATATTTCATTAAAGATACGTGATAAATAAAGGAATCTATTTGTAGTGAACATAATGATTTGTTTGATTGATGAGTGCATTCTATCGGTTTCTACAGAAAGTGTGAGGTTTTGTATTTAGCATGTCTAATTATTTTTTTCAACGCTCTGTTGATCATTGCAATAATTGCTATCGACAGAGTTTTCGATGGATTTTCATTTTAAATGCGCATTTGCCATGACTTGCTGTAGGTTTAATTAACATTCAGAATTAAAGAATCTATTTAGGAGAAAATGGAATATTTCTCGACTTATTTAGGTATAGCGAACCTGAAAAAATTAAGGACTTTACACTAAATAAATATAATAGCGTGTGTTGTAATTAAAGGAATCAATTTGTAATGAACATAATAATTTGGTTCACTGGTGAGTAAATTTTACCTGTTTGCATGGGAAGGTGAAGTTGTGTAATTAGAATTTTAGCATCTCGTAATTATTTATTTAAATACTCTGCGTTGATGATTGCAATAATTGCGATTAGCAGAGTTTTCAATGGGTTGGGTTTTTTACCTCTGAGCGGCACTTTTTTGCACACCATGGACTAAATGGCCAGGTCACAAGGACCCTGAAGGCTCAGAGAAGGTTGGGGGAGGGGACCCACTGAAACAGCTGTTGGGAGACAGATGGTAGCCTCCCGTCAAGGCCATCCAGCGTGTTCTTTAACGTGCACAGGGTATGGCTCTCCCGCACACGGAGCCACGGTTTAACGTCCCATCCGACGGACGGCGGCCTTTCCAAGCCTATCGGTGCCCCCTACTGACCGTGGGCAGGGCGGGGAATTTTGCGGAGATAAATCTCAACGCTGACCCAGCTGGGACTCGAACCTGGGAACCACAGATTACGAGCCTGGCGCGCTACCGACTGAGCCAACCCCGCCCCCGAGTTTTCAATGTATTTTGCTTTTAAATGTTTATTTGCCATGACTTGTTGTGTGATTTTGTTTTTACAATTTCACAAAAAAAGGGTATTTGAAAGAAGTTAAAAAACATCTGATGCTCCTAAAGTTACTGAAATGATTTCGAAACGAATAAACATGCGGAGGAAAAAAAAGAAGAAATAAATGCTTTCCGACCGACAAGCGGACGAAGAGAGAATGAAAGAGAATAACACTGAATGAGAAGAAGAGGGGACGCAGAAAAAAACAAAAAAAAAAAAGGGAAAAAAATTCTATGAAACTAACGACTTAAAATATTCCATTGGCTTCCGAGTTTTAGCACGAACTTTACAATGAGGGCGATTATTTTTATGCTAATTAATCCTTTTCTAGTAGCAGGCAGCTCCGTTTTCTGTTGTTGTTGTTACTTTTCAATTTGCTTAATAGGAAATCGCGAGAAGTCCTTACTTACCAAGGGCATTGTTCCTCTTAAATCCGATCGCAAGTACCTAGGACGAAATTAAAAAAAAAAAGCATGTAACATCATTTGAAAAAAAGAAAGAATATTCGTTTATTTTCGAATAAAACGGTAATATATCGGGCTTTTAGCGATTTCTACGAAGAATCTCTTTTAAATAAATACCCCCTCAAGCAGCTGCTTGCCACAGAGGTCTGACAGGAGCCTGTCAGTTTATATACCAGAGTAGAAGGTCTGAGAGGATAGCAGGACTTCAGCAGAAAAACGACACGAACATCCATGCCTTACCCGGGGCTCGAACCCAGGTCCCGTAGATCAGTAGCCAAGCGCGCTAACCACTCGGCCACGGGACAATAGTAATATTTTCTTTTGATATGCATACAAAGTTTTACGACGATGACTGTATAGAAGTTTTTCGTTTCGTGGTAGAAAGTGGTAAAAGACATAAAAGTACTGGACAAAAAAATGGAAACAGTCCCATATTATCTCAATAGAAAATCGCATTCAGAGCATAGTAATTTCTTTAATGTGATTTTTAATGAAAAATGTATATAAAGAATAAATTAAAAATCTGAATTTAATCTATCTAAATCGCGATTTTAAACAATATTTTTTCAATACTCAATGAGTTATCAACGCTTGAATATTTATAATTAAAATAAAATTAATAATCCCTCAAGCAGCTGCTTGCCACAATATTTCTGACAGCAGCCTGTCGCTTTATACGCCTTAGTAGAAAATCTGTGAGGATCAGAAAAACAACACAAACACCCATGCCTTACCCGGGACTCGAACCAGGTCCCTTTGATCAGACTCTCTGAATACTGAATAAATGTTATTTAAAATCGGGATTTAGATAGATTTGATTGAGATATTTAATTTATCTTCAGACAAATGTTTCATTAAAAATCACATTGAAGAAATTATTGAGCTCTGAATGTGATTTCCTATTGTGTGTAACATATTGTAATCCAACATTGCATGTTTTCATTTTTCTGCCCAGTAGCTGTACATCGCATTGACAAAATAAAAAGCGCTGTATTTTGAACCGAAAGAATACTTCGAGAATATTATTTTTTATCGACTTGTTGTGGTATCCCTTCGCCAACTGTAATTGGAATTTTACTTTATATTTTCGACTTTAGCATTTTCCAACGGTAGAAATTAAAACTTTGGTTGATTGTGGAAAAATAAATAGTATTATTTTATTAAATGAATAATATAAATAAATAAATACCCCCTCAAGCAGCTGCTTGCCACAGAGGTCTGACAGGAGCCTGTCAGTTTATATGCCATAGTAGAAGGTCTGAGAGGATGGCAGGACCTCAGCAGAAAAACAACACACACAACCATGCCTTACCCGGGGCTAGCACCTATAAAACATATAAAGAATCTTCAGTTTATCTCTTAAAATGAAAAAAAAAATGTTTTACCCCCCCCATTCTGAAGGGTAAGGTGGCAGATCATTGATATCAATGTATATCGTTTAACTATTACACTAACACCAAAATTTCAGATTTCCAGCAGAAGTAGACCGTTCGCGATATTCCTTCAAAGATTTTCCAATTTCCAAAATTCTCCTCCGTTAGATCTCGCTATTAAAGCTGTTGGAATATTCGGAAATTGAGACTCCTAATATTTCACCATTAATAAAAATACCCCCTCAAGCAGCTGCTTGCCACAGAGGTCTGACAGGAGCCTGTCAGTTTATATGCCACAGTAGCAGATCTGAGAGGATGGCAGGACCTCAGCAGAAAAGCAACACACACATCCATGCCTTATCCGGGGCTCGAACCCAGGTCCCTTAGATCAGTAGCTAAGCGCGCTAACCACTCGGCCACGGGACGGCTTCACCATTAATATCCAACCATAAAATATTTTTAATTAATCTCTAAATAAGAAGACAAAATGAATATCCACAAATTAACAGGTGAACTGAGGTACTGAAGAATAGAGAAATAGACGAATTGAGTTTGGGTATTTGATTTTTACATATTACATCCAAGTACTTTTCTGCACTATTTTTACACCGATATATTTTATGTACTATTTTTCATCAAAGTATTTTCCGTACTAATTTATTCCAAGTATTTTTCTGTCCTGTGCTAAATCTAGGTATTTCCCTCTAGTATTTTACATCCAAGGATTTTTCTCTACCATTTTGCATTCGAGTATTACCTTTGTACTCCTTTACATCCAAGTATTTTTCTGTACTCTTTTACATCCACGTATTTTTCCATACTATTTACATCCAAGTATTTTTCTGTACTATTTCACATCCAAGTATTTTTCTCTATTATTTTACATCAAAGTATTTCTCTTTACTATTTTGCATTCAATATTTCCTTTGTACCCTTTTACATCCAAGTATTTTTCTCAACTATTTTACATCCAAGCATTTTCTTTACTATTTTGCATTCAAGTATTTCCTTTGCACACATTTGCATCCAAATATTTTTCTGTACTCTTTTACATCCACGTATTTTTTCCATACTATTTATATCGAAGTATATTTCTGTTCTATTTTATATCCAAGTATTTTTCTGTATTATTTTACATCCCAGTATTTTTCTCTACTATATTACATCCAAGTATTTTTCTGTACTATTTTGCATTCAAGTATTTCCTTTCTACTCTTTTACACCCACGTATTATTTACATCCAAGTACTTTTCTGTGCTATTTCACATTCAAGTATTTTTTCTCTATTATTTTACATCAAAGTATTTCCTTTGTAACCTTTTACATCCAAGTATTTTTTTCAACTATTTTACATCCAAGCATTTTTCTCCTACCATTTCAATATTACATTCAAGTATTTCCTTTGTACCCTTTTACATCCAAGTATTTTTCTGTACTATTTTACATCCACGTATTTTTCCATACTATTTCACACCAAGTATTTTTCTCTACTATTTTACATCTAAGTATTTTTCTCTACTATTTTACATTCAAGCATTTTTCTCTACTATTTTACAGCCAAGTATTTCTCTCTTCTATTTTGCATTCAAGTATTTCCTTTTTACTTTTTTACATCCAAATATTTTTCTGTACTCGTTTATATCCACGTATTTTTCCATACTATTTACATCGAAGCATATTTCTGTACTATTTCACATCCAAGTATTTTTCTTTACTATTTTACATCCAAGTATTTCTCTCTACTATTTTACATCCAAGTATTTTTCTGTACTATTTTGCATTCAAGTATTTCCTTTCTACTCTTTTACACCCACGTATTTTTCCATACTTTTTTTCATTCAATATTTTCTTTGTACTCTTTTACATCCAAGTATTTTTGAACTCTGTTGCATCCATGTATTTTCCCATGCTATTTACATCCAAGTATTTTTCTGTACTATTTCACATTCAAGTATTTTTCTCTACTATTTTACATCCAAGTATTTATCTCTACTGTTTTGCATTCAAGTATTTTTCTCTACTCTTTTTCATTCAATATTTCCTTTGTACTCTTTTACATCCAAGTATTTTTGAACCCTGTTGCATCCACGTATTTTCCGATACTATTTCACATCCAAGTATTTTTTCTTTATTATTTACATCGAATTATTTTCCTGCACTCTTTCACATCCAAGTATTTTTCTCTACTATTTATCATTCAAGTATTTTTCTGTACCATTTTACATCCAAGTATTTTGCTTTATATTTTATATCCAAGCCTTTTTCCATACTGTTTCACATTCAAGGATTTTTCTATACTTTTTTGCATCGAAGTATTTTCCTGTATCATTATATATTTAAGCATTTTTCTGTACTGTTTTACAGAGAGGGGCGCAGGGAGACAACAAAATAAACGAAGTAGGCAATTTAAAAAAAAACTAGCTGAAAATGATGCAATATATGTATATTCACGTATTTTGTTTATTTATCATTGACTTGTTGTTCTGCATGCAATTGATATGGTTGCCATTATAATCGCAATGTTCAGTATAACTGAACGCCGGAGCACTGTGTGTAAAGCAGAAAATTACGGAATATATATTTCATTATTTTATTTTTATTATTTTTGTTGAATCCGCCCATTGTTGGTGTCATATTCTAATCTACATTTCTGAGGTTCGAATCCCACCTGGGCCAGAGTGGTGACCAGGTGGGACTCGAATCGTTTATCTCTGTGAAACTCCCCTACCTGCCCGAGGGCAGGTAGGGGACACCGATTAGAAAGGTGTCTCCTACCTACCAGAAAGTGATTGGAAAGGCCGCTGTCTGACGGATGGGACGTTAAGCCGTATTCTTGTGCGGGACAGCCATACCCAGTGCAGGTTAATGAACACTCTAAATGACCTTGACGGGAGACTACCATTTGTCTCCTACCAGCTGCCCAGTGGGTCCCTTCCCCCAGTCTTCTTTGAGCCTTTTGTGTCCTTGTGATCTGGTCATTTACATCATTGTGTGAAAAAAAATGATGCTCAAAGGTAAAACAACAAACTGAAATAACTTTTTTTCATTTTCTTCCCTAACTGGGTCTAGTAGTAAATACTACTAAATTACGGTAAAGACAGTGTTCAAATAGGGTATTACACCTTGATCAAAACCGTGACAGTATACTAAATAATGGATGTTTGTTTTCCATTATATTATTGGTGAGGTCCCGCCTTCCTCACAGATTCTCCCTATGACGCATTACACTGAGAGTTTCCTATAAGATCTCTCTGTGAGAAGTAGCTGCTTGAGTGGTAATCTTCTATGCCAATCATTCTATTAAAAATAGGTTAGAGTAGATATTTTCATTGTCCCGTAGGGGGTGGTTTGCGTTGCACAAGTGGTCGATTTATTACGAACAGGCTCATATTACATAATCGATAAAGAATCAGATTCAGAAAATAACTTCTTAGTATTCTTCCCATTCAAACATATTTCAGATAAACATGTTTGAATCTCGTTTTCAGTAATATTCATTCAGTATGTGAACAGTTATGGATTCTGATATACCTAATAGATAGAATGCTAGTTAAAATAAATTATCTGAAACGTCAATTCAATGAGGTTAAAACGAAGTGAATTAAATGAACTGAAATGTCAATTCAATGAGGCTAAAACGAAGTAAAATAAATAATCTGAAACGTCAATTCAATGAGGTTAAAACAAAGTCAAATAAACGATCAGAAACGTCAATTCAATGAGGTTAAAACGAAGTCAAATAAATGATCAGAAACGTCAATTCAATGAGGCTAAAACAAAGTGAATTAAATGATCAGAAATGTCAATTCAATGAGTCTAAAACAAAGTCAAATAAATTATCTGAAACTTTTAGTTCAATAAGGTTAAAACGAAGTGAAATAAATTATCTGAAACGACAGTCCAATTAGGTTAAAGCGAAGACAAAGGAATGATCTGAAACGTCAAATTAATGAGGTTAAAGCGAAGTCAAATAAATAATCTGAAACGTCAATTCGACGAGGCTAAACGAACTGAAATAAGATCTGAAACGTCAATTCAATTAGGCTAAAACGAAGTCAAATAAATGATCTGAAAAGTCAATTCATTAAGGTTAAAACGAAGTGAAATAAATGATCTGAAATGTCAATTCAATGAGCCTAAAACGAGGTGAATTAAATGATCTGAAACGTCAAATTAATGAGGTTAAAGCGAAGTTAAATAAATGATCTGAAACGTCATATTAATGAGGTTAAAGCGAAGTTAAATAAATGATCTGAAACGTCATATTAATGAGGTTAAAGAGAAGTCAAATAAATGATCTGAAACGTCATATTAATGAGGTTAAAGAGAAGTCAAATAAATGATCTGAAACGTCAAATTAATGAGGTTAAAGCGAAGTCAAATAAATGATCTGAAATTTCAAATTAATGAGGTTAAATCGAAGTCAAGTAAATGATCTGAAACGTCAAATTAATGAGGTTAAAGCGAAGTGAAATAAATGATCTGAAACGTCAAATTAATGAGGTTAAAGCGAAGTTAAATAAATAATCTGAAACGTCAATTCGACGAGGCTAAACGAACTGAAATAAGATCTGAAACGTCAATTCAATTAGGCTAAAACGAAGTCAAATAAATGATCTGAAAAGTCAATTCATTAAGGTTAAAACGAAGTGAAATAAATGATCTGAAATGTCAATTCAATGAGCCTAAAACGAGGTGAATTAAATGATCTGAAACGTCAAATTAATGAGGTTAAAGCGAAGTTAAATAAATGATCTGAAACGTCAATTCAACGAGGCTAAACGAACTGAAATAAGATCTGAAACGTCAATTCAATTAGGCTAAAACGAAGTCATATAAATGATCTGAAAAGTCAATTCATTAAGGCTAAAACGAAGTGAAATAAATGATCTGAAATGTCAATTCAATGAGCCTAAAACGAAGTGAATTAAATGATATGAAACGTCAATTTAATGAGGTTAAAACGAAGTGAATTAAATGATCTGAAACGTCAATTCATTGAGGTTAAAAGAAAGTCAATTGCATATTTTGTTAAACATATCAAAACGCGTAAATTTGTTGGAGACAATTTATGTAATGATTGTTCATACATTCATCATAAAAGTACATTATAAAAAGTTTGAATGATTTTAGCAGAATTGGGTTGTAACTGTTAAAAGTTGCAGCTCTGTACTTTATTAAACACCAAACAAATATTGGTGAGAATTGAGATTTAGATGAATTTGTTTCAGAGTTTTGCTTCAACTCATATTTTTTTTAATATAAATATTTCGTAAGAAATTATTGATTCCTGAATATGACTTTCACACAACTAGGAACTATTCCTAATAAAGTAGCTTCCGAGTGTATATATATATTTATATATATATACACCATTATACTAATATATATATATATTTATATATATATACACTATTATACTAATATATATATTTATATATATATACACTATTATACTAATATATATAATAGTGTATATATATTTATATATATATATATAAATATATATATATATTTTTGATATTGCAAATTTAATTTATAATTTCCATACATAGAAAATAAACAATATTTAATGGAATTATTTACTCTAAATACTAAAATGAAATAATCTCTAATAAATCTATTCCTTCCTGTACGCTGGAGTTATGCACGGTCATTTTTTGCATAGGAGTGTGAAATATCACCAGCGACAAAAAAAAAAATAGAAAATCTCCTTTGAAAATCGAAACTTGATTTATGACTACTGCTCGAAACTGCATATACATAATGCAAGATATGATATATATATAAATAAACAAATAAAAGTAAACAAAAGTTTCTCAGAGAATTAAAAGTCAAAAGCAATTTTCTTCTCATCTTGTCGTCCCGTCCCATGTTTGCATAATTGAAATAGAACCATCTTAATGCAAGTAGGCGCTAAACAAGGCAAACGAAAAGGAGGAAGGAAAAAAAAATGTGTAAATATTTATGATGCTCTTACAAGGAGCACATCTGCTTGCACTTAGCATTCAGTTTTCTTAGCATAGCGATGCTTCGACTTTGTCTTTACAAGCATTGAGATATTCTGCTTTCACTTCGAAGCGCCGTTCCTTACTTGTTTGCAGAGATAAGCATCAAATAAAGATTAGGATAACTCTTTGAGAGAACGACACCTAGAAGAAGAGATATTGTGGGATAAAAAAGATCTGAAAGTTATATGTTTTGTAGATTAGTACACATACATTCCCCGACTAACGAGGGCGGGGTGAGGATGGGGATGACTAAGACGGTAGTGCGCCAGCCTCGCAATCTGCAGTTCCCAGGTTCGAGTCCCATCTGGACCAGTTTTGAGATTTATCTGCGAAAAAACCCTCCTTGTGTCCTGTCACTAAGGAAACACCGATGGACTTGGAAAGACTGCCGTCCGTCGGATGGGACGTAAAGCCGTTGTTCCGTGTGCAGCCACGCCTTGTGCACGCTGGATGGTTAAAGAACACGCTGGATGGCATTAAGGGATGTTACCACTTATCTCTTAATAGCGGTCCAGTGGGTTCCCTTCACCAACCTTCTCTGAGTCCTCGGGATCCTTGTAACCTGGCCATTTAGCCCATTGTAGGCAAAAAAAGTGTTGCTCACAATTAAAACAATCCAAAACAACCCGACCATCACGATATGTGTGTTCTTAAAAAAACGTGTTAGTCGGACACATTAGGGTTATCTCTGAGCAGTAATTTCTTGTACACAATGGGCTAAATGCCCGGGTCACAAAGACTCTAAGGGCTCAGAGAAGGAGACCAATGATAATGCTTACATTGCCATTGGCCAGCGAAAATTAAATCCTTTTTTATTGTTTACATATGTATCAAGTGTTCTAACTGTTTAAAGAGACTAATTTTTATGGGAAATTATAGAGGATATTCACAAGACCTATTAAATTTTAACAGTAAATTTGCTATTAACATAAGAGTAGTGATCTTGATTATATCTAGTAGAATAGAGTTTATTTATAACTACACCAAGGGTTAATAATTATGTACAGATCCTCCTGTGCAGGTATTTGATGCTCTGACATACTCGTTTTTTATCGAAATCATTTGTATTGTTTTGAAAATAAATCTGTTTTAAATATAATTCTGAAATTCAAAGAAATTAAACGCGAACAAATGTTGCTGCTTGAAATTTGAGTTGGTGTAATGTTATGAATATGATTCATACAATATTACATAGTTATGCAGTTGTTTGAGTTAGCGATGCTCCTGATGATGATCTGCAAATTTGCATCGGCTGTCTATAATGAATTTTTTAGAACAATTACTCGTTACTATGATTTATTGTAAAAAATCGCTAAGTCCTAGAGATTAATATATACCCTAGAGATTAATTTATTTAGCCACGGTAGTTTTAAGTGTGAAACGGAGCTACTATGTAACATCATCATATCAGAATAATCCAGAGACTAGTCGAAAGGATGCAAATTCTTGAACAACCACTTCCTTTCGGCAGTTAAGAAAACATGGAGATTAAACGTGGTATGGATACATAAACAATCACTAAGCTTTATTAATGATTTTCTCGAATAACTTGTTTTAATGAATAAGTGGTCTTGTCATTAGAGACAACAAACACAAATTTATAGGGTACCATTAGCAACATTATAACTCAAGCAACTGTATCAATGCTCAATACTATATCACAATGGGTTAAATGGCCAGGTCACAAACACCCCGAAGGCTCAGGAAAGGGACCCACTGGACAGCTGTTAAGAGACAGATTGTAGCCTTCTGTTAAGGTCATCCATGTTCTTTAACATGCACAGTGTATGGCTCTCCCACACACAGTTGGGTTGGGTTGTTTTACCTCTGAGCGGCACTTTTTTTCACGCCATGTGCTAAATGGCCAGGTCACATGGACCCCGAAGGCTCAGAGAAGGTTGGGGGAGGGGACCCACTGGAACAGCTGTTGGGAGACAGATGGTAGTCCCCAGTCAAGGCCATCCAGCGTGTTCTTTAACGTGCACAGGGTAGGTCTCTCCCGCACACGGGGCCACGACTTAAGGTCCCATCCGACGGACGGCGGCCTTTCCAAGCCCATCGGTGTCCCCTACTGACCCTGAGCATGGCGGGGAATTTTGCGGAGATAAATCTCAACGCTGACCCAGCTGGGACTCGAACCTGGGAACTACAGATTACGAGCCTGGCGCGCTACCGACTGAGTCCCCCCCCCGCCCCCCACAGTGCTACGGCTTAATGTCCCATCCGACGGGACAGGTCTTTCCAAGCATATTGGTGTCCCCTACTGACTGAAAGCAGGGAGTTTTGCGGAGTTGAATCTCAACGGTGGCCAAGGAGGGGACTCGAACCTAGGAACTGCAGATTACGAACCTAGAGCGCTACCTACTGAGCCAGCCAGCCCGCCCGCCCTAATTTCCTTAAAGATTGAAAGTTATAGCCAAGAGTATAATTAAGGTTATGGTTTCGATTTATAACATCTGAGAGAGCTTTTGCCCTTCAGCCGGTGACTATTGTTCATATTTTTCCTTAATTTAACTCTGTCATATATGTATATAAAATCTCTGTAACTAAACAAATGGGGGCGGGGGTGGCTCAGTCGGTAGCGCGCCAGGCTCCTAATCTGTAGTTCCCAGGTTCGAGTCCCAGCTGCGTCAGCGTTGAGATTTATCTCCACAAAACTCCCCGCCCTGCCCACGGTCAGTGGGGGACACCGATGGGCTTGGAAAGGCCGCCGTCCGTCGGATGGGACGTTAAGCCGTTGCCCCGTGTGTGGGAGAGAGCCATACCCTGTGCACGTTAAAGAACAAGCTGGATGGCCTTGACGGGAGGCTACCATCTGTCTCCCAACAGCCGTTCCAGTGGGTCCCCTCCCCCAACTTTCTCTGAGCCTTCGGGGTCCATGTGACCTGGCCATTTAGCCCATTGTGTGCAAAAATGTGCCGCTCAGAGGTAAAACAACCCAACTAAATAAATGTCCAATACTAATTTCATATATTTATCCCAAGCTTTCCTTTTCTTCAGTAATTTTGGTCAGAAGTGTGTAAGTAACTACCCCTAGAGAAGTGTAATATTAAACAACTAAATTTAGTTAATAATGAAAAATATACTTTATACCAATGGTTCTCAACCTTTTATGCTTCACGTACCCCCTGGAAAGGTGTATGTAACTGGCGTACCCCATGTATAGATAGATAAAACTCCAGTTATAGTGTAACAATGGGAATAAAATAAAACATATACAGTGGAATCCCGTACAACGCGGGGGATACGTTCCGCGTTATACGGGACATGCATTATCATACATTATGTCTATCCCCATATTTTCAATCTAAAAATGATCTAGAAAAAGAATTGTTTTAAAATAACGATAAAAACAAAGACGAAACTATGGACTCTTCAAGCGATGAATCTGTACAACCAATGTTAACAAGACGGCGTCGTTGGAACTTATTTCTTGATACTTCAGTTAGGGAATGAATGTTAAATAGTGAAGTACATATTTTTATTTTAATTAAAAGTTGAATAATATTATTTTCCGTCCCGTGGCCGAGTGGTTAGCGCGCTTGGCTACTTATCTACGAGACCTGGATTCGAGCCCCGGGTAAGGCATGGATGTATGTGTCGTTTTTCTCCTGAGGTCTTGCCATCCTCACAGACCTTCTACTGTGGCATATAAATTGACAGGCTCCTGTCAAACCTCTGTGGCAAACATATGCTTAAGGGGGTATTTATTTATTATTTATTTTATATCTATAAATGTGCATATTATTTTTTGATAGACATTTACATCTTTTAAAGCTGTCAGCTTCACTGTGCATATATGAACAACAGGTAAGTGTATACATTCGCTGTTCTAAACAAAATATCAGCAACTATGTCAAAATGTTAAATTTATCTTACGCGTAATACGGGACTGTTTATCGCGCTGTATGAGTACCAGTCGCAATTTTTTCCTCGCGTTATACGAATTCACGTTATAGGGGAGCGTGTTATACGGGAGTCCACTGTATATACACATTAAATTTCTTATTTATAAATTACATATATCGATAAACACAAAAAAATGTCATTTTAGCACAGCAGTGTTGCCAACTTAGCGACTTTGTTACTAGATCTAGCGACTTTTGAGCTCTCATGGCGTACCCCAAAAATTTTACCGCGTACCCCACGTAGAGAACCCCTGCCTTATACAACAAAATCGAACTGACCAATTTAACATAAGCTTATATGTTAGTGCATTACCAAAACATATGGGGCGGGGGTGGCTTAGTCGGTAGCGCGCCAGGCTCGTAATCTGAAGTTCCCAGGTTCGAGTCCCAGCTGGGTCAGCGTTGAGATTTAACTCCGCAAAATTCCCCGCCCTGCCCACGGTCAGTAGGGGACACCGATGGGCTTGGAAAGGCCGACGTCCGTCGGATGGGACGTTAAGCCGTGGGCCCGTGTGCGGGAGAGCATACCCTGTGCACGTTAAAGAACACACTGGATGGCTTTGACGGGAGGCTACCATCTGTCTCCCAACAGCTGTTCCAGTGGGTCCCCTCCCCCAACCTTCTCTGAGCCTTCTGGGTCCATGTGACCTGGCCATTTAGCCCATGGTGTGCAAAAAAGTGCCACTCAGAGGTAAAACAACCCAACCAAAACATACGAAGGGATATGACCAGCTATTACTATTTGCTGAAAAAAAAAACGCTTTTTAAAAATAAATTTGCATGATCTGATGAAATGCATACACACATTTGATGATTGACGTTGGGTATATTTTATTACATACACAGTCGTATCAGAATAATATGACCATCTACCAAATGTAGATGGTCATATTATTCTGATACGACTGTGTATATTAATTAAACCTAGCATTAGATGACTAATTTAGGTATTTAGATTCATATGTTACTTAACTCAGTATTCGTTGTTTATTTCCTGAACGGCAAATTCACTTTAAAATATCTATCGCATATTTAAAATATCTAACGGACATTACAATTAAGAAACTATGCTCAAATTTTTAACAACAGCCAATATGATACCGATTGCAGCGCCATTATTCTCTTCTCGCAAACATATTAATTAGCATCCAACACGATTTGATCAGTAGCTATTAGTAAATATTCATTTACATTAGTAGCTATTGTCTAAAATGTAAATACAAAATTTTCCAAAATATTAAAATCTCATTATTCGGGTTTTTTTTTTGGCTTTTTCAACGGTGCCTCCTCCACGACTATTGAGTTTTCAATAATAACCTAGTGGTGGTGTTGTAATCAGTGATAAGTACTGTTGCAGGCCGCGTCACCGCTGCCAGACCTCGCTTTAACTTCCAAATGGCTGTAGGCGGTGCTGCAAATGATTGACATGGTAAATGATGCAAATTTATGGGCACAGTCGAAGCTTGCCCCATAATATCCCGCTCTTATAATTAAGGTGACAAATAACAGTTTAGAGTGTATTACCTCACTAAATGTTTATTGACATTCCCGCTGATAAGCTTCGGCTTAGTGGGATTTTTTATGTAATATAATTATAGATAATACTTATTGAAAATAAATTTGAATTTGGAATTTGGAATGGAAATAAAACGGGCAAGATGCCTTAGAAAACAAATAGTCATGTAAATTATTATTTTTATTATTCACTTGATTTCGAATTTAATATTCTGGTATATATGTAATCTGAAAGATTCAGAAATGTTCGTGGGCATGTACCCTCTGTCCCATATTTAAGAGCCGCCCCTGGTCACGAGTATACAAGTTCAATCAATCAATAAATTTTTTAAAGTTTTTTTAAGATCAAATGGAAGTTATCACTCTATGTTGGTGATCTTATCTGCAGTCGGTAACTCAGCGGTCAGAGCACCTGACATGTTATCAGGAGGTCTTGAATTCGTATCCCAGCCAGCTAAAGACAATTTTTCCTCTAAAATTGATATCAATATTAAACTAAGAGTGATAACTTACTTTTCAGTTGGAATAAACGTTGAGAAATTTATTGACTGATTTAGATCATTGTGATAAAAAAACACAAAAGTCAAACAACCCAACAGTGATACACATTAATCAGAGGTCTTAATGAAAGTATTCCATAAGTAATAGAACTACTCCATACTAATCCGTAATTAATAGAACTTTATTAATCACTATGATTTTACAGTATTGTTTTCTCATAAATGTAAGCTGATTGTCACCAAAATAACGGTACTTAGAAGAGTCAAGAAATAAATTTTTAAGTAAATAAATTATCAAATTGGCTAATGTCTGCCACTTAATATTACGATAATGCTATTAGACATAAATATGCTTCATAATTTCTTAGTTATATCGATAAGGTTTTGTAATCTCAATGTTAATATAAAACGTGATTTGAGGATCATTAGTTTTAAACGTTATTTTTGAAAGAATGAACAAAAAATATGTTATCTCTACTGAAACTTCTACTTAGCTCTTTGTTAATCTCCTTTGTAAACATTTTTTATATTCTTTTGTTAACTTGCCAAGAACACTGAGGCGACGTAAAGAAATTAAAAAAAAAACTCTGATGCATACAAGAACGTGTCAACAAGAAAGGTTGATCTAATTTTGCATTTTGGATTAACTGTGTGATAAAAAGATTAATTTATTATCCAGTATTTTTGTTGTCATGCGCTATTTTTCATGTTTTTTTTGAGGGTACGCTTTTAGGAACATTCGTTTCTGCTGGAAATAAGAAAAAAGAATGTCGTCAGTAATTTTGTATAAGAAAACAAGAATATTTTGGAGAAGCATTTTGTTTTGAAGATCGAAGCCAGGCTCTGTGATTCTAGTAGTTTTTCTTTGAATCAATCTCTTGTTTTTTTTTGCAGAAAAATAATTTTGTTATTTAAAAATGTGAGATGATGTAAATAAGCTTCTTATAGTCCGGTTCTTTACCACTAACCGGCGCTTTTTTTTGCACACAAGTAAGGAGTCTCAAACCCTTACTTAGCCTACTGTAAGGGGTCTCAAACCCTTACTTAGCCGACTGTAAGGGGTCTCAAACCCTTACATAGCCCACTGTAAGGAGTCTCAAACCCTTACTTAGCTCACTGTAAGGAGTCTCAAACCCTTACATAGACCCTGTATAGGGGTCTCAAACCCTTACTTAGCCCACTGTAAGGGGTCTCAAACCCTTACTTAGCCCACTGTAAGGTATCATATATCATATCGTGTTTCCGCAATTGTGTTACAATCACGATAGCGAAGTGTGACTTTCTAGCTTGGCTCTACTGCGGTGATCTCACGCAAGTATGGGGAACAGCGTCTCGTGCAGCCGACGATGAAGATACTATAAATAAATTTTAAGTTTGTTTTGTTATTAAAGTAACCTTTAATACTAAAACAGCAATATAAATAATAATCTCTTTGCAGCGAAGAATTTTGATATTTAAAACATCAGAAATTTGAGAGGATGTGAATATTTCTCTTATAGTTGTTTTTTTTACTTGTAAGCGGCATTTCTTTTGCACGCAATGTGTTAAATTAAGACTCTCCAATATGCGGCTCTCAAAGTCATTTTCTGAGGCTCTCAAGCAACATATTACATCAATAATAGCGAACTGTAGCTTACTAATTTGGCGACTATGATGATCTCACTCATATATGGGGAATATCACGTTCAGCTAAAGATAAAGCCATTACAAATTAATCTTAAGTTTATGTTTCGTTATTAAACTGACAAAGAATTTCTTTATTTAAAATATAAAAAGTCTTAGTTTCTATATAAAAGTCTCTTTTTAAAGTTGGGTTGTTTTACCTCTAAGCGGCATTTGTTTTACAAACAATGAGCTAAATCAGGAGTCTCAATGAGTGAAGTCAATTCATAAGTAGCACCTTCTATCGTAATCATGATATAATGGATTTTTGTAAACATAAATGAGCCATTTATCTTGAAAGTGGACAAGTTCATTTTTGAAAACAAATGAAGCCAATGATAACAATAGATAGAACTTAACATGATAAACATTATTGGATAATAAAATTACATTATTTAACACCATAAAATACATAAAAGTTGAATTCCCCGCCCTGCCCACGGTCAGTAGGAGACACCGATGGGCTTGGAAAGGCCGCCGTCCGTCGGATGGGACGTTAAGCCGTGGCCCCGTGTGCTGGAGAGTCATGCCCTGTGCACGATAAAGAACACACTGGATGGCCTTGACGGGAGGCTACTATCTGTTTCCCAACAGCTGTTCCAGTGGGTCCCCTCCCCCAACCTTCTCTCAGCCTTCGGGGTCCATGTGACCTGGCCATTTAGCCCATGGTGTGCAAAAAAGTGCCGCTCAGAGGTAAAACAACTAACCCAACATAAAAGTTGTCTGTTAGTGCTTACCAATATTTTTAAATCTATTAAAAAAATTAATCCTTTAAATATCTCGTATTAACAAAAAATGGACTTTCCCACTTTCAAAATGAATGGTTCAAATATACCTTAGTATTTGACTTTTACCAATCATCCATTGATTAGGGTGCCAGATTTCCCCGTCTTCCTGGGAAAATCCTTGAAATACATAAAAGTTGAATTCCCCGCCCTGCCCACGGTCAGTAGGAGACACCGATGGGCTTGGAAAGGCCGCCGTCCGTCGGATGGGACGTTAAGCCCTGAAAGTACCCAAGGATTTTTTTAGGTTTTTTTTTAAATACTAAATTAACTGTACATTATGAGCAAATCTTTCATAAATTGAATAATAATGGTAAAATTGTTATAAACATTTTCGATAGCTAAATGCCGTCCCTTGTCTGAGTGGTTAGCGTGCTTGGCTTCTGAACAGAGGGACTTGGGTTCGAGCCCCTTAAAACATGGATGCTTGTGTTGTTTTTCTACTGAAATCTCGCCTTCCTTACAGACTTTCTGCGTTGGAGTATGAACTTACAGGCTTCTGTCATACCTTTGTGGCATAGCAGCTGCTTGAGATGATATTTATTTTTATATTTAATACAGGTGAGTGAAAAATTGAGGACAGAAATTTATAATGAAAGTCGTCAAATTTTTCGTGATTTGGATATTTTGAATACCTTTTGCATTCTGGGTAATATTCTATATTTTCTTCTCAATTCTAATCCGTTTAACGTTTCTTTTTTAATTCAGAAATTTTGACATCTCAATTGAGAGCTGTCAAACTAGAGTGAGCAGACGTCCCTGCTTTAAGGGGACTCCTGTTCAGTCATTCGAACTTAATTTTTTCGAAAGTCCCCAAATATATTTCTTTGAATCTGTTCACCTTACCATTGGTTCGATTTCCTACCGTTAAAAGATGCAAAATTCGGAAAGTGAAACATTTTATTCTTTTCAAAATCGAGCTTACCACATTCGACACAGGGTTCTCTGTTCTAGTTTATTTAGAAACTGACGGGCCATGACTTTTTGGAATGATTAAACTTGCACTGAATACTTAAGGAAATAAATTACTTTAAAAAACTTTAAAGTTTTTAATCTTATAAATCTAATATCACATTATCATCACGCAAAAGTTATTTTAAATTCCGTGTAAATACTCTGGGATCATTCATAGGTGTCGACTTGATTCTCTTTGATTCTCTGGTTTCCAGCTGTGTTTGAAAGAAATATTAAAGTCTTTGTTTAGGAATTCTACTGTAAGTGGGCCCAAAATTTGTACATCTGTTTTATGAGCACCATAACGAGAGTCAGTAAGCAAAATTTCTGATCCATAGGACACCAATTAGATCAGGAACTAGAAAGTTTTCAAGGAGAAGACACAAATTAGAACAGGAATTAGATTATTTTCAAGGAGAAGACACCAATTAGAGCAGGAACTAGAACATTTTCAAGTAGAAGACACCAATTAGAGGAGGAAGAAGAAAATTTTCAAGTAGAAGACATGAATTATAGCAGGAACTAGAAAAAGTTTCAAGGAGAAAACCCCAATTAGAGCAGGAATTAGAACATTTTCAAGGAGAAGACACCTTTAGAGCAGGAATTAGATAATTTTCAAGGAGAAGACATAATTAGAGCAGGAACTAGAAAATTTTCAAGGAGACACCAATTAAAGCAGGAACTAGAAAAATTTTCAAGGAGAAGAAACGATTTAGAGCAGGAAGAACTTTTTCTACGAGAAGACACCAATTAGAGCAGGAACTAGGAAAATTTTCAAGGAGAAGACCTCAATTAGAGCAGGAAGTAGAACATTTTCAAGGAGAAGACCCCAATTAGAGCAGGAATTAGATCATTTTCAAGGAGAAGACACTAATTAGAGCAGAAACTAGAGAAATTTTGAAGGAGACTACACCAATTAGAGCAGGAATTAGATTATTTTCAAGGAGAAGACATAATTAGAGCAGGAACTAGAAAATTTTCAAGGAGACATCAATTAAAGCAGGAACTAGAAAAATTTTCAAGGAGAAGAAACGAATTAGAGCAGGAAGAAGAACTTTTTCTACGAGAAGACACCAATTAGAGCAGGAACTAGGAAAATGTTCAAGGAGAAGACGCCAATTAGAGCAGGAAGTACAACATTTTCAAGGAGAGGACACCGCTAGAGCAGGAGAAGGCACTAATTAGAGCAGGAATTAGAACATTTTCAAGGAAAAGACACTAATTAGAGCAAGAACTAGAAAATTTTCAAGGAGACGACACCAATTAAAGCAGGAAGAAAAAATTTTTCAAGGAGGAGAAACGAATTAGAGAAGGAAAAAGAAATTTTTTCGACGAGAAGACACCAATTATAGCAGGAAGTAGAACATTTTCAAAGAGAAGACAGCAATTAGAGCAGGAACTAGAAATTTTCAAGCAGAAGACAGCAATTAGAGGAGGAAGAGGAAAATTTTCAAGTAGAAGGCATGAATTATAGCAGGAACAAAAAAAGTTTCAAAGAGAAGACCCCAATTAGAGCAGGAAGTAGAACATTTCCAAGGACAAGACACCATTTAGACCAGGAACCTGAAATTTTAAAGAAGACCCGAATCAGAGCAGGAACTAGAAAATTTACACCGATTAGAGCAGGAATTAGAACATTTTCAAGGAGAAGACAGCAATTAGAGCAGGAAGTAGAAATTTTCGAGGAGACGACACCAATTAAAGCAGGAACTAGAAAAATTTTCAAGGAGGAGAACAAATTAGAGCAGGAACAAGAAATATTTCTACGAGAAGACACCAATTAGAGCAGGAAGTAGAAACATTTTCAAGGAGAAGACCCCAGTTAGAGCAGGAAATAGAACATTTTCAACGAGAATACACCGTTAGAACAGGAACTGGGAAAATTTTCAAGGAGAAGACCCCAATTAGAGCAGGAAGTAGAACATTTTCAAGGAGAGGACACCGTTAGAGCAGGAGTTAGAACATTTTCAAGGAGAAGACACTAATTAGAACAGGAACTGGAAAATTTTCAAAGAGACGACACCAATTAAAGCAGGAACTAGAAAAATTTTAAAGGAGAGAAACGAATTAGAGCAGGAACAAGAAATTTTTCTACGAGAAGACACCAATTAGAGCAGAAACTAGAGAAATTTTCAAGAAGACCCCAATTATAGCAGGAAGTAGAACATTTCAACGAGAATACACCATTTAGAGCAGGAACTAGAAAATTTTTCAAGAAGACACCGATTACAGCAGGAATTGAAACATT
The DNA here is from genome assembly GCA_038380435.1 of Ryuthela nishihirai. Classification (NCBI taxonomy): domain Eukaryota; kingdom Metazoa; phylum Arthropoda; class Arachnida; order Araneae; family Heptathelidae; genus Ryuthela; species Ryuthela nishihirai. The sequence goes on from JAWZYU010000007.1 coordinate 17,275,681, forward strand.
TTCAAGGAGAAGACCCCAATTAGAGGAGGAAGTAGACATTTTCAAGGAGAGGACACCGTTAGAGCAGGAGTTAGAACATTTTCAAGGAGAAGACACTAATTAGAGCAGGAACTAGAAAATTTTCAAAGAGACGACACCAATTCAAGCAGGAACTAGAAAAACTTTCAAGGAGGAGAAACGAATTAGAGCAGGAACAAGAAATTTTTCGACGAAAGACACTAATTAGAGCAGGACCTAGAGACATTTTAAAGGAGAAGACCCAATTATAGCAGGAAGTAGAACATTTTCAAGGAGAATACACAATTTAGAGCAGGAACTAGAAATGGTTTCAAGAAGACACCGATTAGAGCAGGAATTAGAACATTTTCAACGAGAAGACAGCAATTAGAACAGGAACTTGAAAATTTTAAAGTAGAAGACAACAATTAGAGGAGGAAGAGGAAAATTTTCAAGTAGAAGTCATGAATTATAGCAGGAACTAGAATAATTTTCAAAGAAAAGACCCCATTTAGAGCAGGAAGTAGAACATTTCCAAGAAGAAGACACATTGAGGTCTTCTCGAAAATTTCTAGTTCCTTGTCTAAAACTAGAAATTTTCGAGAAGACCTCAATTAGAGCAGGAACTACAACATTTTCAAGGAGAAGACCCTAATTAGAGCAGGAAATAGCAAATTTTAAAGAACATTCCTGTTAAAGCAAGGACTAGAACATTTTCAAGGAGATCCCCAATTAGAGCAGGAACTAGAACATTTTCAAGGAGAATACCCCAAAGAGAACAGGAACTAGAACATTTTCAAGGAGAAGACCCAAATTAGAAGAGGAACTAGAAAATTTTCAAAGAGAAGACACCATTTAGAGCAGGAACGAGTACATTTTGAAGGCGAAAACCCCATATAGAACAGGAACTAGAAATTTTCAAAGAGAAGACCCCAATTAGAGCAGGAACTTGTACATTTTCAAGGAGAAGACTCAAATTAGAAGAGAAACTAGAAAATTTTCAAAGAGAAGACACCAATTAGAGTAGGAACTAGTACATTTTCAAGGAGAAGACCCCAATTAGAGGAGGAACTAGTGCATTTTCACGGAAAAGACCCCAATTAGAACAGGAACTAGAAAATTTTAAAGCAGATCCCCAATTAGAACAGGAACAAGAAAATTTTCAAGGAGAATACCCATATTAGAACAGGAGCTGCAGCATTTTCAAGGAGAAGATCCCAATTAAAGAGGAACTATAAAATTTTCAAAGAGAACACCCAAATTATATCAGGAACAAGAAATGTTTCAAAGAGGAGACCCAATTAGAGCAGGAGCTACAGAATTTTAAAGGAGATCCCCAATTAGAGCAGGAACTAGAACATTTTAAAGCAGATCCCCAATTAGAGCAGGAAACAGAAAATTTTGAAGGAGAACACCCCAATTAGAAGAGGAACTAGAAAAGTTTCAAAGAGAACACCACAATTAGAGCAGGAAAGTAGAAAATTTTAAAAGAGAAGACCACAATTAGAAGAGGAACCCCTTTTAGAAGAGAAAACCCCAATTAGAGCAGGAACTGGAAAATTTTAAGGAGAAGACCCCAATTAGAGCAGGAACTAGACATTTTCAAGGAGAAGACCCCAATTAGAAGAGGAACTAGAAAATGTTCAGAGAGAACACCGTAATTAGAGCTGGAACTAAAACATTTTCAAGGAGAAGACCCCAATTAGAGCAGGAGCTAGAACGTTTTCAAGGAGAAGACCCCAATTTTAGCAGGAACTAGAAAAGTTTCAAGGCGAAGACCCCAATTAGAGCAGGAACTAGAAAATTTTAAAGGAAATCCCCAATTACAGCAGGAACTAGAAACACTTTAAGGAGAAGACCCCAATTAAAAGAGTAACTAGAAAATATTCGAAGAGAAGACACCAATTAGAGCAGACATTATAAAAATTTGAAAGAAGTGACACAGAAGTGATTGACAGGAATAGACCAAAACTCCGACCCGTATTTTATAGTTCTCAGAAATCATTTAGCCTAAATAGTGAAATAAGCATTTTTAATTCTCAATTCTCATATCGTTTTAAAATAGGCATTCGTGAAAGATATGAATAATATCTCTGTTCTTCATTTTTTTTTTCTCTTTCGCTACGGTTATCAAAATTCTCCAAAAAGACAGATGGGGAAGGGGTTGTCCAGCTCCCTTCCTCTCGGTCTCATCCTGATCAGAACAATTTGTCAAACGCTTGCTGCTCTAACTATTTACATTACCCAAAGCAAAAGAATTATTGAGTAATATTTTGAATTCCATGCCTTTGAAATTTAACCAGCCCCTTTAGCAAATAAACTTGATTAAACAAGTAGAAACTAGTATCAGGGACGGACTGGCACTTTTTTTCGTGGATACAGCTCTAGCAGGGAACAGGGGAGGGACTCTTATAAAAAAATCGGTTTGTTTTTAAAGATTTCAATACTTATTCTTTTGAGAGTTCATACGCTAAACTTAAAAAATAGATTTCCATCAATCATGTGGAATTTCTGTAATATAAGAATTTTTTTTATTAAAAAAATCCTGCTCCTATGGTATCCCAAGGGCTCGGGACGCTACAGCGCTCCTTGTCAATCCGCGCATATTAGGAATAATTCAAACCTTTATTTCACAATATTTCTTTATATCAAATTGAATAATTAAATACAATTTTAAATTGAACAAATGTGTTCTATGTGCGAGTTTGAAGTTTTTTTTTTATACAATTACGCCGTTTTATAATTTTTTTAGTTTCCGTTTCTTCGTGTAATAAATATCCTTTGGTGACTATTTCTAAATCAGAATGAGTTAGCTTTTAACATCGAATTCCACGTTTATCATTATTATAAATAGTATCGACGAAAAAAAATGTATTTTTTTTGGTTCAGAAATGAAATCCCTAAGAGATATCTTGTGTTTTTATTATTTTCAGCCTTTCCATTCTAAACAGCTAATTGCATCAGCATACAATTTATTTCAGTTTCTTTCTTTCTTTACAAAGTAGAGCCATTTTGTCCTGCAAATTGCGAAAATTAAACTCAATTTTTATGATATAGCACCATGAAATATTTGTACGTCTTTCTTCTGACAACTCTTACTTTCCCTCTAAAACTCCTTCGGAACAAAAGGGATACATGATGAGGAAATTTTAATCTTAGAGGTTTTGTAATGCTTTGGCTCATTACCACAAGACAGGAGTTTTTTTATTTTCTAACATTCTCCCTTCGAAAAAGATTATCATATTTTATTGGATAAAAAGACAAAGAATGCATTTCCGTTTCAATTTTTTTGCAGTCACGAAGAAATCAGTTTTTTTCTTTAATTTTATGATAATCAACTCTGCTTTTCAGAATGACGTAAACACTTCGTGCGTTGATATTTGCATTAATAGGAGGAGAAAAGTTTCCGACTTATCAGATTAAGAGAAAAAAATCGCAGAAATATCAGCCTGTCACTTACGTATCAAAGTTTCATTCTCAGGTTGGCGTTAGTCGATTAAGTGTCAGTGATTATTCAACTATTATAAAGATCCGATTTATGTTATTTTATTTATCCCGGTCCTTCTGCTGAGATCCCGACTTCCTCACAAACCCTTATTTATGGTGTATTAAACTGACAGGGTCCTCTCTGTCAAGCAGACACTTAAGGGAAGTATTTATTTATGTTTTATTACAGGGTTTATTAACCTGGGGTGCTGATGGGGGTCCAGGGACTGCAAGCAGAACATTTCAAAATCGATTATTTTATTTTATTTATCATCTGTGAATGGGACTACGAGAATAATTGAGGGGGTTCGAAGTTGGCATACATCACTGCAATGGGTAGGGAGCCTGAAAAAGGTTAAGAACTTCTGATCTAATATGCAAAGAAAATAGTTTGTGTGTTTGTCTGACAATGTGCCCATTTATCCACTCGGCCAGAGAACCCTGTGTTTCCCGTGGTACTCGATAGAATGGTTACATATTTCGTAAGAGGGTTCCCCCTATTGAGTTAAAAAATCAGATTCCTACCTGCTATTGGTCGCTAGTCGCCTTAATGTAATAATACCTTTGGGAATGTGGAGGGTCTTGCAATAGGATCAGATGTACGCGTTGTCATGACTCTTATGTTTGCAGTTAGGTAGCAATGAATGACATCAATGGATTTGACAGCGGATTCGGTTTCTCGAGGAATATCATGCTAAATATGATTGCTTCTAGAAATCCCCCATTTCGGCTTGAAATTTGGCATTGCAACTCTGACGATAACCATGAACACCGTATGGAAGTTTGAAAGGTTTACCATGATTTACCGATGAGTTATGGCCACCACTGGCATAAAGAGAGACATCTTTTATTATTATAAATTTATTATTATACGGTTGGATTGTTTGTCTCTGAGCGGCACTTTTTTCACCCAAATTCCCTTGGGCTCAGAGAAGGTAGGAGGAATGAGAACCACTGGACAGCTGTTAGGAAACAGATGGTAGCCCTCCGTCAAGGCCATCCAGCTGTTCTTTACGGATCTCCCACACAAGGAGTCACAGCTTAACATCCCATCCGACGGACGGCGGCCTTTCCAAGGCCATTGGTGTCCCCTACTGACGTGGGCAGGGCGGGGAGTTTTGCGGAGATAAATCTCAACGCATAACATGGGGATTCTCAATATTGTGGCAGAGCAGTGTATTACTTTCACGCCACGTTAAAGCATTCTGCATGTATTTGCATTTCAAGATTCTTAAAAAAGCAGATTCAAATTATTTTTGTAAACATATGGTATGAAAGCAAATCGTGAAAGAAGTTTACGTTATAAAAGTAAACTTCAGCTCAACTCACTACGGCGATATTTCTTTCTTCCCGCTGATAACGGCGCTTTTAACAAGCCACTTAAATTTCTCCTTGTGCGCCATTGCCATGACAACGAATGCTACCTTCCCCCACAACAAGAGTGTTGTACGTCAGCAGCAAACTTATGCAGAGAGTAACTGAAAGAAAAATGCTGGGAACAAGCAACAAAATTTGGCTGCAAAGAGAAATTAAATACAGAACTGTTCACGCGTTTTACACTTTGAATGAGGACGATTTCCGTTTTACAAATGTTTGTTTGAAGAGTGATATATCTGTAGAAAGTCTTGAAAGCAACGACAGAATTTAAATTAGTTGGGGAAATGTTTCGAAATTATAAAAAAATTGACAATTTTGCTGTTTAAATTAGTCGAGAACCTTATTTTTAATTAGACGTTTAAGTCATTAATCGTCATTTAATTAGACGTTTAAGTCGGAATCTGTTTACAATATTTTATTGAGTGTAAAACAATTATCTTATTATTAATAAATGGATACCTCAAGTGAAGAATGGATTTGCGTATATTCCTGTAGAAATAAGATTTAGTTCACACCAGAATTAAGATAAATTGAGGGATCGATTTAACATGGACAGCTGTTGCTTATACTGCCGATAAGACTTTGGATCCAGAAAATATGGTTTGGACAGCTGTCATTAATGAACAACAAAATATTTTATGTTCCACTTGTGGGTGAAGTAAGAAGGATGAGATTAAGGATTGGATAAACCCTGAACTCGGTTCTATCCCATCATGATAACCAATATTCGATTATACTGTGATAATCTATAATATTTAACATGTTACAGAAATATTAGGGGATGTTAGGTTTCAAATTTTTCAAATCATGAAAGCACTTATTAAAGACACTAAGGAAAGAAGATGCTTTTTATTCTAGATGCTTACGCAGTATCTTGGGCATTAGGTGGTTCAACTTTATAACTAATGATGAGGTTAGGCAAAGTAGTCGGCAACCTCCTTTAAGCAGCATATTGTGCAGAGAGAGACTCCGCTGGTTTGACCATGTTGACCGTATGGATAATTATAGATTGTCGAATAGGGTTATGAACCAGTGTGCCTAAAGGCCTCAGAAAGAGGGGGAGACCTAGGATACGGTGGGTAGACAATGTCAAACAGGACCTTATTAGAATTGGTGTGCAGTGGCCAGATGCAGCAGATGTAGCTCAGGACAGACTTGCTTGGAGAACTAAATTGCACGGTCTGGTTGGACCTCCGTAGCCCATGGCTTCTTGAGGACGACGACGACGATGATGATGATGACGACGACAGGTTAAATGACAGGATCTCTAGGATCTAACATCACAGAGAAATATTGTGGAAGGATACCCAATATATACATATTAGAGTCAGGTGAGAACGTCCGTTAAGAGCACAGTGATCTAAATACACACGTTATTACGAATGGAAGTTTGAGAGAAGGGTTGGGTGTAGTATACTCACTAACCGCTATTAAGAAAAGGTAGGAACATCCCTTAAATGGAGAATGGTCTAAATGGTAGGACTACAAGGATAACAAGTCTCAGAGAAGGTTTGCAGAAGGAGACCAACTGAAAGGTTGCTAAAGTCAGGTTGGAGCATATCTTCAAAGCAAAATGGCCGAAATATTAGGCCAAGTCATCAATAGTCGAAGTGTCAGAGAAAGGATTGGGGAAGGAAGCTCATTGGGCATCGGTTAGCGCAGGTGGAAGTTTCCCTCAAATACTCAATGGGCTGAATGTCTAAGACACAAGTGTTCGATTTGCCAGAAGAGATTTGGGAAAGGAGAACAAGTGGGTCGATTTTAGGGACAGTTTGGGGCTTTCCCCCCAGGACAAAAGAAGTTAAATGCGCAAGAAACAAGTATCCCAAGTTTCAGAGAAGGAGTAGGGAAGGAGATTCAGTTAACAGCTGTTAGGGACAGGTGGGAGCGTCCTCCAAGACAAAATGGGCTAAACGGTCAGGTCACAAGGATCCCAGGTCTCAGAGGATTGGGAAGGAAATCCATTGGACAGCAATCTGTGAAGAAAGTGTATGAGGTTGTTTTGGTTTTGTTTTAGCTCTGAGCGGCACTTTTTTGCAAACCATGGGCTAAATGGCCAGCTCACAAAGACCCCGACAGCTCAGAGAAGGTTGGGGGAGGGGACCCACTGGAACGGCTGTTGGGAGACAGATGGAAGCCTCCCGTCAAAGCCATCCAGCATGTTCTTTAATGTGCACAGGGTATGGCTCTGCCGCACACGGGGACACGGCTTGACGTCCCATCCGAAGATTTGAGACGTTGAGACGTCCCATCCGAAGGACGGCGGCCTTTCCAAGCTCAACGGTGTCTCCTACTGACCATGGGCAGGGCTGGGAATATTGCGAAGATAAATTTCATTGGTGACGCAATTTAGTCTCGAACCTGGAATTGCAGATTTTGAGTCTTGTGCGCTTCCGACTGAGCATCCCCGCCCCCTGCACACGGAGCCATGGCTTCATGTTCCATCCGACGGATGGCGACTATCCTATCGTTTGCGGCCGAGGGCAGAGAGCGGAGTTAAATCTGAATGCTGGCACAATCGAGTCTCGAACCTGTGAACTGGAGATTACCAGCCTGGCGCACAATTGACTGAGCAGCTCCGTCACTCATGCGCATCAATTTATGTTTTTAAAGCTCATCTTAAAATAATTTCCGAAGAAAATGTTCTATTAGAGAAAAATAATTTCTGGAATGTATTTTTTTCGCTTCCAAGGACAGTCAATAAGCGGCCTGAATGTAACAAACGGAAATTTCGGAAGATACAGAAAATAAAAAGCTTACAAACACAGAGAGGAAATGAATAAGATTCCGAAAAAGTCAGCGTCTGATGTCTTGCGGAGGTCGATCACATCGTCGATCACTTCTTCCTTCCCCCAGAAGGAATCGAAATAAATGGTGGACGCTCTTTTAGCATCCTAGACGATTTAATCATTGTAGAAGTTGATGGCCCCAAACTTCAAAATAAGACATCTTTCCAATAAGATAGAGTATCCTGTTGTTACATCATGTTCGGTATGACCTTCAATATATACAGTATTGTCTTCAAATATAAAACAACCCATTCCAGTGAAGGTCATGTTTATGAATAAAAAAACAAACGTGTTTTTACACAAATGCGATGTTTAGTGAACTCTGCAAAGACTTTTTTTGTAACTTTGTAAATATAATAAGCTTCACTTGTAGTATTCTGGAATAAGTTACAGTACAGTGCAAATTAGTTAGGACAATAGGAAAATGCAGTAACAAAGACACAACTAAGATATTTATTTGTTTAATAGTGCAGTTAATAGTGAATGTGACCCCCCTTAGCTTTAATTACTTATTCCACCCTCTCAACCATTGATGTCACTAGTTTTCCACACATCTTCACTTCAGGGTCGTGGTACCACACTTTCATGACACTTGCTATCATTTTGGTTTTCATCGTGCAATCCATCTTAGATATGCGCGCTTTAATAATGGCCCACAAATTATCAATGGAGTTTAGGTCGGGTGAATTTCCTCCTGGCCACTCCAATATCTTCAACTGTTGCTGGGTAAAGAAGCTCTTAGGAAGCTTAGAATTGTGGCATGGAGCCAGATCCTATTGAAATACCCCATCGCCGTTAGGAAACAGCTTCTGCAGTGTTGGGACCATTTTCGACTCCAGAATGCCTATGTATGTACTTTTTGCTGTCCACCATTCCTTCAATGGGGTGAAGCGTCTGTTAGATTAGTTTAGACTTGCAGCAGAAGGTTACGAACAAGTTTAGACTTGCAGCAGTTTAGACTCTGCAGCGGAAGGGACTTAGCATTCCTTCGTTTGTCCCAACTAATTCGCACAGTACTGTAGTTATACATTGTATTACAAGTTGTGTTGTTTTACCTCTGAGCGGCACTTTTTGGCATACACTGGGCTAAAAGGCAGGTCGCAAGGATCCCGAGTACGTCGGGGTAGGGTACCCACTGGGCAGCTGTTAGGAGACAGATGATAGCCTCCCGTCAAGGTCATCCAGCGTGTTCTTTGACGTACACAAGGTATGGCTCTCCCGCACACCGAGGCATGGCTTAACGTCCCATCCGACGGATGTCTGCCTTTCCAAGCCCATTGGTGTCTCCTACTGACCGAGAGCAGGAAGAGAAGTTTTGTAGCGATAAATCTCAATTCTGGCCCACTTGGGACTCGATCCTGGGAACTGCAGATAACGAGCCTGGAGCGCTACCGACTGAGCTACTCTCATCCCACCCTATTTAAAAAAGCAATCGGACACTTTCATGTTATACAAATGGGAAACCGCATTCAAATTTCGCTAACTTTGAAAAGGGATTTTTATGGATAATGCCATTGGATATAAATTGAAGGTCTCATTCAGATGTGTCTAAATCTCAGTTTTCAACAACATTCGCTAAATATTTAAATAGTTATTAGAGCTGGAACTTTTTACACCAGATGTCACTGTCATACACTTTCTAAAAAATCCCCCCAAAAATTATTGATAAAAAGTGAAAAAGTTATTACACAAACTTCAAATAGAGCATATACGTTAGTGAATGATTTGTTATAGCAGTTGTGTTCCATATTTTAAATTTCATGAGTAGTAAAAGTTACAATGAAATGTTTCAGCTTCCATTACTCTTTTAAATATTAAACGACTGTTACCTAAAACAGATATTTAGAAAGATTTGAGTGAAATTTTCAATTTATCTGAAGTAATAGTTTTTTCATAAAAAATGAATCTCCTTTTCTTTCGAGCTCCCAGACATTGGGGTCCTTTTGACCTCAGCCATTCTGCGTAAGAAAAGGGCCTTTCACAAATCAACCTAATCCAACATCTTGACGTAATCCTTCTGTATTCGAACAACTTTCCAATGAATCTTCCTTCTTTTCCAGTTCTGAGACCTTTGGGTCCTTGTTACCTGGCCGTTTGTCTCACTGTATATTACAAAAGAAAAAAAAGCTTCTCACAAGTAACCGATATGAACAACGTGACAGGGGTTGTCTCACCTCTGATTGGCTTTTGGGTTGTTGTTTTACCTCTGAGCGGCACTTTTTTTGCACACCATGGGCTAAATGGCCAGGTCAGAGGGATTCCGAAATCTCAGAGAAGGTTGGGGGAGGGGACCCACTGGGACAGCTTTGGGAGACAGATGGTAGTCTCCCATCAAAGCCATCCAGCGTGTTCTTTAACGTACACAGGTATGGCTCTCCCGCACACGGAGCCACGGCTTTAAGTCCCATCCTATGGACGGCAGCCTTTCGAAGCGTATCGGTGTCCCCTACTTACCGTAGGCAAGGCGGGGAGTTTTGCCGAGATAAATCTCAACGCTGATTCAGCTGGGATTCGAACCTGGAAACTGTCGATTACGAGCCTGGCGCGCTACCGATTGAGCCTCCCCCTCCCCCCTCTGAGTGGTACTTTGTTTGCACACAATGGACAGGTGGTCATTGTGTGCAAATTCTTGACTCAACAGTAGTGTATCGGTCTCGTTCAGTTCAGTTGTTTTATTTCTGAGCGTCACTATTCTGCACACAATGAACAAATGGTCAGGTCACAAGGACCCCAAAAGCTTAGAGAATGTTGGGGTAAGGAAACCCATTGCAGTATACCACTTCACTCTCCACTTCAGAGGTATTTAAAATTTCTTGATAAATGCATGAATTACAGATAAGTTTAAGAAATTTTTACTTTTTTTGTTTTTATTAGCATTGTCAAAGTAGAGGAGGGGGCAAAAGTAATTGCCCCTTCCCCCATGTTAGGGCCTGGTCCATGCACAGGAGAGCCATACCCTGTGGACGTTAAAGAACATCTGGATGGCCTTGACGGGAGGCTACCATCTGTGACCTATCAGCTGTCCAGTCAGTCCCCTTCCCCAAGCTTTTCTTGGGGTTTTTGTAAATTTTGCTCATTGTGTGCAGAATAGTGACGCTCAGAGATAAAACAACTGAACTGAACGAGACCGATACACTACTGTTGAGTCAAGAATTTCCTCCTCTAACGAAGAACGCAGCCGTAAAAATGGTGTAACTCGGTATAAAGTAAAAAAAATAAATTCTTTAAGAGAAAACAAATGGTGTCGGTTGTCTTCAGTCGAACAGGGAAAAAAGTTCATGGAAGCAAAAAGATTTACTACAGTACAACCAAGATGTATCAGAAACGAAAAAAACTTCTTGGGACAACATAAATTGTGTAGTTCGCTTAGACGGAATGAAAAAGAAAAACACTTTTGGGATAAAAGATAGAATGTAACTTCGGTGGAGTTGTTTAACACAGAATGAAACTCTGCAGAATTTTTTTTGATGAGAGGATTGATTTTTTTTATGAGAGGCACATAATATGTAGTTCCCAGGTTCGAGTACCAACTGGACCAGCGTTGAGATTTATCTCTGTAAAATTACCCGCGCTGCCCACGGTCACTAGGGAACACAGACGGGCTTTAAAAGACAGCCGTCCTTCAGATGGAACGTTAAGTCGTGGCTCCGTGTGCGGGAGAACCATACGGTTCTCCCGCACACCGAGATGTAATTCCCAGGTTCATGTTAAAAAACACGCTGAATGACCTTGACGAAGGCTACCAGCTGTCTCCTAAACTGTCCAGTGGGTCTTCTTCCCCCAACCTTCTCTGAGCCTTCGGGGTCCTTGTGACCTGGCCATTTAGCCCATGGTGTGCAGAAAAGTGCTGCTAATAGGTAACCCAACCCATTTCTCCCAATTTGACAAATACTGAGCGAACACTCAGTAATCAGTCAGTCTTGGCTATTAATAAAATATTAGCTAAAATAATATACATAGCTATTTTAAATACTAGCTATTAAGGGAAAGCTTTTGTTCAAGACCATCCAGCGTGTTCTTTAATGTGTATAGGGATAGTTCTCTAGAACACAAAGAACAGAGACACGGCTTTATATCGTATCTGACGGACGGCGGTATTTCCAAGCCGATCGAATCCCTTTCTGATTCTTTAGCGGAGTAAATCTCAGCGGTGGAAATCTCACAGGTAGAGCTCGAACCTGGGAATTACAGATTACGAAACTGGCACACTACCGACTGAATTAACCATCCCCACGCTACAGATGTGACTTGACCTTTAGAACATTAGAATATAAAATAATTAGCTGAAAAAAAATAATTTTGCCTTGAGTCGAACAGTATATTGAATAAATGAATATATTAATATATTAATATATTAATATATTCATGAATAAATACATATAATTGTCACAATGAATATATTAATATATTCATTGTGACTCATGCATATTTCGCCCACTTCCGTTTTATTGCTTACTAAGACACAGTCAAGCAGTCAATAAAACACAAAATTTCATAAAATACATTTTTACAATAATTTTTAAATTGTACTTCAATATATTTCTTTTGGACATCAGTTTTATTATTTTCTGACGCGAAACAAGCAGCCTAAAATGAATGTACATAAAAAAAAAACATTTCCGTAAACTATCAATTTTACTGCTTGATGATCAAAATAAATGAAATCAAGAATTAATATACAACGTTTATTAAACACCTTTCTTATAATATTTTTGCATTGCGTCTTGTTCGAGTATATACTGGTTTCCATAAATTAAGTAACAATCCTATGTTATGTAAATGAAAAGTAAAGTCAAAGCTCTATAACTCCTAAAAATTATTTTCTTTTTTGAAAAATATGATAGAAGATAAAGATCAAAATATCGATATCTAAGTTTTCAACATAATCGTTCAGCATTTAATGAGTTATGGACGATGCAATATTTAACAATAACAATGCCAGTCGCAAAAATTGACTTCAGAAGTTAATTAAAACTTAGTAATAAGTATTGTATCAAAGTGATTAATAAAATAAGTGTTCATTTTTGAAGTTTGTTTAAGAATTCTTTTACTATTCATCAGTTTTGTAATAAGTTTCTGACGACTGGCATAGTTATTGCTAAATATTAAAACTGGCATTGTTAAAATAATAGGAAAGCACAGAAATGCGCCTGTTGGTGATATGTTGAACAAATATAGGTGGAAATATTATCATCAGCTGGGTTGGATCTGAACCTACGATCTCCTGATAAGGTGTCATGTGCTCTGATTATGGAGCTACCGGCCACTAGTAATCATCAGCTACGGGCCATCAGTCGTTGGAAATGTATCTGACTGTTTAGATTTGTTATTAATAAATATTCGAATTTCCACAATTCATTAAATACTGAAAGAATATTGTTGAAAATCAAGAAATTAATATATTTAATTAGGTCTTTATCTGCTATCACATTTTTCAAAACAATATAAAACACCTTGATTTAGAAATTATAGTGCTTTGACGTTAGCTTTCCACTGATATACATAGCGTTGTTCCTTAATTTATGGAAACCAGTGTCATTCATTAAAACTTCAGTTCCAGTGTGTGTTGGCAATTGATTGATTGGTACGGCACTAATAACATTCAAAGGATTTCAGAAGTAGAATATTTATGTGGAATATATAATTATTAGTATACCGTATGCGACATATTGAAGGCCTATCATGTAGTTTGTGCTTGAATTGTAGCCGGGTAAAAGCGTAGAATTTGTCAAGAGTGCTACGGTCTCAGGGATACTAGACGTCCCGGAATCTGCTGGAATCCCCCCCCCCCCACCAGCCTTCAAATATTCGGCGAAATTAGTTCCTATTCAGCAGGAATTATATCTTATGTAATGAACTGAAACCTCTGTGTCAGTCTTTGCTATATAAAATTTCGTTGCTGAATATAAATCTGTATAACTAGTGTACAGTCGCTCAAAAAAATATCCGAACACTATGGTTGATTACAGAATTCAGAAAAATATCTGGCAACGATTTTTTTTAGAAATTAGTGAACTGGCAACCTTCGTGTACGTACACGAAGGTTGCCAGATCACTAACTAAAATCACATTCTCAAAAAATCGTTGCCAGATATTTTTCTGAATTCTGTAATCAACCACAGCGTTCGATATTTTTTGAGCGACTGTAGGTGGTCATATTATTTTGATACTAGATCGTGTGGGCTCACTCACGGAAATATTGAGCGTGTGCAGTTACCGTTCACAGCAAACTGGAGCGGTTGCGGTTAATGTTCACAGCATGTTGGATCGTGTGAGCTCACAAAGACCTAGATCGTGTGGGCTCACTCACGGAAATATTGAGCGTGTGCAGTTACCGTTCACAGCGAACTGGAGCGGTTGCGGTTAATGTTCACAGCACATTGGATCGTGTGAGCTCACAAAGACCTAGATCGTGTGGGCTCACTCACGGAAATATTGAGCGTGTGCAGTTAGCGTTCACAGCAAACTGGAGCGGTTGCGGTTAATGTTCACAGCATGTTGGATCGTGTGAGCTCACAAAGACCTAGATCGTGTGGGCTCACTCACGGAAATATTAAGCGTGTGCAGTTACCGTTCACAGCAAAGTGGAGAGTGTGCAGTTACTGCACACGCTCCAGTTTGTTGTGAACGGTAACTGGAGCGTGTATTTGTTGCTGTACAAACTCCAGATATTTTTCCTGAATTCTATAATCACGTGACACGAAGGTTGCCAGATCACTAATTTCTAAAAAAAAATCGTTGCCAGATATTTTTTCTGAATTCTGTAATCAACCATGTTGTTCGGATATTTTTTTGAGCGACTGTATTCTGATGATGGAAAAAATGTCTGGCCTTTAGAGGAAGGTTTTAAAATTAAGATTGGTCCAACGAAAGTATTTTTGAATACTCTTTATCATTGGTTCCCAACCTTTGATCCTTTGGCCACTTGTGCTGCGCGGAGGTGTAGTAGGTGGTCCACGGTGTTCATTTATTTGGAGCCTGCTATTGATAAACTTTTGACATAAGGACAAGAGTAGAGTTCTCATTAATAAAAGTCATTGTCATAGCCATCAGTAAAGACTATGTTACGGAATAAAACGAAGTTTAAGACAATTTGTCCGTTTTTTTAAAGTACTATCTCATTAGCATATAAGTATAAAAATAAAATGAAACGATTTCTCTTTATTTCTTAAACATGGGTATATATAATATGTATACAACTCAAATGTACATCTATCTTGTATTCTTGGTTAGAGACCCTCGCGAAAACTATGTTCTAAAATTACTATGCATATTTTTAAGGAAGGTCAGCAGCTTCTTAGTAAAATTTTGAAGTAGTTCGCAGCTTTTTGGTAAAAATTTAAAGTGGTTCGCAGCTTTTTATTAAAAATTTGAAATGGTTCTCAGCTTCTTGGTAAAAATTTGAAGTGGTTCGCAGTCTCTTGGTAAAAATTTGAAGTGTTTTGCAGTTTCTTGGCAAAAACTTGAAGTGGTACACATCTTCTTGGTAAAATTCTGAAGTGGTTCGCAGCCTTTTGGTAAAAATATGAAGTGATTCGCAGATTCTAGGTAAACTTTGAAAGTGAACTGCAACTAAAGAAAAATTGGGAATCGCTGCGTATATGATATAAGACGCCGGGACATAAATAGTAGCCTGTGCTTAATGTAACCGGATATATTCAGTATATTTTATAATAAATATATTAGGGGTATGTTTTATAATAAATATGTTAAAATGTTTACAAAGTTCGAAAAAAATCTAAATTATATTTTCTGGTGGTCTAGTAGAGAACCAAGGCTATCTATGTGCCTCCAACAGCGAAACTTGTAAAGAAACATAATGTATTTTCGTGATAAAACAACCAAGATCATCCTTATTGACAGCTCTTCGGTTGGCCTTTTCATAATCGCCGATGAACAGGGAGCATCCCACCATCAGTGCGCATGCCCGACAGGCGCCGACTTTTGAAGCAAGCTTCCCTAACTAACGCAGACAGCATTTGTGCTCGTGCCGTCTGACGAGATGAAGCAGTAAGGGAGCTAGCCGACAGAAAACCTCGTAGCTACTCTGTATCTGCGTCATTGATCTTTACCGGGGTTACACAGGCTGGATTCTTCCGAGCACATTGGATGATTGCTGCACCTAGTGTTCATCTCAGTCCGAGGAATGGGCGACTTTACTCTTCTGTCCCGTGCTGGTTTAGTGGTGACTCTTGTCGTGATGTTAGTGTCGGCCTCGGGCGACGAAGGTGAGGTTGTGTCTTTTCTTTTAAGTTGATACAGGATTTTTTTTCCTCTTGTGAAATCGTCAAAGAATTTCTTTTCTTCAAGTATTCACATTGTGCAGAAAGTTCGTTTCAAACTTTAAATATTATTACACTTTGCAGAGGGTTTAGATCTAAAACCCTAAACATTACCATATTGTGCAGAAAGTATAATATTAACACTGAATGTTATCGCATTGTGCAGAAAGTTTAAATCAGAATTTAAATATTATCAAATTTTGCAGAATGTTCAGATCTAACACAAATATTTTCACATTGTGCAGAAAGTTTAATTCGAACTCTAATTATTATCGTATTCTATTGAACTCTAAATATTATCCCATTTTGCAGAATATTTAATCTAAATCATGAAATAATATAACGTTGCGAAGGAAGTTTAATTTGAATTCTAAATATTATGACATTTTACAGAATGTTTAGATCAAAAACGCTAAATATTATCACATTGTGCAGAAAGTTTAATTTGAACTCTACATATTATGACATTTTGTAGAATGGTTAGATTTAACACTAAATATTATCACATCGTGCAGAAAGTTTAGTTTCAACTCTAAATATTATCTCATTTTACAGAAAGTTTGATTGAGCTCTATATATTATTAGGTTTTGCAAAATGTTTAGATCTAAATCGTTAAATAGTATGACATTTTGAAGAATATTTAAAGCTAAAACATTACTTATTATGACATTTTGCAAAAAGTTTAATTTGAACTCTAAATATTATGACATTTTGTAGAATGGTCAGATCTAAAACACTAAATATTATCACATTGTGCAGAAAATTTGAACTCTAAATATTATTGCGTTTTACAGAAAGTTTGAACTCTAAATAATATTACGTTTTGCAGAATGATTAGATCTAAATCATTAAATATTATCACATTGTGCAGAAAGTTTAAATTCAACTCGAAATATTATGACGTTATTCAGAAAATTTAATTATTATTCTATATATTATTGTTCTGAGCAGAAAGTTTGATTCTAATTCTAAATAGTATCAAATTGTGAATAAAGTTTAAATATAACTCTAAAAATCTTGACATGCTGTAGATACTTTAATTCTAACACTAAATATTATCACATTGTGCAGAAAGTTGATTTTAACTCTAACAATTATTACTTTGTGCAGAACTTTAATTCCTTTTATAAATATTACATCATTTATAATTCTAAATATTATCGTTCTGTGCAGAAAGTTTAATTTAAACTCTAAACTTTACTACATCGTACGAAAAATTTAATTGTAATTGGAAATATTATTGTTCTGTGTAGAAAGTATTATTTTAATATGGAATAATAACGCATTTTACAGAAAGTTTAATTCTAACCGTATTATTATTTTGTACAAAAATTTAATTCTATTTCTCAATGCAATATACAATAACATTGTTCAAAATATTTAATTATAATTTGAAATTTATCTTTCTCTGCCGAAATTTTAGTTTTAATTATAAATACTATTACATTTTGCAGAAAGTTACTATTACATTATGCCGATTGTTAAATTCCTATTATAAATATTACATTATGCAGAAAATATGATTCCGACTTTTAATGTAATCACATCATGAGACAGCTTTAATACTACTTCTAAAACTGATTTCGTAAGAAAAAACTTTAGTTCTAACTTTATGTTTCATATATGCACAGATTTTTATATAGATTTTATGCCTATGATTATACTGAATAGCGCATTTTTTTAATACAATATTGGTTTTTATTTCTACGGTTGTTTTTTAAAAGCGTTTTTTTTTTCTCGTATCAGCATTTTTGCTACTCAAAGATTCCTTTATATCTATATATTTTCTTCATTACATAAAATTTTTAGTTCTGGCAGCAATTTTTAAGGGTTTGTTAATCTTTCGTTGTTTATCTCTAGAACGTTTCTTTTTATAAGACTCAACTTTTCAGGTATAGAAAGTTTCATTCTAACTGTAAATTTTACTTTAACACATTTGTGTTTATTTAAGACGGCATGATCTATTGTATACCATTTTGCTTCCTATAGTGGCATTATTATAAGTTTTTCTTTCCTTATATGTTTGCAATTATTCTTCTGTTCTTTAGATAAAGAATTTTATTATCATGGTATTATTTATCAGTCATTTTCCCGATAGTTTTTAAAATATATTATTTTTTTTAATTCGAAAGGTAGTTTATATTTCTAAAGAAGTTTAATTTCAATTTGAGATGGAGTTTTCTTCTCCTTTTATTTCATATTACAATTTCACGGTAGTAAATATTATTTACCACGGTTTTTGGTAGTAGTTTTCCAAAAGCAAAAACGAACCTTAGTTACTCGAATGTCTTCTGTCTGTTCACGATCGCTTGACTTTTTTTTTCTTATCTCGTTTAAAAAAAAAATGAAATGTCACGTGACACGAACGTTGCCAGATCACTAATTTCTGAAAAAATCGTTGCCAGATATTTTTCTGAATACTGTAATTAACCGTAGTGTTCGGATACTTTTTTGAGCGACTGTAGGTGGTCATATTATTTCGATACTAGATCGTGTGGGCTCACTCACGGAAATATTGAGCGTGTGCAGTTACCGTTCACAGCAAATGGAGCGTGTGCAATAGCTGCACACGCTCCAGTTTGCTGTGAACGGTAACTGGAGCGTGTACAGTTGCTGTACACGCTCCAGATATTTTTCCTGAATTCTGTAATCACGTGAAACGAAGGTTGCCAGATCACTATTTTCTAAAAAAATCGTTGCCAGATATTTTTCTGAATTTTGTAATCAACCGTAGTGTTCGGATACTTTTTTGAGCGACTGTAGGTGGTCATATTATTTTGATACTAGATCGTATGGGCTCACTCACGGAAATATTGAGCGTGTGCAGTTACCGTTCACAACAAACTGGAGCGTGTGCAGTAACTGCACACGCTCCAGTTTGCTGTGAACGGTAACTGGAGCGTGTACAGTTGCTGTACACGCTCCAGATATTTTTCCTGAATTCTGTAATCACGTGAAACGAAGGTTGCCAGATTACTATTTTCTAAAAAAATCGTTGCCAGATATTTTTTCTGAATTTTGTAATCAACCGTAGTGTTCGGATACTTTTTTGAGCGACTGTACATCGTTAGAGTGGCTTAAAATATGGAAAAGGTGGAACTTTCAATGAATATGCAAATGATTGATTTATGGTAGAAATTTCCCATTTCAGTGGCAGAGTGTGTCCACTGATAGCAAGAATCTTCCTCTTTTTCTCAGAGGGATGTGAGAAAAGCACATTTTTATATTTAAAAAACGATGGATAATTTTCGTTTGTCACCTCAGTAATAATAAAATGTGACTTTTTGCGTATTCCCGATCATCTACTATTTCGAATTAAAACTTTTAAAGAGTGCAAAAGTGGGTAAAAGAAAACTACATTCTCCTTGAAATCTAGATTCCCATGCTCATCTGAAGAGATATGTGTTCTAGTTGTCTCATGAAATAAGTGAGAAAAATATTTATCTGTTGGACAGATACCAATAAAATGTTACCATTTACATCTTCGGAACTTCTGAATAATTTTAATATCCACAGTTAAATAGGCACTAAGATGTAAAATGATAAATTTTTACACTGATATTGGAAAGTAATTTATTTGTACCAGAAATCTGATATTCAGCTTGAAGAGAGTTGTGGTCAAGTAGGTTATAACGATAATTATATGAACGTTTTCTTCTTTTTGTCTTATCGTGAAGAGAAGGGTGTTCTTCTTATTACTTATCTTCTCATTGCTCTTCGCCTTGATATTTGTCAGTTTGTGGATTTGTCAGAACAATCGTTCCACCATATCTTACGAGCGCGATGGAAAAACTTAATGATTTATGTGTCAAATGAAAGCTTGTGACGCGGGATTGGACGGGGCGGAGGTGTCTCAGTCGGTAGCGCACCAGGCTCGTAATCTGTAGTTCTCAGGTTCGAGTCCCAGCTGGGTCAGCGTTGAGATTTATCTCCGCAAAACTCACCGGCTGGACATGTGACAGAAATGGGTACCGATGGGTTTGGAAAGGTCGCCGTCCGTCGGATGAGACTTAAGCCGTTGACCCGTGTGCGGGAGAGTCATACCCTGTGCACGTTAAAGAACACGCTGGATAGCCCTTGACGGGGAGCTACCATCTGTCTCCCAACAGCTGTTCTAGTGGGTCCTCTCCCCCAACCTTCTCTTTGCCTTCGGGGTCTTTGTGATCTGGCCATTTAGCCCATTGTGTGCAAAACAGTGCCGCTCAGAGGTAAAACAACCCAACCCTCTCTTAGACCTCTGTGGCAAGCAATTTCTTAAGGAGTAATATATTTATTTTTACTTAATATTCTAACAACAACAAAAAAGCTTAATTTATGTTTCCTCTGGGCGGGGGTGGCTCAGTCGGTAGCGCGCCAGGCTCGTAATCTGTAGTTCCCAGTTTCGAGTCCCAGCTGGGTCAGCGTTGAGATTTATTTCCGCCAAAATTCCCCGCCCTGCCCACGGTCAGTAGGGGACACCGATGGGCTTGGAAAGGCCGCCGTCCGTCGGATGGGACGTTAAGCCGTGGCTCCGTGTGCGGGAGAGCCATACCCTGTGCACGTTAAAGAACACGCTGGATGGCCTTGACGGGAGGCTACCATCTGTCTCCCAACAGCTGTTCCAGTGGGTCCCCTCCCCCAACCTTCTCTGAGCCTTCGGGGTCCTTGTGACCTGGCCATTTAGCCCATGGTGTGCAAAAAAGTGCCGCTCAGAGGTAAAACAACCCAACAACCTCTGGCATAAAATGAAAATTCTCTGGTGTTTATTTTTAAGCGGAGTGTTTCACTTAATCGTCAATTCCACTTCTGACATTCGTTCGGTAAGGCAATATAAGAAACACCGAAGACCCAGAATTTCATAAAGAAATCGAATTATGTAGCAGTCCGCGAATCACGAATTATTTTTCAAGTCATCATGGGCAAAGGCGATGGCAAACGCATTGCGCAGTATCAAATACCATTTTATGATTTCCAAGCAGAAAGGTGAAATGCTATTTTTCGTATTTTGTTTGGATTTCTTTATTTTTTGAACCGCACTTTTGAACACGTAATTGGTTAAACGAACAGGTCACAAGGACCGAAAAGGTTAAAAAGCTAAATAGAGGATGAAACTATATTTGAGAGGTTTGATTGCCGTTGTTTGTTTTATCTCTGAGTGGTCCTTTTGTACACAATCTTAGAAATGGCTTGGTCACGAAACCCAAAGTGCTTAAAATTAAATGGAGGAAGAAATATATTTTAAAGTGTTGGATTGTTGTTGGGATGTATTATCTGTGTGCTGCACAATTCTAAAGAACAAATGGTTTTACTGCACAAGCCACAAGGACCTGGAATGGCTCAAGTGATAGAGAGAAAAAGGTATTAGATTTGGGTCACAAGGTCACAAGGATCCCAAACGCTCAGAACCTTGGGGTCCTTGTGATTAGTTGTTGTGTTGGGTTGTTTTACCTCTGAGCGGCACTTTTTTGCACACCATGGGCTAAATGGCCAGGTCACATGGACCCCGAAGGCTCAGAGAAGGTTGGGGGAGGGGACCCAATGGAACAGCTGTTGGGAGACAGTGGTAGTCTCCCGTCAAGGCCATCCAGCGTGTTCTTTAACGTGCACAGGGTATGGCTCTCCCGCACACGGGGCCACGGCTTAACGTCCCATCCGACGGACGGCGGCCTTTCCAAGCCCATCGGTGTCCCCTACTGACCGTGGGCAGGGCAGGGAATTTTGCGGAGATAAATCTCAACGCTGACCCAGCTGGGACTCGAACCTGGGAACTACAGATTACGAGCCTGGCGCGCTACCGACTGAGTCACCCCCGCCCCCCTTGTCATTAGAGTTTAGGACTTAAAAAGAGTGAAAAAAATGTTAACTGGAGTGATTTTCATGTTGACGATTATCAGAGGGGTGAAATACGGCTTATGATCCCATTTTCCGCTAACAGAGGTAGAATATTTATGAGTGATTACTATCCTTTTAAAGGAAATAAAGTTTTGAGTTGCCTGTTACATTTTTAAGGATATTGATCTTTTATGGGTGTTTGTCACACTTTTAAACATCAGTGTTTGAAAGGAAGAAATTGTTTTAAACTGCACTGACTTAATTTGCAAAATTCAATTGGAGATATAAACCAATGGTGCTCAAATGCGTGATGTGATGGAATACATCTCCTTAGAAATTAGTCCCTGGATTAACTTATTTTTTACTTTCATAAAAAACCTGCAGAATCCTAGTTTCTTTACTTTTTATTTCTCACAGTAAAAATTCGACATAAAAGCTCAGAATGATGAGATCCATTTTTCGCTATGGTTTACAGAATAGACGAAACTAAGCGTTTGAAGTTCTCTTTCGGTGTTAGTACAAAGACTTATAGCATAAGAGTAAACCGTTTAATCCGATTCTCGTAACGATGTCACCTCGGTTATTTGTGGTCCGACACGACCGGAAAGTCATAAATTTTGTTGTTGGAAAACATATCGGTAGTTTTTCTTTCTTTTAAAAAATACTGTACTCACAAAATAAATCAGTAACCAAGCTATTTAATTCACAGTTACAACTTGAAATGCACCGGATTATCATGGAAAATATATTTGTACATTTTTAATTATTTTTCAAATCATGTTGTTGGAGATTTAATAGAAACAAACTATTAATTTCTTAAGGGTTGATATTTCAATTTCATGGTAGTGGAGATAGAACTTTTTTTTATCGTAAAGTCTAATTTTGCAGTCGGGAATTTCAGAATTGAGAGCAATATTGAATCTAGCTAAAATTCCTAAAACACGACTTTTGTCCAGCATTAAGCTAATTTATTCAAGAGGAAACAAAAGACAAAATGGCCTTACAACGTAAGGTGGGTAAATTAGATACTACTATTTATTAATTATGAGAGTAATAATGATTTCAAAACTGCTGGCGTAAATTATAACCACAAATTTTTATTTTGAAAAAAAAATAACCAGAAATATATCTAATTATACAGTTGTTATGCATATAAATAGATATATGCTAACAGAGAGGGGGAAGATATACCTAGTAGGGGATGGGGGCAAGTGGCAATGACCCCCATCGTGCCTATATGCTAGTCATTCATCAAATGTATATACAGGGTGAATCTGAAAAAGTGGGCAAAACTTTACGGGGTGATAGAACGCAGCTATACGAGCAATATTCGTCATAGAAAGTATGGGCGGAACGCAAACGGCGAGCCGCTAGGTGGCGTTGGAAATGGTATAAAAGAGTCGGTCCTCGCACCCAACGGCATTTCTACCGTGGATTGCCTAGAGGATGGCTGGTTAAACTAACCACGAAATGGCGGTATGCACTTTGTGTACGGTGCGGCGGACGCGAATGCAAGTGAGGCACAGAGTATCTCCTCTCCTTCTTGTGTTCATTCTTTAAATGTGACAGTGGAAAACTACCTTTTAACTTCTCACCGCTTGCGTTCCGACCATACATTCTATGACGAATATTGCTCGTATAGCTGCGTTCTACCACCCCGTAAAGTTTTGACCACTTTTTCAGATTCACCCTGTATATATATACAAACAGTACACAAAGGA
Source organism: Ryuthela nishihirai (assembly GCA_038380435.1). Classification (NCBI taxonomy): domain Eukaryota; kingdom Metazoa; phylum Arthropoda; class Arachnida; order Araneae; family Heptathelidae; genus Ryuthela; species Ryuthela nishihirai. The sequence goes on from JAWZYU010000007.1 coordinate 17,299,145, forward strand.
TATATATATATAACATTACACAAAGGAAACCAATGAAACACTTGTGAAAAATTCAGAACTTCAGGTAATAATTGTTAAAAAGATATAATGGCAACAGAAGCATCTCTGAGTATTTAAAATCATCTTTTTCAACTATACTAAAAAAAAAGATACACACATAAACATTAAACAAAGAAGGAACGAAAAGAATGGTAATAAAAGAGCAATATAATTAGATATCACATTTGATTCGTTCAGTTAATGATGGTTAATATATGATATGTCATATTTAATATATCGTTAACTGAATACAGCACCTCTCTCAACACATAGAAACAGAAATATCCCCGAGTACCCATAGTTAAAGACATCTTTGACCATACCTATCTCCGCATATCGCAAATGACGGTTTCACTGCCATTCACGAAGATATGATTCAGTCCTCTTAATGAAAGAAATCTCCGAATTATCTTCATTTTGTGAAAAAAAGTTATATTTGTCTTCATTTTGTGAAAAAAACTTATGTTTTTCTTCATTTTGTGAAAAAAACGTATAAACTCACCTTCTTTTATATCCGGAGTAATTTCCATCAGAAAGGGAAACAAACTGATAGCTAATTTGTTTCCTTTACATCTCTTAAGAAGAGGTAACAGAAACATCTCTCAAAACTTCTTTGTAAATACGCTGACGAAAGATAACCAATGCATAAACATTAAACAAATAAAAACTGGTTTAAAAAGAAAATAAAAAATTAGAATTAGAGACCTCACTTTACTCGTTCACTTATTGATGATTAGAAACGGGTGGGTGTGGTTCAATTGATATCGCGCCAGGCACGTAATCTGCAGTTTCCAGGTTCGAGTCCCAGCAGAAGCAGCGTTGAAATTTATCCCCGTAAAATTCCCCGCACTGCCCACGGTCAGTAGGGGACACCGATGGGCTTGGAAAGGTCGTCGCCCATCGGATGGGACGTTAAGCCGTGGTCCCGTTTGCGGGAAAGCCATATTCTATGCACTTTAAAGAGCACGCTGGATGACCTTGACGGGAGGCTACCATCTGTCTCCCAACAGCTGTCTAGTGAGTCCCCTCCCCCAACCTTCTCTGGGCCCTCGGCTGTTCACTGAGCCTTCTCTTCTGTTCTCTGAGCCCTCGGAGTCCTTGTGACCTGGCCATTTAGCCCATTGTGTACAAAAAAGTGCTTCTCAGAGGTAAACAACCGAAAACATGGTTAAAAAATGTTATCACAATAGAAATATTTCTGAGTGCTCATAACGATATCTTTGTACACTCGTATTTTAAAATATCTCAAATGATGATTTCAACTCATCTCTTCAAATGATGATGATCGCTTTTCACGAAGCTTTGGTTCAGTCCTCGTAGGAAAATAAATCTCCTCCGAATTACTAATTTCTTCATTTTGTCAAAAGTAGAAAGCGTCAAACCTCATCTTCTTTCATTTCCGAAGTAATTTCCATCTGTAAAGAAACAAAGAACTAAACTTAATAAAGCCAAAGAGCTTATCCGTATTACGTTCAGATAGTAATCTGATAAATTTCCTCGAATAAAAATTACTCTTGATTTAGGCACGGGATGGAACAATAAAAAAAAATAAGTAAGACATTTTGAACTTAACGATGAATATTTTATGACATGACATCTGCATAAATCTGAAACGACCTTCTCCATTCTACACACTCTCCACGTTATAAAATGGTGAGAAAATATTAAGAAAAACTGGGCTACCATTTAATAAATTACGGAACATTCATCAGCAAAATAGGCAATTATCCTAGTTGCAAATGGTTCTTAATATAGCACATGGGACAGAATGTACGGTCGTTCGCTCTGGGTGTGGCTCAATAAATTTTAAACTACATTTTCTCCCGTTCCTGGTATGCAGCAGAAAGCAACTAGCTTCAGCAATAATTCTTGTACCTGATGATCGTGCAATTTTGATGAGCTTTTGATGCAGTTAAGTAAATTTAGCCGACCAGAGTACATTCGTTTTAGTCCTTTAGTTTTACTGCTTCAGGAAGTGTAATTAAGATGACTTGTGCAATCCCTTAATTGCAATTCTTAGAGATTCTGTTGCCAATCCAAGATTTAACAGAAAAATGTCTTGATGGAGTGAAGGTTATTATGCACCTTACGGCAGGTGTCGGGAATAATAATACTTGTATTAATGAAATAATATTCGAAGGAACATGTAGACTTAAAGTGTTAAAAATAGAGATCCATTACAATGATACGTCGTTAGTATTTAAATAATGACTCAGACAAAGTTTGTTTTATTTTGGTGGAATTATCGAAATGAACTCAGTGAAAGACATTTTCTTTAATATCTTTAAGAAAATGCGATTTTTAATGTAGAGGGTGGACCGTTCCAGTAGAAATATAGAAGAGTAATAAATATCATCTTCAAATTCTGTTCTCTGAGGCTCTAAGCAAAAACAATGCATGTATCAAAGAAAAAAAAGGTATAAAAAACTCTCTGTTACTAAACTGTAGTATATTACATAATACAATTATAAATTACCTCTTCCTCGTTGTCCAGTTTTGGGTGCTGTTCTCTGTCAGCTTTCCTATGTTCTTTTTTTACAGAGTTGTTTTGCAGCTCGTTTTGGCTGCCGTTCTCTGTCAACCCTGTTTAGTTGCAATTACCGATTGTTGTCCAGTTTTTTCAGTGCTGTTCTCTAACAACCCACTTCTGTGATAATTACTCAGTTATTGTCCAGTTCTTTTGGGTGCTTCTCTCTAACAACCCACTTCTATTTAAATTAATGAGTTGTCCATTTCTCTTGAGTGCTGCTGTCTACAGTCCTCTTCTGTGATAATTACTCAGTTGTTGTACAGTTCATTTGGATGCTGCTCTCTAACAGCCCTCTTATATTTAAATTAATGAGTTGTCCAGTCCTCTTTAGTGCTGCTGTATAACAGTCCTCTTCTGTGGTAATTACTCAGTTGTTGTCCAGTTAATTTGTGTGCTGCTTTCTAACAGTCCTCTTCTATTGTAATTAGTGGGAGGAGAGATGTCAGAGAGCAGCACCCAAAAGAACTGGACAAGTAAGTGTTTCCTGAAGAAACGAATTACAGTGATAAATTACAGTTATATGATGAAAACAGTAAAAGTACATAAAATAGTAAAAGTACGTTTAAGTCGCTCGTCGCTGTATCTCGAAAGACATTACAGTTTTACTGATTTTAAAATTTGCCGCGTTAAAAGAATGAAGTAAAATATAATTTTAATCGTTCATTACAATAACGTAACTTGAGTTGGAAACAACGCCATGCCATTTTTCTAGAATGGCTTGTTAATTAATAATTGTTAACGTTTCTCATATATCTATAAATAGGTGATGTGTCCTACAACGCTTCTTTTAACTAATGTGACTTTTGTTTTGTGAAACAAATCTGGTAAGAAATATTTCTTTTAATAACGACTAGTGATTTTAAGTGCCATTCACGGTGTATATTTTAATCAATTGAATTATGGATTGTTCGAAAACGGGTTCTATAATACATAGATATGAACTTGAATTTATAATGCAACATGGAAGTATGCTCGAGGGCTATTACATGTGTTAAAAATACAACTACAGAGTTAGTTAATCTACTCCAAGTCACGAATATGTTGCTCGCAGTTGTGTTCCGAAGTTATTTTTCAAATTTAAAATAATTGAGTCTCTCTTGAATGAACTTCACCTACTGAAGAAAAACGTTACTGACGAACACATCTGCCTTATTTTTCAGTTAGCATTACTCTCTTGTGACTCCGTTTATGTGTGAACATAAGTGACCCATAATGTACGAAAGAAAACTTGGGAACACAACATCACTGTTTCCCAGTTTACATTGCTTTCTGGAGTTCCATTTGAATAACACTGGGCAACAAATTTTCATAAAAGTCATGCCTCCGAGAAAGAGTAGCCATTTCGTAAGATTTCAATGTGCTGAACAGGTATATGATATTGAAAATGCAAAATTGGCTACGATTTCTGAGAAATCCGCAATAGTTTCTTATATAATAGAGTAGGGGTTCTCAACGTGGGGTACGCCGTAAAATTTTTCTGGGTACGCGATGAGAGCTCAAAAGTCGCTAGATCTAGTAACAAAGTCGCTAAGTTGGCAACACTGCTACTGATTAATTTCTGAGAACTGAGTGACGAAGCGCGGCGCTGTAGTTCATGTCTGTACACGTTTGTCAATCCTCCCTTTTCTACCTGAGAGCCGAATCTACCAGAACGGATGATCGCCCAGTCAAAACATCCATTCTAAGTGACTGAATGTGCCTTCTCACTGTTCTATGACAAATTGTTTGTCAGTTTTTGTGTTTATCGATATATGTAATTTATGAATACAAAATTTAATGTGTATATATATATGTTTTATTTTATTCCCATTGTTATACTATAACTATAGTTTTATCTATCTATACAAGGGGTACGCCAGTTACATACACATTTCCAGGGGGTATGTGAAGCACAAAAGGTTGAGAACCACTGATATATATGTTTTATTTTATTCCCATTGTTATACTATAAATATAGTTTTATCTATCTATACAAGGGGTACGCCAGTTACATACACATTTCCAGGGAGTACGTGAAGCATAAAATGTTGAGAACTACTGTAATAGAGTAATACATACATATGACATGTATCGGTAAAACTCCGCTTCTATTTCCAACATCGCTTTGCCCGTCGCTTGTACAGCTGCTCAGGATCATCTCTGGCGAGCGTCCAACAGTAGTCGGCAAACATTGAAGTGGATCAGTTTCCCTGTTATCTTTTCTCCATCGTTGCAATGTCCTGGTGAAAACGTTTACCGTGCTCATCACTATCCATGGTGCAGTTGTTGGGGAAGAAATCTAAGTGGGAATGGAGAAAGTGGATCTTTAAAAACATATTGCAGCCAAGTTTGTGATACAGAAATAACATTTCCTTAACCAGTTTCTTGTAATTGTCTGCCCTGGCGTTCCCAAGGAATTTAGTTGACACCAGACGAAACGAGACGCAAGCCTTTTTCTCGTCACCCTGAAGCAGGTTATCGAACATCTGGTCTCTGAACAGCTCGCGGAGCTGAGGACCCACAAAAATTCCTTCTTTAAATTTCGCATCGCTGAATCAAGGGAATTTGTCAACCAACTACTTGAAAGCTGATGCAGTTCGGTTCATGGCTTTTACGAACCATCACACCGAGTTTGATGTTAGGGACGCTAACAGGATTTTGTGCGTTTCTGCCACATTCTTCTCTCCGACCTTCAGAGATTTCCTCTGAGGCCAGTTTCTCTTCACGTAGTGCAAAGTCTTTGCTTTGCTGTCCGATTCACATAAGAAACAGCAGTACCTCGTATATCCCAGCTGCAGACCCATCAACAGAGCCACTACCTTCAAGTCACAACAGAGATGCCAGCCATACTTACTGTATTGAAGACAGTTCAACAGCTGTTTTGTTGTAGGTTTCTTTAATGTAGACAGGGTGTCCAACTGGAATGGATGGAAGTCGATTTCCATTATGCAGCAACACCGCCTTGAGACTCAATTTCGAGGAGTCTATGAATAGTCGTCATTCTTGAGGGTTATGTTTGATTCCGAGGGCATTCATCAGGCCATCTACATCGGAGCAGAACACAAGGTCATCTTCCTTTCTGAAGTAAGGTGCAAACTGTTCATGACGAGTATAAAACGGTCACTCGGACAATTTCCTTGAGAAGATTCCATTGTTTAAATTTTGATCCAAGTAAGTCTGCTTTGGCCTTGGACAGTTCCAGATCGCGAACAAGATCGTTCATTTCTTCTTCGGTGAGAATTTGTGGCTCAGATGATGGACGCATCGTGGAAGACCATCATTAGACGATCATCATTAGACACCGAAGGCTGCGGAGAACCCGACGCCGGTTCGCCTCCCTCCTTATCGTCTGAGTCGATGGGGAATTCTTTCGAAGGTTCGGAAATGGGAAAGCCTTCGCCGTGTAGAACTGGTCGGAGAGCAGATTGTATATTCGGGTACGTTATCGTCCACTTGTTTTTCCTTGTAATGCCTCCAAAAACAGTTGTAACCATTCAGAAGTAACAGTCATTTGCGTGATTGCTTGGCTCTTTCCAAACCATAAGAACAGCACAACTATTTTAAGGGCCATATGTTTTGACTATTTGTATTTTAGACAGCAAACGGCATCGCCACTTTTTCGCCTTTCAGCCATTTCGGAAGATTTCTTGCACATGTACTGCAGAATATATGTGGGGCCCAGGCCTTGTCCTGGCCCCACATATTAGTGATGGATTAGATTGGCCCACATTGTAGTGATGGCCCTTGTCTGGCTTGCAAGCGTAACTTCCCCGCAAATGTAACAAAACGTATCTGCACTATTAATACAGTTACGAGGCTTCACTATTGCTGGATTAAAACTGCAAGGATCACTTATGTTATACTTATGACTCAGGAGTAAATGGGAGTCGCTCAAAAGACTTGCTCACCCTACGAGACGTCCCTTACAACTAACGATTGCATTATATTTTGTCGAACATGATTGCACAATGCATTACAACATGGCAAACTATTTTGTCAGACAATGATGCAATACCTGGGGATGGTATGTATGGCGGGCTAATGCAATACAACGCAATATTTGCACTCTGGAGTTTAAAATAGCGTTGAAAAAATGGAAAATGGTTACCTAGTACTAAATGCGAACTAGGTCGTTTATACATGACTATCTCTGTCTCTCTTAAACAAGAGCCAATCGACAAATTTTATTGTCAATTTCGTGTTCAGCACCTCGAAATTAGTAAAGATCGGCTATTTTCATTTCAAAGCCTTTTTGTGTGTTGCCCAGTGTAATTAACATTTATGACAGAAAAAGAGGGACTTGGGATAACTACAACACAGTCTCTCGCAATTTAGATTATTTTGTGTGACTCCATTACAATTGTTCAGCTTTAATGAAGAAACTTGGGACGTGGGCAACACTCTCTCTCAGTGTGCATTACTTTAAGCGTTTAAATTTGAGTAGTTCACCTTTACGAAAGATAACTTGGTGACAGCAACACTCTCCCGGTTTATATCATTTTCTATGGCTATGCGAATAGTTTATCTTTACAAAAAGAAACTTGAGAAGATAGCAAAGCGCTCTCTCAGTTTACATTATTCTATATGTTTTCATTTCAACAGTTCACCTTTACGAAAGAAAACATGGTAAACAACAACACTTTAGCCCAGTTTGTATTATTTTCTCCAGTTCCATTAGAACAGTTCAACTTTAGAGAAGAAAACTTGGGAAGACAGCAACACTCTCTAGCAGGTTAGATTATTTTCTGTGGTTCCATTAGAATAGTTCGACTTTACGAAAAAAACAACACACTTGGGTGGAGAGTAATACTCTCTCCAATATTAGTGATCTGCCAACCTTCGTGTCACGTGACATGAAGGTTGTCAGATCACTAATTTCTAAAAAAATCGTTGCCAGATATTTTTTTCTGAATTATGTAATCAACCATAGTGTTCGGATACTTTTTTGAGCGACTGTGCAGTGATATATTATTGTGCAGATGATACCCTGTGTATGTTAAAAAGTACGCTCGATAGCCGCTACAGAAATCATCCATTCATCACCTAACTACTCACCAGAGGATTCCCTTCCCCTACCCAGTTCTGAACCCTCGGAGTCTTTGTGACCTGGATATTTATCCGGTCGTTTCTTTGTCCAAACGTTACACTCAGAAGTAATACAATGGATCACAAACTTTAAAATCATTTTTTCTCTTAAGAATCTTATAATCCTTGTAATTTGGGGTCTTTGTGACGTCCATTTTCCCCGTGTTCCATCAGGAAAACGACGCTCAGGGTGAAAACAATCCATCTGTCCTGAGGTAGTTAATTGGATACATAAAATCTTGACGTCATTAAGTGACATCCAACATGGTCTCATCACTGAAAGGTGATAGGCGTGTGTCGATGACATTTTTCCGTGACTCTTCCTTTTGTAGAGCAAAACAAGGTTTTCGTGCAAGAGAGAAAATTGTACAGGAAATTTGTTTCCTTTAATCATGTCACTTGGCCCTGGCGTTCACCTTTGAAGAACAAAGCCATTGCTACAGACTTTGAAACGATCATTATTCTTGACTTCGTTTTTAGATTAGACCATTCCAGATTATAGTCTACAACACGTCTACTCAATTACATTTTCAAGCGAAATATGTTTTGGTATTTTGAATTTTACGTTATTTTCCGACTAGATGTTTTCTTTGGGGCGGCCAAACGTTTAAATTCTTTTTAAGCTTTTAAGGGTAGGTGTTTCAGTTTCACAAAAATTTTCACTCTTTTAGGACTTTTTTTTATTTGTTTTCTAGTCAGTGTTTTCATTAAAAAGTTTTTTGAGGCGAGGTTTGGTTACCTCTGAGCGGCACTTTTTTGCACACCATGGGCTAAATGGCCAGGTCACATGGACCCCGAAGGCTCAGAGAAGGTTGGGGGAGGGGACCCACTGGAACAGCTGTTGGAAGACAGATGGTAGCCTCCCGTCAAGGCCATCTAGCGTGTTCTTTAACGTGCACAGGGTATGGCTCTCCCGCATACGGAGCCACGGCTTATCGTCCCATCCGACGGACGGCGGCCTTTCCAAGCCCATCCGTGTCTCCAACTGACCGTGGGCAGGGCGGGGAATTTTGCGGAGATAAATCTCAACGCTGATCCAACTGGGACTCGAACCTGGGAACTACAGATTACGAGCCTGGCGCGCTACCGACTGAGCCACCCCCGCCCCATGAGGCTAGATGTTTTAATGGTTTTCAATTTTGTACTCTTTTTCGGAGTAGATAATTTTTGCGGGATAGACATGTTACAGACTAAATAAATATTTCTACAGCGATAGACATGATAGTTTATTTCATGTTTTCTTGATTCACATATTTTTTTGAAATTCAGGGTTCTCTTTCAGGAGCTATATATGAATTTTTAAAAGTTTTGTTTTTTTCTTTTCTTTCATCCAGATATTTCTATTTTTCAAAGTTTGCACTTTTTTCGGAAACAATATTTTTATTTTTTTGAAAAATTTTGGAGAAATTTCTTTTTTAAAGTTATTTTAAAATTAGATAATTTAATATTCTGGTTTTTGATGGATTTTAAGGGCCATATGTTTTAATTATTTTTATTTTAGAGAGTGTTTTCACGCCTTTTATTAAGTTTTTTTCATTAAAGTTTATCACTATTTTCAGTCAGATGTTTAAATTTTTTTATGTTTGGGTTTTTGTTTCGATTATTCGATTTATTATTATATATATATTTTTGTTTCCTTTTCAGACGTTTATTTTTTTTTAATTTTGAACGTTTTTCCATGTCAAGCATTTTTATGATTTGAATTTTACTGCTTTTTGGAGTCAGATATTTCATTTTCCGAATTCGGTGTTTGTATCGTGTCACATATTGAATTGTTTTTTTTTTTTTCGATTTAAGAAATTTAGGAACGAAACAAAAGATCCCTTATTTTTATATTTGCAAAATTTGTTTCTCAGTTTTACCCTTTTGTGTCCGCAAAATTCCCCGCCCTGCCCACGGTCAGTAGGGGACACCGATGGGCTTGGAAAGGCCGCCGTCCGTCGGATGGGACATTAAACCGTGGCTCCGTGTGCGGGAGAGCCATACCCTGTGCACGTTAAGGAACACGTTGGATGGCCTTGAGTTGAGTCTACCATCTGTCTCCCAACAGCTTTCCAGTGGGTCCCCTCCCCCAACCTTCTCTGAGCCTTCGGGGTCCACGTGACTTGGCCATTCAGCCCATGGTGTGCAAAAAAGTGCCGCTCAGAGATAAAACAACCCAACCCAACACCCTTTTGTGTTTCCTTCGTACAATGCTTTTGCCAGAAAAACGAGGTATTCCTATTTGTCTCTTATTTTTCATTCACTTTGTGCAAGCCATGAACTTTCTTCTCATGCCGGATATGTGTATGGAATCCGGTTTCATATTTTATGGGTTTGGATCAGTTGGTAGAGCACCAGGCTCGTAATCTGCAGTTCTCAGTCTCAAATCTCAACTGTGACAGCATTGAAATATATCTCCACTAACCCTCACTTGCCCTTAGCGAAAAAGGAGACACCGATAGTCTTGGAAAGGCCGTTGTCCTTCGGATAGGACGTTAAACCTTAGCCCTGTGTGCAGCCGAGTCATAGCTGTGCAAGATAAAAAAAATGCTGCATGCCCTTCACGGGAGGCTTCCGTCTGACTCCTAATAGGTGTCTAGGGAGTCCTATTCCCTCAATTTTTTCTGAACTCTTGGGAGGCCTTACGACCTGGCCATTTAGCCCATTGTGTGTAAAAATATCTCTCAGGTGTAAGCGAGCTAATCTGAGCCATCTTCCAGTAAGCTTGATATTTAGCAAAGCTAAGCAATTATGTTTTAAAACGGGCCAAAAGTTTTAAAATTCCTGATTTCGATTTTTTGGCGCACACCAGAGATATACGCAGAAAGCATATAAGGGCCAGAAACGCGAAAAACTTGCAAATGTCACAAGCAAAATAGAAAAAAAAACGAATGTACGTGTGGTTAAAGACGTAAAAAGCTTGCACAAGTCACAGGTGATATAGAAAAAAAAAGAATGCACGTGTTAGAGGTAGATTATAAAAATACACCGTAACAGCTGTGGATTTTGACAAACATACAGTCCACAGAAGGAATTGAAAAATTATGCACGATTTGAGAAGTGGGTCCTTCAAAGACAAAAAAATACAAGGATACCGATTAAAATAAAAATTATCCGACTGACAGAGGTAAATTGCACACGGCTTAGAGGAAAAAACAAAAAGCACACAAAGGCCAGAGGGGAAGACAAAAACCGCACACAAGGGCTAGAGGAGAAGACAAAAAGCACCCAACGGCTAGAGGGGAAGAGAAAAACCGCACCCAACGGCTAGAGGGGAAGAGAAAAAGCACACAAGGGCTAGAGGAGAAGACAAAAAGAACACAAGGGCTAGAGGGGAAGAGAAAAACCGCACACAAGGGCTAGAGGAGAAGACAAAAAGCACACAAGGGCTAGAGGAGAAGACAAAAAGCACACAAGGGCTAGAGGCGAAGAGAAAACCTCACACAAGGGCTAGAGGGGAAGAGAAATACCGCACGCAAGGGTTAGAGGGGAAGAGAAAAACCGCACACAAGGGCTAGAGGAGAAGACAAAAAGCACACAAGGGCTAGAGAGGAAGAGAAAAACCGCGCACAAGGCTAGAGAGGAAGAGAAAAACCGCACACAAGGGCTAGAGAGAAGACAAAAAGCTCACAATGGCTAAAGAGGAAGAGAAAAACCGCACACAAGGGATAGAAGAGAAGACAAAAAGCACACAAGGGTTAGAGGGGAAGAGAAAAACCACACACAAGGGCTAGAGGAGAAGACAAAAAGCACACAAGGGCTAGAGGGGAAGAGAAAAACCGCACACAACTCAGAGGTTGAAGAAAAAAAATCATATGCACAACACCGAAGAAAGTATGAAACAGACAAGTGGCAGAGGAGAATTAATAAGAAAAAAAATTACTTTGACTGGAGATGAAAGCGAAAATATACACGGACTGTAGGTGGAAAGGTATATCCAAGTCAGAAATAAAAATAAAAGCAATATTAGGGCCAGAGATGAATATAAAAAGGGTACATATAGGTAGAAAAATAGAACATTATGTATATAAGAATAAATAGTGTAATGGTAGAAAATATACACATGTTAAAAATAAATCACAGAATTATGTTTCATATTTTCAACATGTTCGTTTGTTTTCCAGTTTTCTTCTTCATAAGGTCCTACTTTTCTTTTTCTTTTTGCAAATGTTTTTCAGCTGCTGTCCCTATGCAGATTTTTTTTTGTCGAAAGCCAAGTGTATTTTCCTGTCTGTAGAATATCCCTGGTCTAACGGACATCTCTAGTCTTTCCCAGAGAAAGACCAGAGATGTCCGTTAGAAACCCAGGGACGTGGTTATGTTTCCAGGGCAGTGCACATCCCGCTTTCCTCAGTTCACTTAACACTCGTTTTAACCTAACAGAATCGCAATATAAGGGTCCCTAGGCCAAGATGTGATTCACAGCAACTTCTCTTTCTAAAGACACGTATTTCCTAATTCGCTCAATAGAAATCTAGCATTAATATTGTGATAATCAATTTAATTAACTACATAATAATTCCGTCACAGGAACCGTAAAAAATAAATTCATAACATGGGAATTTTACGCTATTAAATGGTGTAAACATACACTATATATTTGATTCGGTTTTTCGGATTTAACAGCAAAATATTCATCTTTTCACCATCCTCTTCCCCATCACTTGTCCACCTTCTTACCATCAACTCTGCATCAACTACTCCTATGGACTCTCCATCCTCTTTCCATTCTTGGTACGTCACTTACTGGGCTGACTCATTCCAGAGCGTGGCAGGCTCGTAACCTGGCCTTTCTTGTTTTAAGCCCCTTCTGTGCTAAGTGATAATTTTCTTTGTTAGCTTGCATTCCCTTGCTCTGCCTTCGGTGAGAAAGGAGACATCAATAGGCATGGGAAGGTGCTATTCGTTACATGCTACGGTAAGTAATGACCACATGTATAGAATAGTTAACTCTTGTGCCCACGTTGAAGAATATATTGGATTCCCTTGACCAATGCTTCCATCAATCTCTGAGCAACTGTGCAGTGGAATCCATAACCCTACCACACAATGAGACTTTGGAATCTTTGCGACCCGATCATTAGCTCCATTGTGAGAAAAAATGTGTCATTCAGAGATAAAACACTCCAACTAATTTGGGTTGGATTCTTTTGCTTTGAGACGCTCAGAGGTGAAACAGTCCAATAATTTAGGTTGATATGCTTAACTTTGAGCTTCTCAGAGGAAAAGCCAAAGAAGTCACATTAGTTAATTGCTTTACCTCTGAACGACATTTACATGTACACAAATGGGCTAAATGGCCAGGTCACAAAGACCCCAATGTCTCAGGGAAGGTTCTGCAAGGAGATCCACTTAACAGCTATTAGGAGATGCGTTGAAGATTCTTGTCAAGTCCATACAGCGTGTCCTAAAACGTGCATAAGGTAAAGATCTCATAAATACAAGGCCACGACTTGACGTCATATATGACAGATGGCGACCTTTCTAAACACATTTATTTATTAATTCACCTAACTACCATGGTGATGTTAGAGCCAAGTCCTTCTACACCAAGGTTCATTTAAATACGTTGCAAATGATGATAAATAATAACAAACTTAAAAAAATATTGAGAACTTATGCATAAAATAACCTATAAAATGTACAATGGAGTGTTGAAGTCAAGTTTAATTAGATTATATAAATGAATATAATCTTTATAATTTTTAATTTCAAGTTCTGAATATTAATTAAAGTTTCAAAACCTTATTAAGCTAAATAAACGCAATTAAAGCTCCGATTCAAGCAAATAGTCAATGAATGATGAAACAATGTTAGAGATACGATGTGTACAATCTGATATCTAATATTTTTAATTTTATGAGCTCCAAGCCCAGGGCTTATACCTCAAAGTCTAATACAGTGTCTGATTGGCAAACAGAAACCCCCGAATGGGAAAAGGAATTTGCTAATAAAGCACAACTAGAAGGTAAACATGAGGGAATCAAACATCAAAACCTTTGGACGCTTGAATTTTTTTAAAACCAAGGAATCGTAATCAAATCAAGGATCTGATTATATCGTAAGGATGATCTTTCACTGCTCCAAAAAAAGGTCTGCGCGAACTTCCGAATATGAGTGTAAATGTGGTCAGTGATAGAATCAGTGCGAATGGTCTTATTGTTCACAAAACGGACACTCACCACAGATCGCAGGATTTTATTCTGGAAGCTCTGAAGCTTCCTGACATTGGTTTTGGTAATTTTGCCCCATACTGGTAAGGCATATGACAGGAGATTTTTGGGTTGGGTTGTTTTACCTCTGAGTGGAACTTTTTTGCACACCATGGGCTAAATTAAATGGCCAGGTCACAAGGACCCCGAAGGCTCAGAGAAGGTTGGGTGAAAGGACCCACTGGAATAGCTGTTGGGAGACAGATGGTAGCCACCCGTCAAGGCCATCCAGCGTATTCTTTAACGTGCACAGGGTATGGTTCTCCCGCACCGTGGCCACGGCTTAACGTCTCATCCAATGGACGGCGGCCTTTCCAAGCCCATTGGTGTCCCCTACTGACCGTGGGCTGCGCAGGGAGTTTTGCGGATATAAGTCTCAACGCTGACCCAGCTGGGACTCGAACCTGCAGATTACGATCCTGACGCGCTACCGACTGAGCCACCTCTGCCCCTATGATAGATGTGCGCAATATGAGATGTGAGTGAGAAATGAGAAAATAGTTTTATTTAAGTAGTTTTGATTTGAAGGATTGAAATGAATTACGGTAACCATAGAAACTGAAATATGATTGGTTAAGCTGTCTCAGTAATCCGGAAGAAATCCAGTTAAATTCTGTTAAACAGTGAAGTCTTTAGTAGAAAACTTATGAGAAGATGGTATCCTGAGTCCCTGACGTCATCAACTAGAAAATTAAGTACATTTTGCAAAGTGAAATTTAGAACTCCAAACTGTAACAAATGTTTGAGATAAACTTCGCGTTCAGTAGCTTAATGAGCAGAATTAAACAGAATATGTGAAATAATTTCTTCAAGTTGATAAAAAGGACAATTCTTACTATCTGCCTTCCCTAATTTAGACAAGTAACCTATTTAACATTATAGTGCCAGTTCAAGTCTTAAAATTTTACAAAAATACTTTCTAGACATTTCAATGTTTTGTAAAAAGCATATGGTGATCTGGTTCGTATCAGAAGCTATGTTTTATAGAACTCTGAATTTTAAAATAATTATTTATTTCTATTTTTCTGATGATTTAAGATAATTCTTCATTTGTACGTCATATATAGGTAATATAACGTAATATTATTATTATACATTAATATACACAGTCGTAACAGAATAATATGACCACCTACCATACATATACTATGGTAGGGGGTCATATTATTCTGATACGACTGTGTATATTATTTAAATTAATTGCTTCTTTTTTGCATATGAATCTGCTAAATCATTTCCTTTAAATCCACAGTGACTGGGTAGCCATTGAAGGATAATAACTTTTCCTTCTTGATATAAAACATTATATACATGCAAAATTTTATAAACTGAGTAATGGTATTTATTTATTAAAATATTCTTTTCTATTGAACATAAAGCAGATTTGCAGTCTGACAGGAAAATAAATTTTTTTGAAACAGAGCGTTCTTTTACCAAAGTAAGAATGAGTAAATTGCGAAACGTTTTGCCTGTATTACAGTACATCCAACTATAAACTTGAATGTTTGATGAATATTCAATTTAAGAACACAAAATGCCCCATCTGCATATATATATATATTAACAAAACATTGAAATGAATAATAAATATATGAATCTCTAAGGCCTTTTAAGACAGATGAATCTGTATATTTTTCCAAGAGATATTAGGAATATCCTTAATGATATTTTGTAAAGAATAGGCCCTAATGGATTTATCTGTCGTAATGTCTCCTTTGAAATTTTCTGCAAAGACACAATTACAAGCAGAATTTTCTTTCACAAATTTAATAGCAGCATAAAAGTAGTTTTTCATTCTGAAATTGAGAAATAAGAAAATGATTAGGATGATTGCAATAAAGTCTTGACATCATCATCATCATCGTCGTCGTCTTCGTCATCGTCATCATCATCATTCTCAAGCTGCCATGGGCTGCGGTGGTCTAACAAGACCGTGCAATTTAGTTCTGCAAGCATATCTGTCCTGAGCTACATCTGCTGCATCTGGCCACTGCACACCAATTCTAATAAGGTCCTGTTTGACATTGTCTGCCCACCGCATCCTAGGTCTCCTCCTCTTTGTGAGGCCTTTAGGCGCACTGTTCATAACCCTATTCGCCAATCTATAATTATCCATAAGGGCAACATGGCCAAACCAACGTAGTCTCTCTCAGCATAATAAGCTGCTTAAAGGAGTTTGCCGACACCTTTGCCTAACCTCACCATTAGTTATACAGTTGAACCACCAAATGCCCAATATACTGCGTAAGCATCTGGAATCAAAAGCATTTAGTTCCTTGTTTACGAAGCGTCCACGTTTCACTACCATAATTAACCCTAGAAAGAACCAAGCTATGTACAGTCTAATTTGAGTCTCTAGGTATATACGCCTATTTCTTCACACTCTCCATAGATCCTTAAAAGTCCCGGCAGAAATCCCTATTCGTCTGTTAATCTCATGCCACACATCACCAGTATCTGTTACATAACTCCCAAGATAATTAAACTGTGACACCTGCTCAAGACTGCAACCATTCAGATTAACAGAATCACAGCCTGCCTGACCAATTTTCATCACTTTAATTTTCTCTGTTTATAACCAAACATACTCTACTACCAGTTTCATCAACAGCTCGAATGAAAGAGTTCATCTCATCAACATCATTTGCCAAAAGGGCTAAATCATCAGCATAATCTAAATCAGAAATTTTCGTATCTCCATCCCATTTAAGGCCAAAATCTTACCCTTGAAGTGAATTTTGCATAACATAATCAATAACCAAACGAAAGAAAAAAAGAAGACAAATGCACCCTTGTCGAACACCAGACGTAATGCTAAACCAATTGCTACAAGACTTAACAACTCTCACACATGACTCAGTGTTATTATAGAGAGCTTTCATTATGTTAACTAACTTGTCTGGTATACCATATGAAATTCACAATCAACCACAATTTATGACGATCAACAGAGTCGAAAACCTTTTTGAAATCAACAAAGCTAGCAACCAAAGGTTTCTGAAACTCTAAACGAATCTGCCTGAGTGAAAATATCTGATCCACACATCCCCTACCACTTCTGAATCCACATTGCTCATCACGTAATTGACTGTCAACCATATTCTTAATTCTATTAAGCACAATCATGGAAAGAACTTTACCTGGAACAGAGAGTAGGCTGATACCCCTATAGTTATCACAAGAACTGCGATCACCTTTTTTGAAAATAGGGATAACAATAGCTCTGGTAAAATCCTTAGGAACCATGCCTTTATCATAAAAGATATTCAGAATTTCAGTCATCCAAGTGGTAACCGAAACATTCCCAGCTCTAAGCATTTCGGTAGTAATTTCATCTACCCCTGGGGATTTATGTAGTTTAAGTTTAGAAACAGCCAAATAACTTCAAATTGGGTTATAGGGCCAACATTAAAGCCACCAATGCATCTATCATCATTGCAAACAATGGGAGTAGAACTAACTACATTGTTTAGAACATCACTGAAATGCTCAGTCCACCTAACCATGACAGAATCCTCACCTTCTATAACCTTACGTTGTTTATCCTACAATCACTGTATACCTGTCCGTTTTCTACCACACAAAACATTAACTATCTGGTACAGCTCTCTGCTGTTGTGCTGTCAGCCAAGCCATCAAGCCAAAGATTCTTATCAGCAGCTAACTGATCTTTTACACGTATATTAAGTTCTCTGTAATGCTTTCTATTAGGACTAGTATCGTATTGATTAAGGACATTCCTGCAGTTCTTTCTTTCCGAAAAAAGCTCAAGTGCCTTATCATTCAAATAATTCTGTCTCCTCTGCTCCTTCTTTCCTAAAAAGTACTGTTAGTTTCCGAAAAAGCCTGTTTAAAATGGTCTCATTCTTCCTGAACTTCAATAGTAAGCAAATCATGACTGTCATGATGACTAAGTAACCTATTATGGTAAGCTTTAGCTATAACTGACTATAGTTTTCAGAGCTTAAGTATTAAAGGTAAATTTTTTAACTTTAGCACAACACTTTTTAAGTTTAATTTGCAAGACACTTTTAACAAGGTAATGGTCAGATCCAATTTCAGCTCCCGTATATGCCCTGGTATTCCTAACAGAACTAGCCCATTTGCTGTTAATTAATATATAATCAATCATATTCCTATGCAGCCCATCAGGTGAAACTCATGTGTACTTATGTATGTCGCGGTGTTTGTAATAAGTGTTAGTTATTATGAAACCATTGAGTTTACTTAATTTAGAAGACGTTGCCCATTGCCATTGCAGCTATCAATACCAAAAACGCCTGTCACCTCTCCCCAAAGGTCAGAGTCAGTACCAACTTTGGCATTGAAGTCACCTAGATCAAGGGTAATATCTCCTTTCTTGACAGTATTCAAAATATCCTGAAGTTGTCCGTAAAACCTATACTTCTCATCCTCATCGGCATCCTCAGTGTGGGTATAACAGCAGATAACATTCAGGTCTTTAACGCTTCTCTGAAATTTTGCTGTAAGAAACCTTTCATTAATGCACTCATATTCTAGAAGAGCATTACTAGCATCAGACCCACGCCCTGTTGATGCTTATTATTGTTCCTCCCTGAAAAGAGAAATTTAAGATTATTTTTAAGAATCTGACCTTTATCTGTCCATCTGGTCTCTTGCAAGCCGAGATAATCTAAATTATAATGGTGGAATTCTTGTGTGAGAACATCAAGAGAATAAGCTCTCTGCAGAGTCTTCACATTCCAACTACCTATGAAAAGAAAATGGTTAGTGGGATGTTTAAAGAAACTATGTTAGTAATAAAGCTAATCTGGTGAATTTATTTTGACATGCTGAGTGTTTTCAATTTATTTTCGGCATCGCTGGAATTAGTTCAAGTCCATATCACGTTTTTGGTCTTATTAAATGAAATTGAAATATAGTTGAATAAGGTAGGTTGGGGAGATTCCCATTCAGTTGTAGCTAGATGGTTTGCAAAGTTAAATAACTTATTGCCAGTAATGCAAGCATGTTCAATAAATTTATTCCAATTTAATTTTGAGCTTAAATAAATTTCCAAAAATTTATAGTTATCCGTATTACCCAGTAAAATATTACTTATTTTGATATATAATCTAGGTATGTCAGATTTGGACCTTACAAACATCATAACATAGGTTTTTATCTACATTAATTTGTAAATGCCATTTTTTACGATATAAATGAATGATTTTAAAAGCAGCTTGTAAATTCTTTTCAATTGTATAAAAATCACTATCAGAATTCCAAATGGCTAAATCATCAGCATAAGGAGAAAATTGTCAGGCAAATTGTGATGATACGATTAAAGATGATAGGTGATAAAATACCGCCTTGAGATATTCCAGAGCCATATTTGTCAGAATATATATCTTTCAGTTTCACATGATAATATTTCCCAGTTAGGTAGATGATTGAAAAATGAAAGGTTCTTCCAGAAAATCCAATTTGCCTGAGCTTATAAAGTAATCCTTCTTTCCAAACTGTATAAAGCAAATTTCAGATGAGTGAAATTTGCTGCTACAACATTTCTATTATGAAATGAAGAATAGATATTAATAGTGAAATGTAATATCCATTCCTTAGTGAATCTATCATTACGAAAACGATGTATACCTTTTTCAGATAATATTTTATTTTCACTTACGAACCATAGAATTCTATTAAGAATAATTTTTTTCAGATATTCTAGAACACAGTCCAAGAATTGGTATAATTATGCGTTTACCAAATGTGATTATAAACATCTAATAGTTTCTTCCTTCAATTTACTGGTAATGCTCTTAAGAATTTCGTATTAATGTCATCCAATACCACTAGCTGATTTTAGCGAAGTTTCTAAAATAGCAGTTTTTATTTTTGTATATCTAGTATAGTTTCAGCCGGTGTAGTATATATTGATAAAATACAGTTTTCACTGGAGAAAAGAAGGGTAGACTTTTGGTAAATAATTTAGCAGTTTCTCGAATATTTTTTTCTACTGCAGTTTGCTTCGATGGGTATTTTTGAGATTGCAGTTTAGAAATTGAGTTAAACACTTGCCATATGTTAAATATAGAGGACTGTGAATTTAATCTACTGGTAAACTCATGCTATGAGGTTCTGTAACGTAATTTTATTTTTTTCCTTGCAAGCGCTACAATTCTTTTATATCTAAGAATATTTTGAAACTTTCTAGACTTCGTGGACTTGCGCTTTGCTTTACGACGAATAGCCATCAATATATTC
This sequence comes from Ryuthela nishihirai, assembly GCA_038380435.1. Taxonomy (NCBI): domain Eukaryota; kingdom Metazoa; phylum Arthropoda; class Arachnida; order Araneae; family Heptathelidae; genus Ryuthela; species Ryuthela nishihirai. The sequence continues at coordinate 17,319,200 of JAWZYU010000007.1, forward strand.
ATATGCCAAAAGTTTGAGTTTATAAAAAATGGAAATAAATACTTTCTCAAGCAGCTGCTTGCCGTAGAGGTCTATCAGTTTATATTCCATAGAAGAAGATCTGTTAGGATAGCAGGACCTCAGCAAAAAAACAACACAAACATCCATACCTTACCCGGGGTTCGAATCCAGGTCCCTTAAATCAGTAGCCAAGCGCGCTAACCACTCGGCCACGGGACTTAATTTTGGGATTTTGTTTTTAATATTTTGCAAACAATGAGTTGTATTATTTTTATACAATCCACAAAGTATTTATAACCCAATATATTCTCAGCTGGATCAGTATTTTATAATTTATGAGAAATTTATACCCGTTGTTTAAATGAATGATTTTGTTAGTATTTTGAAAACCTTCCACCTGTAGATAGATATATAGTATAATGTCGCTGCCATAAAGGAAAAAAGGAAGAATTAATTTTCCAATCGTTAATTGACACTAAAGTAGAAGTAACTAAAGACAAATCTATTACTAAATAGACATTATGATTGAAACTGTGAAAAGTCGCTGATTTAGTACTCATAAATGTTAAATCATTATTATCAATGAATATAAGTAGTTCAGTACCATTTTTATTCAACTTATAAGATCCTCAAACAGGATTATGAGAATTGAAATCACCTGAAAATATGACAGGCTATTTAACTTGATTAAAAATATTTTACAGTTACAACATGATCAGTAATTACACCAGGATTATAGAAAGATATTTATGTAACAGAATTAAACTTTAGAGATACCTCAGCTACTACTATATTAAGGCGACGATAAATATTCTGTAAGCTGGGAACTCTATCAAGAATATCTCTTCTAATTAGAAGAGCAACAGCTTTTGCATTTACTGAGCATTTATGAAAATGCGAGATAATAAGTTTAAAGCGTTCTTTTAAAGCGAAAATGTGGATGTTCACATTTTTATGAGTTTTAAGTCTTTTTTAGAAGAAAAACTCCTACAGGTCCATTGAACAATATTAAAACAGTTGGAAGATTTATTCTCCCTATACGAGAGTATGAAGTATGGTAGCAATATTTTTATCTGTATCTTCATCCGGAACAATATATTTAAGAAGAAGGACTATCATAGTCATAATATTCTGAAAAGAATAGGCAGATTCTGGTATAACATTTATCTTCTTTCCCCAATGGAATAAAAATACTATTATTTAAAAGATTGAGATTTACCTCTTTTCACATTCGTTTGTGTTACACTTGTATAAGATTTGTCACTGATATTCCTTTTAGAGTTGTTTAACCGAGTCGCTTGAAGAGTCTGTCGCTGTTTTCTTCTGTGTTACCGACATGAAAGTTTTTTTTTTTGTAGGAACAGCATCACTTTTTGATAGATAGACTATGATAAAGTTGAAAAGCATGTACTTAATGTTTTAATTTATCTTTTTCAAGAAATATACTTAAATTTAGGTTATTAGCCAACCTATAAAGCAACAGAGCAATTGATGTTCTTGACAGACAATTGATTTAGTTCGGCATGCTATCTTCTTTTACCCGGGGTTCGAACCCAGGTCCCTTAAACCACTAGCCAAGCGCGCTAACCACTCGGCCACGGGACTTAAATTTGGTATTTTATTTTTAATATTTTGCAAACAATGAGTAGCAATGATTTTTGCAAACCGGTTATCCTGAATATGTGGATGGGGTCCGTTGTAGTTAGGCATTTAAGATAATTAGCATTGCAGTTTTTATAGATATGATTATCGGCACATCTCTTGTCTTTCAGTGCAAACATTTGCGTTATGCCCAAAATGTGAGCAATAAATGCAGGGTACAGTCGCTCAAAAAGGTATCCGAACACTATGGTTGCCCAACCTTCGTGTACACGTACACGAAGGTTGCCAGATCACTAATTTCTAAAAAAAGTTGCCAGATATTTTTTCTGAATTCTGTAAACAACCATAGTGTTCGGATACTTTTTTGAGCGACTGTACTGGTGGATTGTTATAAGGTTTTTGCTGGAAATATTGAAAGCCAATTTTTACATGACTAGGCAGCTTAGCATTAGAAGTATATAACTCTACTCTATCTAGAAGGATTTCATTTACTGTATTGATTAGGTAAAAACTTAAACATTCTACGAATTTAAAAAAATATTTGCATAGCATAAACTATCCAATATGTATTTGTCAGAAATTGCAGCGATGATGCCTGACTCAAAATTATTGTGAGGAATGCGATAGCATACGTCTACATTAAGAATCTGTTTAAGTTCTTTAAGTTTATTAATATCTTGTAGAGATTTAGGAAACAGAATAATATTTCCATTGACTGTATAATTTCCATCAATGTCAGATTTTAAGTAATTTATTAGAAAATTACTCACTTTTTTAGAGTCTAAAGTAGAAAGTTTGATGTAGTTATTATACAGAATAATATATAATATAGACGGAGATAGTAACTCAAAAATAGATTATTGGCAACATTTCCGTGAAGATTAATAGCAGATTCACTATTTCGTAGATCTAAAGATTCTGTAAAGTTGACATTAGGATTAGAAGAAATCGAATTCGTTTCAACTACTGAATCATGAACATCTTCACAGAAAAGTCAGCATTATCATGATCGTTATCAGAATCTGAAACTTGGCTCTAAATACTCTTATAACTAAGCTATCATTATTTACATTCATATAGGAATCTGCATCAAAGGTATCAGGACTATCAAAAGCATCAACACAAAGAGTCAAAAACATCAACACAAAGTGTCAAAAACATCAACACAAAAACACAAAGATTTAGATCTTGATAATACTTGTGATTTTAAGAGATATAAACGAAGTTTAGTTAATAGATTAGTATCATGAATGTCTGCATCAGTCTCTTGATAATGTGGAGTAAGTTTAATTTGAGTGACCGTCGTCTATTTGATTTTCGAGCCATACACAAACTTCTGCAGCAAGACGATGATATAGAGAACAATGAACTTGTCACTGAAGTTACAGATTGAAACACTAGAAACATTATGCACACAAACCAACAACTTAACACAAATCCCTTTCTAAATCCACCGGTGTTGGAACTTTTCTCACACCGCGAACAAAATATGGGTTAGCGGGTTGGGTTGTTCTACCTCTGAGCTGCACTTTTTGCACACAACGGATTGAATGGCCAGGTCACATGGACCCCGAAGGCTCAGAGAAGGTTGTGGGAGGGGACCCACTGGAATAGCTGTTGGGAGACAGATGGTAGCCTCCCGTCAAGGCCATCCATTGTGTTCTTTAACGTGCACAGGGTATCTCTCTCTCGCACACGGAGTCACGGCTTAACGTCCCATCCGACGGACGGCGGCCTTTCCAAGCACATCGGTGTTCCATACTGACCGTGGGCAGAGTAAGAGTTTTGCGGAGATAAATCTCAACGCTGACCCAACTGGGACTCGAACCTGGGAACTGCAGATTACGAGCCTGGCGCGCTACCGACTGAGCCACCCCCGCCGTATGGGTTAGCGGAGAAAATCTCAACGCAGTATGTTTTAGTAGTGAGTAGCCGTCTCGTGGCTGAATGGTTAGTGCTTAGTTACTGATCAATGGGACCTGGGTTCGAACCTGGGTATGGCATGTAAGTTTGTATTGTTTTTCTACTGAGGTCCCGCCATCCTCACAGACCAACTATGGCGTATTAACTAATAGGCCACTGTCAGACCTCTGCGGAAAGCAGCTGCTTGAGGGAATATTTATTTATTTATAGTGAGTGTGCAAAAAAGTGCCGCTCAGAGGTAAAAAAACCCAACTCCCTGAATTTCATTAATGCCTAAAGATCAAGACTCTGATAGGCGTAAATAGTCTAATAAAACAAGGGACTCAAACCTGGAAACACCATATTACGAACTTTTCGCTCTGCCTACTGGACCATCACTTCCCCCATCACTTCCCCCATCCAACTAAAACGACTATTCTCATCTGTCACATTCCTCTAATAGTACTAATGATCCAATTCATATCCCTCCAGTTCAATTCAGTCGTAGTAATTATACACTGTTTCGCTGTAAGAGTTTTCCAAAGAATACGGAGAACTTGGAAAGAGTAAAATTAATTTCCCCAATATGTTTACAAACCGCAGTTAAAACTATTCAAGTACCATAATAACAGTGAGTTATTATATTGGTAGCTTTAGGTTAAGCAGTACCTTTTAGAAAACAAAGTTTTAGCTTTGTTAATAATGACAGAAAGTTCCTTCCTCGTTTTGATTTTAACCAGCACATGCTGCCTGTCGCATATACGCAGTCTTGGTAATTAAGATACAGAGGAGTGAAATGACTTTGCACAGTCTTAATTTAGGTTATAGTATATGTTTGGAGTTGCTCAGAAACAAAGTACGATGGTTGCCATAGCGACTCATTAGAAAATCCGGTGGTGTAAACAAAGCAGATTTTGTGTAATTGTGGAGGACATTAGCCTTGTAACAAGCTCAAGTTTGTATCTTGTGTCGGGCTAAGATTGGATGTATCAAACGTCTGAATGGACTTAGTCAACTCTCTCTGTGGCTTTTGGGAATAAAGTGACAGTAAAATACCATCTCGACGACAGATAAGACTCTATATATTTGCACCAAGAATAGTAGCGAATCTTGTGGGTTATTTCGATTCGGGCAAAATCATGTATGTTCACACTAATGACTCTTAAGATAAGAAAAACTCTTTTTAGTTATTTTTATACTTTGAGGATTTCTGAGCGCGATTATTCCCTTATCAATGAATCTACTAGCAGTAATTGGTAAAGCAGAGAGCTTAACCAAATATTTGAAAAGCAAAACACGATTGCTTTCCAATATTACTGGGGCGGGGGTGGCTCAGTCGGTAGCGCGCCAGGCTCGTAATCTGTAGTTTCCAGGTTCGAGTCCCAGCTGGGTCAGCGTTGAGATTTATCTCCGCAAAATTCCCCGCCCTGCCCACGGTCAGTAGGGGACACCGATGGGCTTGGAAAGGCCGCCGTCCGTCGGATGGGACGTTAAGCCGTGGCCCCGTGTGCTGGAGAGCCATACCCTGTGCACGTTAAAGAACACGCTGGATGGCCTTGACGGGAGGCTACCATCTGTCTCCCAACAGCTGTTCCAGTGGGTCCCCTCCCCCAACCTTCTCAGAGCCTTCGGGGTCCATGTGACCTAGCCATTTAGCCCATGGTGTGCAAAAAAGTGCCGCTCAGAGGTAAAACAACCCAACCCAATATTACTGTTTAAGAAATTCGTTTTATGTATGAAAATAAACTGATATGTATGTCTATCTGTCTGTGACAGCTATAACTCTTCGCATAAAGGGGTTAGGAATCTGGGTTGGGTTGTTTTACCACTGAGCGGCACTTTTTGCACACCATGGGCTAAATGGCCAGGTCACATGGACCCCGAAGGCTCAGAGAAGGTTGGGGGAGGGGACCCACTGGAACAGCTGTTGGGAGACAGATGATAATCTCCCGTCAAGGCCATCCAGCGTGTTCTTTAACGTGCACAGGGTATGGTTCTCCCGCATACGGGGTCACGGCTTAACGTCCCATCCGACGGACGGCGGCCTTTCCAAGCCCATCGGTGTCCCCTACTGACCGTGGGCAGGGCGGGGAATTTTGCGGAGATAAATCTCAACGCTGACCCAACTGGGATTCGAACCTGGGAACTACAGATTACGAGCGTGGCGCGCTACCGACTGAGCCACCCACGCTCCAGTTAGGAATCTGGAATTTCGGCAGATGATTAAGAGTTGAATGAGTATGTGCAGTGCGAAATATTAATTTGATAGCAACAATGTGGTTAGAAATTGCTGTTTTAGGTAAAACGTCTTTCTACTCCACTCGTAGGTGGGGGGGGGGCTCAGTCGGTAGCGCGCCAGGCTCGTAATATGCAGTTCCCAGGTTCGAGTCCCAGTTGGGTCAGTGTTGAAATTTATCTCCGCAAAACTCCCCGCCCTCCCCACGGTCAGCTGGGGACACCGATGGGCTTGGAAAGGGCGCCATCATCGGATCATTCATCGGATGGGACTTTAAGCCACGGTCCCATGTGCGGAAAGCCATATCCTGTGAACGTTAAAGAACACGCTGGATGGCCTTGAAGGGAGGCTACCATCTATCTCCCAACAGCTGTTTCAGTGGGTCCCCTCCCACAACTTTCTCTGAGCCTTCGGGGTCCATGTGACCTGGCCATTTAGCTTAAGGTGTGCAAAAAAGTGACGCTCAGAGGTAAAGTAAACCTAAACTCCATTCGTAACTTTTTTTGATTTGTAATCGAGAAAGCATCAGTAACCATTGCCAGATAGCCTCATTACCAACGTCATTATTTCAATCACATTTCCGGTCGGACCTGACGGTTTAACCCAAGACGAGGTCACACAAGGAGAACCATCGTAAGAAATATGGGACCATTCGATCAAATATCTCGCGAATAACAAGGTCCGAAATCTGTTGCAACGAAAATACAACGCTCTCAGTATTTTGCGTAGAAACGAAGTAACGGAAGATGAGAGCTCGCACTGCCGTCACTAGCTACTTGAACAATGATGGTATTTCTTCTAATTTGTAATAATAAAAGGTAACGCATGTGTCAATAGTCATTATACCCTTTCAGGGAGAAAAGAAGACTTGAGAACTTGAATATTTGACAAACGATAAGGAGGGACCTGGGAATGTACAATTGATTAACTAGATAGACTCAATAGGTGGTGTGGGGCGGGGGTGGCTCAGTCGGTAGCGCGCCAGGCTCGTAATCTGCAGTTCCCAGGTTCGAGTCCCAGTTGGGTCAGCGTTGAGATTTATCTCCTCAAAACTCTTTACTCTGCCCACGGTCAGTAGGGAACACCGATGTGCTTGGAAAGGCCGCCGTCCGTCGGATGGGACGTTAAGCCGTGACTCCGTGTGCGAGAGAGACATACACTGTGCACGTTAAAGAACACAATGGATGGCCTTGACGGGAGGCTGCCATCTGTCTCCCAACAGCTGTTCCAATGGGTCCCCTCCCCCAACCTTCTCTGAGCCTTCGGTGTCCATGTGACATGGCCATTTAGCCCATGGTGTGCAAAAAGTGCCGCTCAGAGGTAAAACAACCCAACACAATAGGTGGTGAGATAACGGCATTTTCCTTAAAATGCATCTTCAGGCTAGCCAAAACGTGGATTAGCAGGGAAAATCTCAACGTAGACATTCAACTATATTTGAGTAGTGAATCGCAAACTAATAGCACTTCGCTGTTTGATCTATATTCTTCAAACATTCTTGCAATGAGCATTTCACCACGTTACATTTCACCACATGTCATTCGTATCACATCTTCGGGTTAGTTTTGAGATTTTTGAGATTTTTTAGACCCCCCCCCTAAAAAAAAAAGATAAAAAGGCTAAGAGAACGAATCAGAGAGAACCATTGCACAGTTTCATTGAGTTCCGTTATCGATAGTTGCTCACTGTCCCCGCCCTCCCGCCCCAAAATGGGGTTTCTGGGACTGCTCCTGGAAAAATTAGGACGCTCGGATCAAAAACTTGAAATACCAACCATTGATAAACAGAAGTAATTGATTTGAAACGCTAGTAATTGATTATTTTGGGCGAAACATTAGAACAACATTCCTAATGAATTAAGGGAGGGATTGGCCCTTAATCTGCAGTTTTCTGGTTCGAGTCCCAACTGCGTTGAGAATTTCTTTCCGCTATCCACAATTTTGACCTCGGGGGGGGGGGGGGAGAAAACACCGTTGGGCTTTGAAATGCCGCCATATACCCTATGAACATTAGGGAACACTCTGGATAGCTTTGACGGGTGGCTTCCATCCTCTCCTAACGCGCGTCCAGTGTGTCCCGTTCTCCAGCCCTTGAGATTTTTCTGATCCGACCGTTTAGCCCATTGTGTGCAAAAGGTACATAGACGTTCACGCCAACCCGAACAAAATAAATAAAATGAAACGAAACATTTAAAACTCAGTTACTACACTGGTTATTAGAGTATGAAAATATTAATGCAATTTTATTTTACTTCAAAATGGCATAATTGTTTCTTATAAGGGATTAAATTGAAGTAAGACTTAAAATTGCAAAAGGTAGCAAAAGTGTAATCTGTTTTCAAAATTAATATAAATCAAAATAAGTTTGACTACCTGTAGAGATACAAAATTAAATACATATGTTTGTACAAGAATGTAATTTGTTGTTCTTACCCAGCAAACAAGTACACTAATCTGCATAATCTAATTATTTTTTTGCATTTTGTCAGATATTTTAAAAGCTACTATATAATTATAAATAAAAATATATACATATGTTAATGCACCGATGGGCTTGGCAAGGCCGCCGTCCGTCGATGGGACGTTAACGATGGGACGTTAAGCCGTGGCTCCGTGTGTGGGAGAGCCATATCCTGTGCACGTTAAAGAACACGCTGGATGGCCTTGACGGGAGGCTACCATCTGTCTCCCAACAGCTGTTCCAGTGGGTCCCCTCCCCCAACCTTCTCTGAGCCTTCGGGTCCATGTGACCTGACCATTTAGCCCATGGTGTGCAAAAAGTGCCGCTCAGAGGTAAAACAACCCAACTCATATGTTAATGAGTTACAAATAAAATGAAACAAAACTGAAATTTCATGATTAAACATGCTTTTTAATCATGAAATGATAAAGAACATAAAATTTGAAAGCATGATTATTACATATGATGAGTGGGACAGGTGATAACTGCTTATCACTCTAAAACTGTCCAAAGAGCCTTATGCTTCCTACACGTTTATTCAGAGAGTTCAAATAGGCAATAATTTCCATTCTTACTTAAGGGTTGTTTTCAGCTCATACAGGGTTCTTGGAGGTAGATGAAGTCTGGTAATTCTCGGCCCTAGAGCGTCCCAAACATGCACGGTTGGGTTAAAGTCAGGCGACCTGGCTGGATATGCTATTCTCCCGATATCATATTTTTTTTATGATATCAAAACAACCAAGTGAGCCAGATGAGGACGTTCATTGTCAACCATGAAAACGAAAGAGACCAACTTCACTTGAAACTAACCACGCAATGTGCTTCAATGAGTCGAAAGTGTCTTTTAAAGGATATGGAAACAATTCCAAGAGACCGTGACATGTCACATGTTCATTTTCAGATCTCATCTGTGTATCTTCTGTGCAGCCACGGTTCTACTCTTGAAGACATCAAGGGATATACGTCCATTCATCACGATGCCAGCCCAAAATATAATTCCAACATTTCCATATATGTTGGGTTGTTTTACCTCTGAGCGGCACAGCGGCACTTTTTTGCACACCATGGATTAAATGGCCAGGTCATAAGGACCCCGAAGGCTCAGAGAAGGTTGGGGAGGGGACCAACTGGAACAGCTGTTGGGAGACAGATGGTAGTCTTCCATCAAGGTCATCCTGCGTGTTCTTTAACGTGCACAGGGTATGCTCTCCCGACACGGGGCCACGGCTTAACGTCCCATCCGACGGACGGCGGTCTTTATAAGCCCATCGGTGTCCCCTACTGACTGTTGGCAGAGCGGAGAATTTTGCGGAGACCTTATATGTCTTTCTCCAATATATTGCAGGAATGATATCGAACCCATGTTCTCTCCAGAAGGTAACACCGTCCGGAATCACAGTTCAATCTTTCTTTCGACTCATCTGAGAACAGAAAATGACTATTTTGGTTTCATTTATCAAGCCCCACCAACTGATGTTTCTCGACTTCACGTCAAAAATTATTCTAAAGAGCTCTCTTGTGAGAAAGAATTTATTGGAATAGAAATGACAAGTTTCATGACATAAAGGCCTTCCCATTTAAAACTCCTTAAAACGGTGCGGCCTTTGGTTGCTGAGATTTGATGTGCTGTCATTGTTTCGTCATGTGCTCTCGTTGTCCGATTGCGTTTCATTGTTAGGGAGAGCGCACACCGCCACAATTTGCAACAGCAATGCGACAATATGCTCCTTTAAGTTGCATTTTATGAATGTACCTAAAAGTTCTTAGAATTCTACAGGTTATGAAAGGTCGTAAATGTTTATTGAATGCACCTAAAGGTACTTAGAATTTCTATGAATGTTTTTAGAATGCACCTAAAGGTATTTAGAATTTCTATGAATGTTCTTAGAATGCAATTTAAAGAAGCAATTGCAATCGTCGTCGCATTGCTGTTGCAAATTTCGGCGGTATTAGGCCTTAGTGTTAAATATTGGATGTCACTTGATGGTGTTGCTCTAGAACAGATCTAGAACACTTTCTGACATATTGAAGATCTGACTACCATCACATGTGACAGGACACGTGTTTTTATTCTTGTGTCCTATCCTATTTCATTGCTTTCCCCTTCTTTGTGGGGGCGGGGATGGCTCAGTCGGTAGCGCGCCAGGCTCGTAATCTGTAGTTCCCAGGTTCGAGTCCCAGCTGGGTCAGCGTTGAGATTTATCTCCGCAAAATTCCCCGCCCTGCCCACTGTCAGTAGGGGACACCGATGGGCTTGGAAAGCCGTCGTCCGTCGGATGGGACGTTAAGCCGTGGCCCCGTGTTACGTTAAGCCGGGAGAGCCATACCCTGTGCACGTTAAAGAACACGCTGGATGGCCTTGACGGGAGGCTACCATCTGTCTCCCAACAGCTGTTCCAGTGGGTCCCCTCCCCCAACCTTCTCTGAGCCTTCGGGGTCCATGTGACCTGGCCATTTAGCCCATGGTGTGCAAAAAAGTGCCGCTCAGAGGTCAAACAACCCAACCCTTCTTTGTGTGTTGATTTAACTTTGGTTGTGCGTTCTGTGTTTTTAATTGTTACCGTGGCCGAGTGGTTAGCACGCTTGGCTACTGATCTAAGGGACCTGGGTTCGAGCCCCTTTATTAGGCATGGATGTGTGTGTCGTTTTTCTGCTGAGGTCCTGCCATCCTCTCAGATCTCCTACTGTGGCATATAAACTGACAGGCTCCTGTCAGACCTCTGTGGCAAGTAGCTGCTTGAGGGGGTATTTATTTTTTTATTTTTATATTTAACCTAGTTTGGCGTAACATAGCCTCTGTTGCTCCTGGACATAAAACCTCACCAACCAACATGCGACTGGCCCATCTCCGTTCTTCCTATGGCTCTTTCTTTTTCTCATTGCGCTAGATGTTGTCTCATTGCTCTGTTGCTTACGCATGTCAAACAGAAATTGCATCAGATAAGTAATAAAGACTAGAAGATATCAAAGAGTAGGTTAAAATTTGAAGCCTAATGTTTGAAAGGATGTGATTTCGGCACATTACACATATTGTAGTCAAAACGTTTTAACGGATTTAAATACAGCACATTTAAATTATACTATAAAATACATCTGATCACAGTTGCTCAACGTATCCACGAGTAAGGTTTAAGCAATTAAATTTACAAAAATATATAGGGATTTTGATTGGACCTAAAAATGTTTTGCTATAATTTATTTTCAGTATTTTTTTCAAACTGTTGACAAATGCAGAAAACAAAACTTTGCCATAAGGAAAAATAAAAGAAAGTGGTTGCACGATGTTACGTTGAATTATAGAGGCTATGTTAGGATGTTTTTATATATAAATATTAAATATAAAGATTAAAATATAAAGTTATCGAGAAAATGCAAATACCAACATTTTTCAGTACATATGCAACAAAGAAATTATTTAATTTTTATTCTTGAAAACGAAAAAAATGTTGCTTTTGTCACACCTCTCTGGGAAAAGGGACATTTGTTGCTGCCAGTCAAATGTACACCGAAGAACCAAAACATTATGACCGTCTGCCTAATTATAATGTTGATCCTTCACATGCCTCCAAAACAGCTCTTACCCGGCGAGGCATGGACGCAACAAGATTTCTAAAGGTGTCTTGTGGTATCTGGTACCAACACGTTACCAGCAGATCCTTTAACTCTTGCAAGTTACGTGGTTGAGCCGCCGCAGGTCGGATATGCTGTTCCAACACAAACCACAGATGCTCGATTGGATTGATGTCTGGAGAATGTGGTGGCCAGGGCAATACCTGGAAGTCTTCCTCATGTTCCGCGAACCATTCTCGAATAATCCGGGCAGTGTGGCATGGCGCATTATCCTGCTGAAAGAAGCCACTACTAGAGAGGGATACCGCTGCTGTGAAAGGATGTACCTGGTCTGCAATGATGTTTAGGTAGATGGTAGACATCATAATTTCCTTCACATGAATGACTGAACCCAGGATTTCCCAGCAGAACATTGCCTAAAGCATTACACTTCCTCCACCGGCTTGTTCTTGTCCCAAGTTTCATCCTAGTACCAAAACCTATCCAGGTAAGGATGCACACGTACCCGCCCGTCCACATGGTGCAACAGCAAACGTGATGCACCGGGCCACAAGACTTTCTACCAATCATTCAAGGTTTAGTTTTGTTTCTCGCGTGCCCATTGTAGGCGTTTTCGACGGTGAACCGAGATTAGCATGAGCACTAGGAGAGGCCTGCGGCTATGCAGCGCCATTTTCAGCAGGGTTCGATGTACTGTGTGTTGTGACACATTACACCCGTCACCAGCATTCAAATTGCGGCCGAGTTGTGCCACAGTATCTCTTCTGTTGGCTCGTACCACACGGGATAGCCTTCGCTCACCTCTAGCATCGATGAGCTGTGGTCCCACACTTTGCCAGAAGTTCGTGATTTTTCCCTCCTCGGACCACTTTTTGAAGGTACTATAAGGTTGACCGTGAGCACCCCCACAAACCTTGCCGTCTCGGAAATGCTATGACCCAGTCCAGGGCCGTGCGGTAGATTTTTTCATTATGATGCGAATCTTCGAAATGCCGCCCCTTAAATGTTTTTTCTTTAAAATAACCTTCGATTGTGATTTTTAAAAAAAACTGCACAAAATGTACGAATACTCTTTTTAATTTGAAAATATAAACTACTTTAAAAGAATGATATCAACTACAACAATCTACTACAGTTTTACCCTTCTAATTTTAACAAATTCGTTAATTAGAGATGTGTAGTCTAGAGTGGCAACCAATGTAGATTCAATAGAAATTAATGACAGATTTCTAAGTTTTGTTTGGCTTATTGAACTTCTTAAGTAGTGTTTTATTAATTTTAATTTGGAAAAACTTCTTTCCCCCTAGCTACAGAGACAGGGAGTGTTAATAAAATTCTCAGAGCTACAACAGTATTCGGATACAAAGCAATTAAGTTATTTTGGCACAAATAATTTAAAACATCCAAAGGTTTCATAGAATATGGTAGCAGTCGGGATACATCACGTAATTCTTCTTGAAGATCATCTGCATTTATATCTGATTCATATTCGACCGGAAGTATTGACTGGAGACTGGTACAATAATTTTCTAGCGTTTTGTCATCTATATCCTTGAGTTTTAAAATGTCATATAAAAACTGAAAATTTTTGCTATGGGTTTCCAGAAGCGTGAATCGTTCATTCAGAGAATTAAGGGTAATGTCCAGAATATAATTGAAAAAGTTTTTTTTTAATTTATTCTCCTCTGCTAAGGGTTGATCGACAGCTTCTTCATAGTCAAATTGACGCTTTTTCCTTCTGGCTCTAACTTCAGTTTCGGCAGGAAATTCTGCACTGCATTCAAGATTCTCTGCAATCTCATTAGCAGCAATTTTCATCTGATCATATCCAGATTGTCTATAACTTTTCACTTTTTGTATGGTTTCTGATAACATCCTTACACAATCTGACAAATTTATAGTTACAGATTGCAATAGCTTCAAATAAAATATCATACCAAAGAATTACACCGCATATGGCCGAGTGGTTAGTGCGCTTGGCTACTGATCTAAGGGATCTGGGTTCGAGCCCCGGGTAAGGCATGGCTGTTCGTGTCGTTTTTCTGCTGAGGTCCTGCCATCCTCTCAGACCTTCTACTATGGCATATAAACTGACAGGGCTCCTGTCAGACTTCTGTGGCAAGCAGCAGCTTGAGGGGATATTAATTAATAAACTTGTAATTTTTAATATTTTTTGCTAATCATCTTGTTTTAACTTTAGTTTCTGCATCTCTGTTGATGTCTTCTATTATTTGAAATAATGCATCATAGATTTCGCAAAGTTGAAATCGTAAAGGTTTTAACGCATCTACTGTGCTTGACCCCCTAGTAGCACTCAATGGTTTTAGAGTTAATTGTGAAACTTTTGTAGCACTTCCCAATGCTTTGTAGAACCAGAAAAAAAAAGTGTAAAGTTCTTGTACAATGGAAAAAAAAAAGTTGTTGTTTCTGTAGAAGAAGACGCTGCATCATTAACAACTACGTTTAAAGAATGACATGCGCAGGGCACATAAAACGCCCTTGGATATTTTTCAAGTATTCTATTTTGTACACCCTTTCTTACTCCTTTCATATTAGCTCCTTTGTCATAGCCTTGTCCTCTAAGCCACTTTAACTCAAAACCTATCGTTTCCAAATGTGTCAGAATAAGTTCTGCCAAACCCTCTCAGGTTGAATCACTAGCTTCAAAAAAAAAACAATAAAGAATTCTTCAATTTCATATTTATTTTGAATGGAGTTTAAAGCGACAACTCTTATTGTTATTGAGAGCTGTTCAATATGACTTACGTCTGGGGTACAATCGGCGATTATCGCAAAATATTTAGCGATTTTTGTTATTTCGACAATTTTGCTTAAAATTACATTTCCCATGAAATTCATCAATTCATGTTGTATATTATTGCTTAGATAAGTCACAGACCATTTATCAGACTCGCGTTGAACTCTTCCGATATGTTCTTCCATAACTGGATCAAACTCAGAAAGCAATTCTACCAACTTTAGGAAATTTCCGTTATTAGGCTGAAACAAATGTTCAGTTGTTCCACGAAAAGCTAAGCATTGTGAGGCCAATAGTCTAATTATTCACATAATTCTTTTTAGAACTCCTCTCCAATGCTGAATTTCCATATCCATAATTCGTTGATATTCAGCGTCAATAGTTATTTTCTGTTTTAATCGAATGTCCAATTCTTTCCATGCTCTAAAAGCATTTCTGTGATTTACAGACTTTTCGTGCATTGTGAGGGCTCTTATAAGATTTCCTCTGTCAGAATAACCTTTTTTGGGCCAGTCATTAATAGCAGACCAATTATCAAATAATATACAACAAAAGCAAAAAACGGCATCATTTGTAACAGAGTAAATCAACCAACTTCTCTCAACGACTTCACTATTGCTCAACACTTTCAAATAATGCGAGGGCAAAAATCTACGCCTTCCTTTATTAGTAGGAAACTCGAATTCTTTAATTTGATGTGGACCCCTCTCAACCAGTATTTGAGGAGTTTCAGATGATATGCAGAAAGCATTCCATAATGCAGGAGCAGAAGGAATTTCGTTTAATATCTGCTGGCTGCCACTGCTACTGTTACCCGGCTCTTGATGAACTTCTGATGGTGTTATTTTTTGGCTCTCTTCAACAACTTCTTTTGGAAGTGATTGGGGCGGCACTGAGTTTTTATTTGCCAAATCCAAAGCAGTAGCTGTTGATGTGGATATGGACGACTCATCTAAACAGGACTTTTATACTAAGAATTCCTTCATAACATAGCTTAGCTTTCTTCCTTGTTCCTCTTTCTTTAAGCGTTTCTTTTTATATTGACTTACAGACAATTTTTTCCTTTTCTGTTCCATACTGTAATAAAAATATTAAATAAAAATTCACAGTCCTTCGCTAAAATGCAACCGGGGGGGGGGGGGGTCATTGAAAATCATTAAATATGATGATGCTTATCATGCTATTAAAATAGGGTAGATAAAATAACGATAGAAATGAGTTGCAAAGCTAGTAAGATTTGTAAGTAACAGAACATAATAAATAGATAACGAATATCTGTCAAATTGACGGCTAGCAGCCGTTTTGACAAATGCCTTTCTTTAACTTGTTATTGTATTGTCTCCACTTCAACGTATATGAATTTGGTAAAAATACAGCAATAAATAACGAACGCAAAAGTAGGCAAATGCAAATATTTCCTAAGCAACTCTCTCTCTGTATCACACACAGAAGGCAAAAGTAGCCCAATATTACCTAAATAACTTTCTATCTATCACACAGAGGCCCACATTTCGCACCTGAGATATACCCAGTCCATGCAAATGCTACTTTTTAATTGTCATAACATAATCATTTTCAGTGATAATAAGTAACTACATTGCTGTAAAAAACAATAATTCTCTTACCTGATCTACTTTTTAAACACAAAAACTGAATTAGTATAAATGCACAAATATTATACTGATACAGATATATTATTATCTGATTTACTGATACAGATATATTATTATCTGATT
This sequence comes from Ryuthela nishihirai, assembly GCA_038380435.1. Classification (NCBI taxonomy): domain Eukaryota; kingdom Metazoa; phylum Arthropoda; class Arachnida; order Araneae; family Heptathelidae; genus Ryuthela; species Ryuthela nishihirai. The sequence continues at coordinate 17,335,464 of JAWZYU010000007.1, forward strand.
TACTGATTTAAATACAGCACAGCCACTTGCCACTTCTCATGACAAACTAACATTAAAATCAAATATTGTCAATAATTGTAAGCTCAAAGCAGAACTATCAACACGTAACACGTGCAATTGTCTTTTGTGATAATTGCCGCCTCAGCTTTTAGGAGCGGCCGCGCGGTATATTACAAACAAAAATAATAACTTCGCACTGTCAGATCAAAAGTCTTTCGGCGAGCGCTCACCAACAATGCACTTACACCAGAAGCCGAGATCAAAGGGTACCGAAAGCGCTGAGGCAGAGGCATACGATAAATCATAAATCGTATACATCAATATCAGAATAACATAGACCAATATAGAAAAGCGTTGCGTAAAGATTTTTAATTTTTAAATGGTTCAAAATGTATTTTGATTTCGCTGCTTATGCCGCCCCCTTACGGTGCCGCCTGATGCGGCCGCCTCTCTGCATCATAGCACGGCACGGCCCTGACCCAGTCGTCTGGCCATTACAATTTGGCTTTTGTCAAACTCACTTAAGTCCATTTCCTTTCCCACATGAAGAACAAGAATAATACTGATTAACAGAGATACCGTTTCATAACCTTCATACGCGCCGTCGTTTACCTGCATTTGTTTCGATTTGCTTAAAGATGCGCTGGTCATAATATTTTGGCTCTTCGGTGTGTTTCAACACTCTCATCGAAATTTTAGATTTCTACCATAAACAGATCACTTGCAATATCGGTCCATATTTAGTCGCTCTAACAATGTAAATTAAACCTACGTAAGGATTTTGAAAATGTGAATCATAATATTTCATTAGTAGCTACCGACTAAAATATAATTTTCAGTTTTCTCCTAAAACAAAATAGTTGCGTTTTCCATCTACCTCTGGGTGTAAGATGACATCTTGTTGCCATTACAACCTGCATTGCCTTCACATTCCACCACCTAAATTTCAGATTTCTAGCATAAATATATCACTTGGAATATTCAACTGTCAAGGGAAGTATCACTCTTAGTTCAACGTCGATATCAGATTTAAAGGAAAAATTGTCTTGAGATTGGTGGAATACGAACACACGACCTCCTGTAGCCGCAGGCCTCGCCGGCTGATCATCAGGAAGTCGTGGGTTCGTATCCCACCCGGCTCAAGACAATATTTCTTCTAAAATGTTATCGACGTTGAACTAAGGGTGATACTTTCCTTCACAGTTGAACAAAAACATCGAGATTTTTCTTCAATTTATTGCAATGGTCGTTTAAAAGTTTTCAATTTTCAAAAAATTCCTCCATTACGAGGCGGAATTTAAACCTTTAGGCGATTCGGAAAGTACGAATTGTAATATTTTATCAATATCAATCTAACACAAAAAAGGCTACCCCAAAAATATTTTACCTTTAAAAATAAAGGAGCTGACAGATGAGAAATCTGAATGAGAAAATAAAGGAAAAATAAAGGAGCTGACAGATGAGAAAATAAAAATAGTATATCGTTATTTTCTTTGAAACGAGAAAAAAAAATTAATTTTTGTTTTTCCATGAGAAATGTTACCTCTGATGGCATTAAAAAGAACATGACTCACGAGCGCTTGAAAAAATTAATAAATATACCCATAAATATAGCCTGCTTGCCACAAAGGTCAGACATATGCGGGGCGGGGCGGGGGTGGCTCAGTCGGTAGCGCGCCAGCTCATAATCTGTAGTTCCCAGGTTCGAGTCCCAGCTGGGTCAGCGTTGAGATTTATCTCTGCAAAACTCCCCGCCCACGGTCAGTAGGGGACACCGATGGGCTTGGAAAGGCCGCCGTCCGTCGGATGGGACGTTAAGCCGTGGCCCCGTGTGCGGGAGAGCCATACCCTGTGCACGCTAAAGAACACGCTGGATGGCTTTGACGGGAGGCTACCATCTGTCTCCCAACAGCTGTTCCAGTGGGTCCCCACCCCAACCTTCTCTGAGCCTTCGGGGTCCATGTGACCTGGCCATTTAGCCCAGGGTGTGCAAAAAAGTGCCGCTCAGAGGTAAAACAACCCAACAAAATCTGACATAGGCCTATCTGTTTAATACGCCATAGTAGAAGGTCTGTGAGGATGGCGAGACTTCAGCAGAAAGACAAAACTAACATCCATGTCTTACCTGGGGCTCCAACCAAGGTCCTAACGAACATTAGCCAAACACGCTAACCACTCGGCCATGGAACGGCTAATAAATATTCCCTCAAGCAGCTGCTTGTTACAATTGTCTTTGAGGAGTCTCTCTGTTTAATACGTCATAGAGAGGAATATGTGAGGGAGGCCAGATCTCAACAAAAAGACAACAATAAACCTACATGCCTCACCCGGGGTTCGATCGGCCCTGGGGGCCAGGTCCCTTCGATCAGTAGTGAAACACACTAACCACTCAAACACAGGACACCCTCGCAAGCGCTTAACTTATTATTTAAATACATATTTGACTTATCTAAGTTTTCAGAGTGCAATAATTTCGAACTCTATTCACAAACATAGCATCCACATTAGAACTATTTAAATTCAACAAAGACTGATAAGGAGATTTCCAAAGTCATCTGTACCAAACTCACCCCCTTAACCAAAACTCTGTTAATTACGACAACCGAAACAACGGAAAGGGGACACTTCTCGAAAACAAGAAACCATTCTACCTTCCACTTAGAATTCTGGAAGAATCCAGAACAACGGCTCCACGACTACAGGAGTGAAGGCAATGAATGCTCTTGCAGCCCATTCGTTCTCTTGAAAGCCCATTCGCCAGCTTATATTCCTCTGGCACAGACCATTGGATGTATTCCGTGGCTTCCCATCGATTAGATGCCAGAATCGCTTCACCAGAGAATTGAAACGTTGTAGCACGTCAGTTAAAATATGCGAGCTGGTTGTTCACGAGGTTAAATGGCTAGATGTAGACTGGAACATGTCGCACGCAATACCGGTCAGTCAGTCACTTAATGTGTCCTCTACAATGCAGACTACTTACACGCTTTGGCCTAAATGTGTGCCACTTAATAATTTAGTTGCACCTAACATGATAACGGTTGAATGTGTTGACTGTTCCCTTCCCTGCAAGCAGTGTCACCACCTTAATAGTGGTAGCTAAGGGCTTGTTCCTATGGCCATGTGGTTTGTCGTAAAGTGACAGAAAGCGAACGGTGGAAATTTCACTGAGAATCTTGAAGCATCCCTCCAGTATTACATTAAAGGCAGGGAGAAGAATGAAAAATGCGGGTGATGTTTAACAAGATTCAGTATCTTTTGCATACCAAAAAGAAAAACTGGGATTCTACATTCAGGGATGTTGTTGTTCTGGAAGAATAGTGGAGCGCATTGTTCCTCCGAGCACTCAAGTGTGAAGGTGGTGTGCTGTGTGTGTTTGTGAGTGTGGTTGGAAGCAAGAAGGCGTGAATGTTTCGGTGTAAAGCCTAGTGAGTATATGCATGTGACAGTTTATAATAAACTCGCGTCTTTCAGAAGTGGTTGGTGGCTCCTTTGGTATCTCGATTTGTTCTTGGTACGGAAAGTAGGTGATGGATGCAGAAATGCAGAGTGCACAAAAGAAAGAAAGTTTTGGTGAAAGCAAATAAAAATTAAGTTTTTGACGAGTGAGTTTTTCCTTTTTGGCTTATTTTAGACAGTGACGAAATGTATTTGTAGAAGGACCGGACCTTTAAGAGGGAGGGAAGGAGGCCATGTTCCCCTCTTTCAGAATGCTAGCAAGGGTAAGAGTGCTAAAAATTATTAAACTTATTAATATTTCATGCCGTTTTTCAAAGAAATTTTTAAAGACTTGTAACACTGAGGGAGAATGTTGTACTGTATTGAAAATTCAGTCTCTTGGCTATACGAAACTCACGCAACGACTTTATTACGTTATGTTTTTTTAGGTTCTCTGATTTTTTTCTAGATCAGGGCCTGATTTGTACCACACATTAATAAAATTATTGTGTTTTTTTTGTGTTAGTTATATAGATATATCGCTGAAAGAGATTAACATCTAGTTCTTTCGAAAGATTTTTTATTCATTTCGTTGGGAGGAAATCTTTTTGGTTTTTAGGTGAATTTTCTACTTGATTCGTTGTAAGAAATTTATATTTGGTTGATTCGGGAAAAATCCTATTCCATTCGTTAGGAAATAATCATATTTGTTTAGCTGGAAGGGAACGTCTTTTTGATAGGTTCGGAGAAATTCCTCTTCGGTTTGTTGAGAAATTCCTAAACATTCATTGTAGGGATATTTCATATTCGCTTTTAAGCAAGAAATTTTCTATTCGTTTCTGTGGGAAAAATTTTCATTAGATTCGTTAGAAGAATTTCCTGTGAGGTTCGTTGGGGGAAACTCCTGTTCTAATCGTTGAGAAAAATTTCTTTTCGATTCGCTGGGAGAAACTCCTAAAGAGTTCGCTTTAGGAAAATTCAAATCCAGGTTTTAGAAAAAATTCCAATTAATTTTGCTGCGAGAAATTGCTATTAGGCTATTTGGGTGATATATCTATTTGACTTGTTGGGACAAACTCAATTCCTTTCGCTGGGAGAAATTACTCCTCATTTCGTTTGGAAAAATCCTTATTGGGTTTGTTGGTGGAAATTTCGATTTATTGGGAAGAAAACTCATATCAGCTTCATTAGGAGAAATTCCTTTACATTTCTTTAATATAAAAACTGTTTGGATTTCTAGGAGATAATTTGGTTGATTGGAGGTAATTTCAATGTGATTCGTTGGAAGAAATTCCTATTCAGAATAGGAAGAAATTCCTGTTCAGTTCACGGGAGGGCGGAATTATTATTATCCAATTTGATAAAAAAATCTATATCAATTCTTTGGAAGAAATTCCTATTCAATTCATGGGAGGGTGGAATTTTTATCTAATTTGATGGGAGATATATATATATATTCAAATAATAGCGAAATAAAATTAATACTATATTGAAAAACATGATACGTTAATTGTCAAATTCAGGAATAGGATTTTGCTTCAAGATGGTGTTAAGGCAACACCTCCTATAACAGAAAGCCACAGAACCAAACGTATGACGTCAGAGACATTTTTAATTATAATATTATTACTGGTGGACTCTGGTGCTGATCTTTATACTAATGTTAATGTATAAATATATTTTATTTAGGCGAAAAATTATTTGTATTAATTAGCATTATGATGTTTGATAATAAAAACGAATAATTTTCTTTCTAAATAAAATACATTTATAGGTAAACAATAGAATAAAATTAGCACAAGAGTCCACCAATAATAATATTTAGAATTGAAAATATAAGAATTGGCTATATGGTAGGACTACTTAAGCTGACCTCATAAATTTGGTCTACTTGCCTTCTATTATAGGAGGAGTAGGTTAAGGTACGACACAATATGGTGTTAAATATGAGAAAGGTGTAAAGTCCTGAATAGACACCATTTTGTGGTGTAAGGTCACATCATATACTGGTGTAACATTACACACACTTCGTACAGTGTAGCATACATAAGTCGTTACAATATTAATGTTTTCCCATTTCTTCTGACTTTAGCTCTCTTTAAAGAAAAGATCTTCACGCTGGGAGCAATTCAAGTTGCCATTGCCGATGCAAACCTCTTAACTGCAACTTTCTAACATCTAAATTTCAAATTACTAGCATAAATAGCTTTACAAGATTTACTTTTTCGTCATTTCTCAAACTTAGCTATTAATTTATTTATTTATACACCTAAGAACCATGGTGATGTTAAAGCAGGCCCTTCTACACCATCCCAAACTTAGCTAATACCTAAGAAAAAAAATCCAAACTAAAGTCGCTCAAATAAGTATCCGAACACCATGGTTGATTACAGAATTCAGAAATAATATCTGGCAATGATTTTTTTAGAAATTAGTGATCTGGCAACCTTCGTGTCACGTGACACGAAGGTTGCCAGATCACTAATTTCTAAAAAAATCGTTGCCAGGTATTTTTTCTGAATTCTGTAATCAACCATAGTGTTCGGATACTTTTTTGAGCGACTGTACCAGTAAAAAAGTTAGAAAAAGATGCGAAAAAAAAAACATAATTTATTACCTATCTGATAGTACATAAAACTGTTATTTTTTAAAGCAGAAAAGTTGAATGCCGAAGGGCGAGGCGAGAGACTGATTGAATCTGAGCGCAACGGGCTTGTAATCTGCAGTTTCTAGGTTCGAGTTCCATCTGGACCACGTTTGTGATTTATCTCTGTTAAATCCTCATCCTGCACTCAGAGAGAAAGGGGAAACTGATGGGATTGGAAAGGTTGCCGTCCGTTGGATGGGACGTTAAGCCGTGTCTCCGTATGCAGGAGTCACACCCTGTGCACGTTAAAGCAGGGTTTCTCAACGTGGGGTACGCGGTAAAATTTTTTGGGGTACGCCCTGAGAGCTCAAAAGTCTCTAGATCTAGTAACAAAGTCGCTAAGTTGGCAACACTGCTGTGCAAAAATTTCATTTTTTGTGTTTATCGATATATGTAATTTATTAACACAAAATTTAACGTATATATATATATGTTTTATTTTATTCCCATTGTTATACTATAACTGTAGTTTTATCTATCTATACAAGGGATACGCCAGTTGCATACACATTTCCAGAGGGGGTACGTGAAGCATAAAAAGTTGAGAACCACTGCGTTAAAGAACACGCTGGATGACTTTAACGGGAGAGGCTTCTATCTATCTTCTAACAGCTGTCCAGTGGGTTCCCTTCCCCCAACCTTCTCTGAGCTCTTGGGGTCGTTGTGACTTGGCCATTTAACTCACTGTTTGCAAAAACATTCATCTCAAGGGTAAAACAACCAATGGACGAACAAGCGACAATGTAAGAAAAATGCACAATCCTTTATGAAAAGAAGTAAAAGGAGATTACATTGCAAACATATATTTCCTAGTAACGGATGTAATTCACTATCGCCAGTTAAAAGCAATTACATCGGAAATAAAGAAGAATAATGAGTGAAACTTCAAATATTGAAAGTTATAGTAGAATGCAAGGGAAAGAAATTAAAGTTTTTTAAAAAATGGGAGAAAGAAATATCAGCCATACGAACGCGACTGAAATGGGCAAACAAGTCTTATTTGTTCCCTTCTTCACTTATTCAGGAGTCTAGAGGGAACACAGAGAACGGCAGAAAGATCATGAGACAATGTATGCGTTTTAGCAGGAGAAGGAGACTCTCACACAAGTCATGGATCCAACAGCACTGCTGGCTATTTTCCCCATGCAAGCCCCGCACAGGAATAGTGGCGAAAATACCGTTGTACTTTTGTGCTTCTTTAGTTTTCTACTTCTTCTCAGTGAAAATATGACGTAAAGGAGCGTGAGTTTACTTCCTCAAGAAGGATATTATGCCTCTAGCTGGATGGATGGATTTTGCTTTCAATAATGGGTTGCAGTGTTATGTGTATTTTTTTGTTTTGCTTTTATTTAAGCAGGTTTCAGTGGATTTGTAGAAACTATATATAGATGCATGCATGTACGTTCACTCGTATAGGAAACCATCTAGTTTTATAGTGTTTGGTTTTATTTACTTTTTCGTAGAAAAATGGAAAGCTTGGTAAAAAGAAAATGTTTAGTATATTCGCAAATGAAACATTTTTCAGAGAAAAATCGTGTTCGAAATGTTTTGGTCATGTTTTTATTTTCACAGTTTCGAAATATGGTTTTTATATAATTTGCGAAAGGCTTTTCTTCAATTTTCGGTGTGTATTTCTCTTTCGTTTATTTAGTTTTATGGTAGCGTGAGAAAGTTTGAATTTTTCTAGAATTTGATACACGTAGATTTCGGTGAATTTATAGAGGCTATGTATGTTATACATATGTCTTTGCATGATGACCCGTGTAGACAAATGTCCCGTGTAGGAAATCTATCTAGTTACAGTGTTTGATTTTGTTTTGACTAGCTTATTCGGTAGAAAAAGGTCAAAGTTTCCGGAAAAAATATCGTGGCATTTTTCAACTGCAAGTAAAGTGCTTCCATAAGGTGGCAAATATTTATTTGAAATGTTACAGTACGGTTCTATTTTCAGAGAAGTTTTAAAATTTAAATTGTATATACTTCGGCATAAATTTTGTTTTATGTGATGCATTACTATATCTTTTATTTGGTTTCGTCATGCATTGGACCATTCTGGAATTACATGCATACAAATTTCAGTGATTCTGGAGGCGCTATTTAGATCTCTATGCACACAGAATACTTATTCAGTTCTAGAGCTTTGCTTATTATTATCATCTTGTAATAATGATAGTCTTTGCCTTTTTCTTTATTTTGTTCTCTAAAAAAACAGGAAGTGCATAGAAATATGTTATGGTGTATCATAACTTACAAAAGATGTATTTTCTTGAAGAAATTTGTTTAAAATATTTTGGCAAGGTTTTGTTTTCAAATAGCTCAGAAATTCGAATTTGTATGTAACATTTCTCAAAGGTCTGTTATTTTTTGCGGAGTATTATTTTCTTTTAATTTATTTTTGTCATCTTCTTAGCAATTCTCGAAGATTCTGAAATTAGATGAATGGATATTTCCCTGAATTTGCATAGGATATATATATATATGTACATATTTGCTTAAATAATAAAACTATCTAGCTATAATCTTTCGCTTCGTGTTTATATTTAAATAGTAAAACTATCTAGCTAATAATAAATAATAATAAAACTATTTAACTATAATCTAATAATTAATAAATAGTAAAAGTATCTAGCTAATAATAAATAATAATAAAACTATCTAACTATAATCAAATAATAATAAATAAATAGTAAAACTATCTAGCTATAATCTTTCGCTTCGTGTTTATTATTTATTCGCCAGAAGAGGAAAAAATATGTTTAAGCGTTTTAATAATTTCACTTTTTTTTTGTAAATGCAGATATGTTTGTGCCTTAATTATAAATAATATATTTTCCAAAAAATTATTTTCCTTAAAAATGTTTTAATAAGGTTATATTTTCGCAAAAAGTGTTTAAATTATATTTAGTTTTCTTTAGTTAAATTTATTTAGTTAAAAGATTTTAGCTATTTTACATAGATTTTAGTTATTTGATATTTTTCTACCGAATAAGCTAATCAAAACAAAACAAATACTGTAACTAGATAGGTTCCTATACAAGTTAACTTAAAGGGGTTTGCCCCTTTTGTTTAGTTTTGCCAGTTTATTTGCAATTTTCGAGAATTCTGGGATTGGAGCTATGGTTCTTAGAAGATGTTTTCTCGTAGATGTATTACGCTCAAGAGCAATCCCTTATGGCCTCATAACTGGCCAAGATCATTTCATTGTGGCCTTATAATTGGCCAAGAGCAAATTATTGTGACCGCTAATGGCTAATAGCAATTCATTGTGGCCGCATAACTGGCCAAGAGCAATTTATTGTGACCGCTAATGGCTAATAGCAATTTATTGTGACCGCTAATGGCTAATAGCAATTCATTGTGGCCGCATAACTGGCCAAGAGCAATTTATTGTGACCGCTAATGGCTAATAGCAATTCATTGTGGCCGCATAACTGGCCAAGAGCATGTCATTGTTGTGACCACATTAGGAAACATTAATCGAAATTGAATGCTAAGCGTGTATTACAGATTTGTTAGGTAAATTTATAGAGAGAGAGAAGAGAGAAATAATATTTTGAGAATATTGAAACTTTTATTTTTAATATAAACACATAATTAATTATTCAATCATCATAAAATATACACAGTGTAAGCCATCAAAATCGTTACGGCTTTTATTGACCGAAGTGTTTTAAATTAAAATAACGAATACTATACGCTGGAATATATATTGACGCGCCTGTTTGAAAATGTCCTTTTTGCGGAAAAGTTTTATGGTAAATAAAAATTATTATTAATACCTTATTTTTATTTCGATTATTAAAATTTTCTGGCGGTGGCAACGCCGTCAGAACCAATAACACTGGGGGACACACTAATAGGCTTTGAAATGAAAAAAGCCAATCTTTACTAATTTCGAAGTGCTGAACGAGAAAATGAGAATAAAATTTGTCGATTGGCTCTTGTTTAGGAGAGACAGAGATGGTGATGCATAAATGACTCAGTCCGAATTGACTACATAAGTAACCATTTCGCAACGCTGTATTTTAAACTCCAGATTGCAACATATTGCGTTGTATTGCATCCCCGCCAATACACACAACCCCCGGAGATATTGCATCATTATCTGATGCAATATAGTTGAGTCATGACATCGCGGCTTTACGATCGCGGACAAAAGATGATGCAATCGTTAGTTGTAAGCGACGTCTCGTAGGGTGAACATGTCTTTTGAGTGACTCCCATTTAACCATGAGTCATAAGTACAATACAAGTGATCCTTGCAGTTTTAATCTATCAGCAGTGATGTCTCGTAACTGTACTAATAGTGTAGATACATTTTGTTACATTTGCGGGGAAGTGACGTTTGCAAGGCAGAAAAGGGCCATCACTCCAAAAGTGAAAGCAGTGTATGAGCCTTTTTTCGGATGCAAGATCGGGGACCAGGCCAAGGCCTTGACCCCACACATATGCTGCAGTATGTGTGCAAGAAATCTTCAGAAGTAGCTGAAAGGCGAAAAAGTGGCAATGTCGTTTGCTGTTCCTATGGTTTGGAGGATCACGCAATGACTGCTACTTCTTCATGGTTCCACCTGTTTCTGGAGGCATCACAAGGAAAAAGAAGTGGACAATAACGTAACCGAATATACAATCTTCTCTCCGACCAGTTCCGCACAGCGAAGGCCTTCCCGTTCCTGAACCACAAAAAAGAATTTTCCATCGATTCAGACGATGAGCAGGGAGGTGAACCAACGTCGGGTTCTCCGCAGCCTTCGGTGTCTAATGAAGATCCATACATCTGCCACATTCTCACCGAAGAAGAAATGAACGATCTAGTTCGTGATCTGCAGCTGTCCGAGGCCAAAGCAGAGTTACTTGAATCAAGACTTGAACAAAGAATATTCTCAAGGGAAATGTCCGAGTGACTTCGTTTCGAACTCGTCATGAGCAGTTTGCACCTTACTTCAGAAAGGAAGATGACCTTGTGTTCTCCTCCGATGTAGATGGCCTGATGAATGCCCTCGGAATCAAACATGACTCTCAAGAATGTCGACTATTCATAGACTCTTCGAAATTGAGTCTCCAGGCGGTGTTGCTGCATAATGGAAATCGACTTCCATCCATTCCGGTTGGACACGCTATCTACATGAAAGAATCCTACGACAACCTAAAACAGCTGTTCAATACAACAAGTATGGCTGGCATCTCTGTTGTGACTTGAAGGTAGTGGCTCTGTTGATAGATCTGCAGCTGGGATATAAGAAGTACTACTGTTTCTTATGTGAATAGGACAGCCGAGCAAAGATTTTTCACTACGTGAAGAGAAACGTGCTTCAGAGGAAATCTCTGAAAGTCGGAGAGAAGAATGTGGAACACCCAGCACTCCAGCAGAAACACCAAACACCCAGCAGAAACGCACAAAATCCTGCTACGGTCCCTACACGTCAAATTCGGTGTGATGAAAAATTTCGCAAAAGCCATGGACCTGACTGCTTCAGCTTTCAGGTATTTGGCTGAAAAATTCCCTCAACTCAGCAAAGCGAAAATTAAAGAGGGAATTTTTGTGGGTCCTCAGATCCGCGAGCTGTTCAGAGACCAGATGTTCGATAACTTGCTTCAGGGTGACGAGAAAAAGGCTTGCGTCTCGTTTCGTCTGGTGTCAACTAAATTCCTTGGGAACGCCAGGGCAGAAAACTACAAGGAACTGGTAAAGGGCATGTTTTCTCTGTATAACAAACTTGGTTGCAATATGTCTTTAAAGATCGACTTTCTCCATTCCCACTTAGATTTCTCCCCCGAGAACTACGGCATGGTTAGTGATGAGAACGGTGAACGTTTTCACCAGGACATTGCAACGATGGAGAAACGATACCAGGGAAACTGATCCAATTCAATGTTGGCTGACTACTGTAACATTGATGATCCTGAGCAGCAGTACAAACGACAGGAAAAACGACGTCGGAAGTAGAAACGGAGTTTTACATGCACATATCTATATACGTATTACTCTATTATACAAGAAACTATTGCGGATTTCTCAGAAATCGTAGCCAATTTTGCATTTTCGTTGTCATATTCGTGTTCAGCACCTTGAAATCTTTAAGAAAAGACTACTTTTATCTCAGAGGAATTGAATTTTATGAAAATTTGTTGCCTAGTGTAATTGCACTAATGAGAACCACTAAATTATTTGCATTCTTATTTTAATGATTCGTAAAAGCTTACTCTCTAATTATTTAAATATAGTGGCTCCAAAAAAGACATCTAGTTATAGGCCTTGGTAAATTTTATAGTTTCTGTTATTGACGGAATATTCCATTGGCATGCTCTAATTGTAAATGAAGTATTTTTCACAGAAAAAATTGGAATACTTTATTTTTCAACAGTAGTTTTAAAAATTAAATTTTATACAATTTGTGCATTGTTTTATAATATGGGATATATTTTTGTCTATTTTGTTGAATCATCAGTTGAACAAAAACATTTGTCACGTTGTGGATATATAATACTTATATGCATGAAAGGAGTACACTGTTACTGTAAAAACGTCATTGACAGTATGAAATACGACTAAAGGAAACGTTAATACGGGAGTGTAAAAATAAAAGCATTTGAGAATGAATGAAATAATCTGTATTACCAAATGTATTGGGATATTTTCTTGTTTTTATGAATGAAATGCCACAATCAAAGCTTGCGAATTTTGAGTTGGGTTGGGTTGTTTTACCTCTGAGCGGCACTTTTTTACACACCATGGGCTAAATGAACAGGTCACAAGGACCCCGAAGGCCCAGAGATGGCTGGGGGAGAGGACCCACTGGCACAGCTGTTAGGAGACAGATGGTAGCCTCCCGTCAAGGCCATCCAGTGTGTTCTTTAACGTGCACAGAGTATGGCTCTCCCGCACACTGGGCCACGACTTAATGTCCTATCCGACGGACGGCGGCCTTTCCAAACCCATCGGTGTCCCCTACTGACCGTGGACAAGGCGGGGAAATTTGCGGAGATAAATCCCAACGCTAACCCAGCTGAAACTCGTACCTGGGAACTACAGATTACGAGCCTGGCGCGCTACCGACTGAGGCCGAATTTTGAAAACGAGGTTTTTACAAAAACGTATCACTGGAAATATAAATTATCATTCGATTTTTTGTGAATTTTGCATTTCAATAGTGTTCGTTTATTATATAAAACTTTACTGAATCTGTAATATTGAATAAAAAAATCTGTTTCTTAACTCTCCCTGAACACATTTTATAAAAAGAGATGAAAACAAAAAGTCATTATAGAATTTTTTTTTTATTTTTGTATAATTGTTTTTCGTAGAAAGAGGAAAATTTTGTAGGAAACGTTCATTTTATCTAACCATAAATTGAGTAGTTTATTGATCTTAATCAACATTTGACGAGACTGCAATGCAGATGTTTGATGTTTTAGCCACAGTAACTCTTTAAATTTTAAAGGAATATTGTTGTAAAACGAATTTAGGGTAAATTTCATTGACATATTCAATTTATTTTCGTGACATTTTAATGTATAAAACTTATTTTTATTTAAATTTAAAAGGTTGTGAATGTGGCTTTTCATTCAAGCGACATTTAAGTATGCCAAAATTTTAATTAATATGATATATATTATATGGTATGGTATATAATAATCTGTTGTTTGAAGTTATTCTATAGACATTGATCATTCGAAACAAATTACCAAAACAGTTAATTTTTATTCAGTTGAAATTTGCTTCTTATGACGTTTAGTACACAGAATAGGACAAAAAGTTATCAATATGGATGCATAAATAAATGAAAATATTGGAGATAATGTTGATGGCCGTGTTGCGAATAAATGACGATGACGCCTGTGGTGCAAATTGTAGTGATGATGATAGTTGCTACAGAATAGTGACGTGACATTGTCGATTTTTGTTGAAAATGATGATTATGATGATAGTAATGATGACGAGGATGAGGAAGATCAAGGAAGGAGGTGGAGTTCGGGGGACGAAGAGGAGGACATTGTGAAAATAGTAATGTTGGCAGTGATGGTGGAGACAATGACAACGATGATGATTCTGACAGTAGTGATGGAGATTTGTAATATTAGTGTTGTGGATGGCTGTGGTGGTAATATTGGTTATGATGGTTGCGATAGTAGTGATGGCGATGATGATGATTGTGTTGGTAAAGATAAAGGTGACTTTTGTGAGAAAACGTTATCTAGTGATAATGGTGTAATTGTGATGATAGCTTTGCTGATGATTTCTATGTATGATAAAGGATATTATGCCATTTATTGCTGATAATGATAAATACACTACAGGAAATAAAAAATGCAACACATGTAAGAAGTTATGCAAATGTGACACAGACAGTTATGCAAATACATAACTTATTTTTGTATTTCCATATACTACCACCTCCCTAAATTTCGTCACATTGCGAGAAGCGGTAGTATACGGAAATACATGGAAATGAATTCTTGGGTAGTATATGGAATTACGTGGAATTGATATCTTGGGTAGTATATGGAATTACGTGGAATTGAATTCTTGGGTAGTATATGGAAATACATGGAAATGATTAGGTTTGCAGAACGATCGATATAATTGGACAGAAGCGAGCTGACATCACAGGTGCAGAGCAGTCAAACACAGATAAAGGCAACCAAAGCTCCCGGTTGACAAAACGTTGTGGAAATTGTTCTAAACCGCTGAAGATGCCCTTATGCAGACGTCAACAGCCGTTCCAACAGTTAACAGACTTTGAACGTGGAAGAATAATCGGCCTTAGAGAAGCTGGTTTATCGTACAGAGATGTGGCCACCCTTGTTGGCCTCAATCCCAGCACCATCGTACACATATGGCGACAGTGGGTTCAAGAAGGACCCAGCACACGCCACCAATGGATCAGGAAGATGACGTATGACCACAGAGCAACAGGTCTCCCATTTGCGACGCATGGCATTGCGTGGCATATTGGCGACTACAACGCAACTGCAAAGGGACTGACAAATAGGCAACACATCGAACACCTACCAGGCGAATGGTAAACAAGAGACTTTTACAGCTTTCATTGCGAGCTTATCATCCGGCACTGCGTTTTCCCCTCACATCTGTTCACATGCAAGTACGCCTTCAGTGGTGTCGCCTCAGACAGAAATGTAACGAACAAGAATGAAGTACCGTGGTGTTTAGTGACGAATATCGTTTTTGTCTTGGTCAGCACGACGGTAGACAACGTGTTCGTCGTCATCCAGGGGAAAGGGACGCCAGTCAGTGCATGCGAAATCGTCACACAGCTCCAGCACCTGGTGTCTTGGTGTGGAAAGGACATCTCTGTCAGAACTGGTCATCATACGTCGATTTCTAACTGCCCAACGATATGTTACCATCATTTTGCATCCAGGGTGTCCCATTTGTTCAGCAGCACGGAACCTTTTCCCAACAAGATAACGCACGTCCTTACACAGTCCGCATTATTCTGCACTATCTACAGGAGCAAACTTTCAGGTACTAGCATGGCCAGCACGCTCGCCGAACCTTTCACCTATTAAACACGTCTGGGACATGATGGGCCGACAGCTCCAACAACACCCAAGAAATGCGCCAAGCACTGTCGCTAAAATGGGACAGCGATTTCGCGCTATTTGACGTTTTATCCCTCAGGAGGACATTATAGAGCTATACGATAGCCTTCCCCGCCATGTTCATGAATGCATTGCTGCGCGGGACGGTTCAACATCATACTAATTATACCACTTTACCGGGTAGGTAAAGTGGTATAATTAGTATGATGTTGAACCGTCCCGCGCAGCAATGCATTCATGAACCAAGTATGCTAACAGTTGCCTGCCTTACAATAAAATGGCATTAATCCTTCCAACTGTTGCAATTTTTTTTCCTGTAGTGTATAATGATGATACTGATGATGACAATTGAGATATTGATGGGGGGCTGATATTGACGATATTTAAACATTGAGAAACATGACAATGGTGTAAATAATGACTGTAACGGCTACGATCACGATGATCGCTACTTTTTGGGTAATGATCACGACATTAACAATGGAGGGAAGAAGATTATTAGGATGATAATGATAAGAATAGTGATAGTATATCAGTGATATTAACTATTGGTTATGCTGAAAATGAAGATAAATGCGATTTAATTATGACAATAACAATAAAATTATTTTCCTTCTTATTTGCGTGTTTGTCTCGTAAGTTTTTATTGCAATACCTGAAATCCGAAGGTTATGTGCCTATTATTTGGGTGCAACATTCGTTACCAATTTTAAAGGAACTAAATTTTTATTATGAATGAACACTCTTATTGAAAAATATCTTGTCTTTATTTGGTCGTTGCATGCTTCAAATCCACTGCAACTATTCCAATAGAAAACTAATTTCAGCGGATAACATTTTCGAGCAACGGGTGGCGTCGCTTTATTAATACTCTGGTGATGTGGAAATCGAACAACACTTACAACGCAGATGTGTGATGGAGCACATCACACGTTGAGACTGATTCGCTGATGATTAAATGCTGGTCACGGTCTGAAAGTCATTCACCGGACATTTAAGAGGCGACGTTAACTGAGTGGAGATTTCTGTGTAACTGAAGCGGTGCCAAATGATCATGATGCCTGATTGCAAAAGAGTTTGAGATGCTCTACCGACAGGTTTCTCATTTTCAGTGGAAAAGTGAAATACATAAACATGCAGTTATATTTTGTGGCAAATTTCTCATCTCGTATAGAAAGCAATTATTGCTTTCGAGTTTGCTAGTCCTATAATTACAATATTATTCTAATGGTTGTATTATTTGCATACATACATAATCCTGGAGCACTCACGCGTTGCGATGTTCAGCTACAGTGTATAATTTAGTTCTCCAAATAAATCTACCGTAAGCAACAGCTGTGAGGTACCAACGGGATGGAGATTGATTTACCTAAGAGAGGACTTTTGTGTTGCCCACAATTGTGGTAATAAGCCATGTTACAAGGACCCTAAGGACTCAGAGGAGGATGTGAAAATAGATCCACAAAACAACTTTTAGGATACTAATGGAAGTCTCCCGTCAAGGATATCTTGTGTTTTATTTAAAGTGCATAGGAAACTAGGGTGCTCACGGAATCATGGCTTAATGTTCAACTAAATGGAAAGTCTTTCCAAGCTATCCTTATCCAATTGAAGAAGAATTTTTGAATTATAGATAAGAATGCTTTTACTAGCGAAGGAAATCCAGATTTATAGGCATGGTTAAATATGAAAACTTTCACTAGGAAACCAAATCCAGAGTTATGCGTAAGACGGATAAGAGAGTATACCATCTTATGGACACGATAGAAGTAAGAGCTTTCATTAGGGAAGCAAATCCAGAGTTATTGGCATGGTAAAATAAGAAAACTTTCACACTTTAAGTTTGGAAACAAATGCAGAGTTAAGGACAGGGTGGATAAGAGAGCTTATATTAAGAATGCCATACACATCTGTTGAATTTGATATATAAGAATGATTATACTAGGGAAGAAAATCCAGATTTATAGACATGATAAGGAAAACCATTTACATTATGGAACTAAAACCTTGTCTTATAAACATGGTAGAGAGCTTTTACTGGGACAGTAATATACAGTCTTATGGACGGTAAATAATATAGGTAAAGAGCTTTTATGTGAAGGAAATTCAAATCTAGAGTCATGGAGAACAAGTGAGATACCACTGTTATACATTTAACATTCCACGTTTAACATAAACAGGCTTTTATGTTTGAAATTCAACTTTTTAATTCATTCGAAAACCTTAACTGATGTGGAAGAATTGTTTTTCAAATGGTATTTATTACTTTACATTTTTTGTAATTAAAAAGTTTATCCTTTGAAAGCAATAGGATTTCAACTTAAATCTACAAAAGAATTTTTCTTTATTTTCAATTTCCAGTTAAGTTTTAAACTAAGATGATTTTTAAAGTTTAAATTCGTAAAGTTATTGCTCCAAGACTGATTATATTTTTTAATTTTTTAGCGGTGTTCAAGTGAGTGAACGAAAATTAAATTTTGTTTCAAAAGTCTCGATTGACAACCAGCTTTTTAAATTCACCTTCAGAAGAGAGTAACAGCAGTTCCTCTCTATTAAGGAGAGTTTGTTTTCACTTTCTCTAGTTGTCAGAAAAAATGAGCTAAGAGTTTTTCTTTACTGTCTGTCCGTCTGCAGACATTCAACCTTTTAGGTTTTAGTGACAATTGAAATTTTTTGGGGTTTGGATAAGTATTGATGAAATATTGCGATTCACACGTTCCCAATCTCCCAATAGCTATAAATGATTCTTCTAACGGTGGTAAAATTTGAGAATGGCAGAATATTTAATAAATATTACAAGAGATGTAATTAAATTGGGAATTTGAAACTTAACTGGAAATTGGTTGTGAAATGTGGATGTCATGAAGTTTGCATTGATAAAATGATTTTCTCCTTTACCCCTAGAGCAGTGGTTCTCAACCATTTATGCTTCACATACCCCCTGGAAATGTGTCTGTAACTGGCGTACCCCTTGTATAGATAGATAAAACTATAGTTAATGTATAACAATGGGAATTAAATGAAACATATATATCAGTGCTTCTCAACATTTTATGCTTCACGTACCCCCTGGAAATGTGTATGTAAGTGGCGTACCCCTTGTATAGATAGATAAAACTATAGTTATAGTATAACAATGGGAATAAAATAAAACATATATATCAGTGGTTCTCAAACTTTTATGCTTCACGTACTCTCTGGAAATGTGTATGTAACTGGCGTACCCCTTTAGATAGATAAAACTATAGTTATAGTATAACAATGGGAATAAAATAAAACATATATATATATACACATTAAATTTTGTATTCATAAATTACATATATCGATAAACACAAAAAATGACAAACAATTTGACATAGAGCAGTGAGAAGGCACATTCACTCACTTAGAATAGATGTTTTGACTGGGCGATCAGCTGTTCAGGTAGATTCGGCTCTCAGGTAGAGAAGGGAGGATTGACAAACGTGTACAGACATGAACTAAACGCCGCGCTTCGTCACTCGGTTCTCAGAAATTAATCAGTAGCAGTGTTGCCAACTTAGCGACTTTGTTACTAGATCTAGCGACTTTTGAGCTCTCATCGCGTACATAGAAAAATTTTACGGCGTACCCCACGTTGAGAACCCCTACTCTATTACATAAGAAACTATTGCGGATTTCTCAGAAATCGTAGCCAATTTTGCATTTTCAATATCATATACCTGTTCAGCACATTGAAATCTTACGAAATGGCTACTCTTTCTCGGAGGCATAACTTTTATGAAAATTTGTTGCCCAGTGTTATTCAAATGGAACTCCAGAAAGCAATGTAAACTGGGAAACAGTGATGTTGTGTTCCCAAGTTTTCTTTCGTACATTATGGGTCACTTATGTTCACACATAAACGGAGTCACAAGAGAGTAATGCTAACTGAAAAATAAGGCAGATGTGTTCGTCAGTAACGTTTTTCTTCAGTAGGTGAAGTTCATTCAAGAGGGACTCATTTTTTTTAAATTTGAAAAATAACTTCGGAACACAACTGCGAGCAAACATATTCGTGACTTGGAGTAGATTAACTAACTCTGTAGTTGTATTTTTAACACATGTAATAGCCCTCGAGCATACTTCCATGTTGCATTATAAATTCAAGTTCATATCTATGTATTATAGAATCCGTTTTCGAACAATCCATAATTCAATTGATTACAATATACACCGTGAATGACACTTAAAATCACTATTCGTTATTAAAAGAAATATTTCTTACCAGATTTGTTTCACAAAACAAAAGTCACATTAGTTAAAAGAAGCGTTGTAGGACACATCACCTATTTATATATACATGAGAAACGTTAACAATTATTAATTAACAAGCCAATCTAGAAAAATGGCATCGCGTTGTTTCCAACTCAAGTTACGTTATTGTAATGAACGATTGAAATTATATTTTACTTCATTGTTTTAACGCGACAAATTTTAAAATCGGTAAAACTGTAATGTCATTTTTGCACTGCAGTGTTGCCAACTTAGCGACTTTGTTACTAGATCTAGCGACTTTTGAGGTTTCACAGCGTACCCCAAAATATTTTACCGCTTACCCCACGTTGAGAACCCCTGATTTAACGTGCACAGGGTGTGACTCCTGCACACGAAGACACGGCTTAACGTTCCATCCAACGGACGGGATAAAACTCAAATTTTTGTTTTAAGAGATTAATGAAAATTTATTTTTGAGTTTATTAAACGAAATACGATGATTCACAGGTTTCAAATCCTCCAAAACGATTTAATTTACATCGCTAGAGGGCGCTAAATGTAGAAAATATTAATGAAGTAATATTACAAACGAATCTTGTAATAGAATCTGTTGAAGAAGGAATAACCCATGTACTTTACTAAAAGATATATTATTGATATTCATATGCTCTTTAATTTAATTGCCTTGGTTAAAAATCGACCGGTTGTATTTTATCTGTAAAAAGCTGGTACTTAATTTTAGAATTTCCAATATTTTAATATAGTAATAATAAATTATTTCATTTTATATATTCTCACAGATTTTTCTCTTACCCCTCGGAGATGAGAAAACGCAACTTTTTCATATTAAAGGATTTTTCGTGTATAAGGCTAATCAATTATCCCTGTTTGTACTTTCTAATGACCCATTGGTACGAATTACTACTGTTAAAGGGTACAAATTTCGGAAAATGAAAACTTCACTTTCTTTGAAAACAAGCATCTTATATTCCCCCAGAGGCAATAGCTTATACTTCTAGTCTAGTACATTTGTTGCAAGAGAGAAAGTATCACAAATGAGCAAAAACACATGGGATTCTCATATTTTTTCGAAGGCTTTCTTATTTTTAGTGCTGTAATCATGACTGGAAAGAGAGTTGTTGGGTTGTATTACCTCTGAGCGGCACTTTTTTGCACACCATGGGCTAAATGGCCAGGTCACAAGGACCCCGAAGGGTTAGAGAAGATTGGGAGAAGGAACCCACTGGAACAGCTGTTAGGAGACAGATGGTAGCCTCCCGTCAAGACCATTCAGTGTGTTCTTTAACGTGTACAGGGTATGGCTCTCCAGCACACGGGACCACGTCTTAACGTCTCATCCGACGGGCGGCGGCCTTTTCAAGCCCACCGGTGTCCCTTACTGACTGTGGGCAGAGCGGGGAATTTTGCGGAGATAAATCTCAACGCTGACCCAACTGGGACTCGAACCTGAACTACAGATTACGAGCCTAGCGCGCTACCGACTGAGCCACCCCATTGTAAAGAGGATAGCAGATGGTAAAAGTGTTCAACCCATTTATAAAAGCACTAAAATTTAATTGGAGATGAAAATGAAGCTGAGAAACAAATATGAAATGGACAAAGTTTATCGGCCAGAACACATAAATTCGGCTTCTCAGTTCAACAGTGAATATGATAGTAAAGGATGCTGATCGTATAAAAGAATACGTTAAAGGCTCTGCACCCTTAAAGCTGTATTAATTAATTCAACAATAATTAGTAATAATTTTATTTTCAAATGCATTCATTGCTAAGAAACAACGTAAGATCTAACACTTGATTGTAATAGATAGGTCTCATATTTTTTCAAAATCTAACACTTGATCTCACACTTGATCAAGCGTTAGGGGAAAAATACAACCCAATCTAACACTTGATTGTAATAGATAGGTTATAGAGGTGATTGATGGGTTGAGAAGGGTCAAATTCGGACTTAGGTAAAGGTTTGCGGAACCTAAGTCGGATACATTGGTTTAAGTCGTGGAGTGTCTGTATTTTTAAATTGTATCTTTAAATTCTGCTTGGTTAATACATGATAGTGATTTTAAACTTTCGCGATTTGCTTATGATTCACGTATTCAAAACATAGGGAAAATAAATAAAATGACTGACAGCGGCGTAAAGTAAAACCGATTGAGGATGCAAAAATATCAAGCTTACCTGTTGCAGGAAAAAAAAAATCATAGTTAAAATGGAAAGGAACTAGTTCACGTCAGGGGCCAAAAGGTAGTCAGTCACTTGAAACGGCAAAATGTCGCTAATAAAAAGTGGCAAAATAAATCCACTTCGGCAGCAAAAACGTGTTCGTTTGGAGTGCCAAACACGTGTTCACTTGGGCGGCAAAAATGTGTTCGCTTGCAGCGACAAAAATATGTACACTTGGGAGGTATAAATGAATTCGCTTTGGGCATCAAAGAGTCGTTCGACTTGGGGCGAAGAAACTGATTTATTTAGAGCGGCAAAAATGTGTTCATTTGAAGCTTCTAAAATCAATAATTATGAAGCAAATGTTTCCTTGACCCAGAAAGCGTTTGCTGCATGAAATATTTTTCATTTATGTATTGATGATTGAGCCGTCCCTTGGCCAAGTGGTTAGCGCGCTTGGCTACTGATCTAAGGGACCTGGGTTCGAGCCCCGGGTTAGGCGTGGATGTATGTGTCTTTTTTCTGCTGAGGTCCTGCCATCCTCTCAGACCTTCTACTCTGTCATATAAACTGACAGGCTCCTGTTAGAACTCTGTGGCAAGCAGCTGCTTGAGGAGGTATTTAATTTTTATTGATGATTATTGTGATTATTTGTAAATTACATATCAAAACCTGTGAATGAACTTTGGAAGAGTTGGCTTCTTGAGCTCGATTTTTTAGCTATGAGTTATTTGAAATTCTATCTTGAAGTATTGCTTTGTTTTTACCCCCACCTTCACCCCCTGGAAAAATATTTTGCCGACGTCCATGTATGTTAGGGTCCTTGTCATCTAGTCATTTATCTCATTGCTGCACGTAACTCTCAGAGGTAAAAAAAACAATAACATTATTAACAGCAACACTTGACCGAGAAACCTATTGATACATCAGGTATTTTCCTGCGCCGATCATTTTCATGATTATACCACATTACAATGAATACCAACCTATGATCCAGCTATCATCATGAACGACTTTAAAGATCCAAATCCCAACTCTCCATTTTAAAACCCCACCCCAAATGGCATCGACTACCGCACACTCTATTTCTTCGCAAAATATCGATTCATTTCGTCTCATTCACCTCTTCATTTTATTCTGCATAGCATGGAGTACCAGACGAACGCCGAATGTTATAACTTATATAAAGCAGCACTGGCATCAGGACAAAAAAAGGGAGGAGAAAATATCTTCATCGACTACTTTTGAAGAGACAATCCTGAAAAAGTGTAAAATATGAGCTACACTTGCAGATAAATAGGCTGCCTGCTTAGAATGCAGGAGAGTAAGAAACATTAGTTTGTAATGCCTTTCTTCAGACTCATCAGGGAGTCCTCTCAAAACGTAGGAGCCTTTCCTTGTTGTTTATTTGCAGAGGACAGAGATGGTTTTCCCGTTCAGAAAACTGCATAAAAATGCCGATTCCGGGCAAAACTGGAGTTTAAAAGGCAGTTCTTTTCAGATTGTCGCATAATTGTTGCATTATCGTTAAGAGCACTGCTGCTTCGGGCTTTAGCTTTTTTTTTTTTCCGACTCCCGTTGCTTCTTCTTCTAATGATTTCTTCTGATAGTGAACAGTTGAATAACTTGTTGCTCTGTGTCCTGCATCGCTTGGAAAGGGAGGCAAAAAAACGTTGAGTGATTTTCTTTGTGTTTTTTTTTGTTTGGTCGAAAATTTGAATAATTATTTAAATAACAAACAACTGAAAGTGTCACGCTTGCATAGAATTTATTCCATGACGTCGGCATGATTTGTTTCAAGGGGATTGGGATAACAAAAATGGTTTCTTAGGGCAAAACAGTTTTAGCGGGGGGAAGAATAAAAAAGAATCAATGTTTCAAGATAGAAATATTAAAGTTAAACCGTTCATTATGGAGGGCGGTTGCAAATGCAACAATCACGCATACATCATAATACAGCTAAGAATACCGATGAGCTACAATAAAAAATGGGAAACCTATTATTTAAAATGCATGTGTTTTGTATGCGCATGTACAAATGTTTTTTTTTCATATTATTTCGACAGATGAACGAGCAGCAATGAAACCGTGATGTGCTGTATCGTCTTGATGCTCGCGTGAACTACAACGTGATAATTACCTCATCAACCACTTCGAACGAACTTAAAAAAATAAAGAATAAGAGTTGTAAGGAAGAGGAATTGGAGTGTGACGGAAAAAGTAGTTTGACTTAATCTATACACGATAGTTTAAAGAAGAAATATTTTTATTTGGTGTGTGCGCGGGAGGTTAAATAACTTTATTAGTGTTGATTCTGTTAGTGGACTGGTAAGAAAAAGAAGGATGCTTAGGACACTTAAAGATGTGGCTGAGGAGGTTATATGTTAATCGAACAAGCAGAAGTGATCTCAACTTTTCTGTAGGAAGAGTTCATCGTTTGATGCATAGGTATATTTAGTTTGTTTAGGAATCTGTAAGGTTATTCTTTATTTAGTGTAGGTTTGTTCACAAATATGATTGTGCCACTTATCGAGCACCGATGAACTTGGAAAGGCCGCCGTCCGTCGGATGGGACGTTAAGCCGTGGCCTCGTGTGCGGGAGAGCTATACCCTGTGCACGTTAAAGAACACGCTGGATGGCCCTGATGGGAGGCTACCATCTGTCTCCTAACAGCTGTTCCAGTGGGTCCCGTCCCGCAACCTTCTCTGAGTTTTCGAGGTCCATGTGACCTGGCCTTAGTTTCTCGTTAGAATACGGTACACATTGGCTGGACTGGTGTACTTCTGAGCGGGACTTTGGTGTGCAAAAAAATGCCGCTCAGAGGTAAAACAACCCAACCCAAAGCCACTTATCGAGTGTTGTAAAAAGCCTTATTTTATGCTTTGAGTGGAGATAGTAAGAATTATAGAGGAAACAACTTTTGTAGGAATAGTAAAAAGGTGTTATGTTCTTCTAAAGGTTTATTTTTATACTGATAAAGATTTGTGTTGGTTAAATTTAATTTATATAAATGTTTTCATTCATACTTTTGTAATACATTACATTATTTTAGAATTATTGTTACTAATTATTATTTTTGAACTCAGGCTCAGTTTTCATCCGTTTAAATTCATAACAATATTAGTGAATAAGAAAAAATTATATACTTCGAAAATAAGACGCAAACGAAATCAAGAATGCATTTTGCTAAAGAAATCATTTTTTTTTTGTATTTCACATTATTCAACATAAATTAATTTTTCTATAAAATATTTTAGGGAGGGGATATTTTCCTTCTTACCCCCAATCCCTCAACCCCCTGCAGACGCACATGGTAGATTCTCTGCTAACTGACAATAAACCATACGGTTTAATCGAAAAGGAGGCTAATGCAGAATTTCATTCCTTTGATCATATATATCATATATATAGATATAATGTCAATAACCATTTGTTCACACTCTGATTGCTCTGCAAGCTAAAACATTACAGAGAATTTCAGTAGTGAAACAAAGCATATTGTTATTAATATCATTCACTGCAACAACTGAAATTAAAAATAATAGAATAAAAAAAAGCTGTATTTCTCTATATGTCATAAAGAAGTCATATGCCTCGTTAGAATACGGTACACATTGGCTGGACTGGTTTACTTCTGAGCGGGACTTTTTTTACACATAATGAGCTAATTATCAGGTTATAATTATGCCAAGAGCTGAGAGTAGATTGGGAAAGGGTATTCACTGAAGAGGCGTTAGGAAACTGGATGGCCTTGACGGAAGGGTACCATCTGTCTCCCAACAGCTGTCCAGTGAGTCCACTTCTCCAAACCTTCTCTGAGCTCTCGCAGTCCTTATGACCTGCTCATTTAGCCCATTGTACAAAAACGTACCGTTCAGAGATAAAACAACCCAACCCAGAATACGAAACCACGGTTTAACGTCCCATCTGATGGATAGTGCCCTTTCCAAAAGCCCATCGGTGTTCCCTTTCTAACAGAGGGCAGACTAGGGATTTATCGGAGATATATCTTAAACGCTGGCCTTAAAATAGGATATATATCTTAAAATAAAATCTGTATAGGATATATTTAAAATAAAATTTTGTTATTAATATATCCTATATAGATTTATTTAAAATAAAATCTAAATAGGATATATATCTAAAATAGGATATATATCTAGGGATAGGCGGAGATATATCTTAAATGCTGGCCTAGCTAGGTCTCGAACCTGAGAACCACTGATTACGACCCTGGAGTGCTACCAAATGGCCCAACACTCTCTCGATTATACACTTAAGTATCGTTCAGAAATATAAAAACTGAACCCAATCTTCTCCCCTTCTGCAGTAAAGAATATATTTTGTCTTTGGAAATTACTGATATGAAAAACATGATTTTAAAACTCATACAGTAAATGTTTAATATATAAATAAGAAGAAATCCCCTCAAACAGCTGCTTGCCACAGAGGTCTGATAGGAGCCTGTCAGTTTACATACCATAGCAAAAGATCTGTGAGGATGGCAGGACCTCAGCAGAAAAACAACATGAATATCCATGCCTTACCGGGGCTCGAATCCAGGTCCCTTATGTACAAAAAATATTTGTTTTTGTCTACTAGTAAAGAACAGATACTTTCAAACTCTCGCTATTCATATATCACTGAAATATATTTTTCTCCCTCTAAAACATCGTCCCTATGAAAACAACTGCAAATTCAAATAAAAGATTCCCACTTGCGATGCAGTAAACAGAAACACGTGTCTAGCTGATTCGAGAAACATTCACAGATAACAAGCTGCATTTCCTGCAGTGAAGTCTTGACCAAAACGGTTTTTTTTCGCATGCATTCGCACGTGTTTGAAAGTTTTCTTGGAGTAAAAACTCACTTGTCTTGAGAACTTCCAGACTTCTGTTTTGCTTCGATATTTTTATTCTATTGAAGACCATCTTTCGACTGTTGGTTCGATTGTTTCATGCAATAGACAGTGAAGAGTACTAACGTTTTATATTATCGGATACGTCAAGAAAGAAAATATGAGCTACTTGGAAAAAATATATATCGAAAAAAGAAAAAAAAATATGAGTTTATTAGATTTTCTTTAGCCATTAAGGTATCGTTTCTGAAACTTTCATAATCTTACTTGGTTTCAGCAACTATTCATGTCAAAGAGTATCTTGGAATTTCGTTTTTTTCTAAAAGGATCAAGAGTTTCTTAAGTATAGACTATATTATACACACACACACACATGCATATATATGTATATATGCTCGAATCTAGAAAAAAATAAAGCGGGAGGTGGGGAAGGAGACGGGGTTTCCATCGTAATGAAATATTTTTCCTTTCGTTTTAGAAGTCTTTAAATCAATCTTAAAAATATGAGAAATGTGGACAAGTTTAATAATTTTTGTTGTCCATTACACTTACAGCCGTCCCATAGCCGAGTGGTTAGCACGATTGGCTACTGATCTAAGGGACCTGGGTGTCTGTGTCGTTTTTCTGCTGAGGGCCTGCCATCCTCTCAGACCTTCTACTATGGCATATAAACTGACAGGCTCCTGTCAGACCTCTGTGGCAAGCAGCTGCTTGAGTGGGTATTTATTTTTTTTTATTTTATTACACTTACTAGCATTCTCAACGAGCGGGAAGGCCCAATTCCACCCTTTAGATCTATCCCCTATATATATATATATACCCAACTTTTTGATATAATTGTATATATATATATCCAATTTTATCAAAGTTGGGTTGGTATGTTTTACTTCTGAGCTGCACTTTTGTGCACACACATCGGATAGGTAACAATGACCTTAAAGGTTCAGACTTGGGTAGGGACTGCCATTCTGATACGAATGGTGTCATGGACGTTGAGGACGAAAGAAGCAAACTCTTCCGATGCACTCTAGCAGAGGAGATTCACCTATTATTTATTATACGTACCCATTATTTAGGTAAAACCACAGATTCGCTGGTTTTTACACTCGTGCTTAGGTGTCACATGCTGTGACAAAGCTTCAGACATGCTGTGCCAAATGTCGTGTAGGAAGATGAAATAAGCGAATGCACTATAGTAGATGACCACATTTTTTATTTATTTGCATTCGCACAAATATGTACATAAGGGAATGTGCTCGATTCTGTGGACCTTAGAAGCATTCAAGATTTCTCAGAATGGCTTTAAGATATTCTTGTAGACTTTCTCCAATCAGCTTAATTTAATCTGAATGCTGCTTTACTATCACCGATCTGTTAGAGGATCTCCAAACCCATTGACTCACATCTGGACTTCATTTGATGCACTGCAACGATGACGCATTCATCGAATCATCCATTTCAGTTTTATTAGCATCTGACAATCCAATACTTCCTGAATAGTTAGATGCTATATTTTGCTCTTTATCTTTCATTTTGCAATTCTTCCATTTGCTGATAAATTTAAAAGTTCTATTCTTTCTAAATTCGACCGGCTCCTATTTTCCCACGGATCTTCCTGATAAATCTGCAATTACGCCAAGATATTTTCTTGAATCTTCTATTATGTCCTATCATTACTTTGTACTAAACATCTGTGATTTAATGTACCATATAATTCAACAAGATACTGTGCTTTACTACAGAAATAAACTTATTTGTCTTGTTCTTATTCTTTTCAACACTGAAATTATTACTACCATTAATATATCCTTTATTAATAGTTGGTGACCACTTAGGTCTATTTTTGTACTCCTTTCTACTTTTAATAAAATTTTCTCCAATCACTGTCTGAATATCAGAACCTTTTTCTGCTATATGAGCACCTTGGCTAGATATCTCTCTAACCTTAGCGTCATTTCGATCATTTAGACAAAATCGCATCCCTTCTCTCATCCTGCCTTCATCAGCAATTAACTGAACTTCTAACCTTTTCTCTTTATCAATAATCACAAATCTAATAGCCTAAGATCACGTCTATCTGGAAATCTCTCATCTACCTCCATCACAGTTACATCATCATTACTATTACCATAATTCTCAATATTTTTTTACATTTCTGATCTTAAGTAAATTCTTAGTTCTATTCTCATTTTCCATTACTTGTCTAATTTCCTCTGATTTATCTTTATGTAATATCTTCACACTATATGTGACTTCAGAAACATATCTACCAATTATATGATTATTATATATCATTTCATGATTAATATCTCCCAAGTTTTTAACGTAGACTTTAGGCTTTATTCTAATATTAGTTACCTTGTCTACCTGATAATTATTCTTTACATCACAGACATTTTATCTAACTGAAATTTATTCCTACTTTCAGAACTACACTTCTCTTCAATCTGAAAATCACACTCTACATCGATTGTTTACTTTATCTAACTGACAATGATCCTTATCTCAGAATCGATCAACAATTGAATTCTATCTTTAATTTCAGATTTACACATCAGATTCAGATTACACATAATGTGTTATCTTTAATCACAGATTTAGTTTCTTCTTTAGACTAACGTGCACACACTAATGAAAAAAATTCTTCTTTAGACTAAGGCGCATATATTAATGAAAACATTTCTTCTTTAGACTAACCTGCACATGTCAATGAAAACTTTTTCTTCTTTAGACTAACGCGCACATATTAATGAAAACGTTTCTTCTTTGGACTAAAGTTATCATATTAATGAAAACTTTTCTTTTTTAGACTAAGGCGCACATATTATGAAAAGTTTTCTTCTTTAGACTAACTCGCAAATACCAAAGAAAACGCTTTTTCTTTACACTAACGTGCACATATCAATGAAAATGTTTCTTTTTTAGGCAAACGCGCACAGACTTAAGGCAAATATCTTTCTTATTTCACACTAATTTCCGTACTATAACTGTATTCTCTTTGTTTTTTAAGATCATCGCGCGGGGCGGGGGTGGCTCAGTCGGTAGCGCGCCAGGCTCGTAATCTGCAGTTCCCAGGTTCGAGTCCCAGCTGGGTCAGCGTTGAGATTTATCTCCGCAAAATTCCCCGTCCTGCCCACGGTCAGTAGGGGACACCGATGGACTTGGAAAGGCCGCCGTCCGTCGGATGGGACGTTTAAGCCATGGCCCCGTGTGCGGGAGAACCATACCCTGTGCACGTTAAAGAACACGCTGGATGGCGTTGACGGGAGGCTATCATCTGTCTCCCAACAGCTGTTCCAGTGAGTCCCCTCCTCCAACCTTCTCTGAGCCTTCGGGGTCCATGTGACCTGGCCATTTAGCCCATGGTGTGCAATAAAGTGCCGCTCAGAGGTAAAACAACAACAACAAAAAAAAATATCATCGCGTTCGAACTCGGAGGTGACGTAATTCACACTCCGTGCTATATCTCAAGTGTCACGTAGTTCCGCAGTCTAGTTTTCATTGTTGCACGTGCCTTTTAATATATAAATACAAATATATGTAGGAAATTTTTTATGGATGGCAAACACTTCCCGGCCAAATTATTATGAATATTGCGTCCTGACCAAACTACCAGGAAACATATTAATGCATGTTAAATTTCTTATTGAAATTAGCATTCTATGTCACTACGATAGCCATGGTACGATATGTGTAAAGAGGCTGATCTGACTGACTTCGAAAAGGGGCTCATCTTGGAGCGCAATGGGCAGGAGAATCCGTAATGGAGATGATGGAACTCAGTGGAAAAATAATGGGCCATAATATCCCAAGTGAATAGTGAATGACAACGGTCTCAAAGAAAGTCCGTCAATCGTGGCAAATGCGGTAGATAAAAGGCTCTGACAAAGAGGGACAAGCGTTTGTTAGTACGGAATGTACGGCAAAACAGAGCAGCTCCAGTTCATCAGCTGAGAGAGATGATCGCTAGCAATACTTTAAAACCCATTTCAACGAGAACTATGAGCAGATAATTGAAAACTTTGATATTTGATAACTGTACAATGAGTCAGTTGGCGAAATATAAGATAGGTGTTCATAATAATTTAGCCATGCAGTAGTGTGTATGTATATATATTATATAAAAAAAATAAATAAATACCCCCTCAAGCAGCTGCTTGCCACAGAGGTCTGACAGGAGCCTGTCAGTTTACATGCCACAGAGGTCTGACAGGAGCCTGTCAGTTTACATGCCACAGAGGTCTGACAGGACCTCAGCAGAACAACAACCATGCCTTACCCGGGGCTCGAACCCAGGTCCCTTAGATCAGTAGCCAAGAGCGCTAACCACTCGGCCATGGGACGGGCCTTATATTATATACTGTGTGTGTGTATATATATATACATTTGGTGGATGGCTAGCATATAGGCACGATGAGGGGCATTGCCACTTGCCCCCATCCCCTACTAGGTATATCTCCCCCCCTCTCTGTTAGCATATATCTATTTATATGCATAACAACTGTATAATTAGATATATTTCTGGTTATTTTTTTTTTTCAAAATAAAAATTTGTGGTTATAATTTACGCCAGCAGTTTTGAAATCATTATTACTCTCATAATTAATAAATAGTAGTATCTAATTTACCTACCTTACGTTGTAAGGCCATTTTGTCTTTTGTTTCCTCTTGAATAAATTAGCTTAATGCTGGACAAAAGTCGTGTTTTGGGAATTTTAGCTAGATTCAATATTGCTCTCAATTCTGAAATTCCCGACTGCAAAATTAGACTTTACGATAAAAAAGTAAATACTACTTAATGAACAGTTTTTTGGGGAGCTGCTTAATATTGAGATTCGATGAAAGAACTGAGATTGCATAGAAAAGAATGCAGTTGTGTAGAAAAGAATATAGTGAAGAAAACATCGGGGAAAAATAAAACTTGCTAGCAACAAAGTTCTCGGTTCTATACACTACGCATCATCAGCGAAAAAAAAAAAGCTCTCTATTTACTTCGGGAAAAAG
Organism: Ryuthela nishihirai; assembly: GCA_038380435.1. Taxonomy (NCBI): domain Eukaryota; kingdom Metazoa; phylum Arthropoda; class Arachnida; order Araneae; family Heptathelidae; genus Ryuthela; species Ryuthela nishihirai. Next base: position 17,367,399 of record JAWZYU010000007.1, read on the forward strand.
GAAGCACTTTTAATTTTACAAAGACGTTATGAAGGAAAAAACGAACACATTGATTTTCACAACTTATCTATGATAACCAAGAAACAAGATTTTGGATTAAAAAAAAATACACGTGGCGATATGATGACACAAAAGGCGAATACATGGTTTCTTAAACTGCTGAAAACAGTTCGTGATAGAAATATACATAAAAAGCCAAATATTCTAGCAGAAAAAAAAAAAACGAAAAGTGTCGAAAGCTTGCGTACTCTCCCGTTCATAAACTGGGTAAGTGGAGCATGAAACGATTTTTAAATGTTCAGTCATCCCTTATTTTCATCGCTTTATTCAGCAAGGAAAGTTATTCTTTTCAAATTTTCTTTTTCTCCTGTGATGTTTTAATTAAACCATATGTGGAATTATGTCATACGCTTTGAGATGTCCGAAGATGAGAAAAGAAAACACGGAACAAGAAGTAAAATATCGTAGAGAAGAGGGGAAAAAATAAGAAGGGAAAAGATGAAGGCAATAAAGAAAACAGGGAGAGAAAAAAAAGATAACTTGGGAGGAAGTAAAGAGGATGATATTGAGATGAATGCGATGATGTTAAGAAGGTAATAAGTATTGTTTAAATTTGAGTGTTTTCACTTCTGAGCGCATTTTATTTTTATTTATTTATATATTTATTTATTTACTTATTGAACCCCCTGGACTAAATAACAGGTCACGAGGATCGCAATGGCTCAGTTTGGGAAGGAGATCCATTCACAGCTATTGGAAGACAGATGATAGCCTCCAGACGAGGCCATCTAGCTTGCCCTTTTCGCACCTAGTTGTTATTTTACTTATGAAAGGCATTTTTTGTGCACACAGTGAGCAAAATGACTATGTCATAAGGACCCAAGGACTCAGAGTTCTTTAGGGGAAGGGATTACTAGATAGCTGTTGGGAGACAGATGGAAGCCTCCCATCAAGCCCATCTAGCATTGGTTGTTTCACCTACGAGAGACACTTTTTTTGTACACAATGGGGTAAATTGCAGGTCACAAACACCCTAAGAACTAAGAGTTGGGTAGGCAAATGTGATGCAATGGACAGCTGTAATAGAGACGTAAAGAAAGCCTCACGTCAATCCCATCTGTCATGTCCTTTTTTTACCGAGTTGATGTGTTACTTCACAGTAGCACTTTTCTGCACACACACACAATGGGCTAAATGCCCAGGTCACAAGGTCCCCAAAGGCTCAGAATAGGGTAGAGGATGGTGACGCAATGGACAGCTGTCAGGAGATAGATTGAAACCTAGCATCATGACCCTGGCATGTCCTTTTCTAACCGAGTTGGTTGTTTTGCGTATGAGCAGCACTTTTCTGCACACAATGGACTAAATAGCCAAGTCACACCTCTGCACGTTAAAGAATCCCAAGGGTATGGGAAAATGTAATTTCGTTCTTAGAAGAGAAAGCTTGCTGTCAAGGCCACCCAGCCGCCCACCCAGCCAGGAAATTCTTAGAAGAGAAAGTTTGCTCTCAAGGCCACCCAGCATGTTGTGTAACTTGGACGTAAGGCTCTCCTGCACACTGAGTTATTGCTTAAATCCCCGTAGAAAGGAAGATAATTTTTCGAGCCCATCGAGGACTCCAACTACCTCTTTCTCACCGAGAAAAAATATGATATTTTCAAAGAAAACATGGAATTCGAAATCGGGTTGGGTTGTTTTACTTCTGAGAAGCACTTTTTTGCTCACAATGGGCTAAATGGCCGGGTCATAAGGACCCCGAAGGCTCAGAGAGTGTTGGAGGAGGGGACCCACTGGAACAGCTGTTGGGAGACAGATGGTAGCCTCCCGTCAAGACCATCCAACGTGTTCTTTAACATGCATAGGGTATGTCTCTCCCGCACACAAGGGCACGCTTTAACGTCCCATCCGACGGACGGCGCTCTTTCCAAGCCCATCGGTATCCCCTACTGACCGTGGGCAGGGCGGGAAGTTTTGCGGAGATAAAACTCAATGCTGAGCTAGTTGGGACTCGAACCTGGGAACTGCAGATTACGAGCCTGGCGCGCTACCGCCCCTCGAAACAGCAAACATCTGCTTTTGAACCTTGAGAACTACGATTGTTCCCTGAAATTGCTGTTGGAGTATTTCAACAAGCTTTTTAATTGATGTTCCTTAGTACATTTTCCGCATTTGTTGGGGCGGGGGTGGCTCAGTCGGTAGCGCGCCAGGCTCGTAATCTGTAGTTCCCAGGTTCGAGTCCCAGCTGGGTCAGCGTTGAGATTTATCTCCGCAAAATTCCCCGCCCTGCCCACGGTCAGTAGGGGACACCGATGGGCTTGGAAAGGCCGCCGTCCGTCGGATGGGACGTTAAGCCGTGGCCCCGTGTGCGGGAGAGCCATACCCTGTGCACGTTAAAGAACACGCTGGATGGCCTTGACGGGAGGCTACCATCTGTCTCCCAACAGCTGTTCCAGTGGGTCCCCTCCCCCAACCTTCTCTGAGCCTTCGGGGTCCATGTGACCTGGCCATTTAGCCCATGGTGTGCAAAAAAGTGCCGCTCAGAGGTAAAACAACCCAACCCAACCCGCATTTGTTAAATTTTGAAATTCATTTTTTTTTTCTGCACCACGGTGAAAAGATATTTGAGACTAATACAAAGATGACCAAGTGAAATTAACACACTTATTTCAAATCTCACCATTTTTTATGTTAATGAAATTTAGTGAGTTTGTGCTGCCGAATGAAAACCTCTTCCACCAGGAATTTCAGAATTTCAGTGTTTCTCGACTAATGCGACTGGGAGATATGACGGTTGAAAAAGGAAACTGAAATTTCTGCAATTTTCCTGGATTTTTTTAAATAAATGGCTCGGAGTCGCAAGTAATTTTGAATGATGAAATCAATTTCTTTTTGAAAATAGAAATTGAAATCTAGAATGGAAAATTATATATTTAATTTAAGATTTCTAGTATTAAAACGTTTCAAAATTTTAAATTTGGCCATGAATATCTCCAAACCGTTAAATACTTTAGAGCAATGGTTCTCAAACTTTTTGTGCTTCACGTACCCCCTGGAAATGTGTATGTAACTGGCGTACTCCTTATACAGATAGATAAAACTATAGTTACTGATCTAAAGGACCTTGGTTCGAGCCCCGAGTAAGGCATGGATGTTCTTGTCGTTTTTCTGCTGAGGTCCTGCCATCCTCACAGACCTTCTACTCTGGCATATAAACTGACAGGCTCCTGTCAGACCTCTGTGGGAAGCAGTTGCTTGAGGGGGTATTTATTTTATTTTTATTTATTTATTTATTAATAGTATAACAATGGGAATTATACATTAAATTTTGTATTCATAAATTACATATATCGATAAACACAAAAAATGACATTTTTGCACAGCAGTGTTGCCAACTTAGCGACTTTGTTACTAGATCTATCGACTTTTGAGCTCTCACGGCGTACCCCACGTTCAGAACCCCTGCCTTAGAGAATAGAGTATTGAAACACTCCTTATACAAACATCTCAGGAAATTTTCATCTTGGGACTTGAATTAAGAGCTTTTTAAATGTCTCAGTTCATGGAAATCTTTACTAAGGGTCGTTATTTGAATAACTTTTGGTACACTTCTAATAATAGTAAGGAAAAAGAAAAGACAGAGATGCTTTCTTACTTAGTAGTTCTCAATTTAAAATCGTTCAATTGTATTGAAAAAAATGCCAAATAGAGACTGCAAAATTTTATCTATTAAGTAAAATTACCTCTGACGCTTTCCACAAAGGCCTGAAAATTTAGTACGTCATATAGAAGATCTGTAAGGACGGCGAGACCTCAGCAGAAAGACATCACAAGTATAGATAGATGCATACTTTATCGAATCTGGAACCCATGTCTCTTGCATTAGTAGCTAACTGCGTTAGTTACTAATACCACTCAGCTACTACGATTAAGCTGTTTTAAACTTTCTAAACTCAAACTTTATTAATGTTTAAAATGCTCGAAGTGGTGTCATTTAAATGGACATGGATCAAACTGTAAAATAATATATCACCAAGATGTGATATAAGCTAAATTTCAATGTTAACGACTTTTTGCTCGCATGGGATCAATCTTGGAATTTTTGCTGAGTGGGTTGGTTGTTTTACCTCTGAGCGTACTTTGCGCACAATGGGCTAAATGGTCAAGTTAGAAAGACCCCGAGAGCTCAGGGAAGATTGAGAAGGGGACCCATTGGACAGCTGTTGGGAGACAGATGGTAGCCTGCCATCAAGGCCATCCAGCATGTTTTTAAACGTGCACAGGACATGACTCTGTAGCACACAGGGCAACAGCTTTACATTCCTTACGAGGGGCGGGGGTAGCTCAGTCGGTAGCGCGCCAGGCTCGTAATCTGTAGTTTTCAAGTTCGAGTCCCAGCTGGGTCAGCGTTGAGATTTATCTCCGCAAAATTCCCTGCCCACAGTCAGTAGGGAACACCTATGGGCTTGGAAAGGCCGCCGTCCGTCGGATGGGACGTTACGCCGTGGCCCCGTGTGCGGGAGAGCCATACCCTGTGCACGTTAAAGAACACACTGGATGGCCTTGAAGGGAGGCTACCATCTGTCACCCAACAGCTGTTCCAGTGGGTCCCCTCCCCCAACCTTCTCTGAGTCTTCGGGGTCCATGTGACCTGGCCATTTAGCCCATGGTGTGCAAAAAAGTGCAGTTCAGAGGTAAAACAACCCAACCCATCCCTTACGACCGAGGGCAGAGCGAGGGTTTTGAGGAGATAAATGTCAACTTTGGCCCAGCTGGAACTGGAACCTGGGAACTTCGGATTATGTGCCTGCCATGCTATCGAATGAGCCCTCCTGTTGAGTGGCAATTCCATGTCCCCTCACATGGCCAACATAGAAAAGAAACATCCATATCTATAACTTACGCGGGATTCGAAACCAGGTCTCTTTTATTCATAGTCAAACCATTAACCATCCCGCTACCTTAATGGATAAAAAACAATTTGTGCTTCATTGTGAATGGAATTGTAACCCACACCCTTCTGTTATCATATCATGTGCTCTGACTCTTAACCTATCTAGCAACTTTAAAAAATAAAATATAACTAGAAATTGCGATATGTTGTTGAGTATTCCTTCCTCCTATGTTTAAAGGCAAATCATAACTATTAGTTGAAATCTCTTGATAATCGGACTCTACCCTCAAACATCGAATTTCTAGCTTAAAAGATCGTTTACTATAATTGTTTAAGATTTGTTCACTTTCAAAATTCAGTGACCTCTAAGGATGACAATTAAAACTACTGGAAGATTGGAAAAATGTGAAATATAATGTTTCATTAGTACCTATCCGATTCAAAAATAATTTTTCATTTATCCCTTAAAACAAAAGTTGCGTTTCTTTATTCGTGAATATTTCTACCTCTTCTCTGCTCTTAATCGTCCCGGTGGTCTTTAGCTACTCCTCTAAGGGACGTTCCCTTGATAAATCTTCTTTATCATGTGTATAGTCCAATCAAGCTTCGATGTTGATGAAGGGTTGTAGGGCAGCATCTCACAGCTTCTGTTTTACTAGGGTAAGTATTGATTCCTAATGTAGTGATGACATAACCAAGGTAATGGACTTCTTGTTTGAACATCTTACTCGTAATCTGTCCCAGTTTTATCTTGGTTACTTAGAGATTCTCAAACACTTGACGAAGGTTTTCAAATGCAGCAGAAAAGCAATGCTAACGTTTTTGGCCTAGCAACTATTTAGCTTTGTTCCAAACATGAATATTATTATGATTTTAAAATTTTACAGGTAAAAGGTTTACAGTAAAAGAATTTTTAGGTTTAAAAAAATAATTTTAGATCATTCGATAATATAATCTTAATAAATAAAATTTTTAATATTTTTATTTTTGGTAAAAAGGCAATAAAACAGGAAATAATAATCTGCAAAGCAAAATGTGCACTTTGAAAGGTAGTGAGAAGATCAGAATTACGGCCGGCTGCTAAGAGTGGCGCTGTAAGTTATTGTACATCGATTGCTAATACTATAACAATAAATTTGATCACGCATTATCTTCATCATCAGTCAAAAAATATTTCTTCTGGATGTGTTCAAATCTTTCGATCCTCTCCTCCAAATGGCAAGATTGGATACTGCCAAGAAACTGATTTTTTTATGCTACATAACAATATAACGAAACTTTTAAATCCTATGGAAGTGATTCGCATCTTGCAGAAATTGGATTGCTTCATTTTGTAGCAAACTTTGCGTTCATTTAGCTCCTCTTGTCGAAATAAACTGTGAAGACTTAGTTCGAAGATGATTTCTTTCTCTAAGTCGAATAAACAGTACAATCCAGCAGAATATGGATCACTGTTTCTTTTACTCTGCTCATCTCACAATTACGGGAAAGAAGCTTTCTCATCTTGAAAAACGAGTCGTTCAAGAGTGTTCCAACCTGTTCTGAGTCTGGTGAAGCACACAAACTTTATTCTTGAAAGGTGCAGATAATTTATGGAAGGATCTTGTTTTCTATTAATTATCGATGATTGGTCTTTCTTTCAGAGATGGCTTGGAAGTGATACAGAAAGCTCTCTTTAGTTTTTCTTTATTTAGCTTAGAAACATAAATTCCCAAATTGTAACTGAAGGTATTTTTCATTGTTGAGATGACTTTGATACGTTTTGGAAAATTCCGTTATTTTTGAATTGATATGAGTCTCCGTGTAGAAATGACAAAGAAGAACTACTATCTGGAAGCAAAACAAATTTAAACTCTGGCTTTTCAAAACACCATTTTAGAGCCATTTCAATTGCAATTAACTCAGTAGTCGTAAAGTCTGCAGCATTATGCAGTATGATAGCTTCAAAGTGAAGCATTTCTGAGACCCAGAAAGCCGCTCCATCTCTTTGCGTTAACGTTTGAAAAGATCGGTCAGAGAAAATCTTATTATGATTTTCATATTTATTTCCTATGAGCTCCTGAGCAATACATTTTTGAATTGAGTTTTTAATTCTTTTATAGATGTAAAATCTGGAATGGAGACAAAGCGAATTGTTGAAAAATCCAAGATTATTCACTAAGTTTCTCTACCTCATAACCTTGTATTGAAATCAAGTCTAGAGAGGGGGATGTAGGCAGATTGAAGTAGCTGCATCACTGATCTTCTCTCCTTATCCAAAAAAGATATTATTGGTCACTCTATGGTATTCTTGTTTGAAGAGCAATCTTGAAAAGTGTGAAAAGAGCACATAAGGTTTTATGATGGAAAGAAGAGGAACGTTAGCCTCAGCATTGATAGAACTAGATGGACAAAGACTTAACTTGCACAGTCAAATTCTTAGAGTTTGATTTTGAATAGTTTCTAACTGTTTAACAAGAGAAGAGCTGGCACTATCCAGCAGAAAACCCCCATATTCTAATCTTGATCTTAAAATTGATCTGTAAAGATGGGTATCTGTAAAGATGATCCATTCTTTCTGGACCCAATACATCTTAACATGTTAATAATAGATTTAGAAGTGGAGATCAGTAGACGAATATCGGAGTTCCATTTCAGTTCAGAGTCCAGTAGGATACCTAAATAACAGTGTCCTTTCTCAAATATTCAGCGAACTTATAATTTATAGAAATATATGGAAATCGTCGATGGCTACAAAATCCATTACAAGAGTCTTTTCTTTAGATATTTACAGTCCCTATGAGTCAAAATATTTAAGTCTTGTTAAAAACCATTTGTAACACCAACTGGATTCTGGATATGCTTCTGCCAGTGAATCAAACAACAATGTCATCTGCATAGAGAGAACTCTCACATTTTTTGGTAGAATATCAGGGATCGTGTAAAACAGATTGAAGGGTATTGGACTAAGTACCCCTCCTTGTGGAAGGCCATTCTCTAAAGACTATAGAGCAGAAGTTGTATTCTAATTTGACAATAATTTTTCTGTTGGCTAACAAATGACTTAAGTGTGCAAACACGCTTCCTGTAATTTTCATTTTTAAAATTTTATATAGTAGTCCTCTGATCCACACTGAATCATACGCTTTTTTCAAGTCGAGAAATATAGCTCTATAATAAGAATAATCTTTATTTTATTCCGCCAGTCAGTACAATATACATTTACATGGCTTAAATATCTAATAACAATTGATACATACACGAAAAATATCGAGAAGTGAAATAGCTGAGAAATATCAATTGCATTAGAAAACGGAAATAACAATCATTTTAAAATATTAGTGATTAATAGGAAAGGCGAAACAAAAAAGGAGAGCATAGTAAGCTGACGCTTATTTTTGGTTAATGCTCCCTATTTCCTTTAAAGTTCAATTATGACAACAGTAATGTATATAATAATTCAAAGAGTACAATAATTCAATAGTTAAAAGATTAAATGTTTATGAGGCATATTATACTGATACATAGAAGAAGGTTTCAGTGCTATGTAAGAAGAAACGTTCTACATTTGATTTCAAATAATTTCAAAGATTTTGTATTTTTAACATCATCTGGAAGTTCAGACCAAATTTTTACTGTATTATATTTGATAGATCTCATTTGACAATCGACACATGGCTATACTCAGATTCTGTCTATGACGTGTTTCATAATTGTGAAAATTCGAAAGACTCTGAAAATAGTCTTTAAATCTATCCTAATTTGGATAGATTAATTCATTGTAAATTGAATAGATCAATCTCATTGTAATCGAATGTACAAAATTTCCTGATATCAGTTTGCAATTATTATAGACATTGAGAATTTTAACTTCAGAAAATAAATGTGCCACAGGATCTTAATACTGTAGTAGTGTTTCAAGTTTTCGTTCCTGCTTGTACATCTGGGACTAAATCAATGACGTTGTCTATTAAGTTCCAACCTCTTCCGAAACCAGATACTGAATAATGAGGATATTTATGTGATTCTATGATCCTGCATTTATTTAATAATAATAGTTTATTCAGAAGTATAGCTGTCACTACAAGTGATTATTACAACAGAATACAATACGGGAAAAGGAAACGAAAAAACTCAAAATAGAAAAAAAATGAAATAGTTTTCATTTAGAAACAAGGACCATGTCAGAACGTCCAGATTCTATTAGTACTAATGTGTGGAATTTGGTAAGATTTGAAATTTTCTGAAAGTACAGCATGATATTTTTATATACATTATCTGAGAACGTTTTCAAAATCAGTCATATTTAGAACATTAATAAGTAAGGTTTTTTGAAAAATGCTGGATTTTTTCCGTGTTCTCATTTCAAAACTTAACATATTAAACAATTTTAGTGCAAGGTAGAGAAAATATCTTTGAAAATTGTGCTTTTTGGCTAGAGGCACTTCAAATAGTAAATACTATTGTCTTATTTTACAACGAACGACTTTTTTAAGGTAACCATTGTTTGTTGTTTGATACAAGAACGGTATAATTTTAAATATATAAATTTGCCTTAAATCAGCTAACTGATGAAGTGTAAACCCTCGATTTGTAAACCTAACCTGAAACACAAACTGAATATCTTTTAGATAAGTTATTCAAATTGTGGTAAATAATTTCTCCAACTAGTGATTCTATACTGTAAACTAGAATATACACAAGTGTAATATAAAACTATTAAGAATCCTTTAGGGACTACATTTTTTACATAATATATAAAACAAATGTAAGTGTCAATTTAGCTATTTAGCGTAACTTTTCCGTTTCAAACTAGAATTAATATCAACACCAAGGTAATTAAATATATTCGTCTCGTTTAATTTCAGAACACCAACATCTATCTAATCATAGTACAATTAAACAGTGATTTTGATGAATGAATAAACAGTAGACATTGATGCTAAACTATATTTGTGTATTTCGTAATTAAAAAAATATGAATTAATTTTTTATGTGTTTAAAATTAAATTTTTCAAATTTAAACGTTCATGTATTTAAGCAGGTCATTATCCATAGAAGATTTTAGATTTGACATGTTTTCACTGGAATACACAATTCTGTTGCCATCAGCATAACACAGAAATGAACCATTTAAATTTATCTCACAAAGATCATTAATAAGAATCAAAGATAAAATTGAACCCAAAATTGAGCCCTGAGGGACTCCTTGTTTTACTTTCAAAAATTATATTGATGTCCATTAATTTCAACTGCTTGTATTCTATTACAAAGATATGTTCTAAACCAATTAAGTGCATGATATCTGATTCTATAATGAGATAGTTTATATCATAATAGAATAATAAAGAATTATTAACAGTGACAAATGCTTATCTTACATACAAAAATATTTCTGCAGTTTTTTTACTGGCATCAACAATTTTGTAAATCTTTTGTGTAAATTTTTATATATACTCTTCAGTTTTTTATATCCTAGGAGTACAAATTGTTTCTTAGGAAAAAAAATGGCTTTTATTAAAAAACTTAAAGTATATGTTTTGTAATCTTTTCAATAACTTTAAAAAGACTAAGTGAAATGGAAATAGGCCTGTAGTTACTAACCAAATTCTTGTCACTTGATTTATTAAATAGGTGAAACAGTGGATGATTTTAATTTATCATAAAATAATCCATTTTCTATAGAAATATTAATGATTTTTATGAGACTTGGAAAATTATATTTAGAAATGATCTTAAGCATTTCACCTATGCTTCCATCAAAACCTGGACCTTTATCATTTTCCAGAGTTGAATAATTCTACCTACTTCAGTTTCATTTCAACTTTCTAAATACGTGGAATTTTGGAGGCAGATGAAATCCTTTGGAAAGTATGAATAAATTGTTTCATCAATATTAAATGCACCAGAAGTTGTCTCAGTAAAAATTTCATTAATATCTTAAACTAATTCCGTTATGTTGTGTTTTCCTATTAAACTCTTTACATAATTCCATTGTTTTTTGCTACTTTTATCAAATTTGTAAAAAATATTTTTATGATAATCCTATTTTGCTTTATTGATTTTCAGTTTCAGCATCTACAGTATTCTTTATATTCTCTTTCTATAGAAATAATACCAGGATACCTTTTACAAAATTTATATAAATTTTCTATTTTGTTTATCGATGCAATGATTTCATTAGTAATCCATTTTTTTGCCTTTCTGTTCTTGGACCTTAAAGTGGACTCAAAAGAATTACGTTGAGTTACCATTTTGCCAACATTTGTCATAGACTTTGTTTTGATCTCTGTCAATGTAATCAAGTTTGTCAAAAGATAAATTCTTAACACATCATCATCATCATCATCATCATCATCATCATCATCATCATCATCATCATCATCATCATCATCATCATCATCATCATCAAGCAGCCAAGGGCTACGGAGGTTCAACCAGACCGTGCAATTTAGTTCTCCAAGCAATGCCTGTCCTGAGCTACATCTGCTGCATCCGGCCACATATTCCTCAAACATATCCCCTAACATATTCCTCAAACATATCGCCTAACATATTCCTCAAACATATCCCCTAACATATTCCTCAAACAATAAAAGATTTAATTTCTTTCTTCAGTTAGTATTTCACTGTGGTTTATGAACAGTTACTACGTTTATGCTGGAAATCTGTAGATTCACAATAATAGGGTAGGGGTCAGTAAAGTGTGAATGAATGACTGATACATGTAGTCAGGAATATGACTGGGATTTACTCTCGCACAGACATGATCTAGGCAGTTAATAGCATTATTACATTCCCTTGTTGGGGAGTTAACACACTGTTTGGAACTAAATTCATTCATGACATTTAAAAGCTCATTGACATCGTTTGTAGCTTATGGCAGATCAATATTAACGTTTCCAATAAGGTAAACACTTTCCTATGAAATCCCTTTTAAATTTTGTTCAAATTCATCACAGAAAATATTGATACTGTAATCACGAGATCTACTGTATATAATAGTAATACAGATAAATCAAATATATGACAATATATATGCAATCCTTCTGAGCTAAAGAAATCAAACTTCAATGATATAAAATCTAATTTATTTTCTTTAACATATGCTAAAACACCATTTTACAAAAATACCATTATACTAAAATACATTAAAATATTCCCGCATTCATGATGTCATCAAAATTGTTGTCATGACTTAACTATTGTAGTAACCTTGGTTCGAACACAGAGTAATAGACAAAGAGGTTATCTCCCTCAAAGAGGTTATCTCCCACAAAGAGGTTATCTCCCACAAAGAGGTATATCCCACAAAGAGGTTATATCCCACAAAGAGGTTATCTCCCACTGTTTGGTGCGCCGCAAACGGAAGGACACAAAACTAATTGACATGTCGTAATCCTGTTTATGAAATGCAACAATCCATGCAATTTAAAAATAATACGATAAAAATTAATTTAGTATGACTGTATAGAAAAAACATGGAATAATTTAAAATTAATTAGTAGCTTTTAAAAGAAATAGTTGTAGAATTTTAAAATAATAAACTATGTAAACTTTTTGATCAAATTCTTTCGTACATTTATGCCAAATTTATCTGTATGGGAATTAAAGGGCATTCACGGTTAAGCACGTTTCGTGAATGCTAGTTGGTTGCTTACACATTGGTACCCTGCTAATGAGAATTAGCATTGCAGGAATCTTACTTTTAGAGGTATAGGGAGATTACCATCTGATAAGGTTTATTTCCTTGCTTTTGTTTTCTGCTGAGTTCGTGCCATCATCAGATATGTTTATTCTCTATGGACATATCTGATATTATACCTATCTATGGACATATCTGATATTATACCTATCTATGGACATATCTGATATTATACCTATCTATGGACATATCTGATATTATACCTATCTATGGACATATCTGATATTATACCTATCTATGGACATATCTGATATTATACCTATCTATGGACATATCTGATATTATACCTATCTATGGACATATCTGATATTATACCTATCTATGGACATATCTGATATTATACCTATCTATGATATTATACCAGTCTATGGACATATCCTCTATTATACCGTCATATCTCTGTGGTCAGAGTATTTTATTAATTCTTGTTTTTGACCTTTCAAGAATATTATCAATATATCTCTATGTTGTATTTTCATTAAATATTAATGAATAATGAATGATTATTAATGCATTAACAGCAACACACTCAAACTAAGTTTAACCGTCATTGTCTGGAATTGCACTTAAAGTTGTCGCAAGGCAAAACTTTTAAAATCTTGCCATTATCTACTCACAGTTCAGAAGGGAAGAGTCTTCAAAATATCTCCCAACAGCGATGAGCTGCTGAAAGAGGGAAATGTTATAACTTTTCTTAAAATACAAAATTTCAACTCCGTAATGAACAAGAGAGTGGATTAAATTGTTGTAAAGTCCATTAAAATTACAATGAAGCAAATTGGTGCAACCAAATGCATTTTTCGCACTGCAGGACATTGGAGTTCCATTAAGCCTAAACTGAAAATTCATTTTAGTTGCCTTTTGAAGGAATTCTATTCGTTATTCCTTGGATAAAAGCTTCGTGTTTCAGAAAATTAATAAAGCCATTTCTTACAATGCCTGGAGTGAGCTCCCCCCCCCCGCCCCCCACGAAAGAAAAAGACAAAAAAAAAAGACAGACAGCGTCAAAAATTAAATATTTTTAATTATCTCTGGTTGTAAAAGGCGACGTTCTTTTCCTCAATAATTAAGGAAAAGCGTTTGCAATTCTTGCTTGTTGGAATTTTATAATTTTTCTCTTTTCAATGATTTTGTGCTTAAAGAATTATGGGGGAAAAAAAGCTACTAGTTTGAAGAAATGAAAGGGGTTTGTTAAAACAACGCCTAAAGATATTTCAGAAGAATGAGTAAAGCATCTTGTGCGTAATTTGCTTTTAATATTTGATAACTCGAATGCATTTAAAAATGCCAAGAGAGAATTCTCTAAATGAAGTTTGGAACATTGCCCAGAATATTTTTTATGACAGTTACGAAGGAAACAAGGATCAAATGATTATGCTTGGGTTATTTAAGTAATTCTGGAGCTTTTATAATGTATTAATATGTGCCAGGAAATTCTTTGGAATTTTCACACTTGGAAAACACCTTGGTAAAATGTAGTAGTGGTTTTCTCAGTCTGTAGAGGAACAGATCGCATCTTTCATTCCCAGGTTCGTGTCCTTTATATACTGTCGCTCAAAAAAGTATCCGAACACTACGGTTGATTACGAAATTCAGAAAAAATATCTGGCAACCATTTTTTTAGAAATTAGTGATCTGGCAACCTCGGTGTCACGTGACACGAAGGTTGCCAGATCACTAATTTCTAAAAAAATGGTTGCCAGATATTTTTCTGAATTTTGTAATCAACCGTAGTGTTCGGATACTTTTTTGAGCGACTGTACAAGACCGTCTTTTGTCAGATGGGAATTGATCCAGTCCTGTTGGACCCCAGTCTGTGAACGTGCTCTGTTTGTTTGTCCGTGGGTTGGATAGATAGATGCAAGTGAAGGAAGATCGACAAGATGGACAGACAAATTAAACGGATAGATAGATGGACGGGCGGAAGAACAGGCAGGATGGATAGACTGATGGACAGATGGAAAAAGACAGTCAGGAAAGACGGAGAAACAGGATGGACAGACAAGAAAGATGGATGAAAGACACAAGCAAGCGAATGGACAGTCGCAGGGAGAGAGAAGCCGGTAAACAGAAAGGCAGGCAAAAAGACTGACGTCTTTATAAAAACCCATTTGTTCGAGTTCAAAGATCCTTAAAATGTACCTTAATCAAAAAAACTTCTTTATCCATTTTTCATTTCAGGATCACGATTTCTACTCCATACTTTGTATCAGAATGTGGAAAAAAATACGGTTTTAAAAGAGAACAAAAAAAAATTATTTTGTCGAATAAAGGATTTCATGCTCCATTCTATCGGAGATATATTTTTTCGTGTGTGAAGAGCCATTTCTATCTGCTCGCTATTCCTGTCGCCATTTGAGGCCTCGAAAATAGTGACGTACCCAGTGCACGACGGAGCGGCTCGGCAACGGAAGATCGGAGGCACGATGATTTGTAGCTAATGCATCCTCTGCTTCATCCCGTCATCACACCCGAAATCTGACGGATGCGAGCAGCGTTTGCTTCTTCCGGTCCCGTGATCACGAGGACATCACCATCTTACCTGTGATAAGATAGCAGGAAGGCAATTTTCGTTTTTCGTCGAAGTAGGCTCCTTATTCAAAGGTCATTGATCTCTTTCAGCGATGCATTTTACATAATCTCTGATCTGTCGAGATCACTTTTTCGTGCACCAAGGCAATGAATTGCCATATAGCTTATTCCGAAAGTTTAATGTGCATAAAAGATAGCTGTCTGTGGATATTATGTATAAATGCGACCGGGGGTGGCCACAAGGTTGCAGATTCGAGCTTCTAGTTGAAAGGGTTAGAATTCTCTTTATGTGCGAATGCGCACTAGGAGTGACGCAGTGGTGTGAAATTTGGGCTTCACGCTGGTAGAAGTTGAAATATGTTTCTGGATTTGTTTTTTCCTTTGGACAGTGGACTCTCGATTATCCGGAATCGGTTAACAGGAATTTTGAAGAAATAATACATCCGCGGAAATATAAGGAATACGAGAAAGCTGCTGATAAAATATGATGCGACTGTGTAAGGTTTCTCTCAGCACAATGCTTTCAGCACAATTTGTCCAAAAAAGCGAGGGGCGGGGGTGGCTCAGTCGGTAGCGCGCCCGGTTCGTAATCTGTAGTTCCCAGGTTCGAGTCCCAGCTGGGTCATCGTTGAGATTTATCTCCGCAATAATTCCCCGCCCTGCCCACGGTCAGTAGGGGACACCGATGGGCTTGGAAAGGCCGCCGTCCGTCGAATGGGACGTTAAGCCGTGGCCCCGTGTGCAGGAGGAGAGCCATACCCTGTGCACGTTAAAGAACACGCTGGATGGCCTTGACGGGAGGCTACCATCTGTCTCCCAACAGCTGTTCCAGTGGGTCCCCTCCCCCAACCTTCTCTGAGCCTACGGGGTCCCTGTGACCTGGCCATTTAGCCCATGGTGTGCAAAAAAGTGCCGCTCAGAGGTAAAACAACCCAACTCCAGTGGCCTTTCCAATTACATCGTGTCCCTTACTGGCCGAGGGCAGGGTAGGGATTTTGCAGAGATAAATATGAAAGCTGGCCAGGCGGGATTGTTACGAAATGAGATGAGCAGCCAGGATGACTGCCTGGCAGTCTGAAAGAAGGGGAGGAGAGGGCAAGGCCACCTTGTCCCGCCAGATCCGGCCCTGATCTTGCAATTTAAATAGTCATTGGATATCAGAGGCTGTTATTAAGTTCATTCTAAACACTTTTCGCTTAGTGAGTATTATCGGAGCACTCGGGCGAAAGGAAGCCGTTCGTCAGATGGGATATTAGGCCGTGGTTCGTGTGCAGGAGAACCCATGTCGTATACATGTTAGATAACACACTAGATGGATTTGATAACACACTAGATGGCCTTGATGCGAGGCTCCATCTATTTCCAAACTCTCTCAACTGTACAAGGAATCTCCATTCCCACACCAGCTCTGAGATCTTGGGGTCTTTGTGAATCAGTCATTGATCTAACCGGTGACCTAACCACCTTCCTCTGGGTTGGGTTGTTTTACCTCTGAGCGGCACTTTTTTGCACACTATGGCTAAATGGCCAGGTCACATGGACCCCGAAGGCTCGGAGAAGGTTGGGGGAGGGGACCCACTGGAACAGCTGTTGGGAGACAGATGGTAGCCTCCCGTCAAGGCCATCCAGCGTGTTCTTTAACGTCCACAGGGTATGGCTCTCCCGCACACGGGGCCACGGCTTAACGTCCCATCCTACGGACGGCGGCCTTTCCAAGCCCATCGGTGTGCCCTACTGACCGTGGACAGGGCGGGGAATTTTGCGGAGATAAATCTCAACGCTGACCCAGCTGGGACTCGAACCTGGGAACTACAGATTACGAGCCTGGCGCGCTACCGACTGAGCCACCCCCGCCCCCCACCTTCCTCTGTACCCTGCCATGTGTAGTGGGTCTTTGATCAGTAATCGCAATTGTTATTAGTTGACTGGTTCGAATCCGAATTAGTAATCATTTGGCATTCGCCTCCCATTTTGTCGTCCTTGAGAAAAACAATTCCAAAGGGGTTCGGTAAAGACCGTTGTCATATTATGGTGGAATGTTAAACAGTGGCTCGTGTTCAGGAGAGAAATGCACTATACGCTTTAAAGAACACGCTAAATTATCTTGATGGGAAGCTTCCTTTATTTTCTATTGTACACTCTGGGAGTCCTTGTGAGCTTGTCATTAATCCTTTGTGTGTCAAAAAATTGTCGCTGAGAGGCAATAAAACTCATCCCATTTCGTAACAATCCCGCCTGGCCAGCATTGAGATTTATCTCAGCAAAATCCTTACCCTTGCCTCGGTCAGTAGGGACACGATGTACCTTGAAAGACCACCGTCCGTCGGATGGTATATTAAGCCGTGGTTTCGTGTTTAGGAGAGAGCCATAAACTGTGTACGTTAAAGAACACGCTGAATGGTCTTGACGGAAGGCTACTGTGTCTCCCAACAATTGCCCAGTGGGTTCCCTCCCCAAATATTCTCTGAGCCCTTGGGTCCTTGTGATCTGGCCTTAGTCCATTTTGTGCAAAAATTGCTGCGCTTAGAAATAAAACAACCCAATCCAACCAATTTCGTAACAGTTGTCCAGTCTTTTCATCACCTCCTTATGAGCCCTTGGATGTTTGTGACCCCATTATTTAGCCCACTGTGGGCAAAAATTGTCTCTCATTGTTGAAACAACCCAACATTTATGAAGATA
The DNA here is from genome assembly GCA_038380435.1 of Ryuthela nishihirai. NCBI lineage: Eukaryota > Metazoa > Arthropoda > Arachnida > Araneae > Heptathelidae > Ryuthela > Ryuthela nishihirai. The sequence goes on from JAWZYU010000007.1 coordinate 17,385,188, forward strand.
ATTCCCTATTTCTAGCTCGTTTTAAAATAAAAAGTCCTAAAAAGTTAATGTGTTCAGAAAAAAAGCTAATGTTTTCAAAATAAATAAAGAAAGAAAGAAAAGGAATCTAATGTTTTGAATCTAATCTTTTTTTTTTTAATTCTTTTTTTTTCTAATTTTTTTCTTTGTGGTTTGTCTGTCTGTAGACATTTAGCGTTTTGCTTTCATTGATGAATTAAAAATTATTTTGAGTTGGTAGGAGTATGGATTACTGTAATATTAGGATTTATATTTTCCAGATCTCCCAATAACTTTAATAGTGTCCCCTAACGGCTTTGGGTTGGGTTGTTTTACCTCTGAGCGGCACTTTTTTTGCACACCATGGGCTAAATGGCCAGGTTACATGGACCCCGAAGGCTCAGAGAAGGTTGGGGACTCACTGGAACAGCTGTTGGGAGACAGATGGTAGCCTCCCGTCAAGGCGATCCAGCGTGTTCTTTAACGTGCACAGGGTATGGCTCTCCCGCACACGGGACCACGGCTTAACGTCCCATCCGACGGACGGCGGCCTTTCCAAGCCCATCGGTGTCCCCTACTGACCGTGGGCAGGGCGGGGAATTTGCGGAGATAAATCTCAACGCTGACCAAGCTGGGATTCGAACCTGGGAACTACAGATTACGAGCCTGGCGCGCTACCGACTGAGCCACCCCCTAACGGCTGAAAAATGGGAAAATGAAATATATAAACGATATTTGAAACGATATATGTACGCAGGAAACGTAATATTTTGGTGGTAAAACGTAACGGTCCAGAGATTTATATTTAGCAATAATCCCTTGGCGCCCTTACCTCCAGGGAGGGTAAAAAAACACAATTTTTTAAAGAAATAAAAGAAAAGTTATTTTTTTTATTTATAGCAATAAAATTTTAATATTGGGATTTTTTTCAAATCATCCATTAGTTCGAATTTTTACTGTTACGAAAATGAAAATTTTAATAGAAAAATTAATACCTGAATTCTCTAGAGCAGGGATTCTCAACGTGGGGGTACGCCGTATGAGCTCAAAAGTCGCTAGATCTAGTAATAAAGTCGCTAAGTTGGCAACATTGCTGTGCAAAAATGTCATTTTTTGTGTTTATCGACATATGTAATTTATGGATACAAAATTTTTTGTGTGTATATATAAATATGTTTTATTTTATTCCCATTGTTATACTATAACTATAATTTTATCTATCTATACAAGGGATACGCCAGTTACATACACATTTCCAGGTGGTACGTGAAGCATAAATGGTTGAGAACCGTTGCTCTACATTTTTCTAGTAAAGGAATAAATTCTTTATATAAATACTTTTCATGGACCCTATAAGAATCTGACAGAAGATAATGTAAGGATTTAAAATCTAGTGTTGCAAAATCTCGAATATGAGTAATATTCGTTCGGTATTTAAAAAGTTGTGGAAACTAGAATATTTAAGAGAAAAGATGGCAATCGAAAAATTTTCTTGCAAAAGCTAGTCAAAACACAAATAACAATTGTTATATTAAATCGTTTATTAAAGTACTTATATATGTTGAAGAATTTTTTAATATTTCTTTTAATTTTCAATATTTTTCACAGAACCTTTTATCTAGGATTGGATTGTTTTACCTCTGAGCGGCACTTTTTTGCACACCATGGGCTAAATGGCCAGGCCACAAGGACCCCGAATGCTCAGAGAAGGTTGGGGAGGGGACCCACTGGAACAGCTGTTGGGAGACAGATGGTAGCCCCCCGTCAAGGCCATCCAGCGTGTTCTTTAACGTGCACAGTGTATGGCTCTCCCGCACACGGGGCCACGGCTTAACGTCCCATCCGACGGACGGCGGCCTTATCCAAGCCCATCGGTGTCCCCTATTAACCGTGGGCAGGGCGGGGAAATTTTGCGGAGATAAATTTCAACGCTGACCCAGCTGGGACTCGAACCTGGGAACTACAGATTACGAGCCTGGCGCGCTACCGACTGAGCCACCCTCGCCCCTTTTTATCTAGGAGTTAAGCTATTATTTAACGTTACAGCTGCCATAGATCTTTTAATATAAAGTGAATGTAGATAGAATTAAAGATTTTGGTAGGCTCGACGTAGTTTTAAGCTCGTTTTGAGAAAAAACTCTCTGTTTCTTTTTTGTCTGTCCTTCCGACTTTATTGATTTTAGAGAAAAATTAAAAATTGCTTTTGAGTTGGATATGTATTGATGAAATATTAGGATCTGCATTTTAGGAATCTTCCAAAAGCTATGTCCCCTCTAACGGCCGAAAAAATTTAAATGGCAAAAATTTTAAATGAATATTGCAACCGATGTAATTATGTTGTAAATTTGAATTTTGTTGGTGGAATGCAAAGGTCATGAAGTTTTCGTTTACCACAATGAGTGGACACAACTTTTTATTTCAATTTAAGAGATAATTATCTTTGAGACAAAAACTATTTTTGGGTTGTATAGGTATTGATGAAATATTACGATTGGCATTTTTCGTATCTCCCAAAAGTGTTAAATAGCGACGTTTAAGAGTGGAAAATTTTTAAAATTTCAAAAGTTATATGACTACTGTAAAGGATTTATGTTGAGTAGAAATATGATATTTGGTGATATAGTAGACGGTCCAAAGATTAAAACTGAATATAGAAACCTGGGCAGTTCATTAGCATAGAAATTAAAATTTTAATAGTGTTTTGAAGATAGATTTTGTTATTCCCTAAATTTTCGTAATGTATAAATCAAATGACACGAGCAATTATAATTCAATACTAATTAATTTCAATATTTAAATTTTACATACGAAATAAGTCACTTACAATAATAATCAACTGAAAAAAAAATTTCAATGGTATAAAATCTCGTATTTTAGAGATTCGTAATTCGTTAATCGTTCGCTTAATAATAATAATATAAATTTCATTTTGAAAACAGAAAAACCGTTATCAACATATAATAATTGATACACAATTTAAATATAATTCGAAAAAAAAAAGCAGTTATTTAATAAAACTGTTAAATTGTGATACTATTTATGTTAATTTAATAAAATTTGTAAGTTGATTTTTGGTAAACTAGCCATATATTGTTTAGAACAATGCATTTACTAGGTTTAAAAGCCGTATTCTCACATTATTAATAAATTCTCTTTCATTTTTTATGATTTTAAATTTTTTCTGGTGGAGCATTTAAGAATACACTTATTAAGCATATATAATGTGCTTGGCTGCTGATCAAAAAGGCCTTGGTTCGAGACCCGGGTAAAGCAATGACATCTGTTTAAGATAATTTTTTTCTGCTGAGGACTCGCCTACCTCACAGATTGTCTCTGTTGAGTATTAGCAAACTGATAGGCTCTTGGCAGACCTATGTGGCAAGCAGCTGCATGATGGGTAATTATTATTACTTTTATTATTTTAAGAACTAGCAATTTTAAAGTATTCCATAAAATTTCAATAAAGTTGCAATAAATATATATTTTATTTTACCTTATTTTAAGCGAATATGGCTTTATTAAATTCTAATCAAATTAAATTATTAAAATATTTACACATTTTTAATTTTCTTTCTTTTTCCCTATTTTGCATGCCCGCATTCGGTCTTACCTAGGTGGTCAGGACCACTTAGGTGATAAAGGGCATAATAGATATTATGATGTCACACATGAAGAAATTTTTTTAATAAATTTTAATATAATATTATTTCACATTGCATTAAGATATTCATAGCAAATAAATAAAGACAATTAATAAGAATAATTAATATAAAATAATTAAATATTATTCGCTTAAGATTTTCATTATTTTAAAACAAAACAAGATTTTGAGAACTGCGGTCGATGCCCCCTGGTTTGTCACTAACAGACAACTCCATAAAGACCTGGGCATCGACCATATATATATATACACATATAAAACGCACCTCAAAAAGATTTTTTGAGGCTGTAAGCAATAATCCCAATGAGATTATTTCTTCTCTGATTCTTTACGATCATAATGTTTTGAACAAGTACAAGAGGCCTAAAACGGTAGCGTTCTCTGAGGAGACCTACCCGTTTTAGGTTTCTTATACATTTTTACTGCTATTTTTAGCTTTTCATATTTATTTTTATGTTTGCCCTTAGGGGACCACCTAAGCGTGGTTTACTTATATATTTTGTTCTTACTCATGCCAAATAAGCATATCTTTATGATCTTATGATCTTTATGATCTTTATGATAATAAAGATCATAAGATCATAAAGATATCTTAAGATCTTTTTTTATGATCTTATGATCTTTATGATCTTATGGAGTTGATTAGGGGTAAAATTATTACCCGGTATTTCGAATATGATTATACGATCTACGATCTACAACATCATAATCTAATTAAAACTTCTTGGTATGTCGTAAATCGCTGTCACATTATTGATATGCATCTTATTATTACTTTGATATTAGTGATCTTTTTTGCTAGTTAAACATAGTGGTCCAAAGTTGTGTGAGATTTTGATTAATTACCAATGAGAATTTTAAACTTGATGTTGATGAGTAGCAGGTCACAGAAGAATAAGATTATTTATCATCAATATACGCTTTTCTTTGGCTTTCACAACAAATACAGTATTTTATTGGTAGTTGTCATCAAATGCAGGAATTAGATTGGCTATCTTTAGGAAGCGAAATATTTGAATTCATTATCCCGTAACAATAGAATACCTCGCTGTCTTAGAATAGCTATTAATTTACATTTAACTGCTGAATTCGCTTAAGAAAAGAGTTATGGATATAAATGATTTCTTGCAGGGAATCTACTTCTATTTATAATCAGCATAATCAGTTGCCTATTATTTGTGATTACCTAGAAGCTCCTAATATTTCGATCCTTCCATGGGATCGTATTCTAAGTATTCAGTCTTGTTGCAACGTGGTGTCAGTGATATCCAGGCTTTATTCTTTCTGCATGAGTGGAATCCAAGCTTTATTCTTTCTGTATCAATGAAATACAGGCTTTGTTCTTTCTGCATCAGTAGAATCTAGGCTTTGTTCTTCCTGTATCAGCTAAATTCGGGCTTTGTTCTTCCTGTAACAGCTAAATTCTGGTTTCGTTCTTCCTGTATCAGTTAAATCCAGGCTCTATTTTTCCTGTATCAGTTAAATCCAGGCTCTATTTTTCCTGTATCAACTAAATTCAGGCTTTTTTCTTTCTGCATCAGTAGAATCTAGGCTTTGTTCTTCCTGTATCAGCTAAATTCAGGCTTTGTTCTTCCTGTAACAGCTAAATTCTGGTTTCGTTCTTCCTGTATCAGTTAAATCCAGGCTCTATTTTTCCTGTATCAACTAAATTCAGGCTTTTTTCTTTCTGCATCAGTAGAATCTAGGCTTTGTTCTTCCTGTATCAGCTAAATTCAGGCTTTGTTCTTCCTGTAACAGCTAAATTCTGGTTTCGTTCTTCCTGTATCAGTTAAATCCAGGCTCTATTTTTCCTGTATCAACTAAATCCAGGCTTTTTTCTTTCTGCATCAGTAGAATCTAGGCTTTGTTTTTCCTGTATCATCTAAATCCAGGCTTTGTTCTTTCTGCATCAGTGCAATTCAGGCTTCTGCAACAGAGTAGCTTGATGAATTAACGATGTCAAAAGCATTCTGCTGCCCAAAGTTTAAATTCCATTGATACAGAAAGAAAAACGTTTCAACAGTATTGTAGCCTTCGAAAATGTCCCATAGCGTTTTTTGGAGTTTCTAATCACGAGTAAATGAGGTGGTGATGTAGCCAAGGTGGTGGTTTAGAAAGGTTCAAGATATAGTAAGATCGTGGTGAAATTAGCATCCAATGCTAATTTCACCACTGTCTTACTACACCTTGAACACGTAGGACTCGAACTTTGGTATACGTAGGATTCGTACCTGGGAGTCGCAGAGCCCCTCACTCTATCGATTGAGCCAAACTTGTCCAATTCAGATTGGATATTGTGAATAAATACAAAAAATGTAACTGCTTTTTTGCCAACGGCTCCAGAATTTATAAGTTTCAACCGCAGATCTTCATCATAGAGTAAAAAAAAATACATTTATAAAAATACATTCCTATGCAAATGGGAATCTAGACAGCAGCATTCCTACAAATAGGCTACTACATTTTATTACAACACAAACTATCCCTCCCTCCACCCTCTCAAACACACACTTCACTTCCACATGCAATATATAACGCAGAAAAACCTTTAAAATAATTTTATTTGACATTTTCGTGCAACTCTACTCGATAGTAAATACGTGTAATATGTCAGAAGCAAATGCTTTTCGTAGTCATCAAGATCTTCTTAGGCATGCTCTTCACAGGCTCGCAGCACGAGCGAGAGGAGGCGAGAGCCCTCGTGAGCTTGACCGTGAACGAGTGCGTGCGGCGGAAGTGATCTAAGCACCGTAGTGGCGAACGTTCTACCGGAACTCCTCTGCTGGCCTAAGTTTCGTAGTCCATCAGCGCAATGGCAAACATAGAAATGGTCGCTTTATTGCCACTGCCATCCTATCGGCCAAAAGCCATAAAATGAACTCGACACGCATAAAGCGGGCGTACTCTGTCAATTCTTAGAAATAATGGGATAAATGTAATGGAACAGAGAAAAGTTTCTGTTTTTTGCTTTCGGAGTAGGTGATCACGACATCGACTCACTCTCAAGGTATGAAACAGATATTGAACTACTCGAATAACCATCAGTGATATTTTTATTATTGTTATTTGATGTGGATTGCATGATTTTATTTTGTCTGGGAGCAAATAAAAATCTGCTCTGATAGGATTGAGAAATCAAGATGCTAATACAGATGGTTTTTAGTTTCTACATAATGAAGTGTTAGGACTGTCCAGATCTTTTTCTGTATCTTCAAAACTTTGCTGTTGTTAGGGATGGAGGTTAGCTCAATTGGTAGGACGTCACACTCGTAATCTTTAGTTTGTATGTTCGAACGACTTGTAACTGTGAGAACTGATCAGCTAAATGATCAGCATTGAGGAGAAAGGTTATACTAATGGGCTTAGGAATGCTGCTGTCTAATGTCCTTGGGATGGGGTGTTTAGCTTGGGTTCCATGTGATAAAAGAGAGCCATACTTTATGTATATTAAATAACATGCTGGATGGTCTTGACAGGTAGGACTACTTTGTTGTCCTCCTAACAACTGAACTGTCTTCATGACACGGCCATTTAGCCCATTGTGTGCACAAAACTGTTTCTCAGGCGGAAAACGGGGCGGGGGTGGCTCAGTAGGTAGCGCGCCAGGCTCGTAATCTGTAGTTCCCAGGTTCGAGTCCCAGCTGGGTCAGCGTTGAGATTTATCTCCGCAAAATTCCCCGCCATGCCCACGGTCAGTAGGGGACACCGATGGGCTTGGAAAGGCCGCCGTCCGTCGGATGGGACGTTAAGCCGTGGCCCCGTGTGCGGGAGAGACATACCCTGTGCACGTTAAAGAACACCTGGATGGCCTTGACGGGAGGCTACCATCTGTCTCCCAACAGCTGTTCCAGTGGGTTCCCTCCCCCAACCTTCTCTGAGCTTTCGGAGTCCATGTGACCTGGCCATTTAGCCCATGGTGTGCAAAAAAGTGCCGCTCAGAGGTAAAACAACCCAGATTAACTCGCGGTTTAGGTTGTTTTACCAATTAGCGGCACTTTGTTTTTTTTTTTGCACAAAATGTGCTAAATGGCCAGATTACAAGGATTCCATCGGCTCATAATAAATGTTAGGAGACAGATGGGACACTGGACAACTGTTAGGAGCCAAATGGGAAATTTCCCGTCAAGGTCATCTAGCGTTTTCTTTAACGAGAACAGGACTCACCTGTACACGGCACCATGATTTATAATCACATCCGGCGAACGGCGACCTTTCCAAGCTCACAGTTGTCCCTTTTTTCAAGGGCAGGATAGAGGGTTCAGTGGAGATAAATATGAACGCTGGTACAGTTGGGACCCGAACCTGGTAACTGCAGATTACGAGTATATCTCGAGCCAAGACCTCCCTGATAGATAAATGACAATATTTGTTTAAAATTTTGCCTTTCTCCAAATTTAGCGCTCTTTAACGATAGGCTAAGGTATTCAAGCTAAAAGCCGTCCCGTGGCCGAGTGGTTAGCGAGCTTGGGTATTGATCTAAGGGACCTGGGTTTGAGTCCTGGGTAAGGCATGGATGTGTGTGTCGTTTTTCTGCTGAGGTCCTGCCATCCTTACAGACCTTCTGCTATGGCATATAAACTGATAGGCTCCTGTCAGACCTCTGTGGCAAGCAGGTGCTTGAGGGGTTATTTATTTTTTTTATTCAAGCTAATGGAAGATGCGAATCGTTAGATTTTATTAGTAATCATCGAACAAAAGGTTTTTTTATTGTATATCTTTGCTATTTTTCATTCATGGGTGGGTTGGGTTGTTTTACCTCTGAGCAGCACTTTTTTGCACACCATGGGCTAAATGGTCAGGTCGCATGGACCCCGAAGGCTCAGAGAAGATTGGGGGAGGGGACCCACTGGAACAGCTGTTGGAAGACAGATGGTAGCCTCCAGTCAAGGCCATCCAGCGTGTTCTTTAACGTGCACAGGGTATGGCTCTCCCGCATACGGAGCCACGGCTTATCGTCCCATCCGACGGACGGCGGCCTTTCAAAGCCCATCGGTGTCCCCTACTGACCGTGGGCAGGGCGGGGAATTTTGCGGAGATAAATCTCAACGCTGACCCAGCTGGGACTCGAACCTGGGAACTACAGATTACGAGCCTGGCGCGCTACCGACTGAGCCACCCCCGCCCCCCATTCATGGGTGAAATGAGTAAATGCAGAAACAAACCTAAACGCTGCCCTGGCAGAATTCTGCTGCGTTTGAAACCAGTGCTTAATTATTATTGTCTAGTTGAATTGAATAAATTTATTTCACTCAATATATATATTGGTGCAGAAAACAAAACCAAGTTCACAGAAGGAAATGGGGAACTTACTTCAACAAAATTTTTACTGTCCTTCAACGTACTCCCCTCCTGCTTCAAACCAAAGTTGCAGAGGTGTACACCAATTCTGGAACGCTTGCTGGTACTCCTGTTTGGGAATACTCCACAACTCTGAACGAACGCATTTTGCATCCTTGAAAAAGGCTTCCCAGCAAGTTCCCTTTTAATGTTTTCGAAACCAAATATCGCAAGGAGCAAGGTTGGACGAATATGCAGGATGGGGTAGCTGTTTGATTTTTTCCTGCTCAAGATAGGTCATAACTTGCCGGGTTTTGTGTACACTGGCATTTTCATGAAGAAGGAAAACCTTTCACACGCCTATTGTTGGACGCTGCTCCTTCATCTCCTTAACCATTTCGAGCTATGGTTTATTACATATATAATAGTATTTATTGATGTAGTGTTACATATAAATGGCCAATACTACACCAATATTGGTGTAGTATTGGCTATTATAGTCATTTTTTCAGGTACGGTGTCCATGGCTACCACTCATGGGAATAGAAAAAAAAAATTGTGAACATTCTCTTCCTAGAGCGAAAGTCTTGTCGAGGGATTTGGGACCCGATTCATCTTCCAAAACCCAAAAATTGTTTTCGATCTTTCTGGGAGTTGTATATTAATAAAACCATGTCTCATAACCTGTGACAATGCCTGTTAAACGTTTGAGGCCAATTATTTATTATTTAATTATCATAGTTGTCGATCTTTCTGGGAGTTGTATAGTAATAAAACCATGTCTCATAACCTGTGACAATGCCTGCTAACCCTTTGGGGGCCAGTAGGCTCAAACATTGCCAGCATCTCGTTCCATGAGTCGACTCTAGCCCATTTTTGCTGTTCTGTCAGTTTTTGGGGTACCCATTTAACACAGATCTTTTGGTACTTTAAATGTTGATGAATAATAGTTTCCACTTTGCCAATCGATACACGGACATCTAAACTTATTACCTGAACGATGATGTGTGGGTTTTCCTTAATGAGTTCACGAACAGCAGCGATGGTTCTCTCGTTCACGACTTCTTTCGGTCTTCCTGCACGAGGAGGTCTTCGGAGCTCTGCCGTCCTTCTCTGAATTCCCGCATCCTCTATGAACAGACATGATCCCATACACGTAAAAAATCAGCATAAATTCTTTTCCAGTCGTCACAAAGCTGCAACTTTTTAAAACGTAAAATCTTTCCCCTTCTTTAGTGGGCTTTTAATTTTCTTTAGTGGCTCAGTAGGTAGCGCGCCAGGCTCGTAATCTGTAGTTCCCAGGTTCGAGTCCCAGCTTTGTCAGCGTTGAGATTTATCTCCGCAAAATTCCCCGCCCTGCCCACGGTCAGTAGGGGACACCGATGGGTTTGGAAAGGCCGCCGTCCGTCGGATGGGACGTTAAGCAGTGGCCCCGTGTGCGGGAGCGCCATACCCTGTGCACGTTAAAGAACGCGATGGATGGCCTTGACGGGAGGCTACCATCTGTCTCCCAACAGCTGTTCCAGTGGGTCCCCTCCCCCAACCTTCTCTGAGCCTTCGGGGTCCATGTGACCTGGCCATTTAGCCCATGGTGTGCAAAAAAATGCCGCTCAGAGGTAAAACAATCCAACACATTTGTTTAAAAAATCTATTGCACACTCTCCTTCATCATATTATTTATTTATTTTTTCCATCTTTCTTGCAAGTTTTTTTTTTTCTTCCTAACTTCTTCGGCGCATTTCATCCATCTTGGGCCAGCATGAGGCGAGGTTATCAAAGTCGGCTCTAAAAGCGAAAAGTCGATACTCGAAGCCAGGAGAGGAAACAAAACAAAGACACAACTGGAAAAACAAAAATCGAAAAGAAAAAGCACGTTTTAAATTCTACCTTATGTAAATACCACTATTATGGGAATTTGGAAGGACACCCCTGTCAGAACTTGGGAGGGGAGAAAATCGGGGGGGGATGTAAAAAACTGGAGTTTGGGGGACGTAAAAAACAAAATTATTTAGAAAAATGAAAGCGAGAATTTGATACGGAAAGAATACAATCGTAGTATAAATCGTTTTTTCTTTTTTTACCATATCTCGATTTTCAGCAGCCTCTTGAAGTATTTCGCAGGCCTCGAAAGTTCGGAATTGATTATTTGATGAGTTTTTGATACAATGCCGTGGAACGAAGGACGAAGTTTGGTTTCTAAGATTTTACCGAGATGTAAGTTATTAATCCACCATTTTCGACTGGAGAGAAACGAAATTGTTGAAACTTAGAAATGCAAATGCAAGTCTACAGCTGAAGTAATTTTTGATAGCAGCGATGTCTAACGAAGGTTGTTTTCATTGCTGTTTCTATTTTATTTTCGGAGTCGTATTTGGGTATGATTAATGCTAGGTTAAATCTTACACTGAAGTTTTATTATTTTATGTAACCGAAAGACGAAGATACGTAGATGGAATATCTTTGTTTTGGTTAGTGGTTTGCATGTCAAAAAACCTTTCTTTATACACTGTCCTACCAATATATTATAGCATCTAGATGTTATGTCAATGAGAATCTAATTTCGAAGCTTTACAACTTTTAACATATGCATTTAATTGAAAAATATGACTGAAAATAAATTTAAAGATCATCGACAGATGTATTTAAATCTGGAGTTTCAACAATTCCTGTTCGGTATTTAAAGACTTATGGAAGCTAGAATATTTCACAACAGTAATGGGTCGAAAGATGTTCTCATAAAATATTTGTAATTTAAATAATAAACATTGGTAAAATCATTTGGTAAAATATATATTTAGAAGTTTTAATAATTTTTCAATATTAAATAATTACGAATGTATTTTATAAAACAATATAATTTATTATTAAATATTCCAGCTTCAATAACCTTTTAAATACTGAAAGACTAGTGTTAAAAATCAGATTTTAAATAGATTTGATTATGATCTTTAATATATCTCTTGTTGCATTTTTCCATTAACTGCATATTTCAGAAATTATTGAATTTCTATGCTAGATTCCCATTAACATAACATGGAAATTATGTAATATTTTTATAAGGCAGCTTATAAACACAGTATAAACTCCACATTCGCGATTTACTTTAAAGATTTTTAAAATTTGCAATTGATTTTTTTTCCATTTTTATATGAACAATTTAACTGCTATTTAGTTAATTGCAAATAATCTGTGAAATACATTTTATGAAGGAAACGGGTATAATTCGAAATATAAATGTAGTATAAAGATCTTATATACTCATGATCAGATAACGTTTGTTCCAATAATTAAATCAATTATTTAGACTTCAGGGTAGAGTTAATTAAATTAACACTAATCTTTCGTGTCTTCCAATGTGTAAGTATGTTTGGGACTTCATGAATATAACTTGTAACAGCTTTATGTTAACTTGAATGAAAAATGAAGCCACCAAGTTGGTCACCGGGAGAGTACCTTGGTTTGAAACCACCAAGAGGTTTTCCATCCATGACTGAAGGTGACTTTTGTTTTCAAATCATCAAGATTTTTTCCCATCCATGACTGAAGAGGACTTTTGTTTTCGAAACCAACAAGATTTTTCCCTCATCCATGACTGAAAAGAACTTTTGTTTTCGAAACAAGATTTTTTTCCCATCCATGTCTGAAGAGAACTTTTGTTTTCGAAAGAACACGATTTTTTCCCCATCCATGACTGAAGAGGACTCTTGTTTTCGAACCACCAAAGTTGTTCACTGGAAGAAGACCTTAGTTTGAAACCATCAAGATTTTCCCCCCATTCACGACTGAAGAGGACTTTTTTTTTCGAAACCATCAAGATTTTTCCCTCATCCATGACTGAAAGAACTTTTGTTTTCGAAACAACAAGATTTTCCCCCATCCATGGCTGAAGAGGACTCTTGTTTTCGAAACCATCAAGTTGTTCACTGGAAGAAGACCTTGGTTTGAAACCATGAAGATTTTTCCCCCATCCATGACTGAAGAGGACTTTTGTTTTCGAAACCATCAAGATTTTTCCCTCATCCATGACTGAAAAGAACTTTTGTTTTCGAAACCATCAAGATTTTTCCCTCATCCATGACTGAAAAGAACTTTTGTTTTCGAAACAATCAAGATTTTTCCCCATCCATGACTGAATAGAACTTTTGTTTTCGAAACCACCAAGTAGTTGTTTGAGAGGACCTTTACCAAACCCATTAATGAGGAGAATGAAGAGTTTGCTGCAATGGCTCCTTTCATATAACACAGCGCCAAAGCTTTGAATGAAATAATAAAATTGTAGCGGAAATTGATAGACACACTGATGGAATGCAATCCAGTAATGTAAAAAAGCCTTAACTTTAAGAGGGAAATTGAGGTTGCAGCTCGTGCTGACAAATGAATTCAAACTGAACTGTAGAAAATAGCAAACAAATGATCATTACAGTTTCATTCATTTTAAATCTTTTGCTTCGGCCAGTAACATCCCATTTCAACCGTTCTCCTTAAAAGATACGGATTGACCTTACCAGCATTGCTGTATATATTATAATGCAATTATTTACCGTTTTTTGTCTCTGTTCTTATATATTTACTTCTTTACTCTATGTTGGGTAGAGTCGAGACATGAACCTCTGATTTCAATCAAATTATGAACTAAACATTCTCAAATTCCACATTCGCGATAATTTTTTACGAACGTAATTCTCGCCGATGTTCAGAGTGTAATGTAGGCGTGCATAAATCCGTCAGCGGGTGAGTTTGACCCATTTAATTATTTTATTCGGCCTGCGTGAAAAATTACCAAATGTGAAATAATATAATTAAACTAAAACTTAGTTTTTTATACGCAGGCACATTTTACAAAAACATTATTATACAATGTAACACTAAATGTTTTCTTTGAGAAAAATAAGTAAATAAATACCTCCTCAAGCAGCTGCTTGTCACAGAGGTCTGACAGGAGCCTGTCAGTTTATATGCCATAGTAGAAGGTCTGAGAGGATGGCAGGACCTCAGCAGAGAAACGACACAAACAGTCATGCCTTACCCGGGGCTCGAACCCAGGTCCCTTAGATCAGTAGCCAAGCGCGCTAACCACTCGGCCATGGGACGGGGGAGGCTTAATCGGTAAGACGCCAACTCGTATTCCACAGTTCCCAGGTTCGAGTCCCACGTGGACCAGCGTTAATATTTATCTCCGAAAAACTCTCCTCCCTTCTCGTGGTCAGTAGGGGACACCGATGGGCTTAGAAAAGCCGCCGTCCATCGGATGGGACGTTAAGCCGGGATTCCGTGTGTAGCAGAGCCATACACCGTGCACACGAAAGAACACGCTGGATGACCTTGACGGGAGGCTACTATATATCTCCCAGCAGCTATCCAGTGGGTCCGCTCCCACAACCCATCTGAGCCTTCGAGGTCCTTGTGACCTGGGCATTTAGCCCATTTTGTGCCAAAAAGTGCGCTCAGAGGTAAAACAACCCTACTGAATATTCTTGAAGAAGATAGACTGCGCAAGCGTAGGGTTCGCTTTATTGGGCACACGGCATACAATAATATAGGGTTTAACAGCGTATGATAATGTAAATATAAACTAAATTATGTTAATCTGGCGCTATTAACATGAATATTTTATTAAGACGAAAGACTAAAGTTTGAATAAAATTATACAACCTGTTATAACGTCATTGAAGACGAATGTTCAGCAGCTGATTTCAGTGATCCACTAACCTCCGTTACATACTGTTTCGACAAGCCAACTTCAATATTGACGTTAAAATAAACTTTATATTAATATTTAACTTTTTTATTATTTTTATCTATACATATGACAAGCAAAATGTAATAAACAAAGTTAAACTTTTGGCCCAAAGCAAACATAATATTTTTCTATTCGGCCCTGTGCCAAACAGGTTTGTGCTTCACTGGTTTACTGCAACATGCTCTTTATAACTTCAGAGAATTATTGTTTTACGATATGAAACTAACGAAACTTGTAAAAAAAATATATACTTTACGTAAAAATAAATTTTTAATACTTTAATTATTGGTTGGTAGTCGTGTGTTTCTAGGCCGATTGCCGCAAGAATTTTCGTCATAAGTGGTGATTATTTTCAAGTTAATATTTGTCGTTAGGGATATTGTTACCACCATTTCGGTTACATCGATAATTATTGACTGGTTTTTGTGGAACTCGGGGGATTGTCGACACTATTTTGTTCACAACACATAAAAAAAAAACTTGCAATTGTGGAATTCCTCAACAGATATCCGCATCGAATTTATTTCGAAGATGCAATTAATTGAGTGTCGATTTCTATCACTCTGTGAATTGTCATCACCATTTTTGATTCTGAGAAACCAAGGGGGCGGGGGTGGCTCAGTCGGTAGCGCGCCAGGCTCGTAATCTGTAGTTCCCAGGTTCGAGTCCCAGCTGGGTCAGCGTCGAGATTTATCTCCGCAAAATTCCCCGCCCTGCCCACGGTCAGTAGGGGACACCGATGGGCTTGGAAAGGCCGCCGTCCGTCGGATGGGACGTTAAGCCGTGGCCCCGTGTGCGGGAGAGCCCATACCCTGTGCACGTTAAAGAAAACGCTGGATGGCCTTGACGGGAGGCTACCATCTGTCTCCCAACAGCTGTTCCAGTGGGTCCCCTCCCCTAACCATCTCTGAGCCTTCGGGGTCCTTGTGACCTGGCCATTTAGCCCATGGTGTGCAAAAAAGTGCCGCTCAGAGGTAAAACAATCCAATCCAATCCTGGGAAACTAATACGGATTATTTGTCGGGATCGCTCAGTCAATTTCTTACACCATGTGTATTCCAAGATGCGAATATGTTTAACCATAGAACTTCGAAAGCGGTTTTATATTAAAAACAATTGAAAAGGAAACGGTTCATAAATTTGTTCATTTTTTTATGAAAAGTTTCTGATTTGGACGGTTCATTTGCCATTTGCGAATTTGCCTGCTTCTCTTTTTGTGTGTGTATTTTGCAATACCGTTGGAATTGTTGTTGACTCACATTATCAATTCTAATAGATGGTTCTTGGTATTAATTTTAATAATAAATAAATAAACGTTTTTCGTTAACACTAAAGTGTATTTTATTTTTTAAAAAAATTAAATACCCTCTCAAGCAGCTGCTTGCCACAGTGGTCTGACAGGAGCCTGTCAGTTTATATGCCACAGTAGAAGATCTGAGAGGATGGCAGGACCTCAGCAGAAAAACGACACACATCCATGCCTTACCCGGGGCTCGAACCCGGTCCCATTAGATCAATAGCCAAGCGGGCTAACCACTCGGCCACGGGACGGATTTTATTATCTTACATGAAATATATGTCATGATTTTAATGAATAAAGAGACAAGCACTCTTTATTATTCAAAATATTTTCCTTCCAAAACTAACGCGAAAGTTAAAAATCGTTCAACTGCACCGTGTTTTTAAAAATGAAATTAACTAATTCCCACCAGAAAGCTCAATATGACATAAAAGTCATTTTTATGAATAAAGAAAGTATCTGTGATTATGCTAAAAGTATTTATTTCTTTAGGAAATTACCAGTAATTTGATATATATATATATCGATCTATTGATTTATATAGTTTCGACTTTACACGATCCCGCATTAAATTTTCTCAAACTTTTTGCTCACGGCACAATATATTTCGCCGTGAGTACATGTGGCACACTAAAATTTTAAGTTGAACCCACTATAGGAGACTCACGCATGCGCAGTTTGCTTCAATAATAGCCATTGCTGTGGAGTCATTTGTAAACGCAGAGCTTATTCTGTTCAAGCTCTGGCGTGAGCAGAACGTCGTGTGTGTTATGGTCGTGTTTTGTGCTAATTTTTGGGTTTAACATTCAGATTTAATATGGTTAAGTGTTTGATGACGGAAATAGTAATATGAAGAATCATTGGCAGAAAGTAGCAACAAAATGGTTTAGAAATTTCCTTTAATTGCAGTGTCATCTGAAATTTCGTGGCACATTTTTTTGAAAACCACTGATATAGATAATGCAATCACTTTATTTTACAAAATTATATCGACTCTGTTTTACAAGGTATAGGTTTAGAATTTTTTAAATGTATGTAAATATAATAAACATTATGAAGCAGTAGTGACGTAGCATTAAGGGAGACTATTAGACTACCATCCCAAAATTAAAATAAATTAAATAAATGTAGAGCAGCTAAAATCATTTAGTTGTAATTTATGACAAATCAATCTACGTTTATCTGAATTAGTAAAAAAATATAATGATGATACAACAATGTATATTATTACAGCTGAGCTGAAATTTGAGATAAATATGTATAAATGAAATACTCAACATGCATTTTATTCATAACAAGGATTTTTTCGGAAACTATCTCCCTTTTTCCATAAGTTGTTGGTTTCGATTTGCACGGTTTCAATTTACACTATGTTTTACACGGAGATTTAGGTGTCTTTTTGTACAATATGGCGAATACAGTGCGATATGTGTGAAGGCACTCTACAAGCCAATACCAGCCTTATAAATGAGACTGTGTCCTATAACTACTTCTGATCTCATTACGAAACTGTTATAAGGTTAAAAATAAGGGATAATAATAATAATGAAAATATTTATAAATATTTCATAATTGATAATGTAATAGTAATAAAAGAAGATAAAATTAATTTAATTAAATAAGCTATTTTTAAATAGCGTAAAGATTAACTATATGGATTTTTTTCATAAAGGAAATCGACATAATTTCCAGCAAATAAAATTTATATTCCATGCAGAGGATTGGGTTATAATAAATTGCATTAGCTAAGAAATCGAGTTAGATATCGTTTTAAATGAAGAAAATTCAAGTTAGTCAAGTTATAATGGAAACTTTTCCCACTTATAGCACATTCCTGTCTTTGACTTCTTTATTTTCTCGAAATGGCATCATTTTTATAAATAAATCTTAAAAATATTACAGGAGTTAGTAATAATTTATTAACGGTACATTTGTTTTCTCGGAATACAATTGTTCAGAAATGCTTTTGTTTTTAGACACCAGCAAGTTCTTTAAACTGAGTCAAACGTCATAAATTCATTGAAAATGATAAATTATTCTTAGCGGAAGAATTGTTAAATTTAGATGGCACTGTTGTTAAGTTGGGTTGATTTTTCTTCTGAGCCGCATTTTTACGTACATAATGGGATAAATGGCTAGGTCACAAGGACCCCAAGGGGTCACAGAAAGTTGGAAGGAGGAAAGAGAGTCACTGAACAGGTATTAGGAGACAGATGAGAGCCTCTGATCAAGGTCATCTACAGTGTTCTATACGTGCTCAGGATATAGCTCTCCTGCATACTGCACCACGAATTTACGTCCCATGGACTTGCGACGAATGAAGACATTTCCAAATCTATCGGCGTCTCCTTTCTAACCGAGGTTACAGTAGGAATAAATGGAGATCAATGTCAATGTTGCCAGATGTGGAATTTGAAATTGTTGCCAGATGTGGAATTTGAAATTGTTGCCAGATGTGGAATTTGAAAACTCGAACCTGTGAAATGCAGATTAAGAATCTGGATCGCTACCCATTGACCCCCCCCCGTCCCACTACTGGACAGCTGTTATGAGACAGATGGAAGACAGAAGTCCCTTGTAATGGTAATCCAGAGTGTTCTTTAAAGTTCAAAATGTATGACTCTCTTGTTCTTTTCACTTTTTAGCTTCCAATTTTACGAATGGCGTCCTTTTCAAGCTTATCGGTGTTCCATTTCTCACCGAGGGGAGAATGTGGGCTAACGGAGATAAATTGATGACGTTGAATTAGTAGTATAGGTAGGCAAAATGTTTATCAATATTATCAACAGCCTCAGATGGAGTAACGGATTGATTAAGTCGGCAGCACTCCAAATTTGTTATCTGATGATACCAGGTTCAAGCCCATACTGTGAATATGTTGAAATTTTCTTCGCTAAACGCTACCTTATCCTCTGTTAGAAAATGAGCAATGAAGAGCTTCGACAGGATGGCTTCTGCAGGATGGGTCGTTAAGCTGTGACTCATTATCTTATTCATATCTTATTCATATCATTATCATTATCACGTTTGAAAACATGTTGGTTGACTTTTATGGAATACTTCCGTCTGTCTCCTAATAACTATCCAGTGGATTCCTTACCCAGAATGGTGATGATAATGATTGGTAAGCAATCCACCCAGAAGATGGCTCCATGAATAATGGTGTTGAAGAATCTACCCAGAAGGTGGTTCCATGAATGATGATAGTAAAGAATTCAAGCAGAAGATGGCTCCGTGAATGATAATGGTAAGGAATCCAGTGAGAAGATGACTCCATGAATGATGATGGTATAAAATCCCTCAGAAGATGGCTCCATGAATGATGGTGTTGAAGAATCCACCCAGAAGGTGGTTCCATGAATGATGATGGTAAAAATTCAACCAGAAGATGGTTCCGTGAATGATAATGGTAAGGAATCCACTGAGAAGATGGCTCCGTGAATGATGATGGTATAAAATCGCCTCAGAAGATGACTCCATGTATGATGGTGTTGAATGAAATGGCTCCGTGAATGATAATGGTAAGGAATCCACTGAGAAGATGGCTCCGTGAATGATGATGGTATAAAATCCACTCAGAAGTTGACTACATGAATGATGGTGTTGAAGAATCTACCCAGAAGGTGGTTCCATGAATGGTGATGGCAAAGAATTCAAGCAGAAGATGGCTCCGTGAATGATAATGGTAAGGAATCTACTGAGAAGATGGCTCCGTGAATGATAATGGTAAGGAATCCACTGAGAAGATGGCTCCGTGAATGATGATGGTATAAAACCCACTCAGAAGATGACTCCATGAATGATGGTGTTGTAGAATCCACCCAGAAGGTGGTTCCATGAATGATGATGGTAAAGAATTCAAGCAGAAGATGGTTCCGTGAATGATTATGGTAAGGAATCCACTGAGAAGTTGGCTCCGTGAATGATGATGGTATAAATTCCACTCAGAAGATGACTCCATGAATGATGGTATTGAAGAATCCACCCAGAAGGTGGTTCCATGAATGATGATGGTAAAGAATTCAAGCAGAAGATGGCTCCGTGAATGATAATGGTAAGGAATCCACTGAGAAGATGGCTCCGTGAATGATCATGGTAAGGATTCCACTGAGAAGATGGCTCCGTGAATGATGATGGTATAAAATCCACTCAGAAGATGACTCCATGAATGATGGTGTTGAAGAATCTACCCAGAAGGTGGTTTCATGAATGGTGATGGTAAAGAATTCAAACAGAAGATGGCCCTGTGAATGATAATGGTAAGAAATCCACTGAGAAGATGGCTCCATGGATGATGATGGTATAAAATCCACTCAGAAGATGGTTCCATGAATTATGGTGTTGAAGAATCTGCCCATAAAGTGGTTCCATGAATGATGATGTTAAGACATTCAACCAGAAGATGTCTCCGTAAATGTGGATGGTAAGGAATTCAACCAGAAGATAGCTCCAGGAATTTCTAATTTTTTTAAGAAATTTCCTAATAATTATCCCGTGGATTCCTTACCCAGAATAATGATGGTAACGATTGGTAAGCAATCCACCCAGAAGATGGCTCCATGAATGATGATGATAGGAAATCGACTCAGAAGATAGTTCCATGAATGGTGGTGTTGAGGAATCCACCCAGAAGATGGTTCCATGAATGATGATAGTAAGGAATTCAACCAGAAGATGGCACAGTGAATGATGAAGAAGAAGATGGCTCCAGGAATGATGATGGTAAAAAATTCAACCAGAAGATGGCTCCAGGAATGAGGATGGTAAGGAATGATAAGGAATTTGCTCACAAGATGGTTCTATTATTTTTTGAAGTTTCATCATTTATCTACTCCCCCAACTGAGATTTAATATCCACTATTGTTCAAAGCCGGCCATGGTCCCTAATGATCTGGACGTTGTCAAGCATAAATCCATTTTTCCTTCTCCATGAAATTTCAAATAGAAATTACATTGAAAATGCAAAGAAACATCGGCCAATAATCTTCTGGTTGAATTCCTTACCATCCTCATTCAGGAGACATCTTCTGGTTGAATGTCTTACCATCATTATTCATGGAGTCATCTTCTCAGTGGATTCCTTACCATTATCATTCTGGTTGAATTCTTTATCATCAACATTCATGGAACCATCTTCTGGGTGGTTACTTCAATTCATGGCATTAAATGCATGCAGTTTTTTTTCCTAAAATGAACCATTCGCCACGTCCATTTCTTTGCTCTGTAAGCTGCTGAAACTACAAAGTCTTATTTCAAACTTTCGATTCCCCTAATGCTATACCCAAAATGGCCCTATTCTGCTTTATGTGCTGCTTTAGTGGGCGTCACCAACCACTGCTACATCAGAAATTTGCTTTGAGTGGCAATCCATTCCACCACACGTCTGATTTACATCCACTATAGTTCTCAAATAGAATCAACCCTTTTACTGCCAGCCATTTGTTCTTCGCCGCTTGCCTTTCCACACCTCGGAATTTCAAACTAAAGCCTGTTGCAAAAAAACAATGACAATAAAAAAAATGCTTTAAAAATGTGTTTTCCAAACTTTTACATTAGGAATATTCCCTCTACATTTTTCCCTCTTCCATTAATGTCCTCCATTGAAATATTTTTCGCTTTGGTATTGCGATGCCGCTCTCGAACACTCTGAAACATTCCTACATTTGGTTCTATTTTCTTTTGACGCAGCAATATCTATAAACGTGCCCGTCGCAACTTTTTTTGTGTGTTTGTGTTTGGCAACACGTCGTTTGTGACCCTTCCAACGACAGAGGTCCTCTTACCAGCTCTTTGTACAGCGATCTCTTCGGTTCAGCTTTCAATAAAACCTACATTCGCCGAGCATAAAGACATAACCATTACACTTGTGTACCCCCCGACAAACACATCTTCACACACTTCTGTCCTCCCCCCTCAAAATTCACCCCACCACTTTTGCTTTTCTCGTATCTCACTCTTTCACCATCTTTCTATCCCCTTTCGCACTCTCCTGGCCTTTTCTAAGATCTTGTGCTTTTCAGCAACGAGGTTCCGATTTTTTCTAGGTATCGATTTTCTAACCCGGTTATTCAAGCCGCCAGAGCCGGCCACGGTCCCTCATGTTCTGGACGTTGTCAAGCATAAATCCTGCAAAACGCAAAGGAGATCAAAGTACAGCGCAAAAAATCAACTCTCAGCATTTTAAACCTGTCTTGTGTGAGTCGCATAAGAAAGCGTCGCTTCATTTTTCACAAAAAAAATTATCCGCTGGCTGAACACACAACAGCATTGAAGATTGCGTTTACACAATCTACTACTGTGGATGATGAAAACCCAAAAAAAGATGATGGAAACCTAAAAAGAACGATGCGTTGGGCTTTTAAATACAAAACTGACATTAAATAACGGCATTTGGTTCTTTTTACGTCCTGAGTAGACATTTTTTTGCACCTAGACTAAGTGGCTAGGTCACAAAGACCCCAAAGCGCCCAGAGGCTGGGTAGGGTAAGGCCACTTTGATTCATCAAGCCTAGACAGCCATTGACCACAAAGCGATAGGATGGAAATGAAATATACATAAAAATTTAGCGTTTTAATTTATCAAAAATGTAACTAAATTCTGTTTATTATTAAACCACAAAAATAATTTATTCATTATAACTGTTTTAAAAGTGTTACCAGATTTTTAAAAATGAATATCTATCTACTAGTTGAATATTAAAAAAATTTATTGGAGTAGATATACATCTAAAAATCAAATTTTCTTTTACTACAACATTGTGCACTTGGTGAAATACAAGAGAATTTGGATAATGCCAAGTCTAACTAAATAGTTAAAGTCATGCGAGCAATTTTAATGAAGTTATGAATGGAAAGAAATTTTTTTATAAATTTTGCTCTAATATTAAAACAAGTAGCATTAGCATATGTAATATTAAATATATTATATTTACAGCAATAACACAAAAAAAAGTAAAACTCTTAGTTGAATTATTGTTGCTTTAATTTTTGTTATTAATTATAGTTTCATTAATTTGATATATATAAATATATATATATAGGGACGAATCTATGGAGCCAAGGGGACTCTAATTCCTCTTTCAGAATTATAGTAAGGGTAATAGAGACAAAAATTATTAAACTTATTTATATTTAATGCATTTCTCAAGACATTTTTTAAATACCTGTAAAACGGAGGGATCATTTTAATATCAATCTTTATATTAATAGTTATTTAGAAACATAATTTTTTTCGTAGGAAGATTATTCGTATTTATTAGTGTTGTGATAACACTAATACATAAGAATTTTTAAATAAATATTAATATAAAGATTAGCATTAAAATACACCAGCAATAATAATAGAAATAAATGTATAGGAAGTGTCTAAATTTTAGGCCTACCTTTACTGATATCATAAATTAATTATATGGCCTTCTGTTATAGTAGGTGTTGGCTCTGGTTGAGGAAGTAAATCTACTGAACAGCTATTATTAAACAGATGAAAGCTTAGCGTAAAGGACATATAAGAAACCTATAAAGGTTGGGTTGTTTCACCTATGACCATTGTTATTGCGCAGACATGGACTAAATGCCCAGGTCACAAGGGTTTAGAAAATATTGGGAAAGGAGATCGCCTGGACAGGTGTTAGGAATCAGATGGAAACCTCTGGCCAAGATAATCCAGCATTTCCCTTAACATGCACAAGGTATGATGCTGGTGAACACGGAACCATGACTTAACGTCCCATCCGTCGGACGAAGGTTTTTGCAACCCCAGAAGGGAACACAAAATGAAAAACTATTTTTAATAAATATAAAATTGTTAAAAATATTATTAAATTATTTAAACTGTTTAAAATTGTATTAAACTGTTTAAAGTATATTTATGCATATTGTTTCTATTTCAGAATTTGTAATATATTTACGAATAATAACAAATATTTTTATTTTTTAATTCAGTTTTATTTTGTATATTTTTTTGCATGAAAACTATTTATTTGGGTGTAAATTGCAATAATATCAAACTCCAAACGTTAGTTGAATGAAATTTATTCGGGACTAAAAAGGTTAACATGCACTCCTGTTCACATTGCTACGGCTTAGGTTCAACCGAATGATGGAAGCCTTTCCAACTCAATGATGTGCAGTAATGTCAACTTTAATATTTTTTTCACTGTTTAACATTCAGTGTGTTTTTTATAATCACAAACTGGAATTTTGAACCAAATCTTCAAGTAACTAATGAACAGAAATTGACTGTGTTGTGCTCTTTCCTCCAACATGACATTGAAGTACTTTCAAGTTTTATTAATAGAAACCCACATTCCTAAATTTACATTTACGCTTTTCACGAGAAAATGTTACTAGAGATAAACGGAATATTTCTCATATTTTCCCCCTTTCCCTCCTTTGCTATTTGTTTGAGAGCTCTCGTTGTCCAGTATCCAATTTTATGTAGGTTGCTTTGCTTTCTCCCAACACAGAACTCAGGAAATTTACACTGACAGCTGCTTGTCTTTCTTCAATATCGAGGCCTCGCCTGCCCGGTCAGTAGGGGATACCGATGGGCTTGCAAAAGCAGCCGTCCGTCGGATGCGAGGTGTGCACATTAAAGAACACTCTGGATGGCCTAGACGAGAGGTTACCATTTATTTCTCAACCGCTCTCCAGTGGATCCCCTTTATCTAACCTCCTCTGAGCCTTCGGAGTCCTTGTGACCTGGCTATTTAGTCCATTGTGTGCAAAAAAAATGTGCTGCTCCGAGGTAAAACAACACAAAACAACCCATCTATATCATCATCATCATCATCATCCTCAAGCAATCATGGGCTACGGAGGTCCAACCAAACAGTGCAGTTTAGTTCTCCAAGCATATCTGTCGCTGCGGGAGGGGGTCCAAGAATTTAGTTTAGGAGAGGGTTCGAGAATTTAGCCTCGGAGATAGGGTTAGGTTCCGAGAATTTAATTAAGCGGGGGGGGGGGTCTGAAAATAACACTTGAGTAGAGTTTCCCAAACGCTAAAATATCCACCCTGACTCCTCTCCCTGCCTTCGGTAAGTAGGGTAAGGTATGTAGGTACCTCGGTAAGTAGGACACCGATGGACTTAGAAAGACCGCCCGCCGTCTTTCGGATGGAACGTTAACCGTGGCTCCGTGTGGGAGAACAATATCCTATGTACGTTAAAGAACATACTATATGGTCTTGACGGGAGGCCACCATCTGTCTCCTGCTAGCTGTCAAGTGGGTCCCCTCCACCAACGTTTTCTGAAACCTCGGGGTCTTTGTGACTTGGCAATTTATCCTATTGTGCGAAAGAAGTGCTACTCGAAAATAACCCGAAAACCAAACTAGAAGACTAATATATCGTCTCTGGAAAACATGGTATGCTTGCTTTTAGTTTGTGATATTTTCACCCACCACTAACAATGGAAATTAGAACTAATGGATGATTGAGAGAATCCCAGGAGTAATATTCCATCAGTACCTATAAAATACAGAAAGAATTGTCCATTCAACGCTTGAAACGAAATATTTGTTTTCTCCACATCTCTCTCGAACTTAAGGAGAAAATCGCTGCTATTAATGTACACCTCTTGACTATCACACTCTAACACCAAAATTTCAGATTTCAAGATCAGCAAATCGACTATTTCAAAAGTGTGTCGCAGTAAATTCATAATCTCATATTTCTGTATTGAGCAACACATTTTCAATTTTTTCTGCCGTTAGAAGGATTTTAAAACTATTGGTAAAGTGTAGCGGTAAATCGACTATTTCAAAATATTTTCTGGATAAATCGAGTATTTTATGTCTCAGTAAATAGACTATGTCAAAATTTTGTCTGGATAAAATCGAGTATTTTGTATGTGTGTCGCGTTAAATCGACTAGTTCAAAAGTGTGTCGCAGCAAATTGACTATTTCAGAAGTGTGTCGCGGTAAATCGATTATTTCAGAAGTTTGTCAGGTAAATCAAATTTTCCAGAAGTGTGTCGCCGAAAAACTGCTATTTCAGAAGTGTGTCGTGGTAAATCGACTATTTCACATGATTGTCGAGTAAATCAACATTTTCAGCAGTAGTGTATCGCAATAAATCGACTAGTTCAAAATTTTGTCTGAATAAATCGTGTATTCATAACTGCGTCACAGCAAATCGACTATTTTATGTGTGTCGCCAAAAATTGAATATTTCAGAAGTGTGTCTCGATAAATCGACTATTTCAAAATTTCGTCTGGATAAATCGAATATTTTATATGTATGTCGCAATGAGTCGACAATTTCAAAATTTTGTCAGGATAAATCGAGTATTTTATATGTGTGTCGCGATAAATCGAGTACTTTATGTGTGTCGCGATAAATCGAGTACTTTATGTGTGTCGCGATAAATCGAGTACTTTATGTGTGTCGCGATAAATCGTCTATTTCACAAGTGTGTCGGGTAAATCAATTTTTTCAGAAGTGTGTCATAGTAAATCGACTATTTCAGAATTGTGTCGCGGTAAATCGACTATTTCAGAATTGTGTCGCGGTAAATCGACTATTTCAGAATTGTGTCGCGGTAAATCAACTCTTTCAGAATTGTGTCGGGAAAAATCAACTTTTTCAGAAATAGTGTGTTGCAATAAATCGACTACTTCAAAATTTTGTCTGGATGAATCGAGTATTTTATAACTGTGTCGCGAAAAAATGATTATTTCAGAACTGTCTCGCGAAAAAATGATTATTTCAGAACTGTCTCGCGAAAAATTGATTATTTCAGAACTGTCTCGCGAAAAAATGATTATTTCAGAACTGTCTCACGAAAAATTGATAATTTCAGAACTGTCTCGCGAAAAATTGAGTATTTCAGAATTGTGTCAAAATAAATCGACTATTCCATAAGTATGTCGCGAAAAATTAAACATTTCAGAAGTGTGTCGCAGCAAATCGACTCTTTTAAATTTTTTTCCCGCATAAATCGAGTATTTTATATGTGTGTCGCAATAAATCGACTGTTTGAAAATTTTGTCTGGATAAATCGAATATTTTATATTTGCGTCGCAATGTCTCGACTATTTCAAAATTTCTTCTGGAAAAATCGAATATTTTATGTGCGTGTCGCGGCAAAATCGACTATTTCAGAAGTGTGTTGCGGTAAATCGACTATTTTACAAGTGTGTCGCGGTAAATCGACTATTTCGCAAGTGTGTCTCTGCAAATCGACTATTTCAAAATTTTGTCTGGATAAATCGAGTATTTTATATGTGTGCCACTGTAAATCGATTATTCCAGAAGTGTCGCAGTAAATCGACCATTTCAGAAGTGTGTCGCGATAAATCAATTATTCCAGAAGTTTGTCGGGTAAATAAACTTTCCAGAAGTGTGTCGCGGTGTATCGACTATTTCAGAAGTATGTCACGGTAAATCGACTATTTCAGAAGTATGTCGCAGTAAATCGATTATTCAGAATTTTGTCGGGTAAATCAACTTTCCCAGAAGTGTGTTGCAGTAAATTGACTATTTTAGAAGTGTGTCGCGTTAAATCGGCTATTTCAAATGTCGCGGTAAATTGACTATTTCAGAATTGTGTAGCGGTAAATAAACTATTTCAGAATTGTGTCGCGGTTAACAGACTATTTCAGAATTGTGTCGCGGTAAATAGACTATTTCAGAAGTTTGTTGGGTAAATCAACTTTTTCGGAATTAATGTGTCGCAATACATCGACTATTTCAAAATTTGTCTGGATAAATCGAGTATTTTTATATGTGTCGCAGCAAACTGACTATTTGTGTGTCGCGAAAAATTGACTACCGTATTTCTTCGATTCTAAGACGCCAACGACTGTAAGACGCACCTTAATTTCGGTACCACCAACAGAAAAAAAGCTTTGATTCTAGGAAAAAAATAAAACTCTAAAATATATCTAACAAATATATTTATTATAATGGAATTCATTTTACTAACAACAATAGTACCTATTTATCAATAGGTATGTTATTCATCACTTCCTTCTGAATCAATATCAGAGTCTATTCACATTCAGAGTCTGATTCTTCTGAGACGTCTTTATCTTCATTATCCCAAAATGTATCGTCTTTTGAGCCATCGAGAGCGTTGGTGATGCAACATTTTTTAACTGAGTGCTGCACTATTCTTTCTGGGATTAGCTTCCAAGCTGTTAATACCTATTTCGCCAATTTTTTCCAGAAGGTGTCAGAAGGAAGTTGTCACTCAACAGCCAGATTCCAACTTTCTAGTTGTCGCTGAGTGAGTTCCACTATAATGAAATAACGGTGGCTTCACATTTGGAAAGTGCTGGAAAATACCCACGCCACTTTATTTCTCCAATGGAATTGGAGAAATCGATAACGGTGAATATTGGAAGGGGGGGGGGGGGGTCCGCGTAAAAACAAAACGTGTGGTGTCGTTTGAAAATTGCGGGAAAATTAGAAAAAAAAAACTGCGATTCTAAGACGCACTCCGTTTTTAGAGACATTTATGGTTAGCACGCTTGGCTACTGATCTACGGGACCTGGGTTCGAGCCCCGGTAAGGCATGGAGGTATGTGATGTTTTTCTGCTGAGGTCCTGCCATCCTCTCAGATCTTCTACTTTGGCATATAAACTGACAGGTTCCTGTCAGACCTCTGTGGCAAGCAGCTGCTTTAGTGGGTATTTATTATTAATATTTATATGGGAAAAACTGTGTCAAAGAATCGAAGAAATACGGTATTTCATAATTGTGTCGCGATAAATCGACTATTTCAGAAGTGTGTCGTGGTAAATAGACTATTTCAGAAGTTTGCCGTGTAAATCAACTTTTTCAGAAGTAGTGTGTCGCAATAAATCGACTGTTTCAAAATTTTGTCTGGATAAATCGAGTATTTTATATTTGTCGCGGCAAATCGACTGTTTCATAAGTGTGTCGCGAAAAACTGATTATTTCAGAATTGTGTCGCGGAAAATCGACTATTACAGAAGTGTGTCTCGGTAAATCGACTATTTCAAAATTTTGCCTGGATAAATCCAGTATTTTATGTGTGTGCCGCAATAAATCGACTATTTCAAAAGTGTGCCGCAATAAATCGACTATTACGAAAATTCGTGTGGATAAATCGAGTATTTGATATGTGTGTCGCGGTAAATGGACTATTTCAAAAGTGTGTCGCGGCAAATCGAATATTTCAGAAGTGTTCGCGGTAAATCGATTATTTCAGAAGTTTGTCTGGTAAATCAACTTTTCCAGAAGTGTGTCGCAGTGTCGCGCTAAATCGATTATTCCGAAGTTTGTCGCGGTAAATCGATTATTCAGAAGTTTGTCGGGTAAATCAACTTTCCCACAAAGTGTGTCGCAGTACATCGGCTATTTCCGAAGTGTGTCGGGTTAAATCGCCTATTTCAGAAATTTGTCAGGTAAATCAACTAGTAGTGTGTCGCAATAAATCGACTATTTCAAAATTTTGGCTCGATAAATCGAGTATTTAATAAGTGCGTCGAGGCGAATCGACTATTTCAGAAGTTTGTCGCGGTAAATCGAATATTTCAGAAGTTTTTTGCGGTAAATTATTTATTAATTGAGTGAAAAGTACAAAAATATACGCGATCACCGCTCAAAATATCAGAAACGGAGAAATATTTACAATATAGTAAACACTTGTGGTTTGCACTACGGTACACATATTGAGAACATATAATTACATAAATAAGGAAAGTTAACACTTAAAACATTTTAGAAACTTGGCCAAGTCGACTGTATTTAGGCGATCTTTGAAAATACGCAAAGTTAGGGACAACAGAACATCAGGAGGAAGAAAATTCCAAACACAACCAACTCGGTATATGAATGATATTTACAGTTTGTTCTCGTATGAGGAATATGTATACACTGAGGATGCCTCCTTGTTCTGTTAAGAGTCCAAGACATGAACTTTGGTTCGACAAAATTTGTATAGAGAGGGTTGTTAATGATTTTATAATAGATATTTAGATCGTGAAGCAACCTTCTCCATTTCAAGGAGTGAACATTGAGCACTTTCAGTCGCTCATCGTAGCTTGAATTGGACAATCCAGGTGGTCTCTTACTAAACCATCTGAGCGGACGTTCAACTAGACTCAGGTCAGAGATCATATGGGGAAACCAGAGACGAGATGCATATTGAAGAATAGGCAAAACAAAAGTAGTGAATGCCTTGAAAAAAGTGGCCTATTGTACTTGTTATAGCAACGCAAAATCATGAAGGCGACATGGTTGGCTTTTTAGGTGATGTTTTGACAGTGTAAAGAAACCCAAATTCAATTGAGATGATACACTGATGATTGGGGAGCCATTGATAACATATTTTTTTTCTGATTGCTGCGATTCAAATGCATGATAGTTATTTCGTAAGCAGAAATTGGAAATTGGTAGAATATACTCCCGTCTTGCGTCGATGCTTTCGCATGCCATCTGAATGGAACGACAAATGTCTAAAGAGACAGAATTGGCACATAATTTAATGTCATCAGGAAATAGGTAGCAGGCGACTGGTCCGTAGAACAGAAGGTATGCTTGAGGTGAACAATGCGAAAAGTATAGGCCCAAGAACAGATTCATGAACGACACCACTGCTGACATTCTTGATTAGAGAAAGGGCATTTCAGGGGCGGGGGTGGCTCAGTAGGTAGCGCGACAGGCTCGTAATCTGTAGTTCCCAGGTTCGAGTCCCAGCTGGGTCAGCGTTGAGATTTATCTCCGCAAAATTCCCCGCCCTGCCCACGGTCAGTAGGAGACACCGATGGGCTTGGAAAGGCCGCCGTCCGTCGGATGGGACTTTAAGCAGTGGCCCCTTGTGCGGGAGAGCCATACCCTGTGCACGTTAAAGAACGCGCTGGATGGCCTTGACGGGAGGCTACCATCTGTCTCCCAACAGCTGTTCCAGTGGGTCCCCTCCCCCAACCTTCTCTGAGCCTTCGGGGTCCATGTGACCTGGCCATTTAGCCCACGGTATGCATAAAAGTGCCGCTCAGAGGTAAAACAACCCAAAGAAAGGGCATTTCAACTCTTATTTGTTCAGAGCGGTTGGAAAATAATGCACAGATTAATCTTACGATCATCTGGGGATTCCCAGTCGAAGACGTGTGTTAAAGACGAACTATCTTTTTACTTTATTGAAGGCTTTTTCGAAATCTATATAAATAACATCGATTGGACTGCCAACGTCAATTGATGTAGTCCAATTGTTAATACAATGAAGTAATTGCACTGTAGTGGAGCTGTAAATTCACTATTTCAAAAATGTGTCGCCAAGAGAAAAAAAGTTAAAAAACAATGGGCTAAATATTTGTCTCTAGGAATTGTTAATTTTTACGATTTGCTCCTTGCTATAACATTCTGTTAATAACAACAACATGTAAAATGAGATAAAAAAAAAACGTTCCGTTACATTCAGCCGTCATATCTCATTACAGTGATGTTGTTAAGCAATGGGGTTGATGTTCTTGCACCAACTAAATGTTTCTACAAGATTAAAAACAACTCTATAATTATACCTCAACTATACATAGCGCTCTGATTGCTTTTGTGCGTGTTCAGGAAACGACTGCCAGTAGCGCGACTTCCATGCAGTTCCGCCGCAAGTTATACATACTCTTTAAAAGTGAATGCTCCGTATTTAGCATTTACTAAAATAAATACCAATTAGTAGTTAGAGTAAAAATGATGTAGCTGAAGGCTGTCAGTTGTTTTCCTGGTGGCATCTAATTCCTTTGTAATACTGTAAGATAAATCAAGGGAATTATGATGTATTAGAAGAATAAAGGGGAGGGAGGGAAATCATATTTCCGTTTCAAACAAAACTTCATTTATACATATATATCAAATATGAACCGGATGGCCGGTCAGGGAATAATCTTTAATGCTGCATTTTGTAGAATTGGGTCGACTTTCTGAATTTGCTCGATATTCTGCCCTGCCCTTTTCGTCAGTGGAGTTTCACGGGAAACTGAAAACAAGGGAGTGGTCTATTAAGATATCCGAAAGCTCCAGGCGGAAAAGGTTTGGGAGGTTCCCAACTGTTCAGTAGTAGTATTCAATATACAAACACGTTTATAACTTACGAATGGAAAAAATATATGCAGCAATGGTAAATAAACTGAACCTGAAGAAAAGCATGTACAGAAAATTTAATATGTATTATATAATTTTGAACTAGACGGGTAAATGATAGAGATAGCTTACCAATAGGGAGTCCATCGTTTAATGAGTAAGTATAGCACAAATTTTAAAAACTAAACTCACTAAATGAGAAAAAGGAGAGCACAAAAGGTCACGTGCGACTGACGTTAATACTATCACTACACAGATGAATATTTAGGACTATTAGCAGAAAATGGCTTACTTAATATGACAGAACAGCTAAAATATATTTCTGGACGACATTGGAATTACAGACTACTGCTTAGTTAAGGTTAATTAATAAGGTTTAATATATAAATATTTAAATTGAACAAAAAATAAATAATGATGAAATAAAAATGGCGGATTTTAAAAGATTAGCGAACTTAAGTGCAAACATAAAATATGATGATATATAAATATATTCATGGCTGTGTAAAAGCTTCTTTTAAATATTTTATTGATACGCTATGGCATTTAATTGATGATTCTACAAAAATAAAGAAAACGTTTAGGAAAACGTTGGAAAAGGTTTTAGGAAAATTAAACCACGAATAACAAATGAATTAGTAATTTTAATAAATTATCGTAACACTCTGTATAAAGAAATGAAGAAAAATACTTCAGATATATCGCTTAAACAATCATTCTCCTGGTACCGAAATTTTGTCACTAGTTCTATAAAGGAAGCAAAACACAATACTAATAAATTTCCCAAAGCAGGTACAAATCTGAAAAAGCAGTGGAATGTAATAAACGAAATATGTGGTAACTTTAAAGAGAAAGAAAACTGTCCCCGTACAATTAAATGTGAAAACGAGTTAATTAAATATAATGATGACCCCTGTAAATATGCAAATTTGTTCAATGATTATTTTTCTGGAATTGCACGGAATTAGAATAAAAATTTGGTTCAAACAAATGCTGATTGGGAGGGAGACGGAAAATCATCAACTTCGAAAATTTCTTTTTTCTTTACGCCAGTAATAGCTAAAGATATTAGAACTCAAATTATATTTCTACCAAAAAAATAAATCTTTAGGTTTTGAAGGCTTAACCGCAGAAATAATCCATACGTTGGGAGAAAAATGTAATGAAATATTTGTAAATCTATTTAATCTATTCAGTGAGCAAGGGATTTTTCCTGATGCTTTGAAAGAAACTACTATGGTTCTTATTTTTAAAGACGGTAACCCAAAGGAATTAGGGAATTATAGGTCTATTGCTTTACTCTCTGTAATATCTAAAAATTTTAAAAACATAATGAAAACAAAATTATATGATTATCTGGAAGAGAAATGTTTTCACAGTAGCAATCGGTTTGGTTCAGAGAAAAAGTGGGTACGGATGATGCATTATTATAGGCAACAAATACGATTTACACAGCGATGAATAACAGTAATAATGCGTTAACAATCTTTCTGGACATTAAAAAAGCATTCGATACGGTAAATCATCGAAAATCAATATAAAAATTACAAGCTGCTGGAGTTAGAGGAGTGGCATTGAATTGGTTTCGCGATTAGTTAGCTAACTGAAGGCAAAAAGTAAAAATAAAAGATACGTACAGTGCTAGGACTAAAGTTGAATAAGGGATCTGTTCTGGGTCCCTTATTATTTATTATTTACGTTAATTATTTAGATTCCATTAAGCTAACAGGTAAAATAATTATTTTTGCTGACGACACTTGTCTGACATATATCGGTTCTGATTCTTCAATAATTTTTAAGCAAGCAAATAGTGATCTAGAATTAATTAGAAACTGGACCACAAGAAATTTTTTTACAGTAAATCCGAAAAAGACAAATTCAGTTTATTTCTACTTAAAGAAAAATAGTTCTGTTACAGATATTTTGCACCGCAATAAATTGAAGTATATGATATAAATTGTTCATCAAAAAGTCACTGTAATTGTCCTCAAATTTCTTTTGTGCCGTCAGTGAAATATTTAGGTATTTGAATTGATGCAGGCCTAACTTGGAAAGTGCATGTAACATGGGTTAAAAGGAAGGTCATCCGTAACCTGGCCCGTTTGTGTCTCGCAAGACACTTAGTTTCATTTAAATTTATGTGTACACTATATACCCGCTCAAGCAGCTGCTTGCCACAGAGGTCTGACAGGAGACTGTCAGTTTATATGCCAGAGTAGAAGGATCTGAGAGGATGGCAGGACCTCAGCAGAAAAACGACACATACATCCACGCCTTACCCGGGATTATACATTAATTCATTTTCAATTAACATATGGTATAAAATCTTGGTGGGGGGCATGTATTTCAATAATTTTAAACAACTTGTGCTGCAAAACTAATAATTAATTAATTTAAACAACTAATGCTGCAAAAGACATTTATTCGCTTATTAACTAAAAACTCAAAAACGAAATCTTCATTACCTTTGTTTCGAGAAGCAGGAATTATGCCTTTACGCTATGATTATTTTTTCGAAATTATTAAATACTTTTACTTTAGAAATGATAGCATTAAAACTGATACGAATAATTACCAATTAAGACGAGATAAAAACATAAATTATGAAATTCCTGCATTACATAAGGAAATTTTTAGGCACTACTTTTTGTACTTAGCACCGAAATTCCTTTCCTCTCTCCCGGTCAGCATGAAAAATATCACGAATTTTCATTTGTTTTCTGAAGTTCTCAAGAACTACATTTTGAAACTGGATGATGCGGAAACTTTTTAGCATTAATCTACTATAACTGTTTATATGTAACATGGATATTGATTGTTTCTGACTTTCTGACTTTCACACTTCTGGATTACTACAATTTTTTTGTTCTGAGTTGTTTTCGTTTTTCGTGTATTATATTCAATGTGACGACTGATGTCTTCAATTGAAATTGTTTCTGTATGGAGATCTCACGAACGAGCCTACTCTTGTGAGATCTCAAAAGCTTTTGTATACTGTTAAACATTAGCTGAAATAAAATTTATCTATCTATATATAAATTTGCACTTACTGAAAAATAAACAAAAATAATTATGGATAAATCCGGTTCTTTGTAGCTTATTTAACAAAAAGCACGTTGTAATTGGTATTAACCTACATATAAATAAGAGATATGTATGTAAGTAGTAGTACTGATTGTGAAATGTCTTACAGTGCAAAAAAAAACGAATTTTAATTATTTTGAGGATTCCGCAAATGTTCGAGCCTCCAGACGAAAGCCTCATATGTCTGTGCGGCATATGAGTGCCCTTGAACTAAGCTGGGCAACAGAACAGTGGCATCAACTGATATACAGGATGTTCGGCTTAGAGGTATCAAAAAATAAACGATAAAACTAGGTTTATTAGTTCACAACAGTGGTTTCCAAACAGCGATCCCTGGATGTCTAGGAATCCAGGAAGATAGTAAAGGGGTTCCGTGTGCTAGTTTCAATACTTCAGAAAGTTGCAACGGAAATAGTACATTTATCAGGTTTTCATAATCGAGTAAAGATGGGTTTGGTTGTTTCACCTCTCAGAGGTACTTTTTGTTGCTCAATGGGCTAAACGGTCAGGTCACCAGGACTACAAGAGTACAGAGAGGTTTGGGAGAAGGGACATTGGAGGATCCATTGGAGAGCTGTTAAGAGGAAAATGAAAACCTCTAGTAAAAGTCATCCACATATCTTAACGTGCACTGGGTATGACTCTTCTGTACACGAGGTTAAGACTTTGCGTCTCAGCTGACTTATCAAAGTCCATCGGAGTCCGTTACGTCTCATCCTTATACAACCCGATGGCTTATACAAGACACCGAGGACACCGATGGCTTATACAAGTCCATCGGTGTCCGTTTTACCCTCGTTCAGGGCTTATCCACCTGTCGGTATTCACTACGGCTCATCCACGGCTTATCCAAATCCATCGGTGTCCGGCATGTTTCATCAGCGGCTTATCCAAGTCCATTGATGTCAAATAAATACGTCTCATCCGTGGTTTATCCAAGTCCATTGGTGTCGAATACGACTCGTCCGTGGCTTATCCAAGTCCACCCGTTATCCAAGTCCCCTTTCTGATCGAGGGGAGGGTGGAGGTGGATTGTTGAAAAACTTTTCGTTGGGCTCGTCGAGGAAGAGACAATGACACGTTTTTCCTAAACTAACACCAAACATTCAATGTTGCTGTGCCCTTTCTGCGCATATGCAGTTTTTTTGTCATAGCATACTGCATAAGTGGTTCAGTAATGATATAATGATATGATAATTATTAATTATATATTACTAATATGATAAAATGATATCATTACTGATATGATTTTCTGTGATAAAAAACTTTCTTTTTCGTAGATCATACCTTTAAGTTTACTCAATATTACCATTTCTTGAAGCGAAGGTGGCTAACATGCTATCGACTTATAGCATATCAGGCTCGTAATCTGCAGTTCCTAGGTTGGAGTTCAAAGTGTGTCAGCGTTGAAATTTATCTCCGCTAATTCTCACCCTGCCCTCGGGAAAGGACACCGCCTGCTGTACTAGACGTTGTCGTGGTTTCGTATGCAAGAGAGTCATATTCTGTACACGTTAAAGAACACGTTGGATGGCTTTAAGCAGGATGATCCTATCTGTCACCTAACAGCTGTTCACTGAATCCCCTTTCTCACTCAACATGCTTTGAGTTCTTGGGGTCCTTGTGAACTGGTTACGTAGCCCATTGTTGCAAATGAGTGCCGCTGAGAGGTTGGATTGGGTTGTTGACCCTTGACTCTGAGTGGCACTTTTTTGCACACAATGGGCTTAATGGCTAGGTCGCAAGTTCTGAGGGCCCAGGTTGGGGGAAGGGATCCAGCCTTCCCCCAACCTTAAACAACAACATGAACAGTTATTGGGAGACAGATGGCAGCCTCCCTCAAGGCCATCCAACGTTTTCTTTAACGCGCACAGGTTCGCCTCTACCTTATTGTCTCATCCAACGGACGGCAGTCTTTCCAAGTCCATCGGTGTCCCGTACTAACTGTGGGCAGGGCGGGGAGTTTTTTGGAGATAAATTTCAGCGCTGGCCCAGATGGGACTCGAACCTGGGAACTGCAGATTACGAGACTGTCGCATTACTCACTGAGCCACCTACGCCCCCGCTGGGAAATAAAACAACCGG
Organism: Ryuthela nishihirai; assembly: GCA_038380435.1. NCBI lineage: Eukaryota > Metazoa > Arthropoda > Arachnida > Araneae > Heptathelidae > Ryuthela > Ryuthela nishihirai. Next base: position 17,422,377 of record JAWZYU010000007.1, read on the forward strand.
AATAAACTCTAATGCGTCGGTTAAATGGATGTCGAATCTGAGTTCGGCTAAATGGATGTCGAATTAGTCACACCACGATATTATTAAAAAATGGGAAAGTTATTTCTCTATATACATTTGATATATTTTTTATTGATATGTTTGTAGTTCATGATTGATAAAGTTATTATTTTCTTTTAAAAACAATTTCTTTTTTCTTTATATTCCACAGGAACAACGTATGAGGCTGAACCCACATTCTCTGAGCCTATCCCCAATGCTACTATTCCTCTGGGCCGAGACACTCAGTTGCCTTGCGTGGTCGAAAATCTTGGTTCCTATCGGGTAAATCTCTTTATTGCCATTGATGATATTTATTTTTAATTAATCTTTAGTAAGCATTTTATTAATCATTTTTGCGTTAATATATTCTAAACATTATCCGTATTAATCTGCAAATGAACTCTTTCAGTATTATATTTTAAAAGTTACTGTTGAATGTTTTATGTTTTCATAGTTACTTAGACCATTTGTGTTAATTGTAATTACTCATTTTGCTTAGCTCATTGTGTTAATTGTAATTACGCAGCTCGCTTAGACCATTGTGTTAATTGTAATTACGCAGCTCGCTTAGACCATTGTGTTATTGTAATTACTCAGCTCGCTTAGACCATTGTGTTAATTGTAATTACTCAGCTCCCTTAGACCATTGTGTTAATTGTAATTACGCAGCTCGCTTAGACCATTGTGTTAATTGTAATTACTCAGCTCGCTTAGACCATTGTGTTAATTGTAATTACTCAGCTCGCTTAGACCATTGTGTTAATTGTAATTACTCAGCTCGCTTAGACCATTGTGTTAATTGTAATTACGCAGCTCGCTTAGACCATTGTGTTAATTGTAATTACTCAGCTCGCTTAGACCATTGTGTTAATTGTAATTACTCAGCTCGCTTAGACCATTGTGTTAATTGCAATTATTCAGCTCGCTTAGACCATTGTGTTAATTGTAATTACTCAGCTCGCTTAGACCATTGTGTTAATTGTAATTACTCAGCTCGCTTAGACCATTGTGTTAATTGTAATTACGCAGCTCGCTTAGACCATTGTGTTAATTGCAATTATTCAGCTCGCTTAGACCATTGTGTTAATTGTAATTACTCAGCTCGCTTAGACCATTGTGTTAATTGTAATTATTCAGCTCGCTTAGACCATTGTGTTAATTGTAATTACTCAGCTCGCTTAGACAATTGTGTTAATTGTAATTACTCAGCTCGCTTAGACCATTGTGTTAATTGTAATTACTCAGCTCACTTAGACCATAGAGATGTATTTGTAAATAATTGCCAAGATATATGACGATAACCCATACACATACACCCATGGCTAAATCAAGGGGGAAAGGTAAAGGTGACGATGTCTGACCCTTAAGAATGTTAGTATGGGTAATGGAAGCATAAAAATTATACTTGTACACGTTTCACAAATTATTCATTAAATTTTTAACGACCTTTAAAACGGAGAGAAAATATTATACTGCAGCGTAATCACCATTCGTAGCTATTTTGAAGTGTGTTTGTAGATAACCTCTGTTTGTAGATAATGTAAATAATGTAATAATGTAAATAATGTAACCTCTGTTTATAGATAACTGATGAACAAAAGTTACGTTACAACCAATGTAACAATAAATATAAATGTAAATTCTAAGCTCTGTGATTTCTAAAATAACCTTTTAATGAAATTATCATCTGAAGGTAATAAAGATTTGTAATGAAACCTATCTAAATCGTGGTTTTCAAAAATATGCGTTCAGTAATAAAATAATTAGGGAAGCTTGAACGTTTAATAAAAATTCTATTCCGATCAAATATTTTTATCAACTGTTAATTAAAGCAGAAAAATCACTATGAAATTAAACCGCTTATTAAAGTAAGACAATGTTTAGGAGTTCGAATAACGATTCTTCCAGTTTTAGTCAATTTTCGAGAATATTATTCAGGGCAACTAACTGTACTAGAGTAGCACGGTCTGAGGTTTAATTTTTCAACTTCCATAACCTTTTAATACAGAACCAATAGAGTTGGAAAATCAAGGTTTAGAATAGATTTCATTAAGGGCTTTTTTGACAGATTTTTTTCAAAAAAGTTTATTTTCAGCGAAGCTTTAGAGGCTCGAATTTAATTTCCTATTGACTTAACATGGGTTATAACCTAGGTTTTGACCACCAGTGTATTTTGAAGTGTGTTAGCGGCAATATTCGTCGCCAAAATGAATTACTTAAACAATTGTCATAACAAAGTGTAAAATTTCACGCATTCGTCGCCACAATCAAGTGTGAAAACATTTGCATTTACATTCTTTGTCGCAATGAAATGAGGAAACACATATGTTCATCTCCTTAATAAAGTATATAACCATCTACATTCGTTACTTTAATGAAGTGTATGAGTACTTTCATTAAAAGATATGTAATGGGGTTGGGTTACCTCTGAGCTGCACTTTTTTGCGCATAATGGGCTAAATGTCCAGCCAGGTCATAAGGGCTCCGATGACTCAGAGAAGGCTGATGGAGGGGATCCACTGAAATAGCTACTAGGAGACAGATGGTAGCCCCTCGTCAAGGCCATTCAGCGTGTTCTTTAACATGCACAAGGTATAACTCTCCCACACACGGGACCACGGCTTAACGTCCCATCCGATAGACGGCGGCCTTTCTAAGCCCATCGGTGTCCCCTGTTGATCAAGAGCAGAATGAGGAGTTTTGCGGAGATAAATATCAAGAGCTGGCTTAGGCGGGACTCGAACCTGGGGAGCCTGGCGCGCTACCAACTAAGCCGCCCCCACAAGATATGTAATGAGATAATGCGTTAGGCTGATGTATTAACATTTAATCTGAAATAAAAAATTAATTACCCGAGGAGCGCTGCTTCCCACAGAGATATAACAGACACCTTTTCAATATAATACACAGTAGAGAATCTCTGTGAGTAAAGCGAAACGTCAGCAGAAGGAAAAATACAAGAAATTAAATATCCACGCCTTATCTAGGCACGGATTTAGATTAATTTAATTCACAAACAGGCAGTTCACTACTCAGAAAACAATGTTAATTGTAATTTCTCATCTCACTTAGACCATTGTGTTAATTGTAATTACTCAGCTCACCTAGACCATTTTGTTAATTGTAATTACTCAGCTCACTTAGACCATTGTGTTAATTGTAATTACTCAGCTCACTAACACTATAGAGATGTGTTTGTAAATAATTGCCAAGAAATATGACGATAACCTCCCCCCCCTTCACACACACACACACACATGGCAAAATCTAGAGGTATTGGTTCTATTATACTAAAACTCAAAAGGGTGGGTATTGGCTCTGTAAGTAGCGCATCAGGCTCGTAATCTGCATTTCCCTATTTCGAATCCCAAATGTAGCAGCTTTCAGATATATATAGATATAATAGGAGCTTCAGATTTATCTCCGCTAAATTCCTATCCTGCCTTCAGTCACAAAGTGGACACTGATGGGCTTAGACTAGGCCACCGTCCATCATATAGCACGCTAACCTATGGCCCGGTGTGCAGGAGAGTCATATCTTATTCACATTGAAGAACACTCTGGATGCCCTTTTCAGGAGGCTTTCATCTGACTCCAACAACTGTCTTGTGGATCCCCTTTCCTCAACCTTCTGTGAGTCCTTGAGATCCTTGTGACCTGGCCCTTCAGCCCACTGTGTGCAAAAGTGCCCCTCAGAGAGAGGAAAAAAAAGTGTTCCTCTTAAAAATTATCCCTCAGAGTACAAAAAAGTATAAAAAAGTGATCCTATTGCCTTGTCCAAAAGATAAATCAACCCAACCTAAAATATCAAACACTGCGTAAAAATCTATGAAAACAATCAAGTTTCTCAGTACCCTAATTGCAGAAAGCTCAAGTCTTACCAATGTAAGAAACTTCTGAATAGATCAAACTACATATTAAAAAAAGTTATTATAAAGTTTATTCTTTAAATGCATTTTCTTACTTTACCATTCGGGGAAAAAATTCCTTAAACGTTCCTTTAGTAACATACTTTAATACGATCCAGAATTTCTGCACAGAAAAACAATTTCCCCCCCATTTTTTTTTGCAGTAAAAAGATGAGTAGACTTTAGGCTCACTCCGGACGTACTCCAAAACGACATGAAAACGCTAACAACACAAGATTACTGTAAAGTATGGCCAACGATAAACGGACAAATAAAGCAAGAGTTTTTGGGGCTCATATAGAATAGAAAAAAGATTAAAAAAAAAAAAGTAAACCGAGGTATTTGCCCCAGAGAATAGGAGCTTAGAACTGAAGAGAAAGGTTACGGCAAAGTTTAAAAAGAATACTCTGGGAATATCTCCTTGTTTCTTTCCCTCTTTTCCTATCCACTGATTTGAGAAGAGGGGCAGATTTAGAGGAGAAGCTGAAAGGATGTATAGCAGAGTTTAATGTAAGCAGCAAATCTTCTTCATGAATCCACGAAGGATTATTTTGTATAATGCGAGGCCTTTGCAACTGGTGTGTAGAGAAAACATCTATACTGGGAAACAAGGGAGCAAGATAGAAGGAATAAATCGATAAAGTGTGTGCATCCAGACCAATGCATCCCAACTACCGACCTCTATCGCTCGATTCTCTCCCCCTTTAACCCTTAAAATTCCTTTTCTTCTTTTTTTTTTATCTTTTCATCTCTTTTTCGTCCTTATTCTTTCATTCACATCCACTGAAATTCACTGCAGTAGAATGCTTATCCAAAGTTGAGAAGGAGTTGTAAGGGAGGGTTGCGAGTTTTAAAACTCACTACAGCTCACTAACGTTCTTTCGTCTTATCTCGTGAGCTTTTCTGTGCCAGTGGAAATCAGTCCTTTAGCTCTGTTGTTACGTCACCAATCGGCTCTCCACTCCGAGACAGACAGTCGCACACGAGCTTCAGATTTTCCTGAATGTGTATCCCTGGTGTCTCCTGTTCGTTGCCAGTCATGCAGAAAGCGTTATTAAAGAACATAGATGCCCTGCGGATGTTACGGTCAATAGGCACAACAAGCTTTAATCCTATTCCGGCGTGCTAGTGGAAGCTAGCCTGGCAAGCAGCCTGCCAGCTAATCAGACGGATCACTACGTGTTTGAAGTATCGGACTCGGGGAAGCTCAAAGACAGAACAGGAGAGACACACAGGGGGGAAAAAAGAGAGAGGGAGTTGTGTGTGTGTGTGTGAGGGGGAGGAGTGATATTGAGAACGTGCAGCAAGCAGGACGACAGAAAGATACCAAACCCTCGAAAAGCTTGTACACCTTCATTAGTTTCCTTATTACCTGCAAGCCATTAAATTTATGCAGGGCAAAATAAAAGGAAAGTTCACAATTAGAGAATCTCATAACAGATACTGGGCATACTGCTTGTGTGCATAAGTCTAAGAAAATTTTGGAGCGGGCAGAATTTTTTTAATCATGAAGTACGGTGTATTCATCTGCAATCATTTGTCGAAGCAGGCGATGCATAATAATTCTATGATGGCGTTTTGGAAAATGAACAACTGTAAAGAAATAGAAGCATTCTTTATAAATTACTAGGTTGAATATTTTCTAAACTATAAATTCTAAAAAATTGAAATAACGTATGAAATATATAAAAAATATGCAAAAAAATAAGCTAAGACTAAATATAATTGATAAGGGGGGGGGGGATTTTTCTAAAATAAATAATGTACAGGGTAATGAAAAGGTATATTTGTTGCTCTAAACGTACATAAGTATTTTGTCGCTCGAAAGAGTTGGATTGCTAATCTTTAAGCGGCATTTTTCTCAGAAAATATAATAAACAGGTTGGGTTGTTTTACCTCTGAGCGGCACTTTTTTGCACACCATGGGCTAAATGGTCAGGTCACAAGGACCCCGAAGGTTCAGAGAAGGTTGGGGGAGGGGACCCACTGGAACAGCTGTTGGGAGACAGATGGTAGCCTCCCGTCAAGGCCATCCAGCGTGTTCTTTAACGTGCACAGGTTATGGCTCTCCCGCACACGGGGCCACGGCTTAACGTCCCATCCGATGGACGGCGGCCTTTCCAAGCCCATCGGTGTCCCCTACTGACCGTGGGCAGGGCGAGGAATTTTGCGGAGATAAATCTCAACGCTGACCCAGCTGGGACTCGAACCTGCGAACTACAGATTACGAGCCTGGCGCGCTACCGACTGAGCCACCCCCGCCCCACTAAACAGGCAGGTCACATGAACGCCAAGAGTTCATAGAAGGTTTGGAAAAGGGGATCCACTGGACAGCTGTTAGGAGACAGATGAAAATCTCCAGTCAAGGCTATTCAGCTTGTTCTTTAACGTGCACAGGGTATGTTTTTTCTGTACACGGCGCATAGGCTTAGCATCCAATCCGATGGACGGGGACCTTTGCAAGTCCATTGGCGTCCTCTTTTTGATCGAGAAGAGGGAAAAGTTAGCGGAGCTGAACATCAACACTGGCACGGGTGAGACTCGAACGTGGAAACTGCAGATTACAACTGCCGATTAAGACAACCCCCGACTGTTTTTTTTTTTCAGTAAATCATTTGTTAATTTTTTTTTTTTTTGTGTTTTAGTTAATTTTGATGTGAAATCTTATACCTAGGATTCTGTTAAAGGTTTCACCTTCCATAACTCGTTAAATATTGAAGTAATATTGTTGAAAATGGAGACTGCAATTAAATCTGATTGAGAGTTTGAAATTGTCCCCTGCGATATTTTTATTTTAAAAACAAGAAAAAAAATATTTTCAATATTATAGTCCTTGAATTACATTTTTCTTTTACAAAACACGGAAGGGGCTGGGGTTGACTTAGTCGGGAGTGCGTTAGGCCAGCGATCTTCGGGTTCGAGTCCCAAATGTGTCACATTGAAAAATTTCTCTGCTAAATCCCGTTATTCCCTCAGTGAGAAAGGAGATAGCTATGGTATTGAAAATGTCGCAGTGGCTCCTTATCTAAGAGAGTCATACAGAGTCTGTGCACGATAAACAACACATTGGATGACACTAACGAAGGCTACCATCTGTCTTCAAACAACTAACCAGTGGGTCACTTTCCTCCAACCATCTCCAAGCCTTTAGGATCCTTATGACTTGGGGGAGGGTCGGTCAGTCGGTAGTGCACGAGGCTCGTAGTCTGCAATTCCCAAATTCGAGTCCAGCGATTGAGATTTATCTCGATGAAATGCCTTGCCCATGATCAGTAGGGGACACCGATGGGCTTGGAAAGGCCGCCATCCGTCGAATGGGACGTTAAGCGCTGCCACCGTGTGGCGAAGATCCATAGCCTGAGCATATTAAAGAACACTCTGGATGGCCTTAACGGGAGGCTACTATCTCTCTCCTAACAACTGTCTCCAGTGAGTCTCCCCCCTCCCCCCAACTTTCTCTGAGCCATTGGAGTCCTTGTGACCTTGCCATTTAGCACATTTTGTGCAAAAAAAATGCCACTCAGTGACCTAGCTAAATAACATAACCATAGAAGTGTCGCAAATACTTTTGGCAACATACTGTATACGAATCAACTACTTTTATCATAGAATCCGAACGAAAAATAATTTACTCCATCAATGTAATTATTTCGCTAGAATTTCTAGACTTCGAATGATCGTTGATCTTTTTTTCTCTTTGGTATAAATTTACATTTCATTGACTCGTTGTTGTGTCACGGCGTTTACGAACGAACGGTGAACTGATTGATAATTACGAAGATGCATGAAGAACACAAATGCGATGTTTGAATAAGTCAACTAGGCCTGTCTCTGGGGTAAATTATTTTGTTATTTAAAACGCCTATTTACATGTGAATTACAATCCATTTATATATAATAATTGATATGGTTTCTGTTAACTGAATTCACGTACAACTATTACACCAATGCTCTTTTTAATATAGCATTCATCCTACCTTGTGAAGTACAGTGAACTATAGGTTTTTGAAATTGTTATTAATCAATTATAAATCACTAAATTGTCTAATACTTTGATGGAAATGTTGAGTTACGAACTCTAAACGATTTAAGGAGCTTATTTATTAATTCGTCAGTAATTAGCAAACAGATTACTGAAATTTTTTTCGTTATTTTATTTCAGATAAATAATCGTTAATGTAAATGGACGTTTTGAGATATAAAGCAATAGTAGTGCAACAGGAAAATACTATATACAGGGTGAATCTGAAAAAGTGGGCAAAACTTTACGTTTTTAACGTGGGGGTGGTAGAACGCAGCTATACGAGCAATATTCGTCATAGAATGTATGGTCGGAACGCAAGCGGTGAGAAGTTAAAAGGTAGTTTTCCACTGTCACATTTAAAGAATGAACACAAGAAGGAGAGGAGATGCTTCAGAAAATATTTTATTAACAGGAATATAATTGAGGTACATGCTCAAAGAAATTGCTCAAAAGAGCCATTTCGTGGTTAGTATAACCACCCATCCTCTTGGCAATCCACGGTAGAAATACGGTTGGGTGCGAGGACCGACCCTTTTATACCATTTCCAACGCCACGTAGCGGCTCGCCGTTTGCGTTCCGCCCATACTTTTTATGACGAATATTGCTCGTATAGCTGCGTTCTACCACCCCGTTAAGTTTTGCCCACTTTTTCAGATTCACCCTGTATAGTTATTTCAAGTAACGTCACCTTGAAAAATTAATTTTTATTAAGTGTTAGCGGAAGTCCCTGATGCATTACTATTAAGTTATTATATGCAGGGGATCGATAAATTGTGTAAACTGCTTTTGATGCTTTTAGCCTCCACCCTCTCCAATAAACAGCACCACCCAACTCTCCTTTACATAACGCTTCTTTATTTTAAGTATTTTAACTCCTTATATGGCATTCAGAAAAATGAATTAGTTGTACGATAATAGTAGTTCCTTATACACTGCTCTTTATACTCCTTTCCAGTCAAGGCCATCAAGCATTTTTTTTAGCTTGCGCGGTGTACGGCTCTCCTATACAAGGAACCACTACTTAAGGTCCCATCCCACAGACAGCGGCTATTCCAAGCTCAAATGGGGTTAGCGAAGATAAATCTCAACGTTGGCACAGGTGGGACTCGAACCTGGAACTGCAGATTACGAGCCTTATTCGTACCGACAGAGGCAGCTCCCACCCAAATCGTAGTCGATTTAAGTTTTAAGAACCCCTACGAATCATCTATGTCCTTGAAAAATCGTAACACACATTCCAGTCCTTCACTTCCTTGGAACCTTAAGTAAACTCTCATCAATTAATCATCACTTTGAGAAAAAAAAATGTAACACCCTTACAAGTCATTCATCTATTGAAAAATGGGGGGGAGGAAAAATGGGGAAAAATGGCTCAGTCGGTAGCGCGCCAGGCTCGTAATCTGTAGTTCCTATGTTCGAGTCCCAGTTGGGTCAGCGTTGAGATTTATCTCCGCAAAATTCCCCGCCCTGCCCACGGTCAGTAGGGGACACCGATGGGCTTGGAAAGGCCGCCGTCCGTCAGATGGGACGTTAAGCCGTGGTACCGCGTGCGGGAGAGCCATACCCTGTGCACGTTAAAGAACACGCTGGATGGCCTTGAAGGGAGGCTACCATCTGTCTCCCAACAGCTGTTCCAGTCGGTCCCTTCCCCCAACCTTCTCTGAGCCTTCGGGGTCCATGTGACCTGGCCATTTAGCCCATGGTTAGCCCATGGTGTCCATTTAGCCCATGGTGAAAAAAGTGCCGCTCAGAGGTAAAACAACCCAACCCAATCTATTGAAAAAATGAAAATTACAATTTACATTTTTTTCATTCACCTTCTGGAAAATTTTGACACCCCTATCAGTCATTCAATTCTTTGAACTTTTTTTTAACTCCTCACAGTCATTGATCACCTTGAAAAATTATGACACCCCCCACCAATCAGTCATTCAACTCCTTGACAAATTGCAAACTACTACCAGCATTCATCTCTTTGAAAAACTAACACCTGCACGAGTCATTCATCTACTTGAAAAAATGTAACATCCAAAAACTAGTCATTCCCCACTTTGAGAAATTGTAACACCTATACGAGTCATACATCCCTAAGTGTCATTCAACTTCTTCTAAAATTATAACACTTCTTCCTATCACGTCATCTTTTTTTTAACAATTGCAACCGTCCTCCCTCCAATTAGGTCATTTTACATTCATGTAAAAAATTGCAGCACAGCTCTCTAATTATTTCACTGTAATAAAATCATACCGTTCTTTCCTATCATTTCATCTAATTGAAAGCTATTAATTAATTCCAGTCATTTTAGGGCGGGGATGGCTCAGTCGGTAGCGCGACAGGCTCGTAATCTGCAGTTCCGAGGTTCGAGTCCCAGCTGGGTCAGCGTTGAGATTTATCTCCGCAAAATTCCTCGCCCTGCCTACGGTCAGTAGGGGACACTGATGGTCTTGGAAAGACCGCCGTCCGTCGGATGGGATGTTAAGCCGTGGTCCCGTGTGCAGGAGAGCCATACTCTGTGTACGTTAAAGAACACGCTGGATGGCCTTGACGGGAGGCTACCATCTGTCTCACAACAGCTCTTCCAGTGGTTCCCCTCCCTCAACCTTCTCTGAGCCTTCGGGTTCAATGTGACCTGGACATTTAGCCTATGGTGTGCAAAAAGGTGCCGCTCAGAAGTAAAACAATCCAACAACCCGTCATTTCACCTCCTTCAGAAAGCGATAACACTTCTCCCATATCATCATTCCAGTTCTAGAAAATCGCAACAATCCTCACAATCACTTTCGCCTCCTCGAACTACTCTAGCAACACTCTTCCAAATTTCAGTTTCCTCTAGGAAACACCAACCATACCTCCTACTGCGCCTCCATCATAATCGAATGCAGAGTATATATTCATTTCTAACGGGAAAAAGTAGTTCAAAACACGTCTGTCTATATGATACACACTCAAGAGTTAAAAGTTCATCTTCATTTCATATTTTCAGAAAAAAAAAAAATATTTCTTCTGAATTTAGTCAGTAGGTTTCTTTAACCTAACGTGCTTTCACTTACATTGATCCGATTCCGCAGGCGGCCTGGATCAAAGTGGAGACAAAAGCAATCCTCACCATCCATCACCACATCATCACGAGGAACTATCGCATTTCCCTGAGCCACAGCGACAACCGGAACTTCGTGCTACACATCCGGAACGTGCAAAAAGCAGACAGAGGGGGATATATGTGTCAGATCAATACGGTGCCGATGAAAAGTCAGGTCGGATACATTGACGTTTTAGGTAAGTTTTTCTGCCCACTCTTAATTCTGAGTTTTCTGGTAAGGTTAAGTATTTCTTTCGTAACGCGAAATTCTTTATTTCAATGTGATTTTTATTTTTAAGTTATAAATTCTCATCCTTCTATAAAAAAAATAAAAATGTTAAAAGAAAATAAAAACCCCTCAAGCAGCTGCTTGCCATAGAGGCCTGACCGGAGCTGGTCAGTTTATACGCCACAGTATAAAGTCTAGGAGGATGGCGGGACCTCAGCAGGAAAACATGGGGATCGAACCCAGGTACTTTTTTTCAATAGCCAAGCAGGCTACTGTATATATAGTATGCAGTATATATATTACAATTACGAAAAGTAACAGAATACGTGCATGTGAATTGAAAGCCATATTCAAAACTCATTAACTTTGAAAATAAACTCATCATAAAAACTTGTCCCTAGAGATAAATTGAAGATCTCACTCAAATATCACCAAATATATATTTTCAGCAATATTCTTAAATATTTAAAGAATTATTGAAGCTGACAAATTTAACGGTAGCGTTTGCAACTTACGAATATTTGCTTCACACTATAAAACACAACTGTTATAACAAATCACTCACCAAAGTAATTCACTAACAAAAGTTCAATATGTGAAGTTTGTATAATAATTTTTCACTTTTCATCAATTTGGGGTAAAGCAATGTTTAGGAAAAATGTGACAAGGGCGTCTGTTGTTAAATGTTCCAGCTTTACTCTTTAAAAAAAATTAAAAGCCAGTACTCTTTAAATATTAAGTGAATATTTTTTTAAATTGATTTCTTCGTCTTTTTCTTTTATCATCTTGAAATCAGCAAGGTTGGCCTGTAAAGCCTTCTGCCTAAGAATCAACGTTTTGCGTTAAAGATATTCTTTTCTTCCCAGTTGGTGTGAGTTTTTTTGTCTGTTGATATCTGAGAGAGTGGATTCTTCGAAAAAACAATGTTGGAAATTTGAAGTTAGAACTCCTGTCGTCTTGTAAATTTTGCTTTGTTTCTCAGATGCGTCACAGATAGCGGTTCAAGCCGATAAGTTTCAATAGTTTCGAAGTAGAGAAGTCCCAGAAGTGAAAGGAATAGAGTACAAAGAAGTGAAAGTGTTTGTGTTGTGATATAGTTTGTAGATATTTAGTCCTTAAAAGGACTTTTCGTGTGGTGTTGAAGAAATGTTGGCTTGTAGTTTGGGACACTGCGTTTATGATTAATGCTTAAAGACCTTTTTACGTTGTAGTCCTTAGAAGGACTTTTATTTATTTAGTTGTTTTTTTGGGGGGAGGGATTGGGGGATAAATAGGAATTGGATGTTGTGGGGTTGTCACGAAAACTGTAGGAAGGATAATGTTTTTTGTGCGGAGTGCTGTCAAAAATGTTTTTTAGATGAGTAGTGTGGAATAGTGTGGAGGATAGTTAGGAGGAAGTGTGGAGGTTATGTTAGTAATAGTGAATAGTGTGGAGGTTATGTTAGTAATAGTGAATAGTGTGGAGGTTATGTTAGAAGGAAGAAGTGTGAATAGTGTGGAGTATATGTTAGTAATAGTGAATAGTGTGGAGGTTATGTTAGAAGGAAGAAGTGTGAATAGTGTGGAGTATATGTTAGAAAGGAAGAGTCCACTAGAGATGGTATAGGTCCCTGATAGTTGAGGTTTCGAATCTAACTTTTTAAGTGCATTCATATAAAATGATATAGGAAGAAGTTGTTAAGCATCTATATTATTAAATTGGATGAAATTTCTTTTTTTTTTTAGTCTGTTGTCTTAGGGTTTGAGCTAAATATAGTTTTCTTTTAGCTAGTAGATATTTCGTAAATGTCTAAATCTTTTTCTTTTTCGAGGTGGTGGTCTGTTAGATTACTTCAGTTAAGATCATTTGGAGAGGGTGAGTATCGGGAGGTTATTTTATTTGTTGAATTTGAATCAAGTTACAATGCAATTTGTGCTGTTGATTTGGCCAAAGATTTTAAATATGTATATTTTGCTATTTGCAGTTCTATAGTGAGTTTTATTTAGAAAGTCTTGAATTTTTTTTTACACTGGATTTATATTTCTTTTTTAGGGATTTATAAAGATTTGAGTGAGATCTGCAATTTGTATGATGTAACATTTTTCGGTAAAAGGATTATTTTTAAAACAATAAATGTGATTTTCCATTCACATATAACATTTGCATGTCAGGTTACTTTTTTTGTAATACAGTGTATGTCTCGTAGTTTAATGTTTCGCAATTGTGGATTTTTATAAATAATTATATATATATATACATAAATAAGAATGAGAGCATTTCAAAGCTAATAACGTAATACTGTAAACATATAAAAGTTTTATTGATTTTTCTTAAAAAAGGTTAGAATTTCCTTAAGGTGAAGTGTTTCAGCTTTTGAATTTCGGGAGGCTCGGACAATTAGTTTCAGGGGGCGGGGTTTGAGAATAAGACTTGAGTAAGGTTTCCCAATTACTAAACTATTGGCCCCAACAGGAAAAGTTAAAATGAAATTCTATATGAAATGAGATTTTACAGGTTTTTTTTTTATCTATTTTTAGTGTGGGACATAAAATATGGGCTAAAATAAAATTATCAAAGACAACTATTTTTAATTTCAAAGTAGATAGACAAGTTTGAGATTTAGTATAAGACGACAGGATTTTCGGGGCGGATACGGACTCCCCTACCCCTCTGGGTACGCTCCTGGCGAGGAAGTAGTATCATATGGCGGCTCTAGTATCACATGTGATGTCTTAATGCCAAATTTACAAATCGTGGGTTGGTAAAAGTGGATAGATTATGTGGGCTCTAAGAGGTCCTGATTTGACACCATTTGACTTTCCTTTTTTGGAATATATTAAAAACATCATTCATTCCAAAAATTTCCAAATTTACAGCATCTGTTGGAAAGAATCACTGTAAAGGTTGCACGTGTTACACTAGACATACTGAGCTGAGTATAAATAGAATTTGTAAATCGCATGATTGGATTGAAGTCTATTGAACATAAAACGAGACTTTGAGAGTTTCATGACATTTTGTATACGCAAATACACTTCTTTCTTAATTATTTCTTAAAATACGCAATTTGAAATATGGGTGCCTTTTATAATGATCCTGTATATAATTTACAATTAATGAACTAAGCAAGATTCCTATTTTCTATCTGCTTGAAAATGTTGTCGTTCAGACATTTTTTTCATGAGTGGCACTTTCTTGCACACAAAGGGATACAAGCCACGTCATTAGAACCCTAAGGGTTTAAAGCAGGGTAGTCATTGGAGAGCTGTTAGTAGAAACATGGAAGCTTCCTGTTAAGGATGGCTTGGGAATCCCCAGCCGATATCACCCCAGGTTCGTAATCTGCAGTTCGCAGACTCAAATTCCAAATATGCCAGGGGTGAGATTTATCTCCGCTAATCCCCACCTTGTTCTCGGTGAGAAGGAGGACACCGATTGGCTTGGAAAGAAAGCTGTTCTTCGTGTAGGAAGTTAAGCCGTGACCACGTGTGCAAAAGAGAAAAAGCCATGTGCCCGTTAAAGAGTACGCTGGATAGCCATGCGGAACGCTGCAATCTATCTCCTGAGAACTTTTACAGTTGTCGCCTTCATCCAATCTTCTCTGAGTCTTTGAGGTCTTTATGACCTAGATATTTAGCCCATTGTGGGCGAATTACAGGTAAATAACCCAATCTCCTTCAGCGTGATCTTTAACATGCACAAGGTATGACTCTTATGCTCATATGGCCAGGGATTAACGAACCATCCAAAAGACATCTACCTTTTCTAGCTGATTGGTGTTTTTTCTTTTTCACCTCTACCAGAGAGGGAATTAAGAGAGAGATTTTCACCACAGGAAGATTTGGGACTCGAACCCATTAACAACATGTTGCGAGTCCAGTGCCCAATCAACTAAGCTAACCCTCACCTGTGTCAAGAACTGAAAATGTCTTTTATTATTGACCATCGCCATGTTTATTTCCCATTTCCCAAATAAATCCCATTTCCCAAATAAATATTTCTTCTTAAAAGAACATACTAGTTAACAAATTCTTCCCGTAGAACTCTATTATTCACATATTTCCTTTCATTTATATCTCCTCTAACCCCCATACTGACCGAGGGCCCCACCGATGGGCTTGGAAAGGCCATTGTCAGTCGGATGGGACATCAAGTCGTGACTTCTTGTACGGGAGAGTCATATCCTGTGCGCGTTAAAGAATACGTTAGACGACCTTGATGGAATACCAACTGTTTTCTAACTGCAGTCAATGGGTTCCCTTCCCCAACCTTCTCTGATCTCTTGGGGTCCTTGTGACCTTTCTAATTTGTGTGCATAAAAGTACCACTCATGGGAAGAACGAACTAACCGAATCCTTTCATATACTTATAGACAAACAACATTGCTTTTCCCCCTTTTTTTAATAAAAAGTTTTTGCTACATGCGAAAACAAATTACCTATTCATGCCTTTAAAGAGCAAAAAAAAAAGTTTAATATTTTTGTATGCAGAGGATCAGGAAAAAGATTGGCAGAAAATATAACGAACAAGCCAAAAAACTAGTCTTGGATGCTTCGGTTCTTTGAATAAATATAGCTTGTTATTTTTCCCAACCAACTGAGAGTAATATACATGTGATTGTTCGCTGGTCTCGATAGTAATTCCATTTTCTGTAACTAGCGCTAAGTCCCAGAAGAATATCGTCTTAGACATTATTTTAATGAAACAACCTTTTAGACTGCCGAAAGCTATAACTTGAAACAGGCGCTCAGGAGAATTTCCTACAGAAGCCACTTTTCCCTGCCCAGTTTTTCATTCTTCATAGCTGGCTGCACACTTATCACCTGTTTTATTAACTCCCTCTTGAGCTAAAGCAATCTATCCATACCGTAAATTCGAAGCAAACATTTTAATTGTCACGCTTAACCTCTTGGGTGCCATCTTTACTTGAGATGTTGATGCTGGAACGGAATAACATCAACTACTCTTGTAACTGAATGTTGGAATAAAACTCCCTGAGGTACCCGTGGTTGTCACAAGTGAGTTTATATGCGAATACCGTAGCTTATGCAATTCCTTCACAACACAATATGCGTCTTTTGCACATCACTATGATAATAAGATGCAGCTTGATCAACTTCAAACATTTTGATCTCGAAAATGAAAAAAAATGCGCGCACCTATATACACACACACACGCAACAAACGAAATTTGGCTATATCATCCCCACACTTTTCGGTAACATTAGGCCGATTATTAAATAAAGATTCTAGTCGGAAAAAGAAAGCTAACAACGAGAAAGAAAAAAATATTCTCGTGTAATTTATCCTGTTCAATAAACTCCGAAGCAAATGTCTTTTAACGCTCTTACTGCATCAATTAATTACAGGAAAAGTTGCGTGTAATTACATTAGGCGATGGGAAATTCCCTGCAGGTCACTAATTAGGTCAATTATCCTGTTTAGTTTTTGCAGCCGCTAACCAATACAGATTGCATAGCTAATCATTGAAAGGTGCGAAAAGACCTTCGGTAATTTCCTCAGCAACTGACGTCAGCAGTGTTAAGAATCTTGTTGATGTACAGCCTCAAATTCTCGGCCTTTCTGCGGCTAGGTAGGGTACCTGATGAATGCTCCCACATTTTGAACAAATGGTTGGGTGATCTTTTTTTTAGTACTAGCAAGATAGCTAAAGTAAATGTATGCTTTGTAGCTATAAAGAGAAGATAACTGGGAGTTGTTAACTGTCGTTGACAACCTGTGGCAGAGACCGAAGTGATGGAAGACCCTGAAAGTTCTGATTAATATAGCATGTGACAATGATACTGATGAAAAATGAGTAGTGGTCATTTTCACTGTTTATATGGAGGCTTGTAATCTAAGGTTAACCGGTTTCGGCTCCGTTACAGGGGGCGGGGGTAGCTCAGTCGGTAGCGCGCCAGGCTCGTAATCTGTAGTTCCCAGGTTCGAGTCCCAGCTGGGTCAGCGTTGAGATTTATCTCCGCAAAATTTCCCGCCCTGCCCACGGTCAATAGGGGACACCAATGGGCTTGGAAAGGCCGCCGTCGGTCGGATGGGACGTTAAGCCGTGGCCCCGTGTGCGGGAGAGCCATACCCTGTGCACGTTAAAGAACACGCTGGATGGCCTTGACGGGAGGCTACCATCTGTCTCCCAACAGCTGTTCCAGTGGGTCCCCTACCCAACCTTCTCTGAGCCTTCGGGGTTTATGTGACCTGGCCATTTAGCCCATGGTGTGCAAAAAAGTGCCGCTCAGAGGTAAAACAACCCAACCCAAAGCTCCGTTATAGCAGAAACCTACACTGCTTAGTCAAAAAATTAGAAAGTGTTCCTCTTGTGCAAATTGGATTTGGTAGTTTTTGCATTGGGCACTTTTTGCACACAATGGACTAAATGGCGAGGTTATAAGTATCCCAAGGACTCAGAGAAGTTTGAGGGGGGAAGAGGATCCACTGCAGCTGAGAGAATACATATTGTTATGGCAGATGAACGAGCAACAATGAAACCGTAATGTGCTGTATAGTCTTAATATTCGCGTGTACAGTTGCTCAAAAAATATCCGAACACTATGGTTGATTACAGAATTTAGAAAAAATATCTGGCACCTTTTTTAGAAACAAATGTTGCCAAGATCACCAATTTCTAAAAAAAGTTGCCAGATATTTTTTTCTGAATTCTGTAATCAACCATAACGTTTGGATATTTTTTTGAGAGACTGTACTACAGCGTGAGAATTACGTCACTAACCACTTCGAATGATAACTTAATTTCAAAAAACAAAGAATAAGAGAGTTGAAATTAGGAAGAATCAGTGTGAAGGAAAAAGTAGTTTTTCTTAGTCTGTGCACGATGGTCTAAAGAAGAAATGTTTTTTATTTGGTGTGTGCGCGGAAGGATAAATAAGTTTATTAGTGTGGATCTTGTTAGTAAATTAGTAAGAAAAAGGAATAATTTATTGTCTGATGTGTAGTGATCGATGTCTGAAAAGAATTGGTTCTGAGAGACTAGTACACTTAGCTGAAGTTTTGGAGTACTTGATGAATAGAATCCTGAAAGAAAGTGATTTGGTGTATAGTTATATTTAGTTTGTTTAAGGAATTTGCAAGGTTTTTCTTGGTAGATTCTGTAATCTACCAAGAAAAACCTTACAAATAATATTCGCAATATATACAATATTTATTCGCAAATATGATTATGCCACTTATTGAGTATTATATTATTATAGAGAACTTTCATAATGATGAAGATAAAGATTTATGTTGGTTGAATTTAGTTTATATAAATGTTTTTATTCATACTTTTGTAATAAATTACATTATTTTAGAATTATTGTTGCTAAATATTATTTTTGAACTTATGCTCAGTTCCCATCGGTTAAATTTATAACAATATGGTAGTCTTCTGTCAAGGCCACCCAGCGTATTATTTAACTTGCACAGGGTATGTCTGTCCTGCACACGGAACCACGGCTTAACGTCCCATCCGGTGGCCTTTTTAATCCCATCGGTGTCTCCTACTGATCTAGGGAAAGGTGGGGAGTTTTGCAGAGATAAATTTCAATGCTGGAATAGTTGGTACAGTCGCTCACAAAAAATATCCGAACACTATGGTTGACCATAGTGTTCGATTATTTTTGGTGAGCGACTATACACTAATTTGGGAACTATAGATTAGCAGCTTAGAGTGGTACAGATTCCCCCTCTCGCCGTCCCCTTCCCTGACAATGAGAGCTAACTTTGTAGTCTCTAATTTAAAAAATATATATATATTTATTATTTAAATATATACACTAAGTTTATTTAAATCTTGAATTTCGACATATTCATTCAGTGTATGAAGAGTTATGATACGGAAATATTTAACCTCAATGTTTCTTTAAGGCATTTTGATGTGATTCTTAACTAACAGTGAGAGAAATATTTACACAAACTTCTAAAAATATACATTTGTTTTGCTTAATGAGTTGATTTGAACTCCTTTCCATTTCGGTTTTAATTAAGTTCTTTACTAAATGTTTATAACTGGCAGTACTGTTCTAGCTTTTTGTAAAAGGATTAGTGTTCACTTTGTCGTTGGGGCGGGGGTGGCTCAGTCGGTAGCGCGCCAGGCTCGTAATCTGTAGTTCCCAGGTTCGAGTCCCAGCTGGGTCAGCGTTGAGATTTATCTCCGCAAAATTTCCCGCCCTGCCCACGGTCAGTAGGGGACACCGATGGGCTTGAAAAGGCCACCGTCCGTCGGATTGGACGTTAAGCCGTGTCCCCGTGTGCGGGAGAGCCATACCCTGTGCACATTAAAGAACACGCTGGATGGCCTTGACGGGAGGCTACCATCTGTCTCCCAACAGCTGTTCCAGTGGGTCCCCTCCCCCAACCTTCTCTGAGCCTTCCGGGTCCTTGTGACCTGGCCGTTTAGCCCATGGTGTGCAAAAAAGTGCCGCTCAGAGGTAAATCAATCCAATCACTTTGTCGTTGTTACATTTCAAGTTTTTTTTTGTCTTTAGAGTCAAATGAAAAATTATTTTTGATTTGGATAACTATTTACGAAAAATTAAGATTTGTTTCCTTCCCAATCTCCTGATAGTTTTACTAGTGACTTCTACCAGCAGAAAAGTTGAAAACTGGCCAAACGTTAAGCAAATATTGCAAGCGATCTATTTATACTAGAAATTGAAATATTGGTGGTGGAATGTGAGATCAAGGACACTGAAAGCAATGAGTTACACCCATGACTCCAGAAGTGGTGGGGCGGCGGTGGCTCAGTCGGTAGCGCGCCAGGCTCGTAATCTGTAGTTCCCAGGTTCGAGTCCCAGCTGGGTCAGCGTTGAGATTTATCTCCGCAAAATTCCCCGCCCTGCCCACGGTCAGTAGGGGACACCGATGGGCTTGGAAAGGCCGCCGTCCGTCGGATGGGACGTTAAGCCGTGGCCCCGTGTGCGGGAGAGCCATACCCTGTGCACGTTAAAGAACACGCTGGATGGCCTTGACGGGAGGCTACCATCTGTCTCCCAACAGCTGTTCCAGTGGGTCCCCTCCCCCAACCTTCTCTGAGCCTTCGGGGTCCATGTGACCTGGCCATTTAGCCCATGGTGTGCAAAAAAGTGCCGCTCAGAGGTAAAACAACCCAACCCAGAAGTGGTTCGAAAACGAAACTTTTTTTATTTTAAGAAATTTTTTTTTAATGAAATAATCTTTTTGGTGTTATATAGGATCTTATATAAAATTACGATTTCCATTTTGCCAAGGATCAATTTGTTCAAATTCCTACTGTTAGAGAGTTCCAAAGGGCGAAAAGTGAAAACGTACCTTCTTTTTGAAAACGAGCACATATTCGACAGAGAAGACGTGTATTTCTCGACACTAAATTTTATGACTTCGTCTCTCTAAAAAGTGAATAAATATTGTTAAAATTAAACGTTACGATGTTGATATTTGATTTATATTAGGTATTATTTTAGAGATGAAAGCTAAGTTTAGAAATTATATAATATACCATTTAACTCAGGCCCGGATCTTGAAGAAAATTAGGGGCGGGAGGTGGCTCAGTCGGTAGCGCGCCAGACTCGTAATCTGCAGTTCCCAGGTTCGAGTCCCAGCTTGGTCAGCGCTGAGACTTTTCTCCGCAAAATTCCCGCCCTGCCCACGGTCAGTAGGGGACACCGATTGATTTTGAAAGGCCGTCATCCGTCGCATGGGACGTTAAGCCATGGCCCCGTGTTCGGGAGAGCCATACCCTGTGCACGTTAAAGAACACACTGGATGGCGTTTGACGGGAGGCTACCATCTGTCTCCCAACAGCTGTTATAGTGAGTCCCCTCTCCCAAACTTCTCTCTGAGCCTTCGGGGTCCATGTGACTTGGCCATTTAGCCCATGGTGTGCAAAAAAGTGCCACTCAGAGGTAAAACAACCCAACCGTGAAGAACATTAATGGGGGAGGGAAGGCAAGAGACTAAATTTCTATTGAGGTATACAATTTTTCCCTTGCTTTCAGATTGATTTTTTCCTTTAAAAAAGAAAAAAAATAATCTTGAAAAATGTTTAAAATATGAAATAGCAAACGTTTAATAATTTTTGCTTCCATTGCCCTTGATAGTATTGTTAACAAGGGAGGTGGAGGAGTCGATAGCGCCCCAAGCTCGTAATATGGTGTTCTTCGGTTCGAATGTGCCTGCTTTAAGATTTTCTCCTTGTAACTCAAGTTCTTCTCTTTGGGAGAACGTTGATATTTATGAAGGTAGAAGGACGTCCCCAGTTGGATGAGAAATTAAACCGTGGCTCCGTGTGCGTGGCTCACTGTGCACGTTAAAAACATGCTGGATGGCCTTGATGAAAAACTTGCATCTGTCTGCTAGCAGTTATTTAATGGATCATCTTTTTTTTTCCTTCCCAGCTAAGTATCATTCAAGTACTGTGTTCAACTACTCATATTGTGCAGAAAAAGTGACGCACATAGTTAAAACAACTTAACCCAACCAACTTCTCCTGTAACAGAAGGCCGTACAACAAAGTTATAACGTCAGAATAGGGAGTCCTAAAATTTAGAGGGGCGGGGGTGGCTCAGTCGGTAGCGCGCCAGGCTCGTAATCTGTATTTCCCAGGTTCGAGTCCCAGCTGGGTCAGTGTTGAGATTTATCTCCGCAAATTCCCCGCCCTGCCCACGGTCAGTAGGGGACACCGATGGGCTTGGAAAGGCCGCCATCCGTCGGATGGGACGTTAAGCCGTGGTCCAGTGTTCGGGAGAGCCATACCCTGTGCACGTTAAAGAACACACTGGATGGCCTTGAAGGGAGGCTACCATCTGTCTCCCAACAGCTGTTCCAGTGGGTCCCCTCCCCCAACCTTCTCTGAGCCTTCGGGGTCTATGTGACCTGGCCATTTAGCCCATGGTGTGCAAAAAAAGTGCCGCTCAGAGGTAAAACAACCCAACTCTTGTGGAAGGGAAGAGTTGCCTGATCAGTTTAGTCTACTGATTGGGCCTACTTTATTTTTTATTATGTTTCGTTTCATTTTATTTCCTGTCGCATTATTATATTATTCGTTTGCTTTTGTTTATTAAATTGATATGGTTTTCTATGTGTTGGGCGTGTTGAGATTATTTATTTATTTATTGTGTTGGCATTTTACACATTTTGCCGTATTTGAAAAGGGAACACATTTAGTCTAGAGTAATTTTTGTTTAATCAACGTACTGTGTTTCAGGACGACATATAATACTTTAAGCAAATTTGTCACACTTATGCTCAAACATTAGTATTTCCGATTTTTGGAAATATGTTTTAAAAATAAAGTTGTCTGCGATAAAACTAGGAAGCGCTCTTACAACACAACAAAATTTCATCGGAAAAAATATAAAAAGCAAAAAAAAAATTTGGTGTGACTTTGAACAGACGACACGAGACTTCACAGTCTCCTGCTTTCTCCTTTTCTATAAATGTCGAAATGTTGAAAAATATTTGACCAAGGAAACTTTCAGCAGATGCGAAATGTCGGCGTATTTCTTGTCCCTGAGGCTGTTGGTGCATTCTCTTCAACTGACGGATGAAATTGACTCTCCTCTCCTGACTCCCAATCTGCCGTGACGTCATCCGCTCCCAGTGTGCTTGACTTAGGAGAGGATCAAGCGAGTTTGTCTCAGATGAGGCATCCCAAGGGGGAAGAAAGGATCTGACGCCTTTTTTGGTGTTAAATATCTCTCTTGGTGTAGGAAGGCAGAAACATGAGCAAGCTTGAATTTTTTTTCTGCTGCTGAATATTTATTATCTTCTTTTTTCCCCCCAATTTTATTTTTTATATATCGGTTTTGTGTTGGATTGTTTTAGTCCATTTTTGCTCGAAACGGCATTTTGACACAGAATGGGCTAAATAGCCAGTCACAG
This sequence comes from Ryuthela nishihirai, assembly GCA_038380435.1. Lineage (NCBI taxonomy): Eukaryota > Metazoa > Arthropoda > Arachnida > Araneae > Heptathelidae > Ryuthela > Ryuthela nishihirai. Next base: position 17,445,512 of record JAWZYU010000007.1, read on the forward strand.
GTTGGGGGGGACTGTTTTACCTCTGAGCAGACTTCTTTGTACACAATGGACGAAATGGCAGGTTACAAGGACCCCGAAGGCTCAGAGAAGGTTGGGGGAGGGGTCCCACTTAACAGCTGTTGGGTGACAGATGGTAACCTCCCGCAAAGGCCATCCAGCGTGTTCTTTAACGTGCACAGGGTATGACTCTTCCGCATACGGAGCCATGGCTTAACGTCCATCTGACGGACGATGGCCTTTCCAAGAGCCTCGGTGTTCCCTACTGACCGTGGGCAGGGCGGGGTGTTTTGCGAAGATAAATCTCAATGCTGGCCCAGCTGAGACTCGAACCTGGGAACTGCAGATTACGAGCCAGCACATTACCGACTGAGCCACCCCGTCCCACGTTAGTATTGGATTGGAATGGATATCAAATAGTATGAGGTCAACTGATCAAGGATGAATAAGGTTCCGCAGAATTTGGAATTTGTTAGAAATTAGCTTACTGAGGGTATTCAGCAAAATACCAAATGTTTGACTGGAATGTGTACGACAGAACCAATATCATAAAAAGGTAGCAATTTTTATGATATTGGTTAGGAGAGTGCGTTCAACCAGACGGGTAATTCAGTCCTTATGTCCTGTAGGTCCCCTCCCTTCTTTGAGCCCTCGGGATCCTTGTGACCTGGGCATTGGACCCAATTGTGTGCAAAACGTGCTGCTCCGAGGTAAAATAACGATAACAACGTGATTCGGAAAAATGTATATAATGATATTTTATTGATATCTGTGCAACTCACAAAGAATTTTTTTGTTTGTCTTTTGAGATAAAAATGTTTAATTCTACTGAGAATTTTCAGTAAAACGGATGATTTCCCATAAAACAGTGATAAATATAATGTGTGTAACAACAGCCTAAGCAAAAACAAGTGCGAAGGACTCAGTAAAAAACAATAAAAAACAAATGAATTGAAACTTCATGCATCTAAAATAAGTGTAAAGTGGAACACCAAGTGAGGCATTTATAACAAGCTTTGAGCGAACATGATTTTATAGGATTTTTAGAGTCCCAAGAGGGGTTTGCAGTGAAACGAACAAATGCTTTAAACGAGACTCGTCCAAGCCGCGACTCCTTGCAAAAGAAATTGATCAATATACAGATTCTGGCCCATTTCTTTAACTTTTTGACCCAAAATGTTCAGGTACATAACTAAATGATTTTGCTAATTCACAATATTCATTATAAAATGCACATTTTTGTTACTTATAAAGATTACTTTTAATTCCTTAAAAATAGAGTTTTTTTTCCAATTGATTATAAATAAATAATAAATACCCCCTCAAGCAGCTGCTTGCCACAGAGGTCTGACAGGAGCCTGTCAGTTTATATGCCATAGTAGAAGGTCTGTGAGGATGGCAGGCCCTCAGCAGAAAAACGACACAAACAGCTATGCCTTACCCGGGGCTCGAACCCCCAGGTCCCTTAGATCAGTAGCCAAGCGCGCTAACCACTCGGCCATGGGACGGCCCAATTGATTACCCAGGTCCCTTAGATCAGTAGCCAAGCGCGCTAACCACTCGGCTATAGGACGGCCCAATTGATTACTTATTAAAAAAGTTTTTTTTCTTTCTCTAAGTAGAGAGTTTTTCCTGCGATTATTTAACAGTATGTATATTTTTTCCTTCTAGTGGTTCTTCGCTAAGTTTAGGTTGAACACCCATTTTTAAATGAAACTATGCTATTACGAGGGAAAAGTTAACTTTCACAGACCGTAAATTACAAATAGAGTGCAGGTCGTCCGTCGGATGGGACGTTAAGCCGTGGCCCCGTGTGAGGAAGAGCCATACCCTGTGCACTTTAAAGAACACGCTGGATGGCCTTGACGGAAGTCTACCATGTATTTCCCAGTGGGTCCCCTCACCCAACATTCTCTAGTCTTCCGGGTCCATGCGACCTTGCCATTTAGCCCATAGTATGCAAAAAATTGCCGCTCAGAGGTAAAACAACCCAACAAATAGGGTGCGATGAAAATTTTCCTCGAATAGCTAGATCCTGTTTTACTAAATTTATAGTCTAAAAAAATTTTTAAGAGCGATAGGATTATGGTGATTTTCGTGAGAAAATTTGAGTCTCAATACCACATTTGACAAAACATTTGACAAACATTTGTTTTAATATTGCTTCCAGTAAGGTGGTTAATTGTAACCCGTTAACAAACTAAAAGTGACAAGTTTGCATGGGGGCGGGGATAACTCAATCGGTAGTGCGCCAAGCTCGTAATTTGCAGTTTCTAAGTTCGAGTTTCACCTTGGGTTGGCGCAGATAATATCTCCGCTAAACACTAGCGTTGATATTTATTTCCGCTAAACCCCTGCCCTTAGTCAGTAGGGACACCGATGGGTTTGGAAAGGCCGCCATCCGTCCATCCGATGGGACGTTAAGCCGTAGTCCCGTGTGCGGGAGAGCCATACCCTGTACAGGTTAAATTTGTTATTGGGTTGTTTCAGCTCTGAGTGGCACTTTTTTGCACACCATGGACTAAATGGTCAGGTCACATGGACCCCGAAGGCTCAGAGAAGGTTGGGTGAGGGGACCCACTGGAACAGTTGTTGGGAGACAGATGGTAGCCTCCCATCAAGGCCATCCAGCGTGTTCTTTAACGTGCACAGGGTATGGCTCTCCCGCACACGGGACCACGGCTGAACGTCCCATCCGACGGACGGCGGCCTTTCCAAGCCCATCAGTGTCCCCTACTGACCGTGGGCAAGGCGGGGAATTTTGCGGAGATAAATCTCAACGCTGACCCAGCTGGGACTCGAACCTGGGAACTACAGATTACGAGCCTGGCGCACTACCGACTGAGCCACCCCCGCCCCACAGGTTAAAGGACACACTGGATAGCCTTGACGGAAGGCTAAAATTTGTCTCCTAACAGCTATTCAGTGGATCTCACCCTTCCAACCTTTTTTGAGCCCTCGGGATCATTGTGACATTGGCCATTTAGTCCGTTGTGCAAAAAATACAACCGACCAGGGATTACGAGCGTGCATCAAAAGACACTGTGCAATTCAGTCTTTAAAATATGTCTAACATGAGCTACAGCTTTTCATTTGGCAATTTTGGAGCAATTCTAAGAAGGTCCAGTTTCACTTTTTATGTCCACAGCATCCTAGGTATCTTTCATTCGCTAATCTGTAGTTATACATAATGGAAAATAACCAAAGTTGTTGTTGTTTTACCTCTGAGCGGCACTTTTTTGCACACCATGGGCTAAATGGCCAGGTCACATGGACTCCGAAGGCTCAGAGAAGGTTGGGTGAGGGGACCCACTAGAACAGTTGTTGGGAGACAGATGGTAGCCTCCCATCAAGGCCATCCAGCGTGTTCTTTAACGTGCACAGGGTATGGCTCTCCCGCACACGGGACCACGGCTTAACGTCCCATCCGACGGACGGCGGCCTTTCCAAGCCCATCGGTCCCCTACTGACCGTGGGCAGGGCGGAGAATTTTTGCGGAGATAAATCTCAACGCTGACCCAGCTGGGACTCGAACCTGGGAACTACAGATTACGAGACTGGCGCGCTACCGATTGAGCCACCCCCGCCCCAATAACCAAAGTAACTCAGTCTCTTTTTACACAGATGCAGTTAAAAGGCAGTTGGTGACACATTCGTAACTTCATCATCGTCTATATATTTTAGAGAGTTTGACTGTCTGTCTGTTTGTTCAATAACACTTCCTAAATGGTAAGTGCTTGGACCACCAAATTTGGTATAGCTTTATCCCATCGTAACTCAGTGCAGGGTAAGGGTTTGGAACCAATAAAATTAAAAAACCCATATATATTTATTAATATATAACGATAAGCGAGCTTAACGACTTATTACTAATAGCTGCTATATGTAACAGGACGTAACAATGCACGTCCAGCTAACAATTAAGTCATGTTCACACGAGAGTCACGGATTAGTGACGTATCAAAAGATAAATTTCATTTGAACTATTTTGGACCAATTCACGTTTCGACTTTTAATTTGATACTTTTGCACTCTTCGTAATTTTCCAAATACTTCAATGCTTGGGCTCTAAATATCACATAAGGATTTTCTCCTTTACAGTCAGTATCGAGGTAAAAAAATAAAAATTCATTGCTAATTCTAGGGTCGAGCTGGCTTTAAATGTCCTTGAGAGTGTTAGTTTGATTTTGGTTGTGTTCAAGGAACCCACGAAATATTTTCGCCAAAAAACAAGGGACAGTTTTGTTAACGATTACAGAGTTTAACGAGTTATATCTGAAATGAGAGCTATTTACGTGAGGAATATTGTGGACTCTCAAATGTTTTATTGATGTCTGCTATTTTCTGCCTCACAAAATAGATACAGGGTAATCTCCCATGCAGCAGATCTTTCTGTTTTTATGTAAAATGGAAGTTGCCTACTTTGGAGTACTTCCACTGTAAGACCCGAGAAGGGTAAATCTACTAAATGAAATAAAATAAATACCCCCTCAAGCAGCTGCTTGCCACAGAGGTCTGACAGGAGCCTGTCAGTTTATATGCCAGAGTAGAAGGTCTGAGAGGATGGCAGGACCTCAGCAGAAAAACGACACGAACATCCATGCCTTACCCGGGGCTCGAACCCAGGTCCTGTAGATCAGTAGCCAAGCGCGCTAACCACTCGGCCACGGGACACTAGTCCTCTATATATTTTAGGGAGGGGGGGGATGGCTGAGTCGCTAGCGTGCCATACTCGTGATCTGCAGTTCCCAGGGTCGAGGCCCGCCTGGGTCAACTTTGAGATTTATCTGCCAAAACTCCCCGCCTGCTCTCCGTCGGTACGGGACACCCATGGGTTTAGAAAGCCTGCCGTCCGTTTGATGGGACGCTAATCCTTGACTCCGTGTCTGGGAGAGACTTATTCTCTGCGCGTTAAAGGAGACGTTGAATGGCTTTGACGGTAAGCTCCCATCTGTCTCCTAAAAGCTGTCTAGTGAGTCTCTTCTCCCCAACCTTCTCTGAGCCCTCAGGGTCCTTGTGACCATTTAGCCAGTTGGGTGCAAAAAAAGGGCCGCTCAGAGGTCAAACATTCCAACAATTACATATTTTAGAGTGTTTATTGTTTGTCTGTCTCTCTGTTTGTTTGTTTAAGAACTGCTCTTAAAACGGTAAGAACTAGAACACCAGAATTTGTTGTACAAATTTTTCTCATGATAACTTATTGCAACGAAAGGGTTTGAATCTCTTAAAATTAGGTCATCCACAAAAAAAGAATTTGAAGAATGCCTCTGACGCATATGAGAATCTCGTTCTCAAAGAAAATGAAGAGAAATGAATGATTTTCATTGTTTCCAATGGAAACTTCATGACTTTCACATTCCACAACTAAAATTTCAAATTTCTATCATTAATACATCGTTGCAATATTCGTTTGAAATTTTGGAATTTTAAAACATTTCACTGTTAGACGGCGCAATTATAGTGTTTGAAAGATTCCACAAGTGCGAATAATAATATTTTATCAATTCCCATCTAACCCAAACAAGATTTTTTTTTTATTTATCTCTAAATGCAAACAATTATTTTCTAAAGCAAAAAATTGTGTTTTTCCACCCACTTGGGTCTAAAGCACTAATTCATTGTTGGTAATGAAAATTCCGTGACTTCTACATTGCACCACCAAAGTCTCAAATTACGAGCATAAATACATCGTTTACAATATTCGTTTGAAATTTTAGAATTTTAAAAATTTTCCACCATTAGAGGGCGCAATTATAGTTTTTTAGAATATTTTGAAAAAACGATTCATATTATTTCATCAATTTCTATCTAATTCGAAAAATAATTTTTCACTTATCTCAAAAAATAAACAATTATCTGCTAAAAGAACAACGTTTTGTTTTTCCACCCCCTGGGCTAAAGCGCCAATTCATTGTTGACAGTGGAAACTTCGTGGCCTTCACATTCCATCACCAAAATTTCAAATTTGTAGAATAAATACATCGTTTGCAATATTCGTTTTAAATTTTGGGGTTTTCAAATTTTTCCACCGCTAGAGGCGTAATTATAGCTTTAGACAGATTCGGGAAGTGCATGTCGTACTATTTTATCAATGGCTATCCAATGGGAAAATAATTTTTAATTTATCTCTGTAAACAAAAAAAGTCGATGTCTACAAACAGACGACAAAGCCTTTGGGTTGTTTTACCTCTGAGCGGCACTTTTTTGCACACAATGGGCTAAATGGCCAGGTCACATGGACCCCGAAGGCTCAGAGAAGGTTGGGGGAGAGGACCCACTGGAACAGCTGTTGGGAGACAGATGGTAGCCTCCCGTCAAGGCCATCCAGCGTGTTCTTTAACGTGCACAGGGTATGGCTCTCCCGCACACGGGGCCACGGCTTAACGCCCCATCCGATGGACGGCGGCCTTTCCAAGCCCATCGGTGTCCCCTACTGACCGTGGGCAGGGCGGGGAATTTTGCGGAGATAAATCTCAACGCTGACCCAGCTGGGACTCGAACCTGGGAACTACAGATTACGAGCCTGGCGCGCTACCGACTGAGCCACCCCCGGCCCCGACGACAAAGCGAAACCATTGCATGTTTATGCTTATCATTGCATATTAATCCATTTTTATCCCGTTTCAAAGAAAATGAGATGAAAATGGATTAATATGCAATGATAAGCAAATGTAACGAATTCTTAATAATAGCAGTTACTTCTAATCGGACACAACAATACGCCTTGACGTAACAATTTTTGGTTATGTTCACATGAGACGTCCATTAGTAATGTATCAATTGATTGATTAAAGTTAGATGTCAAGTATTTGAACCGTCGTATCAGTATGTCCCAAATGTTTGACCGCCTGGTCCCAAATTTGACTTAAGAGTTCCATTTCGTGCAGTTAATAGAATTATGTAGTTATGTATAAATTGCCGAGTTAATACAAAAATTAATTTCTTAATGCAATTCTGCCCTACAATAGAGATATAGGAAAAATTTCTTCCGGTGCCGATATTATTGAATCTTATTTAAAATGAAAGTTTGCTACGTTTATTGTATCATTTGCTACATATTAAGGCCGAGTAACCCAAAGCAATATTTCTAGTTACTTATAAAGACAAACCATCTAGTGCTTAAGATACTGCTTAAGCATATAGCATCAAAGGCATCACTTTTCTTATTATTTTGTTTTCAAAAGTTTCCGTAACGTAAAAAACTTTAGAAAGGACCAAATTATTATGTAGCCTAATTTCAGTGTTACACCTATTTTTACACACTCTAGACCAGTGTCTCGCAAACTGTGTGCCACGAGAGATTTTCAAATTGACACTAGATATTCCAAAGATTTCATTTTGACTTGACTTGTGTTATCGACGTGCTTTAAAAAAAATCTTTCAGATTTTATCAACTGGGAGCTTGTAAGTATTTATCAAGCTTTTTCCAAATTTTGGTATTAATTTTTTATTATTTCAAGCCATAGAATGGACAAATATTTAAAACAAACACCGAGTTATGAATTAAAGAACGAGAGCAAATCTTCAAGTAAAACCAGGCTGATGACTTCAACAAAGCGCAAATATAATGACGATTATATAGAGTTTGCTTTTATTTTTTTTTAGGTGTGCCGCGGGAAAAAAAATTAGATTCAGTGTACCGCGGAAAAAAAATTAGATTCAGTGTGATGCAGAGTAAAAAAGTTTGCGAGACACTGCTCTAGACAGATTCGTAAAATGTAGACCAGCAGCAATCCCTATTCTTCTGTTTATCTCATGCTGCACATCACCAGTATCTGTTAAACAGCTCCCAAGATAATTAAACCGAGACTCTTACTCAAGGGCTCCACAGTTCAAAGCAATTGTGACCCCATCAACCTAACCAATTTTCATTACTTTAGTTTTCTTCCTGTTTATTACCAAAGCTACTCTATTACCAGTCTCATCAACAGGACTAATGAAAGAGCCCATCACGTCAACATCATTTGCCAAAAAAGGCCAAACGTCAGTATAAACTAAATCAGAAATTTTCGTATCTCTAGACCTTTTAAGTATCCAATCTCCTGCTTACAGTGAATTCTTCAGACAATCAATAACCAAAATAAAGAGAAAATGAGACAAAATGCATCCTCGTCGAACTCCACTAGCAATGCAACAACATTCTCACAGAACTCAGTGTTATTATTGAGAGCCGTCATTATGTCAATTAATTTATCACATGTAACTTATTTGACACCTATTATAATTAAAATAAATGATCGAAAAAGTTAATATTAACCCTTTAAAATGAAACTAATAATTATAATATTAAACTTCATTTAATTCACAAAAATACTTTTATGGAATAGGGTAATAATCGTTTTAATCTTTCCAACTGTAATTTTCTTTTTTGTAGAAGCTTTTAAATGATGCAACTTCCATAACTTGTCTACTCACGAAACAATGTTCCTAAAAATCTAAATTCAGATAAGTTTCACTGAAATATTTACTGTGCTCTGAAACTAGTAGGTGTGGTCCTGATAAAACGGTGACTGAGTGAATTATAAAGTGTAGTTATACATAAACTTTTGTTTATCACTTGTTATTTAAAATTTACCTTAAATCTTCCTCCCTATGAGAATAACATGGGTTCAGTCCTGATATTAATGGCTGGGTGTAGGAATATAAAGTGTAGTTAAACACAGGGCCGGATCCAGGGGAAGGCAAAGGGCTATCCCCACCTTTGAGACTGCTAGTGAGGATAATTTTCTCTTTATTTTGGTTATTGATTAACCTTACGTATATTTGATGCATTTTTCAACAATCTTCTTAAAGACCTCTAACGCGGAAGGGGAAATGCCATACTGCAACGGAAATCCAGTCCCTTGCCCACCCACCAAAACAAAAATTTCCGTTAAAATTTTTTAATTTGTTTTGATCTCACTCTCTATCAGAAAATTTTATTCGTGTTATCCTGATAAAAGGTTGGGTTGTTTTACCTCTGAGTGGCATTTTTTTTTGTACACAATGAGCTAAATGGCCAGGTCACAAGGACCCCGAGGACCCACTAGACAGCTGATAAGAAACAGATGGAAGCCTTCCGTCAAGGCTATCCAGCGTGGTCTTTAATGTGCACAGGGTATGGCTCTCCCGCATAAGGAACCACGGCTTAGAGTCTCATCCGATAGACGGCATCCTTTCCAAGCCCTTCGGTGTTCCCTGCTGACCGAGGGCAGGGCGGATAATTTGGAGGAGAAAATCTTAACGCTGGATCAGGTGGGATTCGAACCTGAGAATTGCAGATTAAGAGCTTGGCGCGCTACCGGCTGAGCCTGGGGCGGGGTGGCTCAGTCGGTAGCGCGCAGGCTCGTAATCTGTAGTTCCCAGGTTCGAGTCCCAGCTGGGTCAGCGTTGAGATTTATCTCCGCAAAATTCCCCACCCTGCCCACGGTCAGAAGAGGACACCGATGGGCTTGGAAAGGCCGCCGTCCGTCGGATGGGACGTTAAGCCGTGGCCCCGTGTAGGGAGAGCCATACCCTGTGCACGTTAAAGAACACGCTGCATGGCCTTGACGGGAGGCTACCATCTGTCTCCCAACAGCTGTTCCAGTGGGTCCCCTTCCTCAACCTTCTCTGAGCCTTCGGGGTCCATGTGACCTGGCCATTTAGCCCATGGTGTGCAAAAAAGTGCCGCTCAGAGGTAAAACAACCCAACCCAACCGGCTGAGCCCCCCCCCCCATAAAGGAATGTCTGAGAATATGAATATAAAGTGCAGTTATACATATATTTTTATTTCCCGTTCTTATTTAAAGCAATATTTTCCGTTTTTAAATCTGACTCTACCTGAATAATGTGGGTGTCATCTTGATATGGTGATGATTGAGTATACATATATAGTATATATAAAGTGTAGTTTAGACCCAAAAATTTACTTTTTATTTGTTATTTAAGAAACAAAAAAGCATTTCTGTTAAATCTGTGAACATTTCTTTTTATCCAATGCTCTTGTAAATTGCAATAAAAATGGAAAAGTTTTACGAAAGCAGATTTAAAATGAAAATAACAAATATCTAGACGTTTCATCCTGAATAATCGAAATAACAGATCATTCCAAAGATTTGATGAGCGACTCCTGGCAGATTCGAGAGCGATTTCGAATCGCATCGTTCTTTTGCTCCAAGAATTCTGTAGGTAGTTCTGAATATTAGGATGTTTAGCACACAGCTTAGTTAGTTATTCTGTGGCTTAGCCACCCTTGCTATACATAAAATAAAACTTATAATGAAGAGAGTGGGATAGTCTATACAAATTTCTTTTCAATCCTGCTCGAAATTTCCCCGCCCTGCCCACAGTCAATAAGGGACACCGATGGACTTGGGAAGACCGCCGTCCGTCGGATGGGACCTTAAGCCGTGGCCCCGTGTGCGGGAGAGCCATACCCTGTGCACGTTAAAGAACACGCTGAATGGCCTTGACAGGAGGCTACCATCTGTCTCCCAACAGCTGTTCCAGTGGGTCCCCTCCCCCAACCTTCTCTGAGCCTTCGGAGTACTTGTGACCTGGCCATTTAGCCCATGGTGTGCAAAAAAGTGCAGCTCAGAGGTAAAACAATCCAACCCAACTGCTTTAAATTAGAGAAACTCTGTAGATTGCGTTTGCAAGATGTCGTCACATTCTAAGAACCAACCGTAATGGAGTTTGAGTTAGAAAAAAAAGCCTAAAACGTGGGGAGTGACATAGGCTAATAATGTAGCTAAAGAGGATAAGTTTTATTATGTAGTGGGGGGGGGGGGGGGGTGGAAATCTTTCTTCTGTAGAGAAAAAAAAGAGAGTAAAAAGTTTTTTCACGATATTTTCACAATTCTGGGCTAATTATAGCGAGTTTTATGTATGTAAAGTCTTTGAATATGAGGAGTAAAACAGGCTAAAAGCATGTCAATAAAAGAGCATAAATGCTACAATGTGGCAGTTTAAATGCATTCTTCTGCTGAAGAAGGAGAAGTTAGTAAAGCATTTTTCTCAAGATACCTTTCAATCTGGGGAGTCAGTCGTAAGGAATATATACAAATATAAAGAGTGTAAGCCATGATGAGTGACATATGCTAAAAGTCTAAAAGGATAAATTTAATGATTCTGGATTAAAAATAATTTTTTGTTGAAAAAAGAGAGAAAGCTAGTAAAGAGGTTTTTTCACGATATAATCTCAATCTTGCTGCCAATTATAGCGTATTATATGTATGTAAAAAAAGCATAGGCTATGGGGAGTAAAACAGACTACATACATGCTAATAAACAGTATAAATGCTATAATGTAGGGTTAAAAAAGCATTCTTCGGATTTATTTAGATGATTATTATAATAAAATTAGGTATTAAATAGAAAACGAGCGGAAGTTAGTAAAATATTTTTCCCAAAATATCTTCTCCGATCTGGGGGCCAGTCATAAAAAAATTATATGTGTATATAATTTTTTTATATTTTATAATTATTATATATATATGTACAGTCGGTCAAAAAAGTATCCGAACACTACGGTTGATTAGAGAATTCAGAAAAAATATCTGGCAACAATTTTTTTAGAAATTAGTGATCTGGCAACCTTCGTGTCACGTGACACGAAGGTTGCCAGATCACTAATTTCTAAAAAAATCGTTGCCAGATATTTTTTCTGAATTCTCTAATCAACCATGGTGTTCGGATACTTCTTTGAGCGACTGTACACATATATAAATAATGTAGGAGGTGAGCAGTGACATAGGCAAAAAACAAGCAGGAAAAAAGAATAATTTTAATCATGGAAGATTTAAAATCTTTCTTTGCTGACACAAGAGAGAAAGTAGATAAAAGGATTTTTTTTATGTCTTCTCAATCCTGGGTAGAATCTTTTATTCCTAATAATCCTAATAATTATCTTGCGTGTCCTCCTCTACCCAGCTTTGACCCCTTGGGGTTCTTGTAACGTAGTCCATTGCGTACAAAATATTTCGCTCAGAACTAAAACAACCCATCCTATTTTTTTTTAACTTTTTATGAATGGCTTTAGTGACAGCTTTCGCTAAAATAGGGATGACGTTGTCAATAAAAAGAAATAATTAAAAATATGAAATTAATAGCAAATTATTATACTTTTATTTCTGTTTTAAGGCTTCGAAAAGTGAAAATGAAAGTCAGATTATAAAAATGCTATCACTTAAGCATGTTAATTTCGAAAGGAAATAGGATAACTAAATGCATTTTTTGTCGATTTGAAAAAGGTGTTGGCTTCTTATTTTTTTTTGAAATTAATAAGTTTATTGAGTTCAGTAAATGATGTATCTTTGTCAATTTTACTTACTTTTAGCTGATTATGTTTAGGAAATAATTGGAACCTATTTACGATTTTGATAGCACCGTTTCTATAACGAAACAGCAGCAGTTAAAAAACAACGGAATTGGCAACATGTAACTATCGTTCAAATTTGTTTTTTAAATTTGATTTTCATCTGCTACTTCCATGAAATACTTTATTATGCCATTACCTAAATGAACGATCAAGTTAACATTTAAACTCCTTCAATGTAACACATTTTGCAACATTGCAGGAGTGTTATTGATAATCTTATGAATACAGAAGAGATTATTTGGGCATAACCAAACCTAGGATAATCAGCTTAAAATTACGGTAGCGGTTATTTGCAGAGAAATGTTCTCGAGTGAAACTTCGAACAACGATCTAATTAATAGCACTTCTCCTTTGGAGAGGTAAGAGTTGGAACTCTCGAAAACTGTTAGTGGTCTTAAGGATTTATGAGAAATTACCAAGTCCATCAGAAATCTCGACTGACTCTGTAATTTTGAGGCAGGGAGGCTTACTTGCGAGAAATAGGCTTAAGGATGTGGTGGTGACAAACTTAGAACCTTCTTAATACTCGCATTAAGGAGAGAACATGTTAGAACTGTTTGAATGGGATTTTGATTCAGAGTTAAAAATCTTTTGTTAAGCCAAACATTTCCAAGGGGAAATCTTTTTGACCGATAGCTTTGCTTTCTGAAATCTTCAGGTATTTGGAATTGCTAGAAATTTTAACAAAAATTAGATGGTACATAAATTAACGAAAAGTTTAAAACTTTTATTAGTTTAGGGAAAATATTATACGACCATTTATTTCATTCCGTGGTTGTTGTTTTTTTTTCTGCTGGGTATTGCACAGATTGTAAACTGAGAAAAAAACTATGCAAAAGATAGATTATATTTCAAAAATTATTATATTCATTTTTACACATTGATTTCAGTGTGCTATGACTAGTTTTAATTACTAGCATTTGAGCTTTGGTAAAACAGAGAAAGGACTAAATTCATACGTCACCTTTCAGGTTGTATCATTTTGCCTCTCAGCTGCACTCTCATTAGTCCGTAATGTGTTAAATGGCCATGTTGGGTTGGGTTCTCTTGCTTTTGGGAGGCACTTTTTCATGCACGATCACCATCAATGGACTAAATGATCAGGTCATAACGACCACAAGGACTAAGTAAAAGTTTGGGGAATGTAACCCACTGGACAGCTGCTAGGAAACAGATGGCACCGTCAAGGCCATCCAACGTGTTACTTTTCTTTCTTAACGTCTTTTTTACTTTACGTCTTATCCGACCGACAGCAGCCTTTCCAACCAATCGGTGTCCTCTTTCAGACTGAGCACAGTATGGGAACCTGGGAACTGCAGATCACGAACTTGTAGCGCTACCGACTGAGCCAACCCCCAACCCAAATGGCATGATCACAAAAATCTCAAGAGCTTGGTGCAGAGTTGAGGAAGAAGATCCATTGGATATCTGGTAGAAAATTTATGTGAAATCTTCTCATCAAGGACATATAAAGTTAACCTGTTAACAAGGGACATATAAAATTAACCTGTTTAATACATGGCTCTCTTGCACTAGGACCACGGCTTAACAACCCATCCAACGGACATTGGCGTTTTAAACGCATCGGTGTTCTCTCTTTCGCCGAGGGCAGAGTGGAGGTTAGCAGAGAAAATCTTTAAACAGGCACAATGTGATTGCAAGGACAGCTATAATAATTACAGTGAAGACTTGGATAAATATCAAGTATTTTGTTGTATTTTAATTAATATCGTTTGAAAAATATTTGCAAAATATTTTGGTACAGATAAAGAAATAAAGGACCCAAATCTCCTACCCCCTATTTTGGCTGAGAGGGTTTTGTAATGTAATGTTATTCTGTTATATTTACAAATGTTAGCAATTTTGGACTAATAAAGCTCTAGGGCAGTTTAATTATATACACTTGTATTGGTTAATTACATAGCTGTAAATGCTTTTAGTCTCTATTATTCAACATTGTCAAAATTCAATTCTTCTCAGATATTTTGATTCTACAATAATGTCTAAAAACATTTATAGCTATGTACACTGGTTTCCATAAATTAAGGAAAATTCAGAAAAATTATGATAAACGAAACACTGTGTGAATGATTATACTGAAATTTGATGGAAACATGAATTACAATGCTAATTTCAGAATGGCATAAAATATTTTACAGTAGAAATATTTTTCGTCAAAAAATAACACTTACAGGAACTTGTCCAAAAATGAGGTGTCAGAATGAAATGGGCAAAGTTCTTTAATAAGGAGTGTGGTCACTCCTTACAGCAATGCAGGCACGACAGCGATGTTCCATGCTATTTATGACGGTGTGAATCAGCTCAGTAGGGATCAACGACCATTGTTCCTATGAAGCAGTACTAAGCTCCCCCTTTATTTCAAGTGGCGGGTTAAAGGCAGCAACACGTCTCCCTAGAGCATCCCACTAATGCTGAATCGAATTTAGGTGGGGAGATCGAGCTGGCCACTCAATGCGCATAATGGTCTCCTCTTGAAGGTATTGTTCCACTAGTCGAGCTTTATGTGGACGAGCGTTATCGTCTCGTAAGGTGAATGTTTCACCTATTGCACCAGCGTAAGGACGTACATATGGGTACAGGATGTCATCTCTATACCTCTGAGCATTGAGGTTCCCACTCGTCAACACATAGAGGTCTGTGCGTCCACCTAAAGAAATGCCACCCACACACACACTTACTTCTGCCGTAACTGTCTCTTTGACGGATGTTACTTGGACGATAGCGAGTACCTCGTTCTCTCCATATCAAACAATGTCCATAATCACTCTGCAAGCAATATCTGGACTCATCTGTGAAGAGTACGGATCTCAATTGCTCTTCTGTCCTGTTAACATGCGCATGCCCAATTCAACCGCTCTATCCTGTGACGTAACGTGTGGGGTAACACATATTACTGGCCTTCTAGCGTACAGACTTCCCTCATGAACCCTTCTACGCAACAGTGGAAGCTGATACAACCCTCCCAGTGGCTGTTACAAGAGAGGATCGTAGCTGAGAGGGAGTAGACGCCCTGCTCCTTCGTGCCGTTAATCGCAGATATCAGTCGTGTACAGCGGTCACAACTCTAGCCCTTCTTTCGCTAAACTTCCGAGACGTGAACTCCGTGTTAAGAAATTGATTCCACAGTCTACGGACCACAGAAGGACTCACACTGAGCCATCGTGCACGTCTGATTGATTTTGGTCTGCTTCGAGCCAGCCAATAGCTCTCCACCGCAGTTTATTTGGCAAATGATGTCTCGAGGTCAATCCTGCAAAATATCTATTTCGAATTTCTTTATTCATATTTACAACACAAAATAATAACTTTATTACAACATTAGTTCAAAACACCTGTTTTTATGCCGCTGTTCGATTACGCAAATTGACGCAACCTAGACTAATTTGCACACGATATGTTCACTCGGCATTGCTTTACTGCTTACATGAACAAATTTGGTGAGGATCACATAATTGCTTGGCTAATTATAGCGATTTTTCTCATTTTTCCTTAATTTACGAAACCAGTGATGTATCCAACTAATTAAAGTGTATTCATTTAAACTGCGCTACACCTTTAATAGTGCAATGGGTTGGGTTGTTTTACCTCTGAGCGGCACTTTTTTGCACCCATATGCTAAATGGCCAGGTCACAAGGACCCCGAAGGCTCAGAGAAGGTTGGGGGAGGGGTTGGGTTGTTTGGGTTGTTTTACCACTGAGCGGCACTTTTTTGCACACCATGAGCTAAATGGCCAGGTCACAAGGACCCCGAAAGCTCAGAGAAGGTTGGGGGAGGGGACCCACTAGAACAGCTGTTGGGAGACAGATGGTAGCCTCCCGTCAAAGCCATCCAGTGTGTTCTTTAACGTGCACAGGATATGGCTCTCCCACACACGGGGCCACGGCTTAACGTCCCATCCGACCATCCGACGGACGGCAGCCTTTCCAAGCCCATCGGTGTCCCCTACTGACCGTGGGCAGGGCAGGGGAATTTTGCGGAGATAAATCTCAACGCTGACCCAGCTGGGACTCGAACCTGGGAACTACAGATTACGAGCCTGGCGCGCTACCGACTGAGCCATCCCCGCCCCTTTTAATAGTGCAAAATTGCTAATTTGTGCAAATATTAAGGAAAAAATTATCCCATTATTACTTATTATTATGTTACGTTTCACGCTGGGTTCTTTTACCTCTGAGCAGCGCATTTTGTTTTGCAATAATAGATTAGGTTGAGATGTTTTATCTCTGGGAGGCACCTTTTTTCACACATTGGGCGAAATGGCCAAGCCACAAGGACTTCAAGTACTCAGATAAGGTTGGAGGAAGAGAACTCACTGGAGAGATGTTGGGAGACAAATGGCAGCCTCGCGAAAAAATAATCAGTATGTTCTTTAACGTACACAGGGTCTGGCTCTCCCACACAAAGGGGAGGGGGATGGCTCAGTCGGCAGCGCGCAAGGCTAGTAATCTGCAGTCCCAGCTGGTTCAGAATTGAAATGTATCTCGTCAAAACTCTCGCCCTGCCCATAGTCAGTAGGGGATACCGATGAGCTTAGAAAGGCCGCCGTGCTTCGGATGGGACGTTAAGATGTGGACCCGCGTGCAGGAGAGACATACCCTGTGCACGATAGATAACATGCTGGATGGTCTTGACGGGGACTACCATCTGCCTCCCAATAGTTGTTCCAGTGGGTCCCCTGCCCCAACCTTTGGGGTCCATGTGACCTGGCCGTTTAGCCCATTGTGTTCATAAAAGTGCAGCTCAGAGGTAAAACAACCCAATCCGTATAAGGGGCCAGGACGTTACGTCTCATTCAACGGATGGTGGCCTTTTCTAGCTCATCGGTGTCCCCTTTCTGATTGAGGGCAAGGTGGGATTTAAGGAAAACAGATCGCGATACAAGTTGGGACTCGAAACTGGGAACTACAGATTACGATCTTAGCGCACTAACGTCTGAGCCAACTTCTGTCACTATATCACAAGGATCCCTAAGGGCTCGGAGAAGATTTGGGAATGGAATCCACAGACAGTTGTGTAGAGATAGATGGAAGCCTCTCGTTAAGGCCACGGCTTATTGTCACAATCAACCGACAAAGCCAAAGGAGCACATCAAATTCCTTCATCCTTTCCAAGCCCATTGGTGCATGCTTTCTCACCCAGGACAGAATGAGGATTAGGAGAGAAATCCTTGAAGCGGATACAATGCCGACTCGAACCTATGAACATTAGTTTACGGGCCTGGCGCGCTATCGATTGAACCAACCAGCACTCCAGGTCTATTTGAACGCTTTATCACTCAATCTCATGCTTTTGCTTGCATAAAATACTAAATGGTCAACACAGTAACAAGTGTCAAACTATCATAGGTGACAAACGCAACTAAAACGCATTTGTGTTCATTTCGATTGAATGTTCTGACTATTTTTTCCGTAGCTGTTTCTGTTCTGAGTCCAGATCTTCTAAATTTAAAATGTTCTTTTTGATAAAAAAAAACAACTAAATTTTGGGGATAAGAATAATCTAAGCAGACACTTGAAAATTGCTGCGGAACAAAATATAAGCAGACAAATGCAAAGTTGGAAAAGTTCCAATAAATGCAGGGACTTAAATTTCCAAATTCAATAATGCTTTTTACTTTCTTACATATTATTAATTTGTCCTTCACACAAGACACAGAAAATGAAATGTAGTCACAAAAATGTGGACAATTGTCGTAACTATTTCTAAAAGGCTACAACTTCCAATTTTGAAAAATTTCTTCAAAACGAAAAATTTTGTCTCAAAAAGAGAATAACGAAAAACAAAAATAGAAGCGCAAAAATGTTCAATAGAGACATTCGCTTTTCTCCTTTAATAAAACATTCCCAATCTCAAAAAAAAAATCGTTACGACTTTGGGGTAGAAAAAAGCATAAATCGTTATTATATTTTTCATTCGGCATACATAAACTGAAAGCTACAATTAAAACAGAGAGAGAACCAAGCTTGGTACCAACCATCATCTATCTTGTCTCACTCACTAAAGCAACTAGAGGTATTTGTCATTTTTTTTGGTCTTTACACTTCAACCATATGAAGTCTCTCTAAAATTGTAGTCTTCTTAATGTTTTCAGAAGATGGGGAGGGGCATAATAACAAGCTAGGAGGGTTAAGCATATAAGGCAAAGTTCACCATTCTTTACCTCTGTAGAGAAATAATCGTAATCTGTTATTTATTGAAGTGGTCCATATTGCCCCTTTGGCTGAACTACGCCGCGTGCGATTTGATGTGTCGGCTCTTTCCTCCGGAGTCGGCCGCAATTTCTTTACCACAGCGCTGTAAAGAAGTTATTTCCGCGCAATAAATGGCAACGCTATCACCATTACCTCATCACGGCCCTCCCCCCCTAGCGGACACATATGGAAGTAATAAAACGTAACGGAGGTACGTTGAAGTTTCTAGTTCCACTAACTGTTTCTTTGCTGCTCTAAGCTCCAATGTTTGGCGTGCCACATATATTTCACGGTTGGTGATTCTTTTGTTTTTTCTTTTTTCTAGTTTTTACGGAAACTAAAGGCAAAGCCAGTTTTTTTTTTTTATGTATACGTAACCTTTTCTGCTCAAATTCTAGGAATTCCTTCCGTAGGAGTCATGTGCGCTGTTTGATGGCGTAATCGCCGGCAAATTGTATGATTCGTAAGGCAATGGAGAGCCATCATTTTCGCATAAAACTTAAAATAACAGCCAAGATGTAGGCATCTGTCTACGGGTTGCTCAGAACACAGCAGTGCTCCTGTAGTTCCTTCCCGAATTGCAAATCCTCTTCTGCACCATATCAGTTTTTATTATAGTTGTCATTTATGAGGGAGCATAATTTGAATTTTATACTTTTTGTTCTCGTGGTTCCTTTTTTTTTCTCATGTTGGTTATTCGAACAATCGCTCTTCGGTTTAAAACTTTTTGCATTAAGCGAATGAAAGATTTTACCATCTATGAAAGGCAAGGTTTCGTTGGTCAATAATTTTCCCTTTTTCCTTATTAGAGAGAGAGAGATTTATTTATTATTTTTCTTTATTAGAGAAAGTTCAACTTTCTTTTTTCTTCAAACAAAATTATCTCTTTTTTTTTGTAATTGTATTTTTATGAGAATACAGTTGGTTTAGTAGTTTACATTATGACAAACAAAAGACAATAATTTCAATTTTACCTCGTTAAAAAACGAATTAAAAAAAAAAGGAAAACGAGATAATATTTGCACTCTGTCGTCTTTACGTCTGTAGACATTAAATTTGTTTTATTTTTATTAAATAAATTAAAAATTCTTTTTGGGTTGGATAGGTGTTGATGATATATTAGGAGTCGCACTTTACAAATCTACCAAAAGCTTAATTGCACGCTCTAATGGAAAATTTACAAAAAAAAAAACTCAAATTTTAAACGAATATTGCAAGGATGCATTTATAGTATGAAATCTGAAAGTTCCGTAACGGAATGTGAAGATCATTAGGGTATTAACGACAATAAACTGCCAATTCACACAATAGTGGGTTGTGTTGTTTTACCTCTGAGCGGAACTTTTTTTGCACACCATGGGTTAAATGGCCTGGTCACATGGATCCCGAAGGCTCAGAGAAGGTTGGGGGAGGGGACCCACTGGAACAGCTGTTGGGAGACAGATGGTAGCCTTCCGTCAAGGCCATCCAGCGTTTTCTTTAACGTGCACAGGGTATGGCTCTCCCGCACACGGGGCCACGGCTTAACGTCCCATCCGACGGACGGCGGCCTTTCCAAGCCCATCGGTGTCCCCTACTGACCGTGGGCAGGGCGGGGAATTTTGCGCAGATAAATCTCAACGCTGACCCAGCTGGGACTCGAACCCGGGAACTACAGATTACGAGCCTGGCGCGCTACCGACTGAGCCGCCCCCGCCCCACACAATAGTGGGGAAGAGACTATTATTTAAAGAGATAACTGGAAAATTCTTTTTCATTTGGCTCGATAAGAACCACCCCCGCCCCACACAATAGTGGGGAAGAGACTATTATTTAAAGAGATAACTGGAAAATTCTTTTTCATTTGGCTCGATAAGAACCAACCCTGCCCCACATTCTTTCTTAACAGCTATACAGTGGATCCCATTGCCCTGACCAGTTCTGAGCTTTTGGAGTCCTTGTGACATGTCCATTGTGGCATGTCCTTTTGTGTACTGTAAATCATCACATCATCCAGTCTGCGCACACAAGATTCCTTCAGAAGTAAAACAATCCAGGCGAACTAAAAATTAAGGAATTTTTAATATTTTAATATAACTTTAAAAGTTAAAATATAATTTTTATGTCTTTGCAACGAAATTAACTTCTCGATTAATTGGTAATTTCTGTAAAATTTCATTAAATCGGTAATTTTATGTCAAAATGTCGTGGAAGAAAGACATGCACTGTCGTTTGCTAAAGCCTGGACCATGTGGACACCACCTAGACTGTTTTCCTGTACGTAAAATATTTTTTAAACTCCAAAATTGTATATCATGAAATCTGAGCTTTTGAGGATCATTTCTGTATAGCTGGTAGAAGACAACGGAAACCTCCCGTCACGAATATCCAGTATGTTAAGGTGAATAATATGGTCTTCCAGCATGCTGAGTCACGGCGTAATGTGTCATCGGATGGACGGTACCCTTCCCAAGCCATCGTCGTCTATTCATGTAGTCGCGTTATTTTAATTACTTAATTAATTAATAAATAAAAACAGTGCTATATTGAAACCCGTCCTTTTGGCATCATTTAATCTACTTTTTTGTAAGTTTGGTGATGAAATTCATTTGTAAACGAAATTAGAGTTGGCGTTTGAAAATTTTACTTTTCAGCTTCAATGAAATTAAATAAATTTTCTTTTGCAAATTTGTGTTCTTCAACTTGCGCAGAGTACGGCTCTCCTGCACAATGGGCAGCAGCTTAACCTCCTCTCCGAAGGATAGCGGCTGTTCGAAACCGATCGATGACCCCTCTTTCGCTGATGACAGAACGACGATTAAAACCCAGGCAGGCACAGTTAACACTCGAACATGAAAACATCTGATTACGATCCTTGCCCGATACCGATTAAGCGAAACCCGCTCGCATCCGGGATATTATACCCAAGTTAAAAGAAATGCATATTGCAGTTTAAACGAAAAATTTTGAACTGTTACTTTCTGAGAGACTCTAATAGAAATAAAAATTATTTTTCTATGTATGAATTCAAACTCTAACTGTATTGAAATATTTCTATGAAGTAATCTTAATTGTTCCGAAATAAACATATAACTCCTTTACCTTTTCAGTTCCACCGGATATTATCGTGGCGGAGAGCAGTTCTGACGTCATTGCACGAGAAGGAACGAATGTCTCTCTGATCTGCAAAGCCAAAGGTTATCCGAGTCCAAACATCTCTTGGAGAAGAGAGGATAATGAACCTATTCCTTTGGGTACATGGCACGGGAAGAAATTGCTCGGTAAGAGACTACAGAATCTTCATTAGCCTTAGGTGCTCTGCAGTGTTCTTTTAGGAAAGTATGGAATATTCCTTGCTCAGTTTTAATTAAACAGATTTCGTTTCCGGGTTCTTTTCTTCTTCACTCACTTTTTAACAGAATATATATTGGGGGTTCTTCTTTACTCATTTTTTGTTAACCAGATTTTTAATTGGAGTTATTCTTTAGTCACTTTTTTTTATTAAACTGTTTATGTATTGGGGTTATTCTTTTTGCATTTTTTTAATGAACAAATATTAGATTCGGGTTAGTCTTTGCTCACTTTTCGAGTGAAAACAGTATTAATGCAAACAGAGTTTGCATTAATATTATTATTTACGCATTTTTTATTCAATTGATTTTGTACTAAGATTATCCTTTACTCATTTTTATTATGTAGATTTTGCATTGAGGTTATTCGTTACTCACTTTATATTAAACAGATTTGTGTTGGGATAATTCTTTTTTATTTTGAGTTAAATAGATATTGTATTAGGATAATTCCTTACTCACTTTTTATTAAACAGATTTCGTAGTGAGATAAATTTTATATTGGGATTATTCTTAATTCACTTATATAAAATATCTGCTGTATTGATATTATTTCCTGTCAACTTTTACTAATAGCTTTTTCTACTGAGAGTATTATTTATCTACTTTTATTAATAGCTTTTATATTGAGTATTTGTTTTCACCTATATGTTTTAAACACATTCCCTACAGGTATTACTATTTATTCACTTTTATTAAATTATTTTATATTAGGATAAATTTTTGCATTGTTTTGTATCCAGTCCGTTATTTTATTTAGCATTGTTTTGTATCCAGATTATGGTTTATCCACTTTTTCATTAAGCAGCTTATGTATTCGAATTGTACTTTACCAACATTTTTTATTAAACAGATTTCGTATTGTAATTATCCATTAATCACTCATTCTAGTTTTTTTTTTTTCATTTGGGATTATTCTCTGAAAACTTTTATACGGAATCTTTTACATTAGAGTTTTTTTAAATATATATTAAACAACTTTTTTTTTTGGATAATTTATACTCACGTTTCATTAAATAGCTTTTGCATTCGGATTATTCATTGTCTATGTTCTTTTATTAAATATGTTTATATTTGGATTATTCTTTATTCATTTTTATTAAACGACATTTGAGTTCTAATGGTCTTCTCCTATTTTTATTGAACAGTTTTTTTAAAGGGCATATTTTTCATACATTTTAATTAAAGAACCTTTGCATTAGGATTATGCATTGCCTATTTTTTTAATTAAAATTTGATGATAGAGATTATTATTTTCCCTCTTTTAAAACGGTTTTGCATTTGGATTATTCTTTACCTGTTTTATTAAAATATTATTTCATTAAGTTGCAGTACCAAACACAGAGCCTAAAGAAGTTTCGAAATTTTTGAAGTATGTGTGTCACAGGCCAGTGAGGTGTGTAAATAGCGTAATTTTTTATGACTACCAGTCAAATATATGTATTCTGTAATATGGGAATTGAAGGTATTCAAAAACATTCGAAACACATTATAAGTGGGATAATAACTTTGGAAGATATAAAGGGCAGGTGTTTGAAAAAAAAATCAATATCAATTATAAGTAATGTAATGACTTTGGACGATATAAGAGACAAAATGAAAAATGGAGGAAACCCTTATATCTGGGCCATACACTGAGCGATCATCCTCTTCACAAAGACGAACTGAAATATATAGAAGGAACTCATCAGCATTAGAATCAGTCACAAGTATCTGCTTGATCATGGTAGATGTATGGATTCTGTACAAACACTGTATGGCAGTGTCGAAAGTTGAATAATGTTCGGTATGCTGACGTTTCACCTTGACTTTCAAGTTCCGCTCTTGATTGAGGTTCAGGGTTTTGGACTATAGTGACATTCTGAACTCTCTACAATATTAAGAAACTTTAGACTTTGGAAGCAGGAATAAAAAAAGGTAGAAGTTCCCAGGAATTTTGAATAAGAACGTTGTTTTGTTGCATGACAACGTCCGCACCAATATTGACCAATTAATAGTAACAACGTTAAACTGATGTGATCGAGAGTGCTGTAACATTCTCTCTACAGTCTTGACATAACCCCGATGCGATTTTCACATTTTTGGATCTCCGAAAAATACGAAGGAAGTTGAAGTCTATATATATAGAGGATCATACAAGATTCAGTGCGTGATCACAGACTTCCTCGTACAATAACGAAAGTCGCTCTAGGAAACAGTTACCATGTTGGTAATTTCACATTGGGACAAATGTCTCAATAGGTATAACGAATTTGTATATATAAATAAATATTTTATGCAATAAATTTTTTCTTTTTTTTGGGCATATATATTTTATAACTTGAAATGACATTTCCCCTAATAAAATTATTATTATAATTACTAGCTGAACGGCACCCAGCGCTGCCCGGTTGTTAATTTTAATCTATATATTCTTATTTTCATTGCACTAAAAGAAAACTTTTAACCCCCCCCCCCCCTCACATTGACACTTTAGCACAGATTTTCAACACGAAAAAATTTCCCGGTATTTGCTTGGATATTTGCTTCCGGTATTTGTTTCGGTTGTCGACGTCAGTGAGCTCTCTCACATCCCGTGACTTAGTTTTTTTTTATCTAAGCTATCGAGATTTTAATTTCCATTATGACAGATCTTGTTGACCTATGGCTCCCTTGATCTAAAATTCTTGCACAACCTCCCCCGTGCGCCCTGTGATTGGTTTAAAAATCAGGTTCCCACTTGGCCCGTGTCTTCATTTCTACACAAATTGTGACTGCTCGTGTTTAATTTTAATCTGCATATTCTTTTGTTTAATGCACTAAAGGTTAATTTTGTGAGTATTACCCCCCCCCCCCCGACATTTTATCACAGTTTGAACAAGAAGAATTTCCCGGTGTCGCAAAGGTCATTGTTGACTCGGTGCACGCTCTCATAGCCCGTGGAAAACGATCGAGATATTTATTTCGACAGATTTCGGAAATCTGTAATTCCCGACGTACTTCACCGAATGGTCCCCAATTTCGTAGGCTAGTTCCCCCTGCCTGACCCCATTTTGGGTTAGAAAATCAGGTCCCTAGCTGCAATGGAACGCCTAAATAACGCCTTTGGAAATGTGGGGAATCTGGCAACGGCAGCGGATTTAAATGTTATTTTAACTCTTTACGTTTACAATTTGGGAGCAGTAAATGGCAACATTAAATTTGATAGCGATTATCTTTACCGTAAGATTAGCATGGTAAATATTTTTGCTTCTAGCAAGCCCCCTTTTGGACTTTCGACTTGAAATTTGGCACTGCAATCCGGACCACAACCAGAAACATTCTCTGTTGAAAACTTGAAGCGTCTACGTTGATTTGCTAATGAGTTATAGCTGCCACAGGCACATAGACATCTTTTACTATATAGATCAGTGTTTCTCAACCTTTTATGCTTCACGTACCCCCTGGAAATGTGTATGTAACTGGCGTACCCCTTGTAGAGATAGATAAAACTATAGTTATAGTATAACAATGGTTATTTTTACTTTGTTACTAGATCTAGCGACTTTTGAGCTCTCACGGCGTACCCCAAAAAATTTTACCGCGTCCTCCCTAGATGTACGCGTACCTCACGTTGAGAACCCCTAATATAGATAATTATGTTAACAGGATAATCTAGATATAAAGTTAACAGTTAAACAGTTAAAGTAGAAAGTTAATAGGATGATCTAGATATAAAGGAAATGAATTTTTCTAGTTTTAAAGTTTCAATACCCTTAGTTAATAAATTTTGTTGACAGTATGCAAGGATTGTAATAAGCTCAGATTTGATTCCCAACTCTGCCTGCGTTGCCAAATTTCATTGGTAATTCTCATTTTCCCTTTTTTGAGAAAAGATATGTTTATGGCCTTTTTCCCGATGAGATTTTTACATATAATAATAGTGGAGAGATTTAGGATCTTGTAAATACCGACTTCGGTAATATGGGAACCATTTGTACGTTTAAAAACACATTGGAAGGTCTGATGGAAGGCTTTCACTTATCTCCTAACAGATATTTAGTGGATCTCATTCCCCATCCTTCTCTGAGTCCTGTGAAATCATTTTCACTTGGACATTTAGTCGATTACATGCATAAAAGTGCCACTCAGATGTGAAACAAACAAGTCTATAAAAGATCCTGATTAAAAACTGTTGACCCTCTTTCTCCTAACATTATTATTATTTAAACAACCACATCACTTAACTCTGCATACAAGACAGTCATAAAGAATCTAGAATCAAAGTACATCGAGCACTTCTTGTGTACAAAAGCTATAAGTTTCACTACCATAGCATTTAAAATCAACTGCATTATAGTAACTAATATCTATCTACTTTTATTTTTAGCTACTACATTTGATGGCAACCAGTTAAACATCACCCGAGTGAGCAGGCTACACATGGGTGCCTATCTTTGCATTGCTTCCAATGGCGTTCCCCCATCAGTCAGTAGGAGGATACTCCTTCATGTGCATTGTAAGTTAATGTTTCTTTTTCGCGTCCTATGAATCGGGATGGAGATTGACTTAATCGGTAGTGTAGTCATACGTTCATAGGTCCAGTCAGTGTCATACCCAGAAACTTTCAATGGGGGTGATGAATTTGACGTGCTTGAATCTCAAGAAGAGGAATCAGTTGAAATGGTTGGTCCCTAATTTTCTTGGACGGCTTTAGAAATCGTATGTTATCAAATCCTTCAAGTGGGTGGGAGTGGAGATTATAACCATAAAACTCTCTTCTTGGCTACGTCATTGCACAGTTCGAGTCCCAGCAGTGATGGCGTTAAGATTTTCTTCCCATAATCCCTGTTCTTTTCTTTGAGAGAAGAGGGACACCGATGGCTTGGAAAGGCCGAATTTAATGTTCACGATCTATGGCTCTCCCGTACGCGGACACACCATGGTTCCAATGGTCCCGTGCCCGGGACGTTTCTTTTCGTAGCTTTTTACCATACAATTAAATTAATAAAACGGTACTTCTATTTTATTTAAAATATTCTCTTATTTTGCTTTAAAAAACAACAAATATATGTATATACATATATTTAATATATTCGGGGTCACGCTACGCCACTATGTATTTGCATTTTGGAAAATATACAGGGGTGTCCAAAGTCATGCCCTTTTTTATGTAATTATTTTTACATTTGCATATATATATATATAATTTTTTTTAATTATGTTATTTTCTTATAAATTTTTGTTTCGAATAACGTTCTAATTCTCTATTTCAGATTTAAAATTTAATTTTATTTCAGAATTTGTAGATGAGCATGGATTGCCGTTTAACGAAAGAACAAAGAGCAAATTAAAAAAAAAAGGGTGTTACTTTTGCACCACTCTGTATATTGCGATATGTAAACTAGGAATATGTAAACTATATATTTATATAGGAATATATAAAATACGCTGAAGTATGCAAACTATATACATATCATACATAACAATAAAATACACAACTATAAAAATATATAATATATAACTAAATGCTCAAAATATATGTAGTGTAGGCATTCAAGTGTAATAAAAATGAAATAAAATTACTCTTCAGGCAATTGTTTGTCACAGAGTTCTGACAGGAGACTGGCAATTTCATTCGCCATAAAAAAGATTTAGGGAGCAGGCAAGAACTCAGTAGAGAAATAACCCACGAACAGAAACGTCTATGCTATAAGATGAATCCTTTTCAATTGGCAACGAAGCACGCTAAGCACTCAGATACCGTGGGATAGCTAAATGTAATTGTGAAATCAATTTATATTCCTTTTTTCTTATTATGAGAAGTATTACTTTGTGATTTTTATTTTTATCTTTGGTACTTAGAATATGTCCAATTTTTGTATCATTTTGAAAAGAAAATAAATTTATTGTTCTCACTTTGTCATCTGTAGACTTTCAACCAACCCAGTTCTTTACCTTACACGATTTCGATTAACGCGAGTTTTAAAGTAAGGTTGGTTATATGGTAACACGAATGGTCATTTGATTTAACACGAATTTCCCACTACTTCTATACGATCATTTATATTACTCTATATTTACTGTTACCATTTATCATACAACATGATACCTTCGATAATATACTGGAATATGCAAAACATTCATTGGAATGTGTAAACTACATATATATATTGGAAAAGGTAAAACATACATGGCAATTTTTATTTTATCTCCTTATCACCAATCTGACGTAATCTTTTTCACAATTTCAGCACTTCCAAAAAGATATTTTACATTTACAATTAGCAAATTATCGTGTTTCAACGGCAATAACAATCATATTTGTAAAAAATAAACAATATATTAATTCTCACTGACTGACAACAATATACACTTAAACGAATCCACTTTCATTGGTTAAAGATCGTAGAATGCAACGTGTATAGAAGAAAGGCTTTTAAAAATACAGTTAGTCATCTTCATTACTCTATAGACTTAGAACAAATAGAGCAATGCTAAATCAAACAAAATTTTATCTTAAACTTTCAAACTCTCCAAACTGCAAAAATTTTAACGTACCCGAAACAATTAATCATATTTTACTTAACTGTATAAACAACACAACACAAAGGAAAAAAATTCTTTAAATCACTAGAGGAACATGGGTTTCAGGAGATTAGAACGGATTTAATTTTGAACCAGAAAGATTTTGATTCTAAAATTAAAATTTATAAAATTTTATTTGAATTTCTAATCTCTACAGATTTATGGAACAGAATCTAAAAAATAAATAATTAAATAAATAAATAAACAAAAACAAAAAGAGTATAATAAAAATTAACTAAAAAAGTATTATGGTTAATTATTTTTAAAAAATGTATAATGAGAAAGCCTGTATAAGGACCTCTCAAATATTTGTAACGTTGAATAAATAAATAAATAAAAATAAAATCTTCATTACTTCGATAACAGTTTTTACAAAGATCAATTTCTTAAATTAAATCTTTATTACTCGACAATTATCTGTATATATATATATTAAAATAAAACTGCATTTAGCCGAATTTCGTTTCAATTACATTATTAATGTCTCTTTTTCTGTAAAAATGAGTGAAGTGTATACATAAATAAATAAAAAAAACATAAAGAATTTAGCCAAAGTTATTATCGGTGTGTGCTTGTTCAGGGTCACGTGGTTGCAACTGCTGCACCCTGTGAATTTTATAAGGATACCATTTCAGGATGGACCATATAATTTTACGGAGAATTGACCACTGAATTTCCAGTTCCTGTCATCCTGTCACTGCACTTACTACGGGTAGCTGCGTTTACTACTGGATATCTGCAATGGTAAGTGCGACGTCTTCCACATTGCTTTCTGCAACAGGCCACCACCAGATTCTGCCGGAAGCAACCTCAACTCTCCTGTTTTTTCGAATTTCTGCATCATATTCTTCAGTCCATTTAGCGACAAAGGTCCTTTCCTTCTTTCAGACGACGATATTCGCGTATGCAGCGACAACATTGCTGCCGTTTTGGTAAAAGTGTTTCACTAGCAAAGCACGGTCCTTCTTGCAGATATCCATGGTTTCTTCTAGCGATTACAGGAGAAGACATCACATTTCTGAGTGTACCTCATGCAACTCTGAGGTGTGATTGGCTGCAATATCACAAGATATTAGCATGTTCTACTACGTTTTAGCGCACCCACGCCACCTGGTGGTACTAACACTAACTATTTTTTATTCACAAATTCTCTACCCCATGTTCTTAAAGATATCCACCACTTTTTGTTATGATCTGTCGAGTAGATCCTTCTCTGCATCGCTCTGAGTACTGTCAGATTAATTGCACGGTGTGGTTGGACCTCCGTAGCCCATGGCTGCTTGAGGATGATGATGATGATGTATATACAATGAAGAGTCAAAGCATTATGGTCATGTACTGCCAAAACAGCTCTTACCCGGTGAGGCATGGACACGAGATTTCTAAAGGTGTCTTGTGGTGTCTGGTACCAACACGTTACCAGCAGATCCTTTAACTCTTGTAAGTTACGTGGTTGAGCCACCGTACATTGGATATGCTGCCCCAACACAAACCACAGATGCTCGATTGGATTGATGTGTAGGGAATTTGGTGGTCAGGGCAATACCATGAAGTCTTCCTCATGTTCCGCGAACTATTCTCGAACAATCCGGGAGTGTGGCATGCGCATTAATCTGCTGAAAGAGGGTACAACTAGAAGGATATACCACTGCCATGAAATAATGTACCTGGTCTGCAATGATGATTAGGTAGGTAGTAGACATCATAGTTTCCTTCACGTGAATGATTGGACCCAGGGTTTCCCAGCAGAACATTGTCCAAAACATTATACTTTCTCCACCGCCTTGTTTTCATCCCACAGTGCATCGTGGTACTAACACTTCCCCAGGTAAACAACTCACATGTACCCATCCATATGGTGCAACAGGAAACGTGATTCATCGGACCATACAACCTTCTTCCAATTATTCAAGGTCCAGTTTTGATGCTCAAGTGCCCATTGTAGGCGCTTTCAACGGTGAATCGTGGTTAGCATGGGCACTCGGTGCTGCCTCCGGCTATACTGTTTTATTTTCAGCAGGTTTCGGTGTAATGTGTGTTATGACACATTACTCCCGTCACCGCCATTCAAATTATGGGCAAGTTGCGCCACAGTATCCCTTCTGTTGGCTCGTACATAAGATATAGCCTTCACTCACCTCTAGCATCGATGAGTCGTGGTTGGCCCACACCTTTGCCAGCGGTTCGTGGTTTTTCCCACCTCGGACCACTTTTTGAACCACAGCTGACTGTGAGTACCTCACAAGCCTTGCCGTCTCGGAAATGCTCTGACCCAGTCGTCTGGCCACTAGAATTTGGCTTTTGTTAAACTCACTTAAATCTCCAGCCTTTCCCATCTGAAGAACAAAAATAACACTGATTAACAGAGTTCAGTATCTGGTGTTATTTATTGCGTTTAATGACATTCATACGCGCCGTACTTTACCTGCAGTTGCTTCGATTTGAATAAAGATGCGCTGGTCATAATGTTTTGGTTCTTTGGTGTATATGTTTAAAATGAAAAATAATAATAATTACCATTTACCTGAAATAGAACTCAGAGTAGCAGGCCAGAGCGGAGGGTAACTTGTGTGTGAGTTTTTTAATCTATAGAGATAAAAAACATAGTTTTTTTTTTCATCTTGAACTAATGGGACACCGTCCTATTGAATCCCACTTCATTTCCATCAATGGTACAGTCTTTGATAAAGGAATGAATGTAAAAGAATGTCAATTAGAGTTATCATTCCAGAATACATCTCCCTCTATTTACATTACGAGAAAATGGAATCCGACTAACACGATTTCAACTAAAACGTATTTTTCGAAGAACATAGGTGTTTACTGGGTCACTTCGCTTATAGAGGTTAGCAAAGGATTCATATTCTCTTAGAGAGGTACCAATGGCATATTACGATTCACATTTCCCAAATCTTCTAATAATTTTAATTTTCGGTGTTAGAATACCTTGGAAAAAATACGTTGGAAAATATTAAACTTCTAAATAAATATATATATTTAAAATAAAAGTTTGGAATAACTTATTGTAAACAAATAAAATTTTAGAATAAAATATTGTAAACTAATGAAATCTTAGAATAATATGTTGTAAACTAACAGAATTTTAGGATGAAATATTTTAAACTAATAAAATTTTAGGAAAACATATTGTAAAACAAACAAATTTTAGAATAAAATAGTGTAAACTAATAAAATTTTAGAATGGAATATTGTAAAGTAATAAAGTTTAATATATGTAAAAAGAAACAAATTTTGGAATAAAGTATTGCAAACTAATAAAATTTCTGAATGATATATTGTAAACTAATAAACGTTTAGAATAAAATAGTCTAAAGTAATAAAATTTTGGAATAAAACAATATAAACTAATTAAATTTTAGAAGGAAATATTACGTAACAAAATTTTAGAAAAACATATTGTAAAACAAACAAATTTTAGAATAAATTATTGCGAAATAATAAAATTTTTGAATAAAATATTTTACACTAATAAAAGTTTAGAATAAAATAGTGTAAACTAATAAACTTTTGGAAAGAAATATTGTAAATTAATAAAATCTTAGAATAACATATTGTAAACTAATAAAATTTCAGGTTCGAATATAGTAAACTAATAAAATTTTAGAAAAAACATATTGTAAAATAACAATTTAGAATAAAATATTGGAAAGTAATAAAAGTTTTGAATAAAATATTGTAAACTAATAAAAGTTTTGAATAAAGTATTGTAAACTAAAAAAGTTTAGAATAAAAGAGTATAAATTAATAAAATTTGAGAATAAAATATGGTAAACTAATAAAATCTTAGAATAACATTGTAAAATAATAAAATTTTAGGATAAAATATTGCAGCTAATAAAATTAAAACTGAACATTAATAAAATTTTTAAATGAAATATTGTAAACTAATAAAAGTTTAGAATAAAATAGTGTAAACTAACAAAATCTTAGAATAACACATTTTAAATTAATAAAATTTTAGAATGAATTATTGTAAACTGATAAAATTTTAGAAAACATATTATAAAACAAACAAATTTTACAATAAAATATTGTAAACTAATAAAATGTTTGAATAAAATATTGTAAACAAATAATATTAGAATAAAACAATGTAAAATAATAAAATTTTAGGACGAAATATTGTAAACTAACAAAATTTTAGAAAAACATATTGCAAAACAAGCAAATTTTAGAATAAATTACTGCGAACTAATAAAATTTTTGAATAAAATATTGTACACTAATAAAAGTTTAGAATAAAACAATGTAAACTAATAAAGTTTTGGAATGAAATATGTAAATTAATAAAATCTTAGAATAGCATATTGTAAACTAATAAAATTTTAGGTTGGAATATTGTAAACTAATAAAATTTTAGAAAAAACATATTGCAATATAACAATTTAGAATAAAATATTGGAAACTGCTAAAAGTTTTGAATAAAATATCTTAAACTAAACAAAGTTTAGAATAAAATAGTATAAACTAATAAAATTTGAGAATAAAATATTGTAAACTAACAAAATCTTAGAATAACATACTGTAAACTAATAAATTTTTAGGATGAAATATTTTAAACTAATAAAATTAAAATTGAAAAATTAATAAAATTTTGAATGAAATATTGTAAACTAATAAAAGTTTAGAAAAAAATAGTGTAAACTAACAAAATCTTAGAATAACATATTGTAAACTAATAAAATATTAGAATAAATTATTGTAAGCTAATAAAATTTTAGAAAACATATTGTAAAACAAACAAATTTTAGAAAAAAAATATTGCAAACTAATAAAATGTTTGAATAAAATATTTCAAACCAATAAAAGTTTAGAATAAAATAGTGTAAACTAATAAATGTTTAGAATGAAAAATTGTAAACTATTGAAATACTAGAATAACATATTGTAGACTAATAAAACTTTAGAATGCAATATTGTAAACTAATAAAATTGAAAAAAATTGTTAAACAAAGAAATTCTAGATTAAAATATTACAAAATAAAAAAAATTGAATTAAATATTTTAAACTAATAAAAGTTTAGAATAAAATATTACAAACTAATAAAAATTTTAGGATGAAATATTGCAAACCAATAAAATTTTAGAAAAGCATATTTTAAAATAAGGAAATTGAGAACAAATATATTCTGGAAGAATAAAACTTTTTAATAAAATATTGTAAAATAATAAAATTTTTGAATGAAATATTGTAAACTAATAAAATCTTAAAATAACATATTGTAAACTAATAAAATTTTAGGATGAAATATTGTAAACTAATAAAATTTGAAAAAACATATTGTAAAGGAAACAAATTTTTGAATAAAATATTGCAAACTAATAAAATTTTTGAAAAAATATTGTAAACAATAAAAGTTTGGAATAAAATAGTGTTACTAATAAAATTTTAAAATAAAATATTGTAAACTAATAAAATTTTAGGATGAAATATAAACGAATAAAATTTTAAAATAAAATAATGTAAACTAATAATATTTTGGAATGAAATATTGTAAAGTAATGAAATTTAACAAAAAATATTGTAAATCAGATAAATTTTAGAATAACATAATGCAAACTAATAAAATTTTTGAATGAAATATTTTAAACTAAAATAATTAGAATAAAATATTGTACACTAATAAAATTTTATTATGAAATATTGTAAACTAATAAAAGTTTAGAATAAAATTGTGTTAACTAATAAAATTTTAAAATAGAATATTGTAAACTAATAAAATTGTAGGATAAAATATTGTAAACGAATAATTAAACGATAAAATTGAACGAACGATAAACGATAATAACGATAAACGATAATATTGTAAACGATAAAATATTGTAAACGAATAATTTTAGTATTAATATTGTAAACTAATAAAATTTTAGTATGTAATATTGTAAACTAATTAAATCTAAAAGTGACATATTGTAAACTAATAAAATTTTAGAATGAAATATTGTAAACTAATAAAGTTTTACAAAAACATATTGTAAAACTAATGCATTTTAGAATAAAATATT
Organism: Ryuthela nishihirai; assembly: GCA_038380435.1. Lineage (NCBI taxonomy): Eukaryota > Metazoa > Arthropoda > Arachnida > Araneae > Heptathelidae > Ryuthela > Ryuthela nishihirai. Next base: position 17,479,965 of record JAWZYU010000007.1, read on the forward strand.
TCTAACTAATTAAATTTTAGAATAAAATTTTGCAAAGTAATTAAATTTTGAAATAAAACATTGCAAACTAATAAAATTTTAAAATAAAATATTGTAAATTAATAAATTTTTGGTATAAAATAATTTAAACAATCTATTCATGCTGGAGATGTAAAATCTGGACGGAAAAATCTAATTGTTAAAGGCTATGACATCAGCGATGTGCTTCCTTAATCCAAGAGAAAATGCAACGTTTCACTATTTTTAAGCGATAAATGATATTTTTTGGATAGAGGGGGTTAGACATGTGCTGATGAATTATTACTATATTCAATTTCCCAATTATCCATTAGTTTGAATGTGAACTGTTAGAGAAAGCTATTTTTTTTTTGGAAAACGGAGCATTCCATATTCTCTCTCTGACTGAAATTTGAATTGCTTCCCAACCTGTCGTCCGCGGGACACGTGTGGTCCGTGATGCCGGAGAAGGTGGTAAGTGGTGTAAATCTATTTTAAGACCTGATGTCGATATACTTTTGACATTTGAGCCTGTTAATGATAAAATTTTGAATTTTAAAATCCGATATCGATAAACTTTTGACATTTTTTCTCATTAATGAAAATTATTGATAAATCATAAATTGTATCAGTCAACAGTAGGCGCCACAACACAATATAAAAAAGAAGTTATAGTAACACAATCTGCTATTAACTTTTTTCCGCATTTTAAAAATGTGAGGTTTTTTTACTTTATTTTGAACTTGGGATCTCGATTACAAATTTGTTAAATGATGAATGATTGTCCTACTTCTACTGATTATTTTGAAATTAATACTCCTATTTCTAAGAGTTGTCCGCAGCTACTACGTAATTTTTTTTAAGTGCTTTGAAACTAAAGATAACAACTACAGGAGTAGTAGCATAAATGACAGTTCTGGCAGAGTAAAAGGGGCTCGAGAATTCTATGAAAATCCATGGGAAAAGTTATGGGGGATGAAGGAAAAAGTATGTTTCTTGTGTTTTTTTGTGAAAATATGTGTGAAAATTACGAGATTCGACAATAGCACAGTGAATTAGAATGCGATCGACCCCTCTCGTTATGTCGGGTGGGAACTTTCCTTCGTTTTTTGCTGCATCGTTCAAGAAGTGCCGTTCGCAACTTTCCTTCAGAAAAATCTAGTTTAAACCTCATCTTCCCCCCCAAAAAAAACTTAAATTAGTTTTTCACATGCTAAAACACTCCCGTTTTTTTCTAATTTTCACACATATTTTCTCAAAAAAAAACACAAGAAACATACTTTTTCCCTCATCCCCCATAACTTTTCCCATGGATTTTCATAGAATTCTCGAGCCCCTTTTACTGTGCCAGAACTGTCATTTATGCTACTACTTAAAGGAAAATATTGACTGCATGAAGGATTGTGATCCTCTGATATAGACGCTAGATGGTTATTCTTCTGGTTTCTATTCGTATCTTTTAATGGATAGACTGGTGCTTAGTTCACGGTTTTGTTATTTGATTTGTTGGTGCGGGGGTTTTGCTCAGGTGATAGCAGGCCAGGCTCGTAGTCTTCAGGGTTTGGGTTCAAGTCCCAATAGTTAGAGAGTTGAGATTTATCCCCGCTCAACAGTCCTCAGCCAGAAAGGGGACATTGTTGGGCTTGGTAAGATCTTTGTCTATCGGATAAGATATGCCGGGCATCGTGTGATGGTGAACCATATCCTGTGCACGTTAAAGAACACGCTGGATAATCTAGACGGGAGGCTCCCATCTGTCTCCTAACTATTGTTCCCTTTGTCCAACCTTCTCTGAACCCTTTGGGTCCTTGGAACTTGGCAATTTAGTCTAGTGTGTTCAAGAAGTGCCGTTCGTAAGTAAAACAACCCTATTTGATTTTCTATCAAACTATAATTTGTGAAGAGTATTGATACAATGTAATAGATTTTCGAAGAATATTGATACATTGTAATAGATTTTTGAAGAATATTGATACATTGTAATGGCTTTTTGAATATTGATCTATTAATTATTATCATTAAGCTACCTAAACTGTAAGAAACGTTTTCATTTAATTCATTTAGCATTTAAAGAGTTATGAAAGGTGAAACATTGAACAATGACGGTGTCTTCGACAAGAACTTACAGTCGCTGAAAAATATACGAACACTATGGTTGATTACAGAATTCAGAAAAAATATCAGGCAACGATTTTTTTAGGAATTTAGTGATCTGGCAACAGTACACGAAGGTTGTCAGATCACTAACCATAGTGTTCGGATATTTTTTTGAGCCACAGTACCTCGAAAGTTAAGGCAATACATAATACCCATTATATCCAAAGTTTCACCAAATTACTTCTTTCGAAAGCTTTGCCAATTTTGGCGAAGCCCTATTTCTACTGAAGGTATTTGTTTAACGACATTATTTCTACCACTCTTCAAGTAAGAAACGATTATTGTTGAAAACCAAAATTGAGAGATTTTACCGAGATCTCGAACTTATTTACAAAGACTTTTTTCCTATAATAATCTCATTTTCAAAGCTAGAGAGACTCAAATATGGCTTTTCACAAATACAACACATGCATTATCCCCTAATTATTTTAAGCAAAGTAATTAAATTACCTTTCGTTAGTGGATAACTCTTAACATAGTAATGGCATTAGATATATTTTTTTAATCCCTTCTCTAAAATCTACTCATTTTGAAAGATCTTTGTGTCCTCGTCGGGTTCCCTAGATCGTTGAGCCTCAGGGCCATTCCATGTACTTTCTATTTGGTGAACCGTCCCTGAGTAATAGCCTCCCACTGCAGGTACTATCTCATTTGAGATACCAATAATTCTACGTGTCCCTATTTCAAATAGGATTTCTTTTTATCATTACATGCTTTTCTTCAAAAGCTACATACGTGCGCAAGTGTCTGCAATTAGTTCCGCTGGCTGAATTCTCTACAGGTATTTCTAATTATCTTTTCCAGTTCCTCCTGTGATGTGGATCCCAAACCAATTAGTGGGCGCCCCTACTGCTAAGGACATAACGCTCGACTGCCATACGGAAGCATACCCCGTGTCAATCAATTATTGGGCTAAGGATGGTGGAGATATGATCGTCAATGATGATAAATACGAGACTTCAATCAAGGAGAAGAATTACAAGATCCACATGAGGTTGGGAATAAGAAACCTAGAAGATCAAGATTTCGGGACTTATAAGTGTTTCGCTGAAAATTCACTCGGGTCGACCGAGGGCTCAATTAGACTTTATGGTAAGAAAAAATCAATCTTTTTCTTTTATTATAGTTTAGATGTATTTCGTATCTTCTTCTAAGCTTTGTGCTTCACCCAGTTTTTCTTTTTGTTGTGTGAGCTTGAGTGAGTGTCTGTATGTGTGCGAATACGAAGTAGAGAGAAGGTTTTCCTGGCATAATGATATGATGCATGGGTTTTAGGACGAACAAAACAAAGGATTTGGAATAAGCTAGGGAGAGGAAACCGGGTCAAAACGGATTTATGTATTGGATGGTGAATTTAATTCTTTATTTGCTGCCGAGTACTTTGCAATCGACTTCTTTGGAGGGAGAAACATACGTAAATATTGGCTGCATAAAAGCGTCCTTATTTTTAAAATAAACAAAATAGTGTTTTGATTTTTCTTTTTTGCGGAGTTTTATATTCAGTGCGATTTGAGAAACAAAATAAGATTAATGTGGCCTCGGATATTCAGCCACAACCGAACAGAAAAAGAAATGTAATTTAATGTTTTAGCTGAACGAAGAGGATTCAATTTTTTTTATGTAATCTCTAACTCAGAGTCGTTCGGCTATTCTCATTGAAGAGTCATTGTTTTAATAATCGAGGCTACCTGCGGATCAGAACATCAATGGATTATAACTAACAAAATAGGGGCAGGGGCTGGCTCAGTCCGTAGCATACTAGGCTTGTAATCTACAGTTCCCAGGTTCGAGTCCCAACTGTTCGAGCATTGAGATTTATCTCCACTAAACTCACACTCTGCTCTCGGCCGAAAAGAGAATATCGATGAACTTGGAAAGGCCGCCGCCGTCGAATGCGACGTTAAGCCGCGGCACCGTGTGGAGGAGAGCCACAACTTGTGCAAGTTAAAAAATACGTTGTATGGCATTGACGAGAGGCTACCATCTGTGTCCTAATAGGTATCCAGTGAGTCCATTTCCTCAACCTTCTCTGAACCCTAGGGGTGTTTTATGACCTTCTGCAAAACGTCCTGCCCTTGGCCAGATAGGGGACACCGATGGGCTTGGAGAGGCCTCGTGTACGGGAGAATCATACCCTGTGCACGTTAAAGAACATGCTGGATGGCCTTGACGAAGGCTACAATCTGCCTCCCAACAATTGTCCGGCCAGTCCCCTCCTCCAACCATCTCTGAGCTTTTGGGGTCCTTGTGATAATGGTTTGCAAAAAAAAAATTGCCGCTCAGAGGTAAAACAACCCAGACCCTAGGAACTGGGAGGGGGGAGGGGGTTGGCTCATTCGGTAGAACGCCAGGCACATAATCTGCAGTTCCCGGGTTCGAGTGCCAAATGGTGCAAATGGACCAGCGTTGATATTATCTCTGCAAAACTCCCGCTCTGCTCACGGTCAATAGGGGAACAGAGCTGCTTTGAAAGGCCGCCCTCCTTTGGACTGGTCATTAAGCCGTGGTTCCGTGTGCGGTAGCGCCATATCCTAAACTACACTAAAGAACACACTGGATGGCCTTGGCAGAAGGCTACAATCTGTCCTAACAGCTGTTCAGTGGGTCCCCTCCATCAACCTTATTTGAGCTTCGGGGTCCTTGTGACCTGGCCATTGTGTGCGGGGTCCTTGTGACCAGCCCATTATGTGCAAAAAAGTGTCGCTTAAAGGTAAAATAACCCAACTATTCCATTCACAATTTTCAAGGTAGCCAAAGTGAAGTCAGCGCCCCAGATTTTTCACACAATAGGAACGGTATTAATCCTAATCCACAACAACTAGGAACCCAGTCTTTTAACCCAACACAGGTAGACACAATGGGGAAAGCACCAACAATTTTGGAACCATCGGTCAAGTATCTCTAGATTCACAAGGCGCCGAAATCTGTCGCGCTGAAGGACTTACAAGAACAACAGATATAGCGGCATCTGGTCTGTCGCCCATCGAGGCGATCGCAGTCCGTATATATCTATTATTTAGTGTGATGGGGAGTACCTTTTTTATGAAAGCAGCTGAAAATGAGCTTACACTGGTCTCAGCAACTAATGTCCTGCAGTCCCTATGACCTCGGGGGCGGGGGGTGGCTCAGTCGGTAGCGCGCCAGGCTCGTAATCTGTAGTTCCCAGGTTCGAGTCCCAGCTGGGTCAGCGTTGAGATTTATCTCCGCAAAATTCCCCGCCCTGCCCACGGTCAGTAGGGGACACCGATGGGCTTGGAAAGGCCGCCGTCCGTCGGATGCCGTGGCTCCGTGTGCGGGAGAGTTAAGCCGTGACCCCGTGTGCGGGAAAACCATACCCTGTGCACGTTTAAGAATACGCTGAATGGCCTTGACGGGAGGCTACCATCTGTCTCCCAACAGCTGCTCCAGTGGGTCCCCTCCCCCAACCTTCTCTGAGCCTTCGGGGTCCATGTGACCTGGCCATTTAGCCCATGGTGTGCAAAAAAGTGCCGCTCAGAGGTAAAACAACCCAACCCAACCCTATGACCTCGCATAGTTTGGCTAGAATGAAATGCATTGTCTAATTAGACAGTGCATTCCAATGGGCATAGTCTTGGCTCAGCGAAATATTTTATTCAGGAAATCTGTAAAATTGTGGAAATGATTATAATCTATGTCACTTTGTTGAAGAAATGTTTAGATTCTGTGGTCTAGTGGTTAGGACTCCCAGAATGCTTCTGGGAGGCGTGGGTCGAATCCCATTTAGGAAAAACAAAATTTTTTCAACTAACTATTTGAAGTGAAATATTTTACGTAGATATTTTATTAAATGTATAAAACACTGCTATTCAAAATCTGAATCTACTAATACAAAATACTGCTATTCAAAATCTGAATCTACTAATACGAAATCTGTCGCGCTCAAGGACTTACAAGAACAACAGATAGAGCGGCATCTGGTATGTTGCCCATTGAGTATAAGATGACATCTATTATGCTTTTAATTAGACTTCTGATTACCAGTATATTTACAGGTCGATTACTAAGTTTACTCTTACATTACTATTATTATAATGTTCAAAGAAATTTGGTAATTTATTATTCTGCACTAACATTTATCAGATGCTACGATTTACTCTTCTTTTGTCAGGTTTTCAGTTGCCAGCAGTATAATTTTAGCCCCAGTTAATAGTAAACACACAGATTATCAGTTGACATAGAATTCAAGAGACATTTTTTCCGAAAAAACGAGCTTCAACGATGAGTGGGAATCGAAGCCACTATTCTCAATTACATGTCAGGTGTTCTAACCACTAAACTATCATCAATCCGTTATTTATCCGCTATTTCGACCTTCAAATCTTCCCGAACTTGTCACTATGAGCGACAAGGTTGGAAAGATTTATGATAGAAATTCGAAATTTCAGTGGTAGAATGCCAAGAAATATTTCAATGACAGCAAAAAACTATCCCCTTTTCTCATATTGGTGTAGAAAGGCAACTTTTAATTTTAAGGAATAAAACACAATTACTTTTTTAATGTTTTATAAGTAGTTGTGAAATATTAGTGTTTGCATTTTCGCCACCATCCATTAATTCGAATTTCCATTTAGAGTTTTCTAAATGTAGAAGATAAAAACATTTAATTCTCTTTGAAAACGAGCATCTCATATTCATTAGAGGCGATGCATATATCTTTAAAGTTTTTGAGAGCTCTTCTACATATCCTTGATTTCTATGAGAAGCAGTCGAGCATAAAATTAAAGAACAAAGATAATTTTAATGATTCCGTTAATGGTGATTTTTATCCGAAAATTCAGCCTTCATGGGCTGTTTCAGAAATAATTAGCAAAACAGAAAAATATCTCATGTTATGAAGTGATATCATCACCTTCTTTCTCCGGGATTTAAATACAACATGCCGTAACACATTTTCTCGTGTTCAGGGTAATTAATTTCTTATTCTTTTTTGCTCGTGTGTGCATTAATGTTCCATTAGTGTTGAGTTTATCCCTATCTGTGTACCTACGATTGCATATTGCAAAATATCTGCATTACGAAACACAGCGATGCACAAAATTGAGTTGCACTGATTTTACAGCAAGTCATACGCATCGATCTAGACAGAGTCTGTTGTGTTGTTAATTTTCAGTGTATCCATTGCAAAAAAAAAGTCTCGTATCGTACAAGTCAATTTATGTTGAAAAATAATGCATTTTTAAATATTTCTAAAATATACTCCTAGAAATGAAATAAAATTTGAAAACAGTTTTTTTTCGCGTTTTTACCACCTAGAAGATTTTTTTCCACCTAGAAAAAAAAAAGTCGTATTCCTCAAGAAATAAGTACACCACAGTTTGAGAACTTCTGTTAATATGTCGTCCATAAAGTACTTATAACTCGAGAGAATTAGGTTGGGTTGAGCGTCACTTTTTTGCACATAATGGGCTAAATGGCCAGATCACAAGGTTGGTTGTTGGTTGGTTGTTTTACCTCTGAGCGGCACTTTTTTGCACACGATGGGCTAAATGGCCAGGTCACATGGACCCCGAAGGCTCAGAGAAGGTTGGGGGATGGGACCCACTGGAACAGCTGTTGGGAGACAAATGGTAGCCTCCCGTCAAGGTCATCCAGCGTGTTCTTTAACGTGCACAGGGTATGGCTCTCCCGCACACGGAGCCACGGCTTAACGTCCCATCCGACGGACGGCGGCCTTTCCAAGCCCATCGGTGTCCCCTACTGACCGTGGGCAGGGCGGGGAATTTTGCGGAGATAAATCTCAACGCTGACCCAGCTGGGACTCGAACCTGGGAACTACAGATTACGAGCCTGGCGCGCTACCGACTGAGCCACCCCTGCCCCCTAGGTAACAAGGACCCCAAAGGCTCAGAGAAGGTAGAGGAAGAAGACCCACTGGACAGCAGTTGGGAGACAAATGGTAGCCTCCCGTCAAGGTCATCCAGCGTGTTCTTTAACGTGCACAGGGTATGGCTCTCCCGCACACGGAGCCACGGCTTAACGTCCCATCCGACGGACGGCGGCCTTTCCAAGCCCATCGGTGTCCCCTACTGACCGTGGGCAGGGCGGGGAATTTTGCGGAGATAAATCTCAACGCTGACCCAGCTGGGACTCGAACCTGGGAACTACAGATTACGAGCCTGGCGCGCTACCGACTGAGCCACCCCTGCCCCCTAGGTAACAAGGACCCCAAAGGCTCAGAGAAGGTAGAGGAAGAAGACCCACTGGACAGCAGTTGGGGGACAGATGGTAGCCCCCCGTCAAGGCCATCCAGCGTGTTCTTTAACGTGCACACGGCTTAACGTCTCCATCAGATGGACAGCGGTCTTTCTTAACCAGGTAGTGCTGTCAGGCGGAACCGGGAATTGCCGTGGTTGCATAAGATCGCAACAAAGAGATTCATTGTCGTCCCCATTCTCACCCAAAGCAGGTTGGAGATTAACTGAGATAAATCTCAAAGGTGGCACAGGTGGGACTCGAACCTGGGAACTACATATTAGAGTACTTCCCTCCATAGGTGGTGTTAATTAACTCTAGAATTTTGCTTTCAAGAAATAGTACGCAGAAGAATCATAGAAGCTACTTGTAACTTTTAGAGGCCTTCTCATACAAGGACATGCTCTGATAAGACCGAAATCACTGGGGACAAAAGGGAGGCCCAGTGGGTCACCGCTCTGAGAGTGTGATCCACTGAGTCTGGTCATCACGCTCGTAATTTGCAGTTCCCAGATTCGAATCCCAGGTGGACCAGAGTTGAGATTTATCTCCCCATAATTTCCAACCCTGCCCACGGTCAGTTGGGAACAAAAATAGGGATACCGTTGTATGCAAAAAAAATGCCTTCGACCCAACTGTCGCCCACCCAATTGTCTTATCCTTCCAGTTATCCCATCCACCCAATTATCGTCCACTCAAATGTCTTCTACCCAATTGCCGTAGACGCATTTTTGAGAAACCGATGGGCTTGGAAAGGTCATTGTCTGTCGGATTGGCTATTAAGCCATGACTCCAGGTGCGGGAGAGCCATAACCCTTTGCGTTAAATAATGCGCTGGATGCCCTTGACTGGAGGCTACCATCTGTCTCATGACAGCTGTCGAGTGGGTTCCCTTCCCCCAACCTTCTCTGAGCCCTCGGAAACCTTGTGACCTGGCCATTTAGTCCATTGTGTGCAAAAAAGTGCCGCTAAGAAGTGAAACGACCTCTTAGCGGTTATATAAATGATTTATATGATTTATATAGAAAAATATATAAATCATTTATATATATTTTCTTTAATCCAATATTGGAGAATTTTTTTTCTGTTATTTCCAAATGAGTCGTGACCAACCTCTCATAAAATCAATTATAAATGTACTAATTTAGCTCATTTCTTTCAATTGGTTTCATCAAACAATTCATCAAACAAATGTCCGAATGCTGAAATCATTCGGACATTTCCATGTTATGTGAATGGAAAACTATAATAAAATTTTTCAATTTTGTAAAATATTTTGTGCTATTTCTTTTAAGTTTAAAAACCAGTTTACTGTCGACGTCGTCCCCTTTTTTTAGTATTAATAGAGATATAGTTTTGTTTTCTGTAATATGGTCTTTCATTACCATTTGATTTCGTCAGCACCGATACACTCAAAATAATAATAATAAAAAAATAACACGTTGTATTGAAATGTCGGATTACAGAGAACAGATATGAACATTTCATTGAATTAAGAATTTGATGGATTGATCGAAATATTGACCCATTTTGGTTGTGCGATTATGGATTGTTTCATTCGGAAGAAATATATTTGTTTACAAATTCCTCTCATTCCAGGTCCATTAAAGAAAATTTATATAAATATCAACTATCTTGATTTTTAAACACTTCGTTTGTAGATTGTCGGATTATACAGACTTCCGAAAAGTGCTTTTTCTTCGCTTAGAATTAGGGTTAGTAATCGCACCCAATTGTCTTATCCTTCCAGTTAACGCATCCACCCAATTGTCTTATCCATCCAGTTGTTACATATATCCAATTGCCGTCCACTCAAATGTCTTCCACCCAGTTGCCGTACACCCACTTTTCAGAATCCAAAATTGTCGATGCACACCATATATATAATACCATGAAATAAAAATACATTGCTGTTTTTCAAAATAATAATTTATTTTATTAGTATAATACTCATTCAAGCAGGTACTTGCCACACTTTGAGGGAGTATTATATTAAATAATACACACCAGCATTATTTAGTATAATACTCCCTCAAGGAATAGAATAGAATAGAATACACTTCACTGGAATTGGGAACTCCTTCTGCAGACTTTCCCATATATAATTTTAATTTTCTTAAGAGTAATGTGTGTTTATTTTTTATTTATTTCTTTTTTCCTCTTACTTTTTAAGAGGATTTTTTTTTACTCCTTATAAGCTTTATTTTTTATTTTTTTTTTGAGCTTTCATTTATTTATTTTTTTTTTGTATTTTTTTCTCTCTTACTCTTTAAGAGACTATGATTTTATGTTTTTTTTTTCTCTTTATATTGTATATATATTTTTTTGAATATTTTCCTTTTTATAGAGTTTTCCATATATTTGTGGATTTGAGGAAGTCAATCAGATAGCCAAATATCTTAATTTGGATAGGTAAAATGGGATAATTTAAAATATTATTTAGAGTGAATTCATTAATGTTTATGCTTTTAAGATTTTCAAAAAATATTTTTCATTGAGTGTTATATTTATCACAATTTAAAATTATGTGAGAAGAGTTTTCAATTAGATTGCATTTTGTACAATTCGGTGAATTAGTTAGTTTTAGGAAATATTTTGATTTATTTAATAGAATAGTATCAGTTCTTAGTCTAAAAATTATCTTGGATTCATATCTAGGAAATGGAAGTTTTAAAATATTGTTGATTTTATTGGATAGATCTGATCTAAAATTAGGTTTAATGAGAGAATTTAGTTGATAGAATTTTTCTAATAAATTAAATTCTAATTTTTTGATATCTTTTTTGAAATAATATGAAATTTTTGAAGGTTTGTAGTTGTATTATAATAATTATGAGCTGATTTAGCTATTTTATCCACCTCTTCATTCTCTTCAATTCCAGAGTGCCCTGGAATCCAACATAAGTGGATGATGTCGTTTTTTTCTGATAAATTTTCATTATTAAGTTTGAGTAAAGTGTATATGTAATAAGTATATGGGGTATGTGAGATATCTTGCATAAGAGTTAAAATTGCACTTTTGGAATCTATGAATAACACAATTAATTGATTATTTATATTTTTTAATGTCCATTCAAGGACAGCATATATTTCTGAATGTAAAATAGGTGTATAATTAGGTAGTTTGAAAGCCAAAGAAATATTGTGAGAGGGTATATATATATATAGCAGCAGTAGCTGACCCTGATTCTTGTATGTAGGAACCATCAGTGAAAATTTCCAAAAAACCATTAAATTTTTCCTTCTTGAAACCAGTAAAAAGCTGGAAAATGGCCTCGTTGGAAGATCATTTTTAGAATTAATTGAAGGAATTTCAGAATAAAAGGAAGGGGTTTGTAAACACCATGTAGCTAGTGGGTCTGTTAAATCTCCACGTAGGTCTTCTTTAGTGAGTTTGTTAAAGTATTCCTTTAATAAAATATTTTCTTTTATAAGTTTATAAAAATTGGATCTTTTAAATTTTAAGTAGAAGGGATGATCAGGAATTTTGAAATGAAGTCTTGTATAGTATTTTAGAATTAATATTAAGTGTCTGTTTTCTATGGGGGGTATGGTAGTTTCAGCTATAAGGGCTAGTGTTGGACAGAATTTTGGGAGGCCTAAAGCAATTTTTAGGCATTTATTTTGTATTATGTTTAGTTTTTTAAATTTGGTTAATTTTGGGTTATCAATTAATTCCAGACCATATTCCATTTTTGCTCTAATTAAATTTTGATATAGTGTGATTAGTGTTTTTTGATTGGTTCCTTCTTTTTTAAATGTGAAATATTTAAATATATTTAATAATTTTAAGCCAGAATTGTCAGCATGCTCCAAGTGAGAGTTCCAAGATAGCTTTGAGTCTAAATAAAATCCTAATAGTTTGCATTGATTAACCTGATTAATTAAATTTAAATTTATTTTTAAAACAAATTTTGGATTGTCATGTTTAAATTTATAGAAATGAATACAGTATGTTTTCTTAATGTTGATAGTTAGATTCCATTTATCACAGTATTTGATTAGTTTGTTTAATTGATCTTGTGTTTTTTCTTGTAAAGTGTGTTCATTTTTATCTGCAATCCAAAAAGTTAAATCATCAGCATAACTTGTATAATTAAATTTTGAGTCAAATATTTTATTAATGTCATATAGATATATATTAAACAATAATGGGGATAATGTTGATCCTTGTGCGAGTCCTTGGGTGACATTATAAGAGTTGGAAAGGGTTGAATTTAATTTAACTTTTAATGTTCTATTCTTTAAATATTTTGAGAGAAATATAATAAGTTTGTAATCAATATTTGTTTTGCATAGCTTAAGTAAGAGGTGGTCTATTGAGACTGAGTCAAAAGCCTGTGTTAAATCAATTGAGACAGCTAGAACAATTTTTTTCAATTTGTTTGCAGTATAGATATCTGATAATAATAATTATATACATTCCTTTGAAGAGCGATTCTTTCTGAATCCAAAAAAATTTTAGGTAATATTTTCTTTTCTTCTACTTGCCAGTTTAGTCTTTTGAATAAAATTTTTTCGAATAATTTCAGAGAATTTGATAAAAGAGAGATTGGTCTGTATGAGCCTAATTCAGTTGGAATTTTGTTAGGTTTCTGAATAAATATAATTAAAATCTCTTCCCACATTGGAGGAATTTCAAGTGTATTCCAAATATGAATAAAAATTTTCAATAGTTTTATTTTCCAAATATCTCTAAGATTTTTAAAGAATTTATTAGGTATCATATCTGCTCCAGGAGCTGATTTTAGATTGAGTCTTTTAATAGCTTCATTGAGTTCCAGAAAAGTGAAAGCAAGATTTGCTTTGGTATTAATTGATTTTAATTTATTTAATTGAATTTTGTATAGAGACATTTGTTTAACATCTAAAACTGGAGCAGGTTGAACAATTTTTAAATTTTGTGCAAAAATTTCAGCAGTTTGATCTCCCTCAAGGAGGTACTTGCTCTCAGTTTATATGCAGTAGCACGCTTGGCTATTGATCTACTGGGACCGGGTTCGAGCCCCGGGTTAAGGCATGGATGTGTGTCGTTTTTCTGCTGAGGTCCTGCCATACTCTCAGATCTTCTACTATGGCATATAAACTTACAGGCTCCTGTCAGACCTCTGTGGCAAGCAGCTGCTTGAGGGGGTATTTAAAAAAAAAGAAAAAAGAAGGAGGTCTGTGATGATGGTGGGGCCATAGCAGAAAAACATCCATGCCTTACCTGGGACTTGAACGCGGTCCCTTTGATCAGTGGCCAAACCCGCTAATCACTCGGTCACGAGATACATAATCCGTCATTATTTTACAATCAATGAATATTTTTTATGTTTTATATTTACCAGAGAAGACTGATGAATAAAGTGTGCATGGATGAATCAACGATACAGAATAGTATGAGAAACATTTTGTGTATAAATATAGGGAGTACCACTTAAAACACAACTCATTAAGCTGTACCATATATTTTCAGAGTTTTCGCAGATATAAATGTAATAAAAAAGTTTCAGTATAATTACAACACATGTTGAAAATGTCCCCCACTTTCTGGAAGACAAGCAACCTCATTTCTCATAGTTTTCTTTCAACTTTTCGAAGAATTTTTTTGTCAATGCTGTGTTTAAATTCCTGCAGGCTTCGTCGTCTATTGCGATAGACCCTTTCTTCAAGATATTCCCACAGAAACATTTAGATGATATGAGGTAACGGAAATAATTAGATCATGTGAGAATGGTCTGAGGATCGTGGTGGCCAAAAGCCACCACGATTCCCAGATCATTCTGGTAGACAAAAGTCACCACAATCCAGCACGCCATTGCCTTCACCAAAGAAGTACTGCAAGAAACCATTGTTGTGTTTGCAGTATGAATAGTCGCCCCACCGAAACCTAGTATTCTAGTACGTTTCCCCTGAAAAACATTCCCCGCCCTGCCCACGGTCAGTAGGGGACACCGCTGGGCTTGGAAAGACCGCCGTCCGTCGGCCGTTAAGCCGTGGCCGTGGGTGCGGGGACGTTAAGCCGTGGCCCCGTGTGCGGGAGAGCCATACCCTGTGAACGTTAAAGAACACGCTGGATGGCCTTGACGGGAGGCTACCATCTGTCTCCCAACAGCTGTTCCAGTGGATCCCCTTCCTCAACATTCTCTGAGCCTTCGGGGTCCATGTGACCTAGCCATTTAGCCCATGGTGTGCAAAAAAGTGCCGCTCAGAGGTAAAACAACCCAACCCAACTGAAAAACATAGATTTTTTTAACAGCTCTGCTCTTTATCTATAAAATTTTAGGTGACATTTTTAAATCGTATACTTTAATGTTTCGCTGCACATTTGAAGCTCTTTCGCGGCACAACAATGTGCCGTGGTAGATTGTTGCAGTAGGTATGCCAACTGGCAGTGCACATCTACTCTACACTACGTTGTAGCTTCATTTATAAGTATATTCCGATAGAAGTGCATACCAATGTAAGCAATAATCTACCTTAGATTAAAGGTACACTTTAATGATAATGTTTTAAATTATACAGCTATTTATTCCAAGAAATGTTCTAACTGACAGTGTAAGTATACATTGGTCATAGTGTGTATCATTCTACAAAATAGCAACTTAGAGCATAATTATGATGATATGGTTGTAATAATTGTGACTACAAACAAGTTATAATTTATGTTCTGAACATACTGCTTACCTATTTTGAGCAATATTGGTTATTGGAGCAATAAATGGTTGTTGAGCTAAGTTGGTATGCTTTCTCAAAAATTCTAATTTAGAAAATTGCATTTTAATATTTTTTATTTAAATGATTTTTAGTATGTAATTTTTTGCAATTTTATGAAATGAGCAAACACATTGTATTTAAACTCCACTGGCGAATTGTAATAACTCTTGTGGGTTAAATACTTAAAACTGTATTGCTAATGAATATGAATCAAAAAAATTATTATTATTATTGTAGGTTATTGTACATGTACATATCGTAGTGGTTACTAGTGCTAAGCAAAGCTCTAATTTACATAATAGATATACTATTATCAAAATATCAAAATATTTGCTTTACACGTCTATTCTAGAAACACCCTGGAATATATATATATACTCTAATCATCTAATTTAAAGCAATTACTAAAAAGAATTAAGAGTATTTATTTCGATTTATAATATTTACAATACACTATCATTATTTACAAAATATTTTTACAAATTCATAACACCTAAAAAAATAAACAGGCATTTATCTATTCTAAGCAGTATTTTAACTGGAACTCGAAGGCATAAATGCTATATAAACTTACATTCTTATACAAACCTAACTTAAGCAATATTTTACTTTACACTATAGATACACTCTAATCATAGCGCTCAAACTGAAATAAATCTTCTAAAGCAATATTTCAATTTACAATATACGGTTACCGTAAGCTTTCTATCTATCCATCCGGGGCGGGGGTGGCTCAGTCGGTAGCGCGCCAGGCTCGTAATCTGTAGTTCCCAGATTCGAGTCCCAGCTGGGTCAGCGTTGAGATTTATCTCCGCAAAATTCCCCGCACGGTCAGTAGGGGACACCGATGGGCTTGGAAAGGCCGCCGTCCGTCGGATGGGACGTTAAGCCGTGGCCCCGTGTGCGGGAGAGCCATACCCTGTGAACGTTAAAGAACACGCTGGATGGCCTTGACGGGACGCTACCATCTGCTGTTCCAATAGCTGTTCCAGTGGGTCCCCTCCCCCAACCTTCTCTGAGCCTTCGGGGTCCATGTGACCTGGTCAATTAGCCCATGGTGTGCAAAAAAGTGCCGCTCAGAGGTAAAACAACCGATCCCTATCTGTCCATCCACGATGTTTCAATTCGCAACATCCAACACCAAATGCCATAGTCTCTCCTGTTAAAGAGAGCAACATAGTCTCGTATATCCTTGTCTCTGAAATCTTGTTTAATACGTCAGCATCGCTCAGTAAAGTGAAGCGCATTTGCGTGTCTAAACCATCAAATCCATTAAACTTTGCGTGTGGTTTAAATGCAGGTTCTTCCCGAGGACAATATACTTTTGTTGTAACTTGTTTTGGTGTGGAAGAGGAATTGGATACGTAGTTAATGCGTGTGTACATCTCTCACTGTTTTTCTTCTTCTTGGCAGTATTCACTGAAGAGTTATTTTCCTTCAAGCTTTAATGAAAGTTCGTTCTTTGCATTATTCTTTTACAGAGATTCCACCGCCGACGAGCGAACCTACGAAGGACACGGCGGCAATTAGACGTCTGAGCGTGGAAGGCAAGTACCTTATCCTCCTGTCGTAATAGAACATTATGCCCGATTGGTAAATGCATCATCCGTAATTAGAATCGGCGCTGAATGCATGGGGGGTAGGAGAGACAGGATAGATAGAGAGAGGATGCAGAAACGTGTGCCATCGTTCGTGAATATTCTTGTTCAACTTTTGGCGTTTGTTTAGGAGTAGGAAATGGAATGGGTAATTCTGCTCAAAAAGATGATTCCAAGTATTGGTTAATAAGTTTGTTTAAGATGTACTGTACACTCTGTTACCAAAAGCATTCGGACATTTCCATGTTATGTGAATGGAAAGCTATAATAAAATTTTTTGAATTTTGTAAAATATTTTATGCTATTTCTTTTAAGTTTACAAACCAGTGCACTGTCGAAGTCGTGCCCTTTTTTTAGTGATATGCGTTGAAATGGCTTTAAAATATGACACTAGTCTATTGAATTAAAATCCTATCGCAGTATTTAAGTACAAAAAAATCGTGTTATCCTCTTATTTTTCACATTGTGTTAGAAAGTCATTACATACAGCACTTAAGAATCATCATGGGTTACGTCAATCAAAGTTCAACTCCAAATCTCTGTTAATTTATTTTGAAATTATTTATTTAAAACGGAAAATGTACACCCGTATGCAAACGGCGGAGATAACTTAGAAACTCTATCGGGCTTGTCCTGGCTTTTCATACAACATACAAGTTCAAAGAGGATACGCCCTCTGATTTGTAGTCAGGTGCGCTAATCACTAAACTAGCTATGGGCTTCAAAACAATTTTTTTCCCCTTTTTGAAAAAAAAGGGGGGGGGGGGTTGTGTTGGGTTGTTTACCTCTGGGCGACACTTTTTTACACATAATGGTGACCATCCATGTGACCTGGTATAAATGGACAGGTCACATGGACACCGAAGGCTCATAGAAGGTTAGGGGAGGGGACCAACTGGAACGGCTGTTGGGAGACAGATGGTAGCTTCCCGTCAAGACCATCCAGCGTGTTCTTTAACGTGCACAGGGTATGGCTCTCACGCATAGGGGGCCATGGCTTAACGTCCCATCCGACGGACCGCCGCCTTTCCAAGCCCATCGGTGTCCCCTACTGACCGTGGGCAGGGCGGAGTGTTTTGCGGATATAAATCTCAACGCTGACCCGCTGGGACTCGAACCTGGGAACTGCAGAATACGAGTCTGACGCGCTACCGACTGAGTCACTCCCGTCTCTCTCTCCCCCTCCCCCCAAAAAAGGAGAAAGATGAGTTAGATCAAAAGTTAATTATTTAGCTACGATGTATCATTATTATAATATTTGGGGGGAATATGAGGGGGAGAAACATCCAGTTGGATACGAACATGCGATATATTTAAACTGTTTAAAATTGAACAGAGACTGTAAACACAGCTAGTAATTCTAGAGAAAAAATGGCAACTAAGCAAAAATTTTTGAAACGATGGCAAAGTAACAAAAAAAATATACAAAGAAATCAAAGGTAGTAAAGAAATAGGCTAGAAATATCAACATAAATAAAAAATTTAAAAAATGCCAATCTTCCTACGTATGTCCTAAAAAATATAAAATTAAAGCATACCACTGGTGCAATCAATCACTAAATTTGTATTCACTTCGGAGGAAGAACGGAGCCGCGAATTCTTCTTGAGTAGGTAAATCGAGATATATTTTCCTTTGAAATGGTTATGAATTCAATATCTGCACCAGTCAGGCACGTAGCCATGATTTTGTTTCGGACCCCTCCCCTCGAGAATTTAGTTTCGAGGGGAGGAGGGGGAGTACGGGAATTTTCTTTTGGGATGGGTTCGAGAATTCAATTTCGGGTAAGCTCCTAGAATTTAGTTTCGGTGGAGGGAGGGGCAGTCTCAGAATAAGACTTGAGTAGGGTTCCCCAATTACTAAAATATTCCACCCAACAAAAAATGTCAAAATGATATTCTACATGGAATGATATTTTATAGCTTTTCTTTTAATCTACTTTTAGCGTCAGATCTAAATTATGAGGATAAAATAAAGTTACACAAAGACAATTCTTGGATTTGAAAGCAGGTAGAAAAGTTTGAGATTTAGTATAAGACGACAGGATTTTCTGGGGGGTGGGGAGAGAGCCAGATCCCCGGATACTCCTCTGGGTACGTTCTTAACACCATTGGTATGCTTTGGTCATTTATTTTACTCTTTAGGGCCCATATATAGAAATTGGTATTTTTAAGTTTTTTAAAATTTATATTTTCATTTTGCTTTGTCATAAAAAACATTTTTTATCCGAAACTTTCATTTCATGCGACCTTCGTAAAGATTTGCGCTCTTTTTCCTCCCCTTTTTTTGAAGAGGAAGAAAATTTTGTATCTTTTACGTTTTTTTTTAATTCAAAGAAAAGTTTGATATCCAATATATTGAAATCTAAATTATTCGAGACCGAGGTCATCTGTGCTATTTTGAGCTCGGAAAATCCTTAAACCCATCTCCAGACGGTCCCTTCAGTTGAAAGTAAACGTTGGTGAAATACAAGTGTGTTGAATTGCTTCTATACGATTGCAAAATGAAACAACTGCACAACAATGATTTACAAGTACGCTTTCTGTTCGCTTGATGAAAACTGCTACATAGACTTTTCATTTCACGCAATAAACCTACGGCGAGGAATGCGTGAAACGTGCTACAACGTTATGTTTCGCGTTTTACTTGAAAAGCTGCAATATTTTAAATGAAAAGACCCGAGAAACAGCCAACGTACATTCTCTTTCATCATGATAATGCACGCCCACATGTGTCTCCCTGTTCTGTTTCCTCCGTATCTGTTTTTGAAACAAAAATGTCTTTGAACTGTACCACACCCCTTCTTGCAGCTCAGATTGAGAGCGGTCCTGCGAGTTTTTCACTCTTATCAGAATTGAAGAAAGTTCTCAGGAGCAGAAGATTTCCTCGTTTGAGACGTGAATAATGGCCGTGATCGCGTAATTAAAAGTGTCAAATAATAGTTTGTGTTCCTTTCATGCGATAATGCTTATTATTAATGCCATTTTTCTAAATAAAAGTGAAAGGAATGGGTGATATTCTACTGCCGTGAATGTATTAGATTAAAAATAATGTATTTATAAAATCACACAAATTGGAATGTTTGCATAAATAAATAAGGGTATTGGAAAGTCTTTTAACTGTTATGAAATAGTAGATTAGATGAAGTATATAAAGAGATAAGATGAGAGATTAGATAAAATGTATAAAGATATAAGATAAGGGAATAGATAAAATATGCAAAGAGATAAGTTATGGAAGATCATAAAATATATAAGAAGATGAAATATGTAAAGGGTAGATTAGATAAAATATGTGTTTTTGGTGTTTTTTAACAATATCTTAAGATTGAATACAGATACAGAGTATTTTTTGACAGTTTAGGTCTTGCTGCTGTAAAAATATATAACATACATATTGGATAAAATAACATTTATACTCTTTCACAATGTGCTGTGAATCAGTATTAAATTATGGAAATAATGTTATAAGTTACACGAAAATAAAAATTTAACAAACTATATAAGGGGAAAAAAATCAAGTTCAATTTGCAAAAATTATGTTCTATAGCAGTGGTTCTCAAACTTTTATGCTTCACGTACTCCCTGGAAATGTGTATGTAACTGGCGTACCACTTGTATAGGTGTATAAAACTATAGTTATAGTATAACGATGGGAATAAAATAAAACATATATATAATATAACATATATCTAGTGAATTTTGAGCACTCACGGCGTAACTTCAAAAATTTTACCGCGTAGTCCACGTTGATAATCTACTACAGTATAATAAAATAAATAAAATAAATACCCCCTCAAGCAGCTGCTTGCCACAGAGGTCTGAAAGGAGCCTGTCAGTTTATATGCCATAGTAGGAGATCTGAGAGGATGGCAGGACCTCAGCAGAAAAACGACACACACATCCATGCCTAATCCGGGGCTCGAACCCAGGTCCCTTAGATCAGTAGCCATAAAAACAAAAATATACGTATAAAGACAACATCGAAATACTGAAAGAGAAAATTATTTCTAACAGCCAGGGACCTTTCTGGGGAAGAATCTTGAACTTTTCAGCGCGATAAATCCTCCTTTTCCCCTTGTGAAGATTGTTCATAAGTGGTTAACAGATAACACCATTAAAAGGATGGAATGGGTTGGACAGTCTCCGTACCGAAAACTTTAGTAGGAAATAAGTTATGAAAGTTTCAAAAAAGAAGTCTTCAAATAATCATGAGTTAATTAAGACTTTACCATTTTTTTCCAAGCATATTGTTACAGAAAAAATGCTTCTGAAATTAATACATTCCATGCGAAAAAGATGTAAACGGTCATTAAAAAGCAAAAGGCAGGACTATAAAAAATATTAATTTTTAAACGTTTAAGAATCTCATTATGTACATACTATTCAACAACATGTGTACTGTATAATTATTAAACTAAGGATAAAGTGAAATAATTCAGGGAATTTAAGTTTCTGTTAAATGACTTTGTATGCCATATTGGAATTGATACTTGATTGCATTCTGGTAATTATATCTCAAAAACCGTTTTAAATAGCAAAGAACTAGAATCAGTTTTGAAATCAGCTTAAAATACTTTAGAGTGAATTATTAAACTTATATCGGGTCAATATTTTTTTGGCTAGAAATCATTATAAACAAGAGACACACTGGGTCGTTCAGGACTTCTTGCACCACAAGGCGAGTATACTCACTACGATTACTTTTACCGATAGTACTTCCAAGTCTGAATTAACTCGCTCTGCTTGCTTTTATCCGTGAATTAGAAAAGATTAGATATTTTCGAAACTGTCAGTCTTCATCTCTACAAGTCCTATACATTCCGGGGCGGGGTGGCTCAGTCGGTAGCGCGCCAGGCTCGTAATCTGTAGTTCCCAGGTTCGAGTCAGCGTTGAGATTTATCTCCGCAAAATTCCCCGCCTTGCCCACGGTCAGTAGAGGACACCGGTGGGCTTGAAAAAACCGCCGCCCGTCGGATGGGACGTTAAGCCACGGTCCCGTGTGCGGGAGAGCCATACCCTGTGCACGTTAAAGAACACGCTGGATGGCCTTGACGGGAGAATACCATCTGTCTCCCAACAGCTGTTCCAGTGGGTCCCCTCCCCCAATCTTCTCTGAGCATTCGGGGTCCATGTGACCTGGCCATTTAGCCCATGGTGTGCAAAAAAGTGCCGCTCAGAGGTAAAACAACCCAACCCAACCCTATACATTCCTCAAAGAGTTCATTAAAGAGCAAATAATAATTGTTGAATGAAAGGTTTTTCCACAGTTGTGACTGTTCCAGCTTATATAATTCTTAAAAATAAAGTTTCAAATGTACATTTTGATTTTTCTCAGTTTTCTATAAATACACTAACAACAGAAGTTCTCGTTCATAGTGAGAGTATTCTCAAATTATAATGTATTACTCTCGCTACAAAAACTACAGAAATAACGAAAACTGAAAGTATCATTGCATAAATTTTAAAAATAGCATTTATTTCGGCAAACGAGTCATTACAGAAAATATTATTTGTGCCTTTATTAGCTTTTAAGATAAATAAATGATTTGCTTTTCGATAATATAATTTCTATGATTAGAAACGCCGCTGTAAAATCTTTTGGCCTTTCTAACTCTTTAAATAATAAGTGAATACCATTAAAAATCGAGAGCATCTGTAGGTTATGAACCTGTCCCACTACTGGCTGGACCATTCTCCCCCCTCAGTGATAAAGACACGCTATATATCCTTAATGGTAGACTTACATCTGGCTTCTAACAGTATACAGTGGGTCCCGTCCACTTCCCGAACGCTGAACACTTCAATTTTTGTGATCTAGTCATTTACCTATTATCTGAAGAAACATAAGTGCCGCTCAGAGGTAAAACAACCCAATCTAATGTCTGAAAAATAAAATGAAATAAAAGTGTGTGTAGGGTGTACCGTATGTCATAGAGTATAACATTTCCCCTCTATTTTTGAGGTGTTAAAAATTTCCTGAAATATGAGTGAAATGTGCATAATTTTTTTGCCTCCATTACTCTTCCTAGCATCCTCAAAAGGCAGGGGGTTGGGTTGGGTTGTTTTACCTCTGAGCGGCACTTTTTTGCACACCATGGGCTAAATGGCCAGGTCACATGGACCCCGAAGGCTCAGAGAAGGTTGGGGGAGGGGACCCACTGGAACAGTTGTTGGGAGACAGATGGTAGCCTCCCGCCAAGGCCATCCAGCATGTTCTTTAACGTGCACAGGGTATGGCTCTCCCGCACACGGGGCCACGGCTTAACGTCCCATCCGACGGACGGCGGCCTTTCCAAGCCCATTGGCGTCCCCTACTGACCGTGGGCAGGGCGGGGAATTTTGCGGAGATAAATCTCAACGCTGACCCAGCTGGGACTCCAACCCGGGAACTACAGATTACGAGCCTGGCGCGCTACCGACTGAGCCACCCCCGCCCCATGTAGGGGGGGAAGGGGGCATAGACCACTTGTCACCTTTGGTCTAGCTCTGCATGTGACTATTCATATTTCAAAGGCCTTTGATTATTTAATCCTGTTACATTTAAGACAATGTTTTGTGGAAATTATTCCTGTAATTACAGAGCTTTAGTCGATTTAGGTTATTTAACAATCACCCATTATCAAGCTGAATTAGCATTGCCAGGAAATACCCCGTGAGCTTCTCTTTTGAGTCTCTGAATAGGGTTAAGATGTCAACGCATCTCGTCGATTATCTTTTTGTTAATCCGAGAATAATTTAATTGAAAGACAATCTTTAACGACTTCAGTTTCAATAAAGCAGAATGGTAGAAGGGATTAAGGAAATCAAGAATCAGATTTCCCTCTGAACAAAGCCGAGCGGAAAAAGGGTTAAATAAATCGTAAGCTGGATTTTCTGGTGAATAAGCATAAAAATAATTTCGCTAATTTTGTTTTTCCAGCGGTGATAGGCAATGTTATTTTAACTCTCAACGATGGAAATTCGTATTTGGAACTAGGTATTCATTGGAAGAGCGAGATACCCAAATGATTTGGGCTGTTTTACTTCTGAAAGGCAAATTTGTTTATACACAATTGGCTAAATACCTAAGTCACAAGCGATCTCTGGAGAACAGAGCTTTGTAGATAAATATGGGATTCACTGGGTGGCAGTTAAGACATTATTTCTCAATCCATTTGGAACTGGAGACCCTTAAGACATCATGTTCATTCTGGAGACCTCTTAAGACATCTTGTTCATTCTGGGGACCACATTACGATATCTTGTTCATTCTGTGGATCCCGTTAAGACATCCTGTATATTATGGGGACCTCTTAAGACATCGTTTTTCATTCTGGGGTCCTCTTAAGACATCTTGTTCATTCTGGGGTCCTCTTAAGACATCTTGTTCATTCTGGGGGTCTATTAAGACATCTTGTTCATTCTGGGGACCTATTAAGACATCTTGTTCATTCTGGAGACCACTTTTTTGTTCATTCTGTGGACTCTTTAACATATTATTTTCGTGGATCCCATTAAGACATCTTTTCCATTCTGCGGACCTCTTAAGACATCTTGTTCATTCTGGCATTCGATTAAGACATCTTTTTCATTTTGTGGACCCCATATCTTGCACATAATAATGATTGCATAATAACATATTATTTGCATCATAAGCTTTCATTTGACAAATCAATCATAAAGTTTGTCCTTCGCGTTCGAAAGATATGGTGACAACTGTTTTAACAAATCCACAAACCGACAAACTGACAAAATTTTGAAGGAAAAACACTAGGAGGATAAGTAAATATGAAGTATAATACCCTTCATACAAATGTAAACATATTGAAATATAATATTTTTTATAGTGTCATAGTGTGAATGTAACAATAGGTGAAAGACGACGCCAGCACCAGCAGCATCCAAGAGAACTTCTACGTGCATTAAGATTTGCCGTACCGAGTTCAAATGATCAATTTTAAACTTATGCCGGTTGCATGAGAATTCCGGATGCTTGAATACCGGATAACCGGGAGTTTGCCGTAGTTGGTTTGAATGTCACATAACAGGTCTCGAAGTCTCTTTTATTTTTAATTTGTTGATAAAGGGTAATCATTAGTGATTTTATTCGAGTGTAAGTTGAAATTCCTTTATCATGTAAATTATTCAAATTGTCATCACTCGCAAAGGCGATGTGATACTTTTCCCTAAATGTGACTCTGATTTAGAAACTTTAAAAAGTATTAATAATATCTTGGGAGTAGATGTAACCTATCGAATTCCTAATGAAAATAGTTGCATGGGTTTACTGATTAATGTAAACACCAAATACTCGGATGAATACTTACTTCAATGCCTAAAAAGCTACAGCGTCTTTAAAGTACGACGCATGATGAGATTCCAGCCTAACAATTCCAAAGATGGCTTTCTCAAAACTCCCACCGAAAATGTAGTTATTTACTGTTCTGATAAAAATTTACCCAGAGAGGTCAATATAGGTTTTAGCCATTTTTTTGTCAAAGAACATTTCGGATCCCCCATTCTTTGCAGCAATTGTTGGCGCTGGGGCCACTCTGCAGTAGGTTGTAGGAGCCGCATTCGATGCAAAAGATGCAGTGATTCCCATTCGCACAAAACATGCAAAATTTCCGATTTCAAATGCCCAAACTGTAGCATGGACCACCCGGCAACCTATTATGCTTGTCCAATAAAAAAAATTGCCTGCAAGGCTATGCAAATTCAAAGACGCCAACAATGCAGTTGGACAAGCGCATTTGCGTTAGCAAAACAGGAGCAAAACCAAACTAGAGAAAATAACGTCCTCCCTCAGGTTCGCACAAACTCGAATTTCAATCCGAACGGCTTCAATAACCGTTACGTTGATCATAGACAAGATCTCTCTGAAAATGAACCTGATGATGAGAGATCTAGACAAGCTACTAAAAAACTCCCTGTACTTCATGGAATGGACTTATTTAGCTTATCGTATAAAAATAAACAAATAACTGAAAGAAACAAACTAGCAGAATCTGATGAAAGTGATATACAATTGTCCAGCCCAAGCACATCAAAAAAACTGTCTCCTATTGAAAAACAAATTTTGCAAAGTAACATTCCTAGCAAACCTAGCTACGCAAATATTACAAAAAAAGGACTAAACTTCAAAAGCGTTCAGACGAAAAAAATCAAACATACTTTGTCCCCCAACTCAATCGCCAGGCAATTAACAGATGAAAATGTCACTATAAACCTACTGATAGACTTGGTGCTTCACCTTTTGAAATTCATCTGCCCTTCGGAAGAGACCTACATACTAATCATGGACATTCTTCTACAATTCAAGTCCTAATAAGTTAAACCTCCTACAGTGGAACTGCAGGGGGATAATTTCGAAAAAGGAAGAAATTGTACTAATGGCTAAATATATGAAGGTAAATATTTTTGCATTACAAGAGATAAAAACTAAAAAGCATATTAACTTTTCTAACTTTATATCATATTATCATTTTTCTACAAACAGTAATAATGGCATAGGTTTCATTATTAACAAAAATATACACCACAAAATAATTCCAATTAATTACAATACCCCTTTATTAGAACTTTTAGCTGTAAAAATATTAATTAACAATGTGTCATACACCATATTAAATGTTTACAATCCTGGTTTGGTTATCAGAGAAGATTTCTATAATGATATTCTTAAACAATTAACAGAAACTATTATTATTCTGGGAGATTTTAACTCCCATCATGCCCTTTGGCACTCCTACACTACCAACCCAGCAGGTATCCAATTGAGTAATTTTATAACAAAATCAAATCTGATCTTACTAAATAGTAAAGAAACTACTCACGAAAACCCAGCCTATAATCAATCAATTATTGATTTAACTTTAATCTCAACTGATTTAATTGACAAATTCAAATGGTCACTGCTCCCAGATACTAGGGGCAGTGACCACCACCCCATACTTTTGACTTCACAACTACAAGTAAAATACCAACAAAAAATTTATTTAAACGATTGGTACTCCTTCGAAAAAATCCTTAACAATACTCCTCCCTCTAACAATCTAAAATATAATGAATTCTTTGAATCAATTAAGGAGCAAACTAAATCAGTATTTAAAACAATTATAAACAAAATTCCAAAATTAAAAAAAAATATATGGTATATGAATAGATTAACAGCTATTAGAAAAAAAGCAGAACAAAAAGCTAAAAGGA
Source organism: Ryuthela nishihirai (assembly GCA_038380435.1). Classification (NCBI taxonomy): domain Eukaryota; kingdom Metazoa; phylum Arthropoda; class Arachnida; order Araneae; family Heptathelidae; genus Ryuthela; species Ryuthela nishihirai. The sequence continues at coordinate 17,506,817 of JAWZYU010000007.1, forward strand.
CCAGAACCTTCCAAGACATTAACAATTTTAAAAAAATTAAAGCAGAAGTAAGAAGAAAATTAAAAACTGCCTCTCGTGATAATTGGAAAGAATTTACATCAGAATTAACAACCTCTACTCCAGGAAAAAACATCTGGAGGATTTTTAAAAGTATTGTCCAAGAAAAGCAACAAACTTTTCCAATAGCCCAATATGCCTTACAACATAACATTACCATTAGTCAAACAGCTGAAAGATTTGCCCAAAACTTAAAAATAGTTCAAACTGCACCTAGCTTAGATTCTAGACAAAAATCCTTTTATAACACACAGTTAAACAAATTAAAATCAATCGACACTACAGTTAACTTACCATTTTCCTTATTGGAACTAAATAGAGCAATAAAAAGACTTAATCTTAAATCTGCCCCTGGTGCAGACTTGATCTCTAACAAACTTTTCAAAAATCTTCCAGAAGCATGGAAAGAAAAATTATTATCTATCTTTAATCATATATGGAACACACTAGACATACCACCAGAGTGGGAAGAAATTTTAATAATTTTTATCCAAAAACCCAATAAAATCCCTACAGAAATAACCTCTTATAGACCAATCTCTCTATTATCCAACTCCTTAAAATTATTTGAAAAAATGCTTCTTATTAGACTAAATTGGCAAATTGAAGAGAAAAAATTATTACCAAAAAACTTCTTTGGCTTCAGAAAAAACAGATCTTCTAAAGAATGCATCTCACTACTCTTAAATGATATTTACTCTGCCAATAAAAAGAAAAAAACAGTACTAGCTGTGTCAATAGACCTATCACAGGCTTTTGATACAGTTTCCATAGAACATTTACTACTCAAACTGTGTAAAGCTAAATTAGATTATAAATTAATAGAATTCCTAGCAAAATTTTTGAGAAACAGAAAATTAAAGGTTAAATTAAACTCAACCTACTCTAAGTCTTATAACATTACACAAGGATTATCACAAGGATCTACCATATCCCCTGTTCTTTTTAATTTATACTTACATGACATCAAAAAGATTTTTGATAAAAAATTTAATTTTACAAGCTATGCTGATGACCTTACCTTCTGGGTATCAGACAAAAATGAATATACTCTACAAGAAAAAACACAACAACAATTAGACAAACTAATAGATTATTGTAACAAATGGAATTTAACAATTAACACAGATAAAACCTTTTGTATTTACTTCTATAGACGTAGAAATTATAATCCAAAATTTTTCTTAAAAATTAACTCACAACCTATTAATCAAGTCAACAAATGTAAATTATTGGGATTTAACTTAGACTCAAAATTAATATGGAACTCTCATCTGGAGAAAGCTTACAATTCTGGTTCAAAACTCCTAAACATTTTTAAATACTTTGCATTCAAAAAAGAAGGTACTGATCAAAAAACCTTAATTACACTCTACTTAAATTTAATCAGATCAAAAATGGAATATGGCTTAGACCTTATAGACAAACCTAATTTAACTAACTTAAAGAAATTAAATGTTATTCAAAACAAATGTTTAAAAATTGCTTTAGGCTTACCAAAATTTTGTCCAACATTAGCTCTTCTGGCTGAAACAGCCATTCCTCCATTTGAAATTAGGCATTCAATTTTAATCTTAAAATATTACACAAGACTCTACTATAAACTACCAGACCACCCATTTTATCTAAACTTTAAAAGATTCATATTCTATAAAAAAATTAAAGAAAATGAATTATTAAAAGAATTCTTTAATAAACTAACTAAAGATGAACTGCGAGGAGACATTACTGAATCTGTAGCAGTATGGTGTTACAAACTCCCAGTAGTTTATACAGAGATTCCACATTTAAATTCAAAAAATGAAATTTCTAATGAAGCTCTATATCAATTATTCATTAATTTTAAATCTGAAAAATTTAACAATTGTTTGGAAATCTACACAGATGGGTCCTACATAAAAGATTCTGGGTCATCCAGTGCTGCTGTATATATTCCATCACACAACATATCATTAGCATACAAATTGCCTGATTTTACTCAGATATTGCATGCTGAAATTTATGCAATATTTGCCGCACTTAACTGGACATTAGACAATTTAACAAATCAATCAATAGTTATTTTCATTGATTCTAAAAGTGCTATACACACATTAATACAAGACAACACATACACCACATATCCATACTACACACATACACTCCTACAACTTTATAATGAAAACCTAAATGAAAAAAATAACCATATTCAACTTTGTTGGATACCAGGACACTCTGGATTTAAAGAAAATGAATATGTAGATAACATAGCAAAATCAGCACATGATTATGATAACATCTCGCCAACACACAATTTTTATATTCATGTTAAAAAAGAAATAAAACAATTAGAATTCAAAATTTTAGAAAAACATGTTCAATTTCACTCTATCTTCAAACCAAATTTCAGATTTGAACTTTCCAACAAAATTAATACCTTCCTACAATTACCATTTTCCAGACGTGAATCCAAAATCATATTTCGGCTAAGAACAGATACAATTCTTTTAAATAAATCAAAATTCTTACTCAAATTCAGTACCTCACCTAAATGTACAAAATGCAATATTACTGAAAATTCCTCACACCTTATATTAAATTGTGCAAAATATGACTCACAACGAGAAAAATTCTTTGAAAAACTTAGAAACATAAATATTAACGAATTTACTCTGAACTTAATTTTAAATCACCCTACAATCTCAATTCAAACAAAAATATTTGCCTTCCTATTGGAATTCCTCAAAGAAACAGAGATATGGAATAAATTGTAACACAGAACAACAAAAAAAAAAACCTAATATAAAAAAAAGAAAGAAAAAGAGAAAAAAAATTTTTTTTTTCATTAATAAAAATAAGAAAAAAAAACAAATTATTAAAAAAAAAAATCTTTAAAAAAAAAAATTAAGAAAAAAAAAAATAAAAAAAAAAATAAAAAAAAAATAATAAAAAAATTTTTTTTTTAAAACAAAGAAAAAAAAATTATTAACAAAATAACAAAAAAAAAATATAATAAAAAAAGGGTTATAAAAAATTAAAGAAAGCCAAAAAAAAATAATAATAAAAAAAAAAAAAAATGTATTTATACCAAAAAAAAAAAACATAAATCAAAATTAAATAAACAAAAACAAAATAAACAAAAGAATTAAATCCTAAAGTTTGGGAGGAAGATGAAACAAAAAAAAAATCTCTTAAAATCTAGGAGGAAAAAAAAAATACTGAACATCAAGAATTTTCAAAAAAAAAAAGGAAAACATAAATTCTATGGGAAAGTCTGTGCAAGGAACTCCCAATTTTTGTGAAGTGTAAACTAAACTAAACTAAACTAAACTATGCCGGTTGCATGAGAATTCCGGATGCTTGAATACCGGATAACCGGGAGTTTGCCGTAGTTGGTTTGAATGTCACATAACAGGTCTCGAAGTCTCTTTTATTTTTAATTTGTTGATAAAGGGTAATCATTAGTGATTTTATTCGAGTGTAAGTTGAAATTCCTTTATCATGTAAATTATTCAAATTGTCATACTTGTAAACAATACATTGATTTATCTATTAGATAAGTTCATTTAACATTAGTTTTATTATTTCAGACACATCATACAGTATAGTCGCTCAAAAAATATCCGAACACTATGGTTGATTACAGAATTCAGAAAAAATATCTGACAACGATTTATTTTAGAAATTAGTGATCGGGCAACCTTCGTGTACGTACACGAAGGTTGCCAGATCACTAATTTCTAAAAAAAAAATCTTTGCCAGATATTTTTTCTGAATTCTGTAATCAACCATAGTGTTCGGATATTTTTTGAGCGACTGTACTATCAGATAATTATTACTGAAATTCTGTAACGTTATTTAAAAATATTTGTTTTATTTTTCAGATAGAACATTCTAATCCAGGCTTGTCGAACCTATGACTCATTACAATAGAAATTGCAGCTCATTAAAAACAAATCATCATTATACAGAATCTATCTCATTTCTTTCATTTTTTTTTTGACCAAACATTTCTAGGTGCATAATTAACGATTTTCCCAATTCAGAGTACTCATCAAAACTATATATTTTTGTTTTTTATCAAAATATATTATCGATTCCTTAAAAATATAATTGTTTTTCTGCAATTCATTTTTCATTAGAAATGAATATTTCGTTTTTAAGTAGAGAATTTTCCTTGCGGGAATTTGAGAATATAGTCTGTTGTTTTTTCTAATAATTCTTTGCTAAGTTTGGAAACAAAATAGCATAGAACAATCCAGAACACAAACACATAAAAAAAAAATATCATCTCGAACACAAATAGCGCGCTTTAAAAAAAAAAATCTTTTCCAGAAAGAAAAAGCTAAATATGGAGAAATATGAGGATTTGAAAAAGAAAAACTGAGATTCCAAGCTATTGATTTGAAAAGAAATCATATGCTTACGAAATGATTTCACCGTTTTCTTCTAATATGTGTAAGATGCGTGTCATCTCTTTTCAGCTCAGCGAACATTTGCGTTCAACGGATTTCCCCTCGCATAGTTGTGCTTTGCGCCTGTAATGACACTTCCACTGCAAAATGAAGAGTACCTGTCACTATTTCCGGCGCTTCTGAGCAATCAATGTCTGGCCTCGCTTTCGTCGACACCACAGAATCCGCAAATCGAAAATAATTACGCAAAATCTCCCTTTTCTGCCGACAAAAGAGCTCTCGAATATGGGCGGAAATTGTCACTTTGCAACCAAGCGTTTTTCTCAGAATTGGTAATCTCTGTCAGTTTTAATAATCGGGCGTTTAAAAATTTCTGCTCTGCAAAATAGAAAAGTGCAGCGGCCAGCATTATGTCGTGCTTTCTTTAAAGAAAACCTAAGCGATTGCTTTTTTTTTTTTGCTGTTATCCGTCTGTTTATATATATATAGCTAGAAAAGTAACAAAGACTTTTCAATGTGCTCAAAAAGCTTTTAAAACTGGCATTCGTTAAAAGTAATGATAAGTACTTAGGAAAAAAAATGCATACTCACGGATGAAAGTTTTCCTCTGTTTATTTTTTTGAGTCTGTGCACCATTTACATTTTAATAGGTATCTGCAAATAAAAAAAGACTTAATGGGTTCTGGAGTCTTTTGTTATAGAGATGTTTGATAGAAAAAAAATATCGAACAACTGAAGATAAAATGTTTTTCGTATTTTGAAGAGATATCTTTTTTTATCCATCTTGTGTTCTGATATTTCTCTTAATAAGTATAGATTAATGGCGTCAAAACAAAATTCAAACTATTTCGACTGTAACATTAAACACATATGACATATGCGAAATGGCAAACTTCTGGTTGATTGTTGATCCTTTCAATTAAAAGAACTGTAGTTTCCGTCTAAGTCCAGTGCTAGATTAATTTTTTTAAGGATAAAACTGCATGGTTCTACCATTCAGTGAGTTTTTATGTTACACAATGAACTAAGTGGCCTTTTCAAAAGAAACAATTGTTGTTTTTTCATAAATTTTTTGGGGGTTACAACATTGATTCTTTGTTTCATTTATTGAGTTTTATGCAGTGAAAGTTACTTTGAAATAAATTCCACTGGATTGAAGCTCTCCGCCATTAAAATTCCATAAATTCCTCTTGACTGAAACTCTACACCCTTAAAATTTCATAAATATTACAGGACTGAAACTGCCCATTACTTTAAATTCCTCGGGACTGAAGCTCTCCATCCTTAAAATGTTTTTCCTCTCAATTTTTATTGATTTATTTTATTATATTTATTATATTATTATTAGGATTTTATTATTTTTATTTAACTCTCCACGCTGAAAGATTTCTAAATCTGTTCCTTTTTTTTGTTTAATTTAAGTGTATTACAGAACTAAAATTTCTTCTTACTATTAAAAATAGAAACGAATACTTTTACTATACAAATTCCATTAGAGGAAAATACTTAGCAGTTAAATCCAGGCATTGAAAATGTACGAGTAGAAGATCCAAAAGTATCTACGGAAAATTTCGACATGTAGATAAAAATTAGGGAAAAAATAAAAACAAAATATTTAAAATTACGACAAATAGATCAAAACATATTTATGGGGAATTTTTACTAGTAGATTGAAAATATTTAAAGGAATTTCATCATCATCATCATCATCAATAGGCTACGGAGATCCAAATAGATTGTATAATTTAGTTATCTAAACACATCTCTTCTGAGCTACATTTGCTGCATCTGGACACTGTAGACTAATTCTAACAAGATCCTGTTTGACATTGTCTGCCCACCGCATTCTAGGTCTCCCCCATTATATTTAGTCAATTCAAAAAGGTTCATAGAAAATTTAGATTACTCTATCTAAAATATATATAAGTCAAACTTTGAGTAATGAATTCAAAAACAGAAAATTTAGAGTAGCGATTTTTAAATAATATTTATGAGAATTGTCGACCAGTGGATCCAGAAAATTAATGGAAAACCGCGAAAAACTTCTACTAGTGGATCTCACATTTTTATGAGAAACTTAAAATAGTGAGCCCATCATTAATTATAAAATCTCCGATTAGAGATTGCATTAATACTTATGAGAATCTCCAACTTGTGGATCCATACAATATATTTATGAGAAACCTCGACTCATAGATCTGAAACTATTAGGGGCGGGGGAGGCTCAGTCGGTAGCGCGCCAGGCTCGTAATCTGTAGTTCCCAGGTTCGAGTCCCAGCTGGGTCAGCGTTGAGATTTGGAAAGGCCGCCGTCCGTCGGATGGGACGTTAAGCCGTGGCCCGTGTGTGGGAGAGCCATACCCTGTGCACGTTAAAGAATACGCTGGATGGCCTTGACGGGAGGCTACCATCTGTCTCCCAACAGCTGTTCCAGTGGGTCCCCTCCCCCAACCTTCTCTGAGCCTTCGGGGTCCATGTGACCTGGCCATTTAGCCCATGGTGTGCAAAAAAGTGCCGCTCAGAGGTAAAACAACCCAACGTTAAAGAACACGCTGAATGGCTTTGACGGGAAGCTACCATCTGTCTCCCAACAGCTGTTCCAGTGGATCCCCTCCCCCAACCTTCTCTGAGCCTTTGGGGTCCTTGTGACCTGGCCATTTAGCCCATGGTGTGCAAAAAGGTGCCGCTCAGAGGTAAAACAACCCAAACCCAAACTGAAACTATTTGTGAGAAACTTCGACAAGTGGATCTATAAATATTTATGCGACTCCTCGAGGAGTGATTTCAAAGATATTTGTGGGAAATATCATGTAATTGATTTAAACATATTTATGGCACATTGACTAATTGATTAAAAAAATTGTGAGAAATTTTATCTAGCGTATCAAGAATACGGGTATTTATGAAAAACTTCGACTAGTGCATTCATGAGAATTTATGAGAAAATTTGAAAAGTAAATCCATAAGTATTTAGGAGAAATTTCTATCAGTAGATCCTGAAATATTTGCGGAATATTTAATTTAGTGAATCGAAAACTATTTGTGTGAAAATCTTTATTAAGCTGATCAAAAATATTTATGTAAAATCTTGATGAATGTATCCAAAACGATTTATGGAAATTTCGCTAATAGAGTTAAAAATACTTATTGGAAATTTCAACAAGTTAATCCAAAAATGTTTATGGGAATCTTTGATTAGTGGATCGAAATATTTTATTGGAAATATATCTCGTGGATTAAAAAATATGTACAGGAAATTATGACTATTGGAGGAACCCTGATATATTGTATATGTAATACGCCTATTCTTTAGCAAATTTCGAATTAGAATTATTGAGATGTAATGGTATTGACACCATTCTCTAAAATGCTATATGGACATAGTACCTATAAAAGGATCAAGAAATTAACTTCAACAAATAATTCTTGCTCCTGCCTTATGAATAAGAAAAACAAAAAGGCTACGTACCAAAAAAAAAAATTAAATTGATTTCTGAAGGCGAAAAAACTAATGTTACCTATTGCAATCGATAAATCTTATGCGTTTTCCTTGTTAACAAAATTTTCGTTTTCCGGAATTGACACAATCCAATTCACTTGAAGTTAACGAGTAAGACTATATTTCAATTAAATGTGTAAACAGTAATATATATCCTACTTAGAATTCCATAAGATTCGCCTTTTGTATGGAATGTGTGTTTTTACAAATATGATAAAAAAAAACAACCATAATCCCTGATGATGTAATTTTCCAAGAACTTACCTAATTGTTGCAGGGGGGGGGGGGGGCGGTACAGCGGCAGTTTCGTAATCTACAGTTCCCAGGTTCCAGTCCAGTCCCAACTATGCCAACGTTCAGATTTTTCTCCGTTAACCTTACCCCCCTTCCCACGGTCAAAAAGTGAAGACCTGTGGGTTTGGAATGGTCGCCGTCCGTCGGATGGGTAGCTGAGCCCAGTGTGTAGGAGAGCCCACACCTTGTATAGGAGAGCCCATACTTTGAACGTTGAAGAACACGCTGTATATCCTTGAAGGGAGGCTTCCTTCTTTTTCCTAATAGTTGTCCAGTGGCTCCTCCAAATCTTTCTGAACCATTGGAGTCCTTGTGACCTGGCCATTTAAGCCACTGTGTTGAAATATTTTGTCGCTCATCTGTAAAACAATTCAACCTAATTTATGCAAAAGTCTTTATCGAATAAAAAAAATGTCTACGAATGCATTTTGCAAAAATCTGAAATTTAAATTTCGATAAAGTTTCTTTTAGTTGTATTTTGCTTTCCCGACAACTGATTCGATTACGAACTTCAATTTCATCCACCTCTATCTCCCACAGAGTTTGCTGTTTTCCCAAGACATCAGAGCCTAGGTTCAGTGAAAGATACAGAAAAAGAAGAAGCAGAAGAAGATAAGGTTAAAAACCCTGTAACTGGTAAGATATATTTGGCAGCTATGCATTTATCAAGGGATAAATACCAATGGAGTATTCTTTAGTTATAAAGTCCCTGTATTTGCATATTATCCTCTAGCTAAAGAGAAAATTATAGCACAAAGTAGGAAAGAAAAATGTACATTCTGTTATTTGTTAGATTGTAGCGAATGGAAATCGAATTTAATCTGTTTGTTATTCAAAAATGGAAGAGGAATTGGGAATGCACAATTAGTTTTTCTTCTGAAGAATATTTGTTAGCAGAAGAGAGAAATGAATAATTTTAGGTAGAATGAAGTGTTTCAGAGTTGGAGAAAAAATGTGGATGACGTCATGCTTTTATTTTCGCACAGGAAATTTGAAGATTCAATTAATTGAATTATGATTCGCCTTACTCATAGTTCACTGTCAATAGGTCACTATATGGAAACTCAGAACCACGACAGTTTACCATCACGACAACGTACCCTCAACTGACTGTAGTTGCAGTGAGGGTAAGTACATATCAACTCATTGTGACATCTGATCAGCATAACTCACCACGATAACTGACCAGCATGACGAATCATTACAACAGCTGACCAAAATGACAAATCATTACCACCACGACAGCTGACCACCACGGCAACTCATTACCACAACAACAGATCAGCATAACTCACCACGATAACTGACCAGCATGACGAATCATTACAACAGCTGACCAAAATAACAAATCATTACCACCACGACAGCTGACCACCACGGCAACTCATTACCACAACAACAGATCAGCATAACTCACCACGATAACTGACCAGCATGACGAATCATTACAACAACTGACCAAAATGACAAAGCATTACCACCACGACAGCTGACCAACGTGACAAATCATTACCACCATGACAGCTAACCACCACGGCAACTCATTACCACAACAACAGATCAGCATAACTCACCACGATAACTGACCAGCATGACGAATCATTACAACAACTGACCAAAATGACAAATCATTACCACCACGACAGCTGACCAACGTGACAAATCATTACCACCATGACAGCTAACCACCACGGCAACTCATTACCACAACAACAGATCAGCATAACTCACCACGATAACTGACCAGCATGACGAATCATTACAACAGCTGACCAAAATAACAAATCATTACCACCACGACAGCTGACCACCACGGCAACTCATTACCACAACAACAGATCAGCATAACTCACCACGATAACTGACCAGCATGACGAATCATTACAACAACTGACCAAAATGACAAAGCATTACCACCACGACAGCTGACCAACGTGACAAATCATTACCACCATGACAGCTAACCACCACGGCAACTCATTACCACAACAACAGATCAGCATAACTCACCACGATAACTGACCAGCATGACGAATCATTACAACTACTGACCAAAATGACAAATCATTACCACCACGACAGCTGACCACCACGGTAACTCATTACCACCACGACAGCTGACCACCACGGTAACTCATTACCACCACGACAGCTGACCACCACGGTAACTCATTACCACAACAACAGATCAGCATGACAACTCACCAAGAGAACTAATCAGCATGGCAACTTTTATCACCATGATAAAGTTAAGCACGACAACCCGCAACTGATAGCTAACTGCCACAACTCATTATCATGACTACCAGTATAACAACTCATTTCCTTGTTTGAGTTTTGGCTCATTCGGTAATGCACAATGATCGAAACTTTATATTCTCAGTTTCAAGATTCCACTCTTCTTGTGTTAAAATGTTTCCCACTAATCTATGCTCTGCTTTATTGAAAAAGAAAACACTAAAGAAATTTGAGAAGCTGCCGTCTGTTGCATGGGACATTAAGCCATGGCCCCATATGTAGGATAGCTACATTCCTTTCTCGTTGAACACGCTGGATGGCTTCTACGTGAGGATTTTGTCCGTGTTCTAACAGCTGTACAGTAGATCTCGTAGCCATCGATAACTGAACTCTTTTGAGTTGAGTTGTCTTACCTCTGAGTGGCACTTTTCTGCACACCTAATGCACCCTAAATACATCCCTAATGCACCCTAAATACACCCTAAATACACCCCTAAATACACCCTAAATGCACCCCTTTTTTGCACCCCAATTTTTTGCACTGACTAATTGGTCAGGTCACAAGAACCCCGAGGGTTCAGAGAAGGTTGGGGGAAGAGACCCACTGGACAGTTGTTGCGAGACAGATGGTAGCCTCCCGTCAAGGCCATCCATCTTGTTTTTAACGTTCACAGGGTATGTCTCTCCCTCACACGGAGCCAGGCTTTACGTTCCATGCTCACGATCAGTATGGGACCCGGTGGATTTGGGTCCCATACTGATCGTGAGAAAGGCCGGAAGTTTGGCGGAGATAAACCTCAACACTGACTCAACTGGGACACCGGCGTCGAGTCAACTAAATTCTCAATATCTTTGCTGTGGCGACCCATATACGAATATTAAAGTTAGGTTTTGCAAAAGGCTGGACTTTACTTCTATAGTATTGTTCAACGCGACGGTGGATAGTGGTAAAACATGGCATTATCCCAATAGATGTAGTGCATTATTGCGGAATATCTAGGTCTTGTCATTAATCATATTACCGTATTTGTAATCAGGTGAATCGGGGACTCGAACCTGGGAATTGCAAATTACGAGCTTTGCTTGCTACGGAGTGAGCCATCCTCGTTCCAGCCTTTTCGGAACTTGTAACAGCGGCATACTCCGAATCTTCAAATAAGATGTGTGTTTGTTTGGAGGGAGGGGGGGGGAGTTGGCTTGTTTGACTGCCATAAAAAATTAACGTTACTCCCAATTTCAAGGGTGTTAATAATAACACCATATCTCTTCCTCATACACACTTGGGCATGCCACTGCACTGTGACAGGATCATTTAGCCAACTGTGTGCAGAACAACTGACTAAAAGCCAAATTCCACATTTAGTCTTCTCTAAAGGTTAGAATGAAAACTAACTAAATGGAGATTTAGTTAGTTTTCATTCTGACCTTTAGATTCAGATTAACACCTTAGAGAGTTAGATTAATCAATGGGAGATTTAGAAAATGCAAATCCTAACATTTTGTTAGTATCTATCCAACTCAAAAAAATTTTTTAATGCATAAAAACAGTGCTTTCGTGGTTGCCAAGTGGTTAGCTCGCTTGGCTACTGATCAAAGGGTTCGAGCCCCGGATTGGGTTGGATTGTTTTACCTCTGAGCGGCACTTTTTTGCTCACCATGGGCTAAATGGCCAGGTCACAAGGACCCCGAAGGCTCAGAGAAGGTTGGGAGAGGGGACCCACTGGAACAGTTGTTGGGAGACAGATGGTAGCCTCCCGTCAAGGCCATCCAGCGTGTTCTTTAACGTGCACAACACGGGCCACGGCTTAACGTCCCATCCGACGGACGGCGGCCTTTCCAAGCCCATCGGTGTCCCCTACTGACCGTGGGCAGGGCGGGGAAATTTTGCGGAGATAAATCTCAACGCTGACCCAGCTGGGACTCGAACCTGGGAACTACAGATTACGAGCCTGGCGCGCTACCGACTGAGCCACCCCCGCCCCTCGAGCCCCGGATAAGCCATGAATGTTTATATTGTCTTTCGACTGAGGTCTCGCCTTCATTACAGATCTTGTCTATGGCACATTAAACTTACAGGATCCTGTCAGACCTATGTGGCAAGCAGCTGCTTGAGGGGTAATTTTTTTATAAAAACAAAAAAGTTCAATGCCTATAAATGGGAATAAAACGAATAAACAGGCAGGCGGATTATAAAACTGAAAGCAATAGCTGCCTTTTTTGAAAGTTTAGAACAGGATAAGTGAAATGTAAATTCTTAAAAATCTCAATGAATAATGAAAGTGAGTTAAAAATGCAAGAAAGTGGAAAAAAACTGTCAAGATTTTAGTGATTTTATTTATTCTATCCATAGAATAAATGTAGAATGAAAACGAAGCTTTTAGGAATATTAATAACATTCCTCGTTCATATTTTCCTATGTAGACCAGTCGTAAGAAATTAATAACGTTATTCAATAGTCCTGTAGACATTGGACCCATGAAAATTAATTTGCTTTCTCTCAGCTAACTGTTTCATGAATAACGCAATATTTTATCTTTTTTTTCAATTAAATAGATTACAAAAAACTTTTAAAATAGTTAATTGACAAATTTTTACACATATTTTTAGTTTCGTTTTCTCCAGGTACAGTCTTATCTAAGTGGCTCTCTGGCGGTAGAATATATTTCGAAATATCAGTGGATTAAAAATGACGTTAGCACTTATAGTGTTTAAATGTTATTTAAATGCAGTTTACCGTCCCGTGGCCGAGTGGTTAGCACGCTTGGCTACTGATCTAAGGGACCTGGGTTCGAGCCCCAGATTAGGCATGGATGTGTGTGTCGTTTTTCTGCTGAGGTCCTGCCATCCTCTCAGATCTCCTACTGTGGCATATAAACTGACAGGCTCCTGTCAGACCTCTGTGGCAAGCAGGTGCTTGAGGGGGTATTTATTTATTTGATCCAAATGTTCGGGAATTATTGCTAACGAAAAAAGCATTTAATACTGCAAACAATGTGAAATGACAAAATAAAAAAAAAATCCTAAAAACAATGTGAAGTGACAAAATTAAAAAAAAAATCCCAAACCAATGTGAAGTGGCAAATTTAAAAAAAGTTTCAGTTTAATTCGTCGTTCCGTCAGCAACTAGTCTGTCTACCTGCAAGGCTCAGCGAAACTGATGACTGAACGTTAAGATGTGTGAGGCAAAAACGAAAACTGAAGTGTCCCTATCTTTAAAAATATCAACTAGGTTGAGCTAGTCCAAACATCCACTGTCCACTCCTCAGCATAAAAAAAATAAAAAAAAAAAAACAGCTGAAACACACAAAAAAATGAAAGCTATTGCTTCAAATTCACGAATTGTAAAACTCAGAAAGTTCGCTTACACAGCAGCAAAGCCTCAACCATCACCAAGAATTAAGCCCGTTAAAGTGTTCAGCTAGGTTGAACTGGCCCAAACATTTGCTGCCCATCTAGTCGGCATGGCAAATTTTCCACCGCTCTGCGTCTCTCGCGCAGCATCACCATGGCAGCCGGGGCTACCTCACGCTCCCTGCAGCTCAATCCTCAGCAAGTGCACGAGCGTGGATGTAACGTGCTTCAACCCACTAGACAGCAACGTAACTGTGTGTCAGTCAGAGAACTTCGCGCCTTTACAGTTTTCCCCCCATTATGGCCCGTCCTGGTCTTCATCGTCGAATAGTAATTAGAATGCCGTGATGCTAGATTGGATGCACTATCTCGTAATCAGTGAGGTGAAAACTCCAATGCCGTCTAATTGCCTACTAATTAGGCACTTAGGATGACTTATTAGTCCGCAACCTTCAGACGCCTAAGGCCATGCGGTTGTAGTGTGTTTGATAACATTCCGCATTATTTTCGCTTGGCCGATTATCACATTTAACGTTGTTTTTCAGTTCAAGTCTGTGCATGTTTCGCACAAAAGATAATAAACCTTTGCCAGCATCTTAATGAAATATGATATGTTGTTGGTTATTAGAATATCCTTATCCTGTTCTAATGCGTCGAAGAAATTCGAGATGTTTCAGTTCAGCGGGTTTTTCTTTTTTGGGCTGTTTTCCTTGGTAAAATAAGAATTGTTTTCGATAGTAACCCAATTATATGATTTATTTTTATAAATACTAACTCGACAAAATTGAGCAAGAGAAAGAATATTACTCAGAAAAAAATATTTCTAAAGGTAGAAAATATAAATGGGGAAAGAAATAGCATTCATTCCCTGTCCTTTTATGGAAGCTAAAAATATTTCAAATTGTTTAATATTAAGTAAATTAAAAAAACTGATAATGTCAGATTTAAAAAAAAATATCATATCACATTATAAGCGCAATAATATCTGTGGTTCGTTTTGTTTGCTCAAATAAGAATTACTTTGGACCATAACCAAAGTTATGGTTTATTTTTTATAAATATTTACTCGACAAACCTGTGCAAAAGAAAGAATATTATTTATAGGAAAAGACATTCTAGCGGTGGATGGTGAGGAAGGAAATTTGCTTTGTCCCCCTTCCACTTCATAAAAGCTAGAAAACATTTATAATTATTTAATATTAAAAACATAAACTGATATTGTCAGTTAAGGAAACTAATTTCATCATAAGTGCAACTATGCCTTATATTTTTTTGGTGCATTTTGTTTGTTCAAATAAGAATTGCTCTAGATTATTACCCATTGATATGGTATATTTCTGTATATACTAATTCAACAAAATTTGCAAAAGAATTAATATTATTATAGAAAATATATTAAATAGCTGAGGGAAACATAAATGAAGAAAGAAATAGCATTTTTCCTCTCTCTCTATGAAAGTTGGAAAAATATTTTAAATTATTTGCTTAAAAATCTGCATTTAATTCGTCAGATTTAAGAAACTATTCACATCGTATCATACACGAATTCATATTTTATATTGCTCGTCCCGCCGCTGGCTGGGTTCTACGTTAATTCATCACGGTCAGAGTTCATCGCAAGTCAATTCATCGCAACGCAGTTCATCACAACGTTAATTCATCGCAGCGTTAGTTCATCGCAGCATCATTTCATTGCGCATCAATTCATCGCAAAATCAATTCATCGCAGTGTTAGACATGATTTTATTGATTTTTCTGCATCTTTGCACAAATTGATTCTCTAAAGACAATAATTTAGACTTTGAAAGGTTAAAAACATGCATCAGACGAATTTACCTCAGAAATTAATTAAACCTTAAATAAGAAGTATTATTTCAAACCATTTAATAAAATATGCATTTTAAAACTTTGTGTAATAATTATTTCAATATTAGGCATTCATTAATGATATTTATGAAAATAATTTATTGTTAAATACTCCAGCTTCCGTGCGTCTTTAAATACTGAACGAGTATTGTGGAAAATCGAGATTTAAATAGAATTGATTATGATTTATAATTATCGTCAGTCACAATATTCCATTAAATGCATATATTAGAAGTTATAGAGCTTCGAAGTTATATTCCCATTGACATAACATGGTAATTCTCTATTTTGGTAGAGCAAATTTGGTTGATATTTTGGAGTGCTATTTTGTATGTTGCCCTATTTATTACCTAAAGTAACTAAAACTCATATATTTTATGCCCCCCCCCTAGTAACAGAGGATTATGTTGTCATAATTATTTGTTTTATTACCTCTGAGCGACCCCCTGGATAGCTGTTAGGAGACAAATTGAAGCCTCCCATCAAGGCTATCTAGCATGTTCTTTAATAAGCACTGGGTATGTCTTTCGTGCACACGGAACCACTGCTTAATGTCCCATCCGACGGTGGCGGCCTTTTCAAGCCCTTTGGTGTCCCCTTTTTAACCGAAGCCAGTTTATCAATACCCATTCAACCCTAAAACGAATTATAATTCATCTATAAAAACAAACATCTCCTAAAACAAATAAATTTCATCTCCCCATTCTAAGAGCAAGGATTAAAAATCATCAATTGAGTTTCGAACACTTTAGCTAGAATAGCCCTGGGCAAATTATGTCTAGCCATTTCGTTTTGTCCAGTCCCAGAACTACTGATGACAAATTAATTAATTTTTCAAAAGAGAAAAAGAAGGTATACAGGACAAGAAGTCCAACTTCGACGAAGCAAATTCTCATTAAAAGAATTAATTTTAATAATATTATATGGTTTGTTTTTTTACACTGGTTATACATATTTTATTGATTATATATTTTTTGGTGGTCTATAACTTCTAAAATATGCATTTAATGGAAAAATGTGACTGATGACATCAATTGAGATCAATTCTATTTATATCTCGATTTTCACCAATACTCGTTCAGTATTTAAAGAGGCAGGGAAGCTGGAATTTTTAACAGTAGATTATTTTCATAAATACCATTAATGATTGCCTAATATTGAAATAACCATTACACAAAGTTTTAAAATTCATATTTTATTAAATGATTTGAAACAATACTTCTTATTTAAGGTTTAATTAATTTCTGAGGTAAATTCTTCTGACTTAAAGTTTAACCTTTCAAAGTCGAAATTATTGTCTTTAGAGAATTCATTTGTAAAAAGTTGTAGAAAAATCAATAAAATCACTTGTGTAACAATGCGATGAATTGACGCTGCGGTGAATTGACTTTGCGATGAATTGATGCTGCGATGAATAGCCGCTGAGATGACTTGACGTATCGATGAATCAACATTGCGAGGAACTGATGTGCGATGAATTGACTGTGATGAATTGACGTACGATGAATTGACGCTGCGGTGAATTGACTTTGCGATGAATTAATGCTGCGATGAACTGACGCTGCGATGAATTGCCGCTGAGATGACTTGACGTATCGATGAATCAACATTGCGAGGAACTGATGTGGATGAATTGACTGTGATGAATTGGCGTGCGATGAATTGACGCTGCGGTGAATTGACTTTGCGATGAATTGATGCTGCGATGAACTGACGCTGCGATGAATTGCCGCTGAGATGACTTGACGTATCGATGAATCAACATTGCGAGGAACTGATGTGGATGAATTGACTGTGATGAATTGGCGTGCGATGAATTGACGCTGCGGTGAATTGACTTTGCGATGAATTGATGCTGCGATGAACTGACGCTGCGATGAATTGCCGCTGAGATGACTTGACGTATCGATGAATCAACATTGCGAGGAACTGATGTGCGATGAATTGACTGTGATGAATTGGCGTGCGATGAATTGACGCTGCGGTGAATTGACTTTGCGATGAATTGATGCTGCGATGAACTGACGCTGCGATGAATTGCCGTTGAGATGACTTGACGTATCGATGAATCAACGTTGCGAGGAACTGATGTGCGATGAATTGACTGTGATGAATTGACGTGCGATGAATTGACCGTGATGAAGTGACGTGCGATGAATGACGGGAGACCCGCTGGCTGAGTGGTTAGTACAGTTGGCTACTGATCGAAGGGACCTGGGTTCGAGCCCTGGATAAGGCATGGATGTTTGTGTTGTCTTAATGCTGAGGTGTCGCCTTCCTCACAGATCTTATCTAATGTCGTATTAACCTGACAGGCTCCTGTCAGAATTCTGTGGAAAGCAGCTGTCTGAGGGGTAATTTTTATTAAAAAAATTTTATTTA
Source organism: Ryuthela nishihirai (assembly GCA_038380435.1). Lineage (NCBI taxonomy): Eukaryota > Metazoa > Arthropoda > Arachnida > Araneae > Heptathelidae > Ryuthela > Ryuthela nishihirai. Next base: position 17,524,897 of record JAWZYU010000007.1, read on the forward strand.
AAAAAAATTATTTTTATAAAAAAAAAGCAGCTGTCTGAGGGGTATTTAAAAAAAAAAAAACCCCGAAGCTTATATCTCAATGGAATGAAGTTAATATTTCGGAGCTTTGTAACGTTTGAAATAAACTTTTTATCGTAAAATATTACAGAACCTATAGATCTACACCAAGTCAACTTAAATCTTAAATTTAAACAATATTCATTTTGTGTTTAAAGAATTATGAAGTTTGAATATATAACACCAAAGCTAATTATAAGAATTTTCTTCAGAAGGTAACTAAAATAATAAGTAATATTTGAAATAATACGAATAATATTAAAATAAATGTTTTTAAAGTGTGTGCAAATTTTCTGTCAGAATTTCTGCATTCTTTGTTTCTTAAGATGCGTTGCTACTGTTAAATATTCCACCTTAAACAATTGTTACTTGTGTTTCGATTTACAACCGTCAATATGTTTTGTAAAATTTTACACAAATGTCCTACAAATACCGAAACGATATTGTTGAAATTCAAGATTCAGATAGACTTGATGAATTTAATTTCCTTTCCGTAACATTTCACTATAAAAACTTACTTAGATCTTGCAGGTTAATTTCCCATTGAAATGAAGTAAAAATTGTCTCTATGTTTCGTTCAATATATTATAAACTTCGTATCATACCATCAGACGCGGATTGTTAAGGGCAACTGATCACTGTCACGTCCCGGACTCTTATGGTCGTGAGGCCCCTGGGGTCTCATAAGAGTAGTATATTTTTAAACAATAACAATTGTTATTTTACCGAAATTCCACGGAATTGGAGAAAACCTATTTTAAACTTCACGTACGAACTCTGAAGGAAATAAGTATTGAAATCTTGAAAAAAGAAACCGAAATTTTCTATCGAAACCTTTCCCACCCTCCCTGTTACAGCTGCGTCCCTGAAAGAAAAGGGTCCGCCCCTGCATACTGTAGATGAAAATATGCAATTGACCAAGCAAACAAAAGTATTTTTTCCTATTGAACATTTTCTCATTTCCTGTTTCTTTGTCTGAAATTATTCTGGAGCAATTGCAAAAATCATTTTCATTTTTAAAGAATATATATTTTTATGGAAGTAGTCTGAAATTCGAAGGTTGACTATATATCCGAACTGTATGTAATAATACATGTGTTAATTAATAATTGAATAACATTAAGCAACTAATCAATTATTGAGCCAGTTCAGTAAATGAACTATGTACAAATAATCAGTCAGTAACCGAATTAAACCTAAATGAAACTCATTCATTTTAATACATAGAACAATTAATCACTTATTGAAAAGTAGGCATCAAGGAATCAATAATTCATCTTTACATAAAAAAAGTTAATAGCTGAACTCCACACAATATTCGATCAATAACTAAACTGCACAATTAGTTAATAATTCAACTACACGAAACAATTAGTAAACAATTGAACTACACCCAACAGCCATTAAATAATTGAACAGCCCCCACAACAACCAATAAATAACTGAATTACATGCAACAACCAGAGAATAATCAAACTACACAAAACAACCAATCAATGGTTGCATTAAACGCAACAACGATTTAAAAAATGAACTACACAAGACCAGTCAATAATGGAGCTACATACTAAAAACAATCATTAATTGTAGCACCCTCCAAAACGAATCAATAATTCAACATCAACAATGAATTAATAATTTAACTACAAGCAAAAACAAGTGACTAATTGAACTACATATTAGCAACCAGTTAATAATTGAACTACATAAAGCAACCAGTTAATAATTTAACTACATATAGCAACCAGTTAATAATTGAATTACATATAGCAACCAGTTAATAATTGAACTACATATAGCAACCAGTTAATAATTGAACTACATATAGCAACCAGTTAATAATTGAGCTACATATAGCAACTAGTTAATAACTGAACTACACATAGCAACCAGTTAATAATTGAACTACATATAGCAACCAGTTAATAATTGAACTACATGTAGCAACCAGTTAATAATTGAACTACATATTAGCAACCAGTTAATAATTGAACTACATATAGCAACCAGTTAATAATTGAACTACATATTAGCAACCAGTTAATAATTGAACTACATATAGCAACCAGTTAATAATTGAAATACATATAGCAACCAGTTATTAATTGAACTACATATAGCAACCAGTTAATAATTGAACTACAAATAGCAACCAGTTAATAATTGAACTACATATAGCAACCAGTTAATAATTGAACTACATATTAGCAACCAGTTAATAATTGAGATACATATAGCAACCAGTTAATAATTGAACTACATATAGCAACCAGTTAGTAATTGAACTACATATAGCAACCAGTTAATAATTGAACTACATATTAGCAACCAGTTAATAATTGAACTACATATAGCAACCAGTTAATAATTGAGATACATATAGCAACCAGTTAATAATTGGACTACACATAACAAACAGTGAGTAATTAAATTACACACAAAAGAAGTGAATAACTGAATTATACTCAACAAAAACCAAAAACAACCTGTTTGAATCTAATGGTTCCATTAAATATCTGCTTTTCAATCCATTAGAAATAATTCTCGATTAAAAACTTAATTGTTTACTTTCTTGAAGAAACTAAAATGGTTTCCAAAAATTAAGGACTAACCCTATGTTATGGTAAATGGAAAGCTAACGTCAAAGCTCTATAACTTCTGAAATAAGTTTTTTTTTTCGAAAATGTGATTGCAGATAAACATTTCAATCAAATAAATCAATATCTCGATTTTCAACAATATTCGTTCAGTATTTAACGAGTTATGGAAGTTTGAATATTTAGCATCAGCAATGGCTGGAAGGAAACTTATACAAACTGAAGAATAGTGCAAGAATTCTTTACATACAGTTCTAAAATACAAATTTATTTTATTAAACATTTTGATACAATATTTATTACTAAGTTTTAATTAACTTCTGAAGTCAATTTTTGTGGCTGGCACTGTTGTCGCGAAATATTCAAACTTCCATAACTCATTAAATACTGAAAGAATATTGTCGAAAAATCAAGTTGTTGATTTATTTGATTAAGATCTTTATCTGCTATCACATTTTTCAAAACAAAAAAAAAACTTATTTTAGAAGTTAGAGAGTTTTGACGTTAACTTCCCATTGACTTAACATAGGAATTTTCCTTAATTTATGAAAACCAGTGAATTTCTATTAAAAGTGTCTACTAAGTGTATTTCTTTTTTCTACGATCTTTCGACTTGAAAAAGCCAGTTGAAATATTCCGAAAAATCAATTTTTGTCCGTATCAATCCATTAAACATCAAAAACTATTAATTGGCGACATATTGTGCTAACGATATTCCACTGAACTATGCTTAGAGTAGTTAATAAAATAATGTTCAAGAAATCCATCAGAATATCATTTACTACGAAAAGCGATCATGAACCGGAGAAGTTATGTCGAAAATGGAAAAGACTTGGGGGGGGGGGGGGGGAATATGAATCTTCGTTACTTAGTGCTGAAAACGGAGCAATAAATCTCTTATTTGTTCATCTAAGCAAATAATTCTGTAGGAATGTCACTATCTGACATAACAGCCAATAGAAGAGATATTCCCCCTTCCTTGGGAAAGATACAACTTCAGATATGCCTTAACGACTTCATGCTGTCCATTTGCCGTTGCGTGAGAATGGCTGGAATCTCCTTACTGTGCCAATATCAGACAGACGCAAACGTCCTCTCCTGGCTATATTGGTGGGGAATTACAAGTGAGGAACGCCCAGGTAATGGCCCAGGGAAATACGAAAAGGAAGATCCTACATGTCTGCAGAGATTCCAGAACAAGATATGAAGCCGTACAGTTCGGTTACGAAGTACTGTTAGGAGACCTATAAAGAACTTATTAGGGATACCAACCCCTTGTTTCTCTATCGTCAGGCTTCCTTCTTGGATTCTTTTAATCATTGTAGCTAAGAATTCTTCATCGTGCTTAAACTGTAAGGTATACACATAAACGGATAAAAAATGTTAGACAATAATTACTGAATGTACGAGTTAGTGTATTTGCCTGGTGTTGTTCACGTTAGCTTCTATCATGTCTTGGGGCAAAATCTCTATTCAGAAAGGCTTCGAGAAACATTTCTAAATTTATTTCGAAATTATTCTCATAGAGTTTTATTCTCAATTCTAATATATGTTTTTTAATTTTTTGAAGTAATTGAGTGTCTGGATTTAAAAAAAATGGAGAATATCTATCTACTATCAATAGAAAGACAGTTATTAATATCTTATAGAATAAGGACTTTGAACTGAGATTATTGGTGCATTAAAGATTTAATAAGTGTAAAATACGTCCTTATAGTTTTGGCAAAATCTCTGAAAATAAGTTACACCAAAATAGCTGAAATTAAATATACAATTATTTGAAAATAGGATTTGATATAACAGTTGTTACTTGTGTTTCAATTACCTTTTGAAATAAATGTTTACGATTAGCAACTTGAGATCTAAAATATTTAAACTGCTAACTCTTAAAATACTGAATAAACAATGCGGAAATTCAAGATTTAGATAGACTTGATTTTTATATTTATTTACCTTTAATCACATTCATATCAAATGTTTAGTCTACAAGATGTTGAACTTCAAATTCGACTCAACTTTCGCACAATAAATATCATTTGCGAGATAATTTCCATTTTCATTTGCAAGGGAATTCGAAATCGTTAGCATCACAATAAGAAGCTAAATTTCTTGAAACCAAAATGGTGGTAACAATATCCAAGGCCCAGATAGAAACTAGATAATATCAATGATAAAATGTTTAAAAATAATTATAAATCCTAGTGTAATTTAGCCGTACTGTGGCCGAGTGGTTAACGCGCTTGGCTAATGATCATCACTGTTCCACCAGAGTTTTTACTATTCGTTGAGTGTTGTATCAAATTCCTAATATTCATATGTCTCTATGTTTCAGACGGTAAGTTTCGCGTTTCTGAAGAAGCTGCAGCGGCACATGAAGACCACGCTGCTTCCACGAATAGAAAACGTAACAGAGCTGGAAGCGAAAGAGGTAAGTTTGTATTGATAATAAAACACACAGGGTTGTACGACGATTTTTTAAGATTTCATCAATTTGGAGGCAATGTGACAGTATCAATTTTCAACATCTTCGATCAATATTTAAAGAGTTATTGAAGCGGGACCATTTAACAACAGACAACACTATCATATTGCCTCTAAATTCATCAAATTTTAAAAAATCGTCATACAAACTTTAGATCTTTAATTTATGTTAATGAACAATTTGTTACAAGAGTTGTGTTTTAGCTATTGAAGTATTTTTTTGCAAGTGTCAAAAGTTGAAGATAAATGCTTCAGCTTCCATTCATTCTTTAAATATTAAATGAATATTGCGGGAAATATATTTAGAGAGATTTGAGTGACATCTACATTTTATCGCCAATAACAGTTTTTGCGTAAAAGGTTTATTTTCAATGTTTAGCGAGCTTTGAAAGTGGCTTTCCATTCAAATAACTTGGAAGTGTCCGGACAATTTTTTCAACATAGTGTATATATACAGTCAACTGTCGATTAACTAGGGTAATGAGGGAAAGCTGGATAAACGTGGTACACAACAGATTTAATTAAACTTATTTAGTTAAAAATTACATCCAGTATTTAGGAAACTTTCTAGAGAGGTCATCCAAAAGTGTAGAAATAATACAAGTTTAATTTTGGAACTGTTATTATTTTTACCACGCTTAATTCTCAAACAGGTTGATTCGCCTCCGAATAATTGATAGTAGACTATATGTAGATTACAACACAATGCACATCTGGACAACATTTTCAATGACACATATAAAGTACAAATTACACATGATAAGAATACCAGACTTCAGACCATTAATTATTTTCAAATCTCGAATTTTGTTAGTAATTGCAGTAAAAATCTTAAAGAGTATAAAGTGCCGGAGATCTTTAACCAGTTGCCAAGAGATATCATATATCTAACTAATTTTAGTGAGATTAAGTTAAAGATTAAGAACTATTTAAAGAATGTCTGTTAATCAGTATTCCTGAGAAAACCTGTATCTATACGACTTTTGTGTTCTTTTTACTGTGAACCATGGGCGTGCGTAGAAAATTTTCCAGGGGCGAGGGGGGGGGAGCAAAGCTTGAAGACAAATAATCACATCAATAAATTTTTATTTAATTATATAATTTTTATGGTTTTTTTCACAAGTAGAATTAGGGAATTACTAGTAGAATACAGTATTGCGTGAATACAAAAACACATACATAATGTATATAAATTAATTACGTTTAAATTGTTACGATTATAATTTGTGGAATTTTTTACTCGATCCCAGGGGGGGGTCAAATGCCCCGTTTGTCCCCCTCTGCGGACGCCCATGATGTTCACTTATGTATGAAAACTAATGCTCATCAATATTTCCTGCAGATAAGCTATTAGGTTTTCGGGTCAAATGTATAAAATCTCTCTACATCTGTGTTTTGTGAGATGAAGATGATGATGAATAAATATATTATTATTATGAGAGACAATTTTATTTGAAAACATGGCATAATAGCCAAGTAGAAATACCGTGATTCTGAAAAAGAGAAAATTCTCGATTAGTAAACTGTATTTTAAAGGTTAGACTGGTTTTAAAGGTTAGGTGCTGTTAAATATAGAAATTTCGATAAATGTTCATCCATGTAGCATGCAATGCCCGGTACTTTTCGTAACATAATGTAATTTTCGTATCTATTAGATGAATAATAATATCAGTTATTGTCATTATTTAAATCTGCTTTAGGTATTTATGCTAAACCTATTTCTGTTACTTTCGCAGTGTCTGGACGCAACGGAGGCCGCCAGTTTGCCTGGCGGTGGTGGCATCGACTACTAGCCTTCGTGTTGGGATCTATGACGTCAATGTCTCGAGCACTTATAACATAACACACAACGAACGAGAAGTGATTCTCAAGGAGAATAACTGGATAAACTCTGTGCTATCCTCCCCATCAGCTCATTAACCAAATGAGACACCGGGCGCATATTATGAATGCCGCATAGACTGATATAAGTTTGAAGTTTGTGGCCTTTGTTTCTAAACGAGTGCGTGCGGAGAAGTGTGCATGCACGGAGGAACCAGAGAATGCAGCCGTCACGTGGTTTGGTCCACAACGGATGGAGAGAAGTAGCGGAACCGGAACTGACGCTTTGGTGATGGCATCACATCGAAGCACTGGTAATGCAGACATAGAAACACTTGTCTCCACATGAACATGAATGGGAAATAATAAAAAAAAAATGTTAGCGCATCTCTTTACTTATTCCTCCAAGGTCTTGGTCGAATTAAAGGACCGCATTAACTACGTTCTCAGTGAATTTTGAATCAGTATAAAGCTTTCTATGCTTTCCTTTTGGTAATTAGAGCAGACTTGGACTCATTACAGCGATTGCTGGTTAGAGAAAGTATGTGGAGAAGTATAAGGATGTGTTGTCAGAGCACGTTCTTGGGCTATCCCAAGTCTCCTCAAGCAAGAAGATGGTAGACGTCTCAAAGGCTACACGGTTAGATGGTCTGCTCCCTTTCATTCATCAAAGAGCAATATCATGTAACAGTGAGAAGGACACAAATGTCATTTCAATTTAGAACGTGTCTGTATTACAGTGTATATGTGTGTATGTCTCTTCCTCAAAGCAGAGAGTAAATAATGATTCTGAACATTGAAAGTGTATATATAGTCACATATGATCGTTTTCAGAGAGAGAGTGCAGAGTACTTAAAATAGAAACTAAATCCTAATTAATGTAAAGGATGTTTAGTTTGCTTATCAATATTATTGTTTATCATATTGAATGTTTAATTCTTTTTTTTACCAAGATAAATTTATGCTCAACTTAAGATTTTTAATTTGGGTATCAAGGAGAGTTATGCTTAATTTCTTTAGTTCAAATTATTATCGTGAAAGGTTTTTGAAGAACACAGCAATTTGAATTGTTTATCTTGAAAGTTTCGCCCATAAAATAGTAATTTTGTTATCAAGCAAAATTTCTGTTTGAATGAACAGTTTATTTTGTTTGAGTGATATTTTTGTTCAACAGAGCAAACTGAACTGTTTATCTAGGTAAATTTCTACTGATAAGAACATTTTATTTATTAAGAGCGATTTGTACGCAATAGAACAGTATGGACTTTCAACGAAGCTTATTATTTTTAGCAATAAAACAATTTGAATGTTGTGCGGGTACATTTCTGAGAAGCAAACTAATTTGAAGATTTATGAAGATAAATGTCCGAGGAACAGCACATTTTCAGTTGTATCTTAATCTGAATTTCTGAGAAATTTCGATCATTTATTAAGATTTTTGGGAGATAGAGCAATGTGAAATATTTATCAAATAAATAAAACAACAGAACGTTTCAGTTGTCTTCGTCAAAGTAAACTTGGGAGAAATAAATGATTTTGAATTGTTTATCCTAAATATTTGACAGAATATTTTGAATTGCGTTCATCAATGCAAATTTGCGAGCAATGGGTGAATTTGAATTGTTTGTTAAGATAAATTTCTGACGAACAAAACTTTTTGAATTGTGTTTCTAAATGCAAATTTCCCGGCATTAGAGGAATTTTTTTTTATCAAAGCAGATTCCTGAATAACATAACATTTTGAGTTAAATTTATCAAGGCAATTTACTGAAGAACAGAACATTTTGATTTGAATTGATCAAGTCAAAATTTTGAGCAACATGGAAATTTGAATTATTTGCATAAACGTCTGCGTGATTAAGGAATTTCAAATGTATACCAATGAAAAATTTTGACCAAGAGTTCTATTTCATTTGTTCATCAAGGCAATTCGTGAGCAGCAGATAAATCTAAATTGCTTATTAATGTAAATATCTGAGCATCATAGGCTTTTGAATGGTTTATCTAGATAACTTTCTGAATGATACAGATATTTTAACTCTTTGCCAAAGAAAATTTCTGGACCAAAGAATAATCGGAATTGGTTATTATGATAAATTTTTGAACAGTAAAGCAATCTGAAATAATTTGAATTGTTTATTTATGCAGCTTTCTGAGTTACATGGGAATTTAAAATAGTTATCAAAGAACATTTCTGAGTAATACAGCTATTTCAATGTGCTTATTAAAGCAAATTTCTGTGTGATGCAGATGTTTCAAATGTTTATCAAAAGACATTTGTTCGCCACATAAGAACCTGATTTGTTTATCAGGGCAAGTCGTTAAACAAAAGAACGTTCTGAATATTTTTTTAAAATATTTACTGAGCAAATGGGCAGAGTTGAAGTATTTATATATAAATTTCTGCGCAAGGAAAAAATTTGGATTGTTTATCCAGATACGTTTTGGTGGGTCAGAGCAATTTGAATTGCTTATGAAGATAATATTTTAGAGCAACTCTTTGAAGCAAAAATTCAAAATATAACTTGAACTTTATTCAAAATTAATATTTTCACTGCTTATATAATTACGTATGCAAATATATATATATATAATATATTTTACATCCTTTATACTTTTTATGTCACAATTGTGGCCAGTAATTTCTCGAAAAAATCAAAACTTTTATGCTGTTTTATTTAAGTATATTTCAGGGTCAAAAAAAGAAAGTTTTTAAATGAGACTTTTCTCGCACAATATATCAAAGTATAAATAAAAAAATGTCATTGATATGTATCTGTTTTCATCACAAAAATAAATAGGTATTATTTCATTTTCTTACAAGTCAGTTCACCATTTATAAAATCAATTCTCTTTCCAGAAAATTACCAGTATGAGTGATTTGTTATTAAAGTGATGCTTGCTGACAGGTGGGGTGGTTACAGAACCCTTGAAGTTTCAACATCTCCTAAATTATACAAGATTTGATTCTTAGAGAATTTTTTAGATTCAAATGAGAAGATTAAGCATCTTAGCATCCCAGTCTCGCCACTTTAAATTTTGGCATTTAGTAACAAATAGAAATCAGCCAGAAACGAGTGAGCAATTTAAGTTGTTCATTATTAACAAAAAAAAAACAATTTCATCTGACTATCAAAGTAATTTTAAGCAATGTGCCATTTTTAATTGCTTATCAGAATAAATGTCTGATCAACCGAAGAAAACTGAAAAGTTTATTAGAGTAAATTACTGAAAAATAGATGAATTTGAGTTGTTTACCAAAGTAAATTTATGGATAATACATGATTTTTAATTGTTTATCGAGATAGCTTCCTGATCAACAGATGAATTTGAATTTTCCATCAGAGCAAATTAATGAGCAATAGAATAATTGGAATTGCTAGAGTGTATTTCTCTGCAATCGATAAAATTGAATTTCTCATCAGAATAAATATTTTAGAAATACTTGAATTTGGATTTCATTTTAATATAATTTTCCGAGAAAAATAAAAGTTTTAATTGATTTGAAAGTTAATCTTTTGAAAAATGGGGAAATTTTGATGAAGATAAATTTCTGTGAGACAGAGAGATTCGAATTTGTTTACCCAGCAAAAATACTTTCCCAACGGATGGAGTTAGAATTATTTAACAGCAAAAATCCTGAAGAACAGAGGAATTCGATTTGTTTATTAGGATAATTACTGAGCAACAGGATGGTTTGAATTTGCTTGTCAAAATAAATTTATGAAAAAATACAGAAATATGAAGCGTTGAATCTCAACAACAAAACAGTTTGAATTGTCCATGAAGTCGAATTTATGGTTAAGAGGGGAATTTGAATAATTGATCAAACTGTCGTATGAGGAATTAAGAATTTGCATAGTTTCTGGAGGTAAATTTCTGGACGACATAGGGATGTGAAATAGTTATCAGAAATTATTTCTTAGCAAAGGAGCAATTTGAATTATTTGTAAGGTTAAATATCTCAGTAGAGACCAATGATAATTGCTTATCTATATATTTGAGAAGCAAAGGTAGTTTTTATTGTTTATAAATATGAAATTTAGAGTAGCAGGAATTTGAATTGTTTATCCAGGTAAATTTCTGAGAAACAAAGTGATATGAATTATTTACCAGCTTAAAGTTTTGAAAGTACAAAGAATTAGTTTGTTTATTAATCTGTATATATATATATATTTCGAACACTATGTATATAACGTATTTAATATAGCTATATGAATTGTTCACTAAGGTAAATGTTTGAAAAACAGAATTTCAGTTATTAGTGGAGGTAAATTTCTGATTCAAGGCAGGAATTTGAATTTTTTATCTATATTTCTGAGTAATTGATTAGTTAATCAAGAACGATTTATTCGCAAATGGGCAATTTGTTTTGTTTGGGCATTGAGATTAATGATCAATGGACTAAATAGAATTGTTTTCAAAGGAAAATGTTTACACAACAGATAAATGATTTATTGTTAATCATAAATTACTTCTGAAGTAAAAAAAGGTAATTGTTTATCAATTTGTCAAAAAAATGAAAAAATAATAATACTAATATTGCTTATCATGTGAGAGCCAATTTTCAACCAAACAGGTGCTGAAAAATAGGCAGATGAGTAAAATGGCCTATTTTTGTACACAATTGAACATTTAATTACTTGTAAAGTGAACTTCAAACACAACGAAATAATGTGGAAGTTACCAACAAAACAAAGTGAGGTTTTTAAGCAGCAAAACCTTATTTCAACTAAACGATTCAAATTGCTTAAGAAGCGAAGTTTTCAAAAGAGAACATTTGAACTGATTATTAAGCGAATATTCTGCGTAACAGGGTAAAAATAAATGTTTGCCATAAATATTTCAGGTAAAGGAATTCAAACTGAATTTAATTCCAATACGAAGGTGTAATTTTAGATTAGACAATTTAATATTCACCAATCATAATATTCACCTAAAATGAGATATCACATTAAACAGAAGAAAGCCACATAAAACACATTATTATTGTTAATCATAATTGATTTCTGAAGCAAAAAAGTAAACTGTAAAAAGTAAAACTGTTTAATAAATCATACCATGAAAAACTGTCACATTTAATTATGTAAAGTATTATTAATTATTTCTTAAATTAATTATGTGTGTTTAATATTACGGAGTCAAAGTATACTGCTAGAAATGATTTTCAGCCTAAAATCAGAAAAGTGTACCTTTCTATCAACTTAGTTATATAACATAGAAATAAGTGCAATCTGATATAGATGTTGTTATCCACTCCATTTCTGAAGAAAGGGAATTATATTACATAAAATTTTATAATGATGCAAAATTCATTTGATCAGTTTGAAAATGAGATAATTATTTTAAAACACTTATTAAAATCTGTATATTAGTTTTACTGATTTTGTAATTTGTTGTTTAAAAAGGGTTGTTTCATAAAAAACTAATCCCAGAAAAAAATTTTTCATTATTTGTGGTTAGTTTCGTAAAATCTGTTCCTCATTATTTAAGATTAGTTCCTAAGAAAACCGCTTCTTCTTATTTTCGCAAAAACTGTTCCTCGTTATTTTCGCAAAAACAGTCTTATTATTTGTATAGTATGTTTATATTATTTTGTATTATAAAAACCGTTTCTAGTTATTTGTAATTTGATTATTTAAATTATGTTTTCCTTTGTTGGGAGGATTATTTTTTGTAAAAGATTTCTCATTATTTTTTATTTGTTTCCTTAAAGAAGTTTCTCACCGTTTGTGATTTGCTGTTTTCAAAAAAAGTAAAAACATGGTGTTTGTGATATCTATTTCAAAATGATGCATACAATGTTTAGTTTTTGCTTTCAAAAATGATTTATTCCTTTATCTATACCAAGATTTTCCAAAATGGGATCATGCCGCTGGGGCATTGAAATGTGATACTTGGATTTTGAGGTAAATGACGAATGCTAGCTGTAAACAATGCAATTAAAAACGAAGAACTAAATTTATAGTCTGAGAATATTGAATTTATATGATAATCACATCGCAGTTCAGTTCACTGGTTAGATTGTGCTAATACTCCTTTTTTTATTGGTTTCCAGATATTTATGTTTTTTGACTGAATACCTTATCGCTAATTTATACTACAGCATAAGTATTCGATACTTTCCCGTTATTGGGATCGAAAGCAACATTCAATGTTTTCTAAATTTGAAAATTAGCATTTTGGAGGAAATTTTCAGTGGAGATAAATTGAGCTTGGAGTATTTAAGAGCAGATGATGCTACTAATAAGAATTTATCTCAAAAGCAAATTCAAACCCAAGACATAACTCTTACGTCTTTTGCTCAAATAAATATAACTTTAAGAGTTGTGTGTAGCAAATCGGTTTCTGCCAATTTCGAAAAATAATATTTAAAAACGACCATAAGATTACTATTTGATATTAAGTGTATTAACTTCAGTACTTTTTTAAATATTAAACTAATATTCATGAAGATCTCTAGACAGATTTGTGTGAAATCTACAATTTATCTGTAGTTACATTTTTTCGAAAAAAAAAGAACAACATATTTTCAATATTATGGAACTGTGAATATGGGCTTTCTACTCAACTAGCCTGTAAGTATTCAAATACGTTTTAGCAATGCAGTTCATTACTGCTTTAAGACTAGGGAAATTGGTAGCTGGTGAAGTATGTTACTTTTCACACTTACTATATTTCACATTTGCCTATTTTAAGATTTAAGAAAATAGGCCTGCACTACATTACGTATTTCCGTTTTGAAACACAAGAAAAAGATCACACAACGAAAATGTTTGAAAAACCTCGATATACATGATTAGTTTCTCGAATATTGTTGTAATCAATATTAAACAGGCAAAACCCTATTCTGAGTATTCCAAAGAAATATTATCCCACGTTTAATCGCTTTAGTTTTTCACTCACTTGCCAATTATAATAGATATTTAAAATAATACACTACGTGGCCATTTTATTAAGACCAGACCTGAAGTTCGGTAATTTCTTTGATAAGTTTTCGTAACAAATTACTGAAGATCCCAATCGAATCGATAAAAATCTAGAATTTTAACAATATTCATTTTGCATTTAATTACTTATGGGTTGTTGCTCCGTTGTTTTGCACCTCAGCAGCACTCTTTCACATACAATTGCTAAAAAGCCAGGTCACAAGGACCCCAAGTGATCAGAAAAGGTTGGGTTAATGGAATCCACTGCAGAGCTGTTGGGAGACAGACAGAAGCTTCCCGTCAAGGCTGCGTTTTTTACCTCTGAGCGACACTTTTTTTGCACACAATGGACTAAATGGCAAAGACACAAGGACCCCGAGGACTAAGAGAAGGTTGGGTGGAGAGGACCTACTGGACAGCTGTTAGAAGACATATGGTAGCTCCTCGTAAAGGCCATCCAGCGTATTCTTTAAAGTGTACAAGGCATGGCTCTCCCGCACATGGGGCCAGGGCGTACCATCGAACGGACTATGGCCTTTTCAAGCCCATCTGTGTACCCTACAGACCAAGGGCACATTGGAGGTTTTTCGGAGATAAATCTGAATGTTGGTCCAGGTGGGACTTGAACCTGGGAGCAGCAGATTACGATTCTAGCGCGCTACTAACTGAGCCCTTCCCATCAAGGTCACCCAGTGTCTTATTTAACGTGCAACTTGTGTCCTCTCCTGAACACGGACATAACGTTTCATCCGACGGACGGAGGTCTTTCCAAGCCCATCAGTATCTTTTTGACCTAGGGCATGGTGAGAGTTTGGAGGAGATTAATATGAAAACTGTCCAATTGGAACTCGAATCCAGGGTCAGGAGATTCGAGGTTGGGATGCTACCGACTGAGCCGCCATTCCACAGCGGAGTCAGTCTCCTTAGTCACATTCATCTCCTTATGCTACGATTAAAGAACTTCTAAGAACAGAAAAGTTCGTTATATTAGTAATGAACGGAAAAGTGTTCGTATAAAAAGTACAGTAGTTCAAAAAAGTAACCGATACTTTTTTGAGCGACAGTACACGCAACATAGATTTATAACTCAAATTGAGGAAGAATTGGCTTTGCTTCATTATAGACGGAATTTCCTTATTACCTACGGTTTTTTTACGGGTTTGACTATAAAATAAAAAAAACCCTCAAGCAGCTGCTTGCCACAGAGGTCTGACAGGAGCCTCTCAGTTTGTATGCCACAGTAAAAGGTCTGTGAGGATGGCAGGATCTCAGCAGAAAAACAACACAAACATCCATGCCTTACCCGGGGCTCGAACCCAGGTCCCTTAGATCAGTAGCCAAGCGCGCTAACCACTCTGATTTAATACAAAAATTATTGCTATATTTTAGTCTATTAGAATTGATTTTTCAGTTCAACTACTTTGGCTGACATTTCTGCTGCTAAATATACCAGCTTCCATAATTTCTTCAACTTTTGAACGAATGTTACAGAAAGCAGACTTTGGTAAATTTGATTGAGAGCACTAATTTCACTTCATTCATATTTTTCCACTAAAAGCGTATTAAAGTAAATACGATATTTTGAAGTAGACTTTCTATTGACATGAGTATGCTGTCTAAAATTTTATGAATTGAATTTCCTAAACGCATGTACTTCCAAAAAATTATTCTTTTTTTTAGTGTACATTTTTACGCTAATATTTCAGTTACATAAATTCCCCCCATTTTTTTCCTAGGAGTCGCTTTTGATTTAAGAAACCTGGCGAAAATAATGCAATGTCAATCTAAAGTTTACGGATTTAGTTTTCCCTTTGGATAATGCAAAGCTTACGGATTTAGTTTTCCCTTTGGATAATGCAAAGCATACGGATTTAGTTTTCCCTTTGGAAAATGTAAGACTTACGAATTTAGTTTTCCCTTTCGATAATGAAAGGCTTGCGAATTTAGTTTTAACTTTGGATAATATAAGGCTGACGGATTTAGTTTCTCCTTTGATAACGTAAAACTTACTAATTTAGTTTTCGCATTGGATAATGCAAAGCTTACAGATTTAGTTTTCCCTTGGGATAATGTTAGGTTTACGCATTTAGTTTTCCCTTTGATAATGTAAAACTTACAGATTTAGTTTTTCATTTGTATAATGTAAGGCTTACGAATTAAGTTTTCCCTTTGGATAATGTAAGGCTTACGAATTTATTTTTCCCTTTGGATAATGTAAAGCTTACGAATTTAGTTTATCCTTTGGATAATGTAAGGCTGACGGATTTAGTTTCTCCTTTGATAACGTAAAATTTACGGATTTAGTTTTCCCTTTGGATAATATAAGGTTACGAATTTAGTTTTCCCTTTGGAATATTACATTCCTTAGGAACAACTTACATTCCATTTGGATAATATAAAACTTACGGATTTAGGTTTTCCTTTGGATATTATAAAATTTACGGATTTAGTTTTTCCTTTGGATAATATACAACTTATGGATTTAGTCTTCCCTTTGGAGAATGTAAGGCTTGCGGATTTAGCCTTTCCTTTAGATAATATAAAGCTTACGGATTTAGTTTTCCCTTTGGACAATATAAGGCTGAGGGATTTAGATTTACCTTTGATAACGTAAAGCTTACGGATTTCGTTTTCCATTTGGATAATGTAAGGCTTACGGATTTAGCCTTCTCTAAGGGACCTGGGTTCGAGCCCCGGGTAAGGCATGGATGTATGTGTCGTTTTTCTGCTGAGGTCCTGCCATCCTCTCAGACCTTCTACTATGGCATATAAACTGACAGGCTCCTGTCAGACCTCTGTGGCAAGCAGCTGCTTGAGGGGGTATTTATTATTTTATTTATTAGATAATGTAAAGCTTACGGATTTAGTTTTCCATTTGGATAACGTGAGGCTGACGGATTTGGCCTTCCCTTTGAATAACATAAAGCTTACGGATTTAGTCTTCCCTTTGGATAATAAAAAGCTTACGGATTTAGTCTTCCCTTTGGATAATGTAAGTACTGACGGATTGTTTTCCCTTTGGAACAACTTACATTTCGTTTGGATAATGTAAAACTTACGAAATTAGTTTTCCCTTTGGATAATGTAAGGCTTACGAATTTAGTTTTCCCTTTGGATAATATAAGGCTTACGAATTTAATTTATCCTTTGGATAATGTAAGGCTAACGGATTTAGTTTCTCCTTTGATAACGTAAAACTTACGGATTTAGATTTCCCTTTGGATAATGTAGAGCTTACAGATTTAGTTTTCCCTTCGATAATGTAAAGCTTACGGATTTAGTTTTCCCTTTGGATAATGTGAAACTTAATAGATTTTGTTTTCCCTTTGGATAATATAAAACTTACAGATTTAGCTTTCCCTTTGGCTAATGTTATTCTTTCACACTTCCCAATAGATATAAGTTCGGTCTCAGTTCGAAACAGCACAAACGACTTAGTGCTCGGCCTAGATTATGTTTCCTCGTAGCTATGAAAGACAAATTAGTAAAAAATTTAAAAAAATATGTTTTTGTCACAGTTTCAACCTTTTGATCAGTCTTTAGTAATTAAATATAAGAACCATTCAGTCTTTAAATATTTTTAGATATTTCCTATCTTTTAATGAATCACTCTTTAGCGTTTATAACGATGCTACTTGAAAATTTTGGCTTTTTGTTAATTATTTCTGGCGTTTTTCATTCTAAATAGCATTAAGATTTTAATTTGGCTTCAAATAGTTATTTTACTATAAAATTTTTAATAGCCTATAATATGAAGAATTAAAAAGATTTAGTGGTAAGCATCACTGTATTTTTATGTTTTAAAATGTGTCAGTAAATTTTTTCCGTTAATCGGGCTCCGTCAAGGTCACCTTGAAACACCGGGTCTGGACAGACGTTGAGCAAAAGGAGGGAAGAAAGAAGGGAAATTAAACATACATAAAAATTTAAATAATTTAATTTGTCAAAGTTTTAAACCAAATCTATTTATCTTTAAACTATGTCAAACAATTCATTAATTACGACTGTATTAAAATATTTATGAATATTTTAAAATTGTTTACTGTATCTTTAAAAATAAACAGCTCCTTTATAGTTTAAATTAAAAAAGTTAAGTACTACATTATATATTAAAAAATACTATTCTGTTAATGCATTGTCCAGGTATGGTATGATATACAAAGCTTTGCCCCGTTCGGATTCATCAAATTTTGAATCCGCAGTCCTCTCTCTTTGCCAACTAGAATTTTATAGTGGTAATTAGCAGAGATCAAATATCAACACAAGAGTGGAGTCCATAATGAAAATCCCAGAATACTGAACATATATATATATGTAATTATTCAATGATCAGCAAAATGTGTGAATTTCACATTCTGGTAAATAAGACACGAACCTTATATGATATACTGGCCATTATACACGTGAAATAAAATCATTTCTTATTTAGAGTTTTAAAATTTAAAAAGTAAAACACATTATCACTTCTCTGAGCATTTTCATCTCCATGTGTATCATCAACATCTTCTTTAAGCGTTTTTTTTTTAATTCTAGTAGTCCAATTTGCTCCTAACTTTAAAGCTTAGTTACATATTCGGAGGTAAAAATACTTTTCAACAATATTAATAATATGATCGACAAATGTTAAGCCTATTTGCGACCAGTTGGTTGAAAAACACTCTTAAAAAATCCGAAACCATAACGACAAATCAATATATATATATACACAAAAATAATTACAAAATAATGCGCAAAAATCGTTTTACCTCAATTAAGCAGTAAATAAATAATTTCTTGCTGTTCACAAAAAATCATTTAGAATTGAACTCTTTTTTTCTGTTTCAAAATTATATAGAGTTATTATGAAAATATCAAAATATTAGCAAAGCATGATTTTGTCCAGTATCTGTTTCTATTGTCAACGCATTTGCTGTACTCGAATGTTATTATTATATAAGACGACGGTCACCAATTTATCTGCTGCGCAGTCCGCATGTCTCATTGGTATAAAACTAATACAGTTTCTCATAAATACTACATTTATTTTTTTACTTACTTTTAATAATTATTATGCCAGTCACAACAATTTGACTTTCAAAATATGAAAACAAGCAATTATTTCGTAAAAGTGTAACTAGGTCAGTATCAAATCAGCCACAATGCAGGATTGGGGATTAACTCAGTTGTTAGCGTAATAGCAGGTCTTTTCTGATGCTCTCAAAATTGTTTTTTATATCTCAGAACTGCATTTTTTGTGCACAGTGGGCTAAATGGTCGCGTCTGCAATACTACAAAGGCTTGGGGAACGTTTGGGAAAGGAATCCACTAAATAGCTGTTAGAAGATAAATAGAAATTTCCGAGGATCGAGTACCAACTCTTCTTGGATTGATAATCAGAATGTTTGTGGATTGCAGCACGGCCATAAATACCGTCACGATGAAGTTCTCGATGAACTGTTATGAAACGGGATCATTCCAACTGGTGTTCAACTTTGCTACTATTTGTGGTGCCGTGGTCTTGTGCTTCTGTTGTACAATACTGATTAAGAATTTTCTCCACTAACTCCAGTTCAGCCCGCGATGCGGAAGAAGACACAGAAGAACTTAGAAGTCGTCCGTCGGACTCGATCTTAAGTGGAGATCTCATGTGCAGAAAAACTT
Source organism: Ryuthela nishihirai (assembly GCA_038380435.1). NCBI lineage: Eukaryota > Metazoa > Arthropoda > Arachnida > Araneae > Heptathelidae > Ryuthela > Ryuthela nishihirai. Next base: position 17,544,422 of record JAWZYU010000007.1, read on the forward strand.
TGCGCCCTTTAATGTGCTAGATGCTCTTGAGGGGCTGCTTACATCCAGCTCCTAACAGTTGTCTAGTAGATTTCCTTCCCCACCTTTCTTTGAACTGCTGATCTTGCCCTTTAGATCTTCTGATTATTTCTTTGATTTTCTTATCTTGTCCTTTGTATCTTCTGATTCTTTCTTTGATCTTCTGATCTTGCTGTTATATCTTCTGATTCTTTCTTTGATCTTCTGATCTTGCTCTTTAGATCTTCTGATTCTTTCTGTGATCTTCTGATTCTTTCTTTGATCTTCTGTCCTTTTACATATTTTGATTTTGTCCTTTTACATATTCTGATTCTTTCTTTGATCTTCTGATCTTCCTCTTTAGATATTCTGTTTCTTTCTTTGATCTTCTGATCTTGCTCTTTAGATCTTCTGATTCTTTCTGTGATCTTCTGATCTTGCTCTTTAGATCTTCTGTTTCTTTCTTTGATCTTCTGATCTTGCTCTTTTGATCTTCTGATTCTTTCTTTGATATTCTGTCCGTTTACATATTCTGATTCTGTCCTTTCACATATTCTGATTCTTTCTTTGATATACTGATCTTGCTGTTTAAATCTTCTGATTCTTTCTTTGATCTTCTATCCTTTTACACATTCTGATTTTGTCCTTTTACACATTCTGATTTTGTCCTTTTACATATTCTGATTTTGTCCTTTTACATATTCTGATTCTTTCTTTGATCTTCTGATCTTGCTGTTATATCTTCTGATTCTTTCTTTGATCTTCTGATCTTGCTGTTATATCTTCTGATTCTTTCTTTGATCTTCTGATCTTGCTCTTTAGATATTCTGATTCTTTCTGTGATCTTCTGATCTTGCTCTTTAGATATTCTGTTTCTTTCTTTGATCTTCTATCCTTTTACATATTCTGATTTTGTCCTTTTACATATTCTGATTTTGTTCTTTTACATATTCTGATTCTTTCTGTGATCTCTGATCTTGCTGTTATATCTTCTGATTCTTTCTTTGATCTTCTATCCTTTTACATATTCTGATTCTTTCTTTGATCTTCTATCCTTTTACATATTCTGATTCTTTCTTTGATCTTCTGATCTTGCTCTTTAGATATTCTGATTCTTTCTTTGATCTTCTGATCTTGCTCTTTAGATCTTCTGATTCTTTCTTTGATCTTCTGTCCTTTTACATATTCTGTTTTTGTCTTTTTACATATTCTGATTTTGTCCTGTTACATATTCTGATTCTGTCCTTTTACATATTCTGATTCTTTCTTTGATATTCTGATCTTGCTCTTTAGATCTTCTGATTCTTTCTTTGATCTTGTGTCCTTTTACATATTCTAATTTTGTTCTTTCACATATTCTGATTTTGTCCTTTCACATATTGTGATTCTTTCTTTGATCTTCTGATTTTTTCCTTTTACATATTCTGATTCTTTCTTTGATCTTCTGATCTTGCTCTTTTGATCTTCTGATTCTTTCTGTGATCTTCTGATCTTGCTCTTTAGATCCTCTGATTCTTTCTTTGATCTTCTGTCCTTTTACATATTCTGATTTTGTCCTTTTACATATTCTGATTTTGTCCTTTTACATATTCTGATTTTGTCCTTTTACATATTCTGATTTTGTCCTTTTACATATTCTGATTTTGTCCTTTTACATGTTCTGATTTTGTCCTTTTACATATTCTGATTTTGTCCTTTTACATATTCTGATTTTGTCCTTTTACATATTCTGATTTTGTCCTTTTACATATTCTGATTTTGTCCTTTTACATGTTCTGATTTTGTCCTTTTACATATTCTGATTTTGTCCTTTTACATATTCTGATTTTGTCCTTTTACATATTCTGATTTTGTCCTTTTACATATTCTGATTTTGTCCTTTTACATGTTCTGATTTTGTCCTTTTACGTATTCTGATTTTGTCCTTTTATATATTCTGATTCTTTCTTTGATCTTCTGATCTTGCTCTTTTGATCTTCTGATTCTTTCTGTGATCTTCTGATCTTGCTCTTTAGATCCTCTAATTCTTTCTTTGATCTTCTGTCCTTTTACATATTCTGATTTTGTCCTTTTACATATTCTGATTTTGTCCTTTTACATATTCTGATTTTGTCCTTTTACATATTCTGATTTTGTCCTTTTACATGTTCTGATTTTGTCCTTTTACGTATTCTGATTTTGTCCTTTTATATATTCTGATTCTTTCTTTGATCTTCTGATCTTGCTCTTTTGATCTTCTGATTCTTTCTGTGATCTTCTGATCTTGCTCTTTAGATCCTCTAATTCTTTCTTTGATCTTCTGTCCTTTTACATATTCTGATTTTGTCCTTTTACATATTCTGATTTTGTCCTTTTACATATTCTGATTTTGTCCTTTTACATATTCTGATTTTGTCCTTTTACATGTTCTGATTTTGTCCTTTTACATATTCTGATTTTGTCCTTTTACATATTCTGATTTTGTCCTTTTACATATTCTGATTTTGTCCTTTTACATATTCTGATTTTGTCCTTTTACATGTTCTGATTTTGTCCTTTTACATATTCTGATTTTGTCCTTTTACATATTCTGATTTTGTCCTTTTACATATTCTGATTTTGTCCTTTTACATATTCTGATTTTGTCCTTTTACATGTTCTGATTTTGTCCTTTTACATATTCTGATTTTGTCCTTTTACATATTCTGATTTTGTCCTTTTACATGTTCTGATTTTGTCCTTTTACGTATTCTGATTTTGTCCTTTTATATATTCTGATTTTTTCTTTGATCAACTAATCTTGATCTTTAGATCTTCTGATTCTTTCTTTGATCTTCTGTCCTTTTACATATTCTGATTTTGTCCTTCTACACATTCTGATTTTTTTCTTTTACATATTCCGATTTTGTCCTTTTACATATTCTGATTCTTTCTTTTATCTTCTGATCTTGCTCTTTAGATCTGCTGATTCTTTCTTTGATCTTCTGTCCTTTTACATATTCTGATTCTCTCCTTTTACATATTCTGATTCTTTCTGTGATCTTCTGATCTTGCTCTTTAGATCCTCTGATTCTTTCTTTGATCTCCTGTCCTTTTACATATTCTGATTTGGTCCTTTTACACATTCTGATTTTGTCCTTTTACATATTCTGATTTTGTCCTTTTACATATTCTGATTCTTTCTTTGATCTTCTGATCTTGCTCTTTATATCTATTGATCTTGCTCTTTAGATCTTCTGATTCTTTCTTTAATCTTCTGTCCTTTTACATATTCTGATTTTGTCCTTTTACATATTCTGATTTTCTCCTTTTACATATTCTGATTCTTTCTTTGATCTTCTGATCTTGCTCTTTAGACCTGATTATATCTTTGATCTTGCCCTTTAGCTGACTGTGTGCCAAAAGGTGTCGCTCAAAAGCAAAACGATTCAAACCAAAGCAAGGTCTATGAGAAATCAAATGACGGCAGTCGGTGATCTCAGGCGTAAGGTATGATTTACAGACGCTTGAATCCAGATAAAAATTAACTTTTAAAATTTTGGACATATAAGAAATCTGGTTAATCTTTTGTAAAAGCAGAATATGGTCAAATCTGGTTTCTGATAAAATTCTCATACCAGAATAAGACATTTTATGAGTTAATTGTGGGATATAGTATTTTCCATAGGTGATGGTCTAAATTTATTAGTGAAAGGTTATCCCACAAGAATGTGAGGCGTTCGACTGGTTCTCTCAACGCTCCTGAGTGCTTAAAAACACTCGTTTTTTTTCAGCATTTTGAATAAAATATTTCACAATCAATATAATCAACTTTTACGTAGACGTCTCCCGTGTTTTTGTATAGTTTAATAACAAACAGGGCAAGATCTAGGAGTATGGAATGAGGGCAAGTAGGCCATGGCCATCTCTTTCAAAGTGCTAGTAAGGGTAATAGAGGCAGAAAATTACTAAACTCATTTGTATTTCATTCATATTTCAAGAAATATTTTAAAGACCTGCAAATCGGAGGGGGAAATGTTATACTGCATTGGATAAAAATACTGAAAAGAACATATATTTACTTTAGTTAATACTTCTGAAAAACATTTCTCGCCGACACTGCGGGAATCGAACCCACAACTCTCCAGATCCATGCCAGAGCTCGCTACCATTACACCACGCATCGGACGAGGAAATCTTTCAGAATAAGACCTTAAAAATCTGTCACTGAGATGTGGCGAACTTTGCGCCATCTATATTTCAGGAGAGGCAACTTTTCTGATTGTTGCTATTGATTTAGGTGTCAATGAGAAGGTTGATCATGATCAAGTGTTTATTAATCTTAAAAATCCATCCATATTAAATATACGGATTCCCTGTAGAAATAGACTTCAACATTAGTTAATATTTCTGAAAAACATTTCTCGAATATTAACTAATGTTGAAGTATATTTCTACAGGTGATCTGTGTAAATGCTATGGATGGATTTTTAACATATTTACTTTTCTTTGCAAATTTTAGTTAATTTCATTTTCAGTAGGTACAAATTAACGAAATAAAATTAATTTTTTATTCATACATTTGGAAATTTAATTCATTTAATCTGCTACGTACAATTTTAATTTCGAGGAATTTTTTACGATGAGTTGTTTTGCAGTAGATAATCAGAATGAGGTCCAGGGTCTTCCAACAAACCTTCTACTATGGCGGATAAACTGACAGGCTCCTCTCTCCTGTCAGACATCTATGGTAATTATAGCATTTGGTAGATCCTTAAAGTGCGAATAAATATTTATTCAATAGATCATCAATATTAGTAATAAATAAATAAAATATTAAAATATTAAAATTTTCTTCAAAACAAAAAATTGTCTCATAAAACAAAACAGTTGCGTTTTTTGCACTGCCGCCGGGAGGTGAGGTGTCACCTATCATTTCGAAATTAATTTTTTTCCTTATAATGCCAATCAGATGTCTCCTAAGGTACATTTTAAATCTTGTATGCCTAATAATTCAATTTTCGGTCAAGTTGCAAATAATTATTCTTTCAAAATGCAATATATATTTGAGAAGCAATATGAATAAGATTGTACAAATTAGAATAGTTTCTTAATTCCTTTGATGTCTTGTTTTGTTATAAATAAATTAAATTGCTGTCAATTTCCACATCTCCATCTATCCCTAGGCAGAAATAAAGTCTTATACAATTTTCTAAAACACATACTTTTTTTTTAATCTGGTTTCCTTGTTGTCTTGCTTACGATATGTTTAAGTTTGACTAGCATAGCGAAATCAAAATGCAGAAAGCATAAACCAGGGTTTCCCACACTTTTCTTTGAAATGTCAATTCTGATACTAAGATTTTGTTGACACGATTTTTTATGATATAGCCACAGCACACAAATAATTCAAGATATGATTTATTAATGTTTATTAATAATTAAATATTTTTAAAGCGATATTGAAACTTTTTACCCGCCCTTCCCCATCTCCCAGTTAGTTGAGGGCCTCCCAAACCTTATGACCTGGGGCTTTCAAAAAGCTTAATTCTACACTGAAAAGCATAGTGTCTTTTGAAACATCATCTAGTAAATTTGATTACTGGAAAAATCTGCCAGTAATCAAATTTAAAAAAGCTTAACCACAAAAAGGTTTAATATTAGGTAGTTTAATGGTAATGAAGTTTGGAGAAAACAAATTAAATAAGATGATTCAGACCTACAAAGAGATCTTACAGCTTACATTGTATAATTGATTTTACAAACAATTCGAAACTGAAGAGCCGTTTATGAATAACCCATTGATTGTTATTAAATATTAATATTTTACTGTTTTTTTGTTTTATGGATAACCTGAATTTATTACTTTTCGGATTGTTTTTGTTGTTTTTTTATTACACGTTCATAGTAAAACACGTGCCCAATTTGTATATTATATTAGTGAGACTTTAAAGTATGTAAATATATGTAATTTTTTAATTAAAATGATGACAAATTTTATTTAACTAGTATTAAAAAACACATTTATGTGAAAAAGGTATGCATAGGGTAAAACAGCATTTATTGCTTAGTGATAAGGTTTTCTTCAGATACTGATTTAACAAAATATTAGAGAATGTCCACGTGTGCCAATGGAAAGTTCAAATTCGATAACTTATAAATTACACATTTTTGTAATCTATTGCTTAACACAAATTAAAGATCTCAAATAAACCTATTTAAATCTTTATTTTCAAAAAATATTCATTTAACATTAGAGTTATGGAAGTTCGGGATATTTAACGACAGCAATGATAGTCATAGGAGTATACCTTAGAAGTTAAAACTTATTAAGTATAATCTAAAGGCTATTTAATAAAATAAGTGTGTATTATAGAAATCGTTCCAAATAATTATTCCAATATTCGTCAATATTATTTTTTTTTACAGTGCAATTTCTTTTGTAAAATATTTCTGTTTCCCTAACACTTTAAACATTAAAGACGTTTGAAATTCAGGATTCAGGCCGACTTAATGTATATCTTTAATTTGTTTTCAATATTACTTTACCACAAAAAGGTTATTTTAGGAGTTACTTACAGTCGCTCAAAAAATATCCGAACATCAACCTTATGGCTTATGTCACGTGAAACTTATGGCTTATGTCACGTGACACGAAGGTTGCCAGATCACTAATTTCTAAAACAAATCGTTGCCAGATATTTTTTCTGAATTCTGTAATCAACCATAGTGTTCGGATATTTTTTTGAGCGACTATACTATCGAATTGGACATCCTCATGTATGACGCCGAAATTCGCCTTTTGTTCCCTAGGCAATGTATAATTATATATATATATATAAATTTCCTTATATAAATAATACAAAATATATAAAGATGAGCATTTTGAATGCACGAAACCAAAGAGCAAAAAAAAAACATTAAATTAAAATACTGTTTGAACGAAAAATCCAAATGGTTTTTCGAATGTACATTTTGTACTAATTTTTTAGATTAAATTGTTTCTTATAAATGATTATTTTAGCAATGTGCGGAACAATTCTAAATATATTATCTTTTTATATCAGCGTCTTGACAGATGTGTGCTTCAGTTCAGTAGCTTGTACATAGTTATGGTAAACATTTGTTATATTTGTAATAAATAATATACTGAATCCGAAGTTGCATTCCTCTTTTTATACGAAATATAATGGATGATCTTATTCCTAATTTTTTAATCTAATTTAACACGAAGATAGGTACTATAGTTTAATAATCATTGCCATTTCTCTTCATTGCAAACCATGAGCATATTTACTACAGTCTAAATAATACATTTTTTTTGTTTTTCACATGATTTATTAATAATTCAAAAAAAGTCAGCACTTATTGATTTCTTCCCAATCGCCCGACCCTTATTTGATTTTATACGGGACACCAGGATCGAAATTTCTTAACGTTTTTGAGATCTATGAATCGAAATACCCCCATGCACCAATTGTCACCTTTCTAGCACATGTAGATCTCCCTAAATATGGTAGATCACTAAATATGACCTCTGACCTCGAAAGACCAGCCTGAAGATTCGTAATGCTTCTGGGATCTACAACTCTATATAGCTCTAGGCATCAATTTCCAGGTTTCTAGCAATGGTGGATCAAGGTTTGATCTCTACGTGACCTCTATGGATCTTCAAGGATAAGTCGGGTGTCAAATTTCGTATCTTGCTTTTTTTTTCGTACTTTTTTTTTCAGAGCTCTACAACTTCTACATCATGATTTAACATTATTGTTATACCCCTGTCACTCATTCATTCAGAGATTGAGAGCTGATTATGAACGAGTGTCACTCACTCATTCATAATCAGCTATATATGTGATGTATTGTAGTGAAATGCTTGAAACCTTTTCGTTTTTTACACAAACAGGAACATAGGTACTCGGGGCCGGATATCTAGTGGAGGAGGGGGGCACAAGGGGGACATGACCTTCGAACCCGCTTTGAGAATGCTAGTAAGAGTGATGGGGGGACAAAAATTATTAAATTTGTGTATCATTCACGCATTTTTCATATTTTAAAGACTTCTGAAACGAATAGGAAAATATGATTAAAATCAAATCTCCCTCAGCTCTCAGCTCTGTAGTTCCCATTCCTTATTTTTTCAAGGTTCGGACCTGTATCGTACAATATAGTTCAATATTAGCTGATAACGTTTCATCATTTACAAGACGCGATGATTTGCATTAATATAGCAGGGTTACTCAGCGCTGCGTGATAAGATTGGCTCTGTCGGTAACGCTCCAGACTCGTAATTCTGCAGTTACCAAGTCCGAATCTCACTTCGGCCAACGTTGGGATTTATCTCCGCTAAATACCTACCCTTTCCCTCTATGAGAAAGGGGTCACCGATGGGCTTGCAAAAGCCACCGTCTATTGGATGATACGAAAGCCCATGTGCAGGAGAGCCAGAACCCTGTGCATCTTAAAGAACATGCTGGATAACCTTGACAGGAGGCTAAAATCTGTCTCCTTACAACTCTTCAGTGGGTCCCCATTCCTGGCCTTCTCTGAGTCCTTGGAGACTCGAATTCAGGTCACTTTGATCAATAGCCACCGACTCTCGAACCCAGGTCCCTTTAATCAATAGCCACCGAGACTCGAACCCAGGTCACTTTAATCAATAGCCATCGAGACTCGAACCCAGGTCCCTTTAATCAATAGCCACCAAGACTCGAACCCAGGTCCCTTTAATCAATAGCCACGGAGACTCGAACCCAGGTCACCTTGATCAATAGCCACAGAGACTCGAACCCAGATCTTTTAAGCAATAGCCACCGAGACTCGAACCTAGGTCCCTTTAATCAATAGCCACCGAGACTCGCACCCAGGTCCCTTTAATCAATAGCCACCGAGACTCGAACCCAGGTCCCTTTAATCAATAGCCACCGAGACTCGAACCCAGGTCACTTTGATCAGTAGCCACGGAGACTCGAACCCAGGTCCCTTTAAGCAATAGCCACCGAGACTCGAACCCAGGTCCCTTTAATCAATAGCCGTCGAGACTCGAACCCAGGTCCCTTTAATCAATAGCCACCGAGACTCGCACCCAGGTCGCTTTAATCAGTAGCCCCGAAGGTTTGAACATAGGTCCCTTTGATCAATAGGCAAGCACGCTAAGCACTCGGCCATTGAACTGTTATTGTAGTTTAGAGATTGATAACAATATTTCATTTTATTCGGGATGTGAACATAAGATCTATATTTTTTTCTTAGAATCGATAATTTTTTATCATTTAAAATATACGATCATATGTATTATAATTTAATATCTATTAATAATTTTTCAGCTTTCGAAAAACGAGCACATGCATAACTGTCAATGCACAACTGCAAGACATGATCATGTATACTATACTAATGATTTCCAAACTTCTCAGTGCCACAGACTCCTAGGGGCGGGGGTGGCTCAGTCGGTAGCGCGCCAGGTTCGTAATCTGTAGTTCCCAGGTTCGAGTCCCAGCTGGGTCAGCGTTGAGATTTATCTCCGCAAAATTCCCTGCCCTGCCCACGGTCAGTAGGGGACATTGATGGGCTTGGAAAGACCGCCGTCCGTCGGATGGGAGGTTAAGCCGTGGCCACGTGTGTGGGAGAGACATACGCTGTGCACGTTAAAGAACAAGCTGGATGGCCTTGACGGAAGGCTACCATCTGTCTCCCAACAGCTGTTCCAGTGGGTCCCCTCCCCCAACCTTCTCTGAGCCTTCGGAGTCCTTGTGAACTGGCCATTTAGCCCATGGTGTGCAAAAAAAGTGCCGCTCAGAGGTAAAACAACCCAACCATATTTCCATCGTAACTTATATTTTTTGTTTAAATAAAATACTAATCCTTGCAACCATAATTCTCTAAAAGTTCCAAAAATTGATTATATCTCTAGTTCTTTACCTGCTGTTCATTTATTGGCTAGTTTGTAATTTCAAACTAAACATTTGAGCGGAGAGATTCGAGGCTACAGAAATTCATGTCAACAGCCAATCACAGGTTGCGACCGACACGAGACAGCCAGTGTTGCCATATTGAATTCACATAATTCCAGCCAAAAGCAATAAAACTTAACGTTGTTACGTAATTGTGGTAAATATACAATTTCCGTTAGAGCTTTCTGAATCATAAAAATAATTCTGAAACCCCCAATGGTCTGGGAGCACAGGTTGGAATACCACTGTAGGTATATTTAATCTTTTTAGGGATATTTTAATTTACCACTGTAGGTATATTTTACCTTTTTATTCAATACGATAATATGCTCTATTTTAAAAAATGTCCCTTATTTTGCATCTCTTACAAGACACTAACTAATGTATTTGCCTGCAGTTTACTCAAAATCGATCACATATACGATCATTATAATTTATAAGGGTAACTCGTTCAGAGGGAGAGTTATCAGGCTTATGTATCCTGCACCACCGCGTTCGCAATAGTGCATGTGACTTGGCAATTTTCCAACATGTGTGCTCTCGGTGATGCATCGTTTTATCTCATCTTAACAGAAATGTCCCCCTCCTCCTACTCCTTCACTGTAATTTTAGAAATACTTTACAGGCTGGTCCCAAATTTTGCACATAGATCTTCCTCTTTACTCCGCGTTGTGTTGGGGCGGGGTGGCTCAGTCGGTAGCGCGCCAGGCTCGTAATCTGTAGTTCCCAGGTTCGAGTCCCAGCTGGGTCAGCGTTGAGATTTATCTCCGCAAAATTCCCCGCCCTGCCCACTCAGTACGGCACACCGATGGGCTTGGAAAGGCCGCCGTCCATCGGATGGGACGTTAAGCCGTGGCACCGTGTGTAGGAGAGCCATACCCTGTGCACGTTAAAGAACACGCTGGATGGCCTTGACGGGAGGCTACCATCTGTCTCCCAACAGCTGTTCCAGTGGGTCCCCTCCCCCAACCTTCTCTGAACCTTCGGGGTCCATGTGACCTGGCCATTTAGCTTATGGTGTGCAAAAAAGTGCCGCTCAGAGGTAAAACAACCCAACCCGCGTTGTGTTACACAATCAGTCAAAAGCTTCGGAGTTTTACAATATCGCGTTTTTTTTTCATTTGTTCCTTAATTTATGGAAAAAAGTGTATTTTAAAGCAGAGTGCAGAAGTGTACCCTCTGTGCTCGCTATAGAACCCAATGGATGACTTTGACGTGGAGAGAGGTGGGTAGGTCACTGCATCATGATAACTTCCTATTAAATCCCTTTTCTTCTATTAATCCCTGAGCCTTTGGATTCCGTGGAGGAAGCGGCTCAGTCAGTAGCGCGCAAGGCTCATATCTGAAGTTCCCAGGTTCAAGTCCCGCTTGGATCAACATTGAGATTTATCTCCGCCAAACTCCCTGCCCTCGGTCAGTAGGGAAAACAGATGGGCTTGTAAAGGTCGCCGTCAGTCGAATGGGACGTTAAGCCGTTGGACCGTGTGCTAATACCCTGTGCACGTTAAAGAACACGCTGGATGGCCTTTATGGGAGGCTTACCATCTGTCTCCTAACAGCTGCCCAGTGGGTCCCCTCCTCCCACCCTTCTCTGAGTCCTTGTGACCTGGCCATTTAGCCCATTTTGTGCCAAAAAATGCCTCTCAGAGGTAAAACTACTCAACCCTTGGATTTTTGTGAACTGGCCACTTATTCGAGGAACGTACCAAAATCCGGTCGTCTTATACGAAATCTCAAACTTGTCAACTTGCTTTGAAATCCAAAACAGTTGTCTTTACATAATTTCATTTTAGCCCCATAGTATATGTCGGACATTAAAAATAGATTAAAAAAACATAAAATTATATTCTACATGGAATAAAATTTAAACCTTTACTGTCCGCGGAATAGTTTAGTAATTGGGAAACCCTACTGAAGTCTTATTCTCAGACCCCACACAGAGACTAAATTTTCGGACTCTTTCCGAAACAAAATGTCTAACCCACCTCGAAACTAAACTGTCGGACCTCCTCCCGCTTCAAAGCAAATCCCGGGTCTTGCCCTATTCAGTCCATCGCGTGTACAAAAGTGGCGCTCAGGCGTAAAAATGTAAAGCATCAATAAATAATCTCCAGGTTTGGCTTTGAGGTTTTAGACTGACATTACAAGGAAAACGTTTTAGATATTTGCAAAGAATGAGAAAATCTAAGCACTTTTTCTCTCTATATATAAAAAACGAGGATTTACGCTACTTTTCGTAGGTGAGAAGCCATTCTTAAGCATGTTTTTCACATCTCAATAGTACAGGGGTTTTCAGGTGTTCAGGTCTTGAACCTCGCTCCGAAAACATAAGCAATGGAAGATGTTTGAAGTGGCTCGGATCTCAATCACGAAAATAAACTTTTTCGTATTACTGCCAAACCAAAGAAGACAAATTACAGTAATACGTGAAGTTTAGCACTGACCTAATTTAACCCTTCTGTGTAAAGAATTCGAATTGCCTATCGAACCTTTTGGAAGAAGTTTTAACTGTGTAGTGCACCTCTACACACTACAGCTTGTTTAATCTGTAGTTAACACTTAATTTGAAAAGCCATAATGTTTGCAAATATTATTGAACATTCATGAAATTTCGACTGAACATTTTCTTTACATAGTATTAAAAGGAAATAGGTTGCAGTTTTCATATATGTAAATTTAGACACTATACTTCAATGCATGTAGCTATAGAAATCGAAGAGAGATGGCAACACAAAATAGGACATACATCATACGTGGGCGACAGGTCAATATTCACAATTCGTAACTTTTATGTCATGACGTATTCATGGCAACTCACGAAGAAGGGCTAAAAAAATTAAAATTAACATTTTTTGTATTAAAAAACTGAAATAAACAATTACAACAAAAATACAGGATATTAATTTGAAGAAGGCCTGAAATATAACTTAAATAAAAGGGATTTTAATTAAAGTTATTTGTCATAAAAAAGAACAGATAGCTATTTATTTAAAAAAAAATTGAAATTAATTAAAAACTATCTTAGTATAATAGAAATAAACATTACTTTATCATTATTATCATCATCATCATCCTCGAGCAGCTAATAGCTACGAAGTCCAATCAGATTGTACAGTTTAGTCTCCAGACCATCTTCCTGAGCTACATTTGCTGCATCTGGCACTGTAGATCAATTCTACCGAGGTCCTGTTTGACATTGTCTGTCCACCGCATCCTAGCGCTCCCCCTTTTTCTGAGACCTTTAGGCCCACTATTATTCATAACCCCCCCCCCCTATTCACTAATCTATAGTTATACATACGGGCAACATGGCCAAACTAACGGAGTCTCTCTCTGCACAGTATGTTGCTCAAAGGAGTTTGCCGATTCCTTTTCCTAACCTCATCATTTATGCTACTGAAAAATATATTTGAATTATACTACTTATATTTAAACTATGCACAAATGAAATCACCTTAATTTTAACGCATTTTAATTTTCCTTCTTTCTTTCCTTCTCCTGAGAAAAATTTTAGAAATGTAGTATGTAAACAATAAATAAAGAAACTGACAAAATCACATTAATAAAGCACAATTAGAAACTAAATTATAGACAGACATATGGTCAAAGAGAACAACAGTTTCCTCTTCTCAAAATTTCTTAATTACACTTCCCTAACTACAGTACAGTTATCAGTATAGAATAGTTATCATTTTCCAGAAATTTACAATCCATTCCTAAGTACAATACGGCAGCAGTTATCTATTTCGATAATTCAGCAATTTCTGTCTGAAAAGAGTAGAACAAAAATTCTGTGGTTCCAGAATTGTCTAAGTCGTCCTAGAGCAATATGCAACAATAGGTATCCAGTGTACATATACATAAAAATATGTATATGTACAACTGTCGTTCTACTGTACAGTCGCTCAAAAATTATCCGAACACTATGGTTGATTACAGAATTCAGAAAAATATCTGGCAACGATTTTTTTAGCAATTTGTGATCTGGCAACCTTCGTGTAATGTACACATGTGATGGTTGCCAGATCATTAATTTCTAAAATAATCGTTGCCAGATATTTTTTCTGAATTCTGTAATCAACCATAGTGATTACAGAATAAATATCCGTTGATTACAGAATTCAGAAAAAATATCTGGCAACGATTTTTTTTAGAAATTAACGATCTGGCAACCATCACATGTGTACATTACACGAAGGTTGCCAGATCACAAATTGCTAAAAAAATCGTTGCCAGATATTTTTCTGAATTCTGTAATCAACCATAGTGTTCGGATATTTTTTGAGCGACTGTACAGTAGAACGACAGTTTTACATATACATATTTTTTATTTCATTTTTATTAATTAAAAGAGAAGAAGCTGTTCCCCTATACAAAGGACGGAGATAACCGAGAAGCATTATCTAGCGTGTCTTTTCGTACAGCCAACAAACACACACAGAAAAATAAATAAATAAAATAAATACCCCCTCAAGCAGCTGCTTGCCACAGAGGTCTGACAGGAGCCTGTCAGTTTATATGCCAGAGTAGAAGATCTGAGAAGATGGCAGGCCCTCAGCAGAAAACATCACGAACATCCAGCACGAACAAAATATCCGATATCGGCTATCGTGATGTGATAGAACTGAGTACCGTATTTATCAAAACCTTAACCTCATTCATCTTACTTCACTTACTAATGGTACTTGTTTGTCGTGCCAACTGGCTAAACCACATATATGAAGGCCAAAGACCTCAGACCGTTTTCTAACCATTGAAAACATGATTGGGCCACGAGGTACTAATCAAAAATAGTCTTAATCAGAAGAAAAATAGATATGTCTCATTTATTCATTATTACTCGAAATAAATAAAACACAAACCAATTATTGTCCAATTAGCATCAAGAAAGATGAAAGAAAATTGAATAAAACAATGGAAATAAAGTAAAGAATTAAATGTTAAAGAAATAAATAAATGTCTTTCAGAAAATAAAATATTTATAAAATTTTTGATGACTTCAATGTACTATGTGAATAAACAGTAGAGTATAAATAATGAATAATAAAGAGAGTCAAATGAATGATTGCATTAAAGGGGTTGGGTTGTTTTACCTCTGAGCGGCACTTTTTTGCACACCATGGGCTAAATGGCCAGGTCACATGGACCCCGAAGGCTCAGAGAAGGTTGGGGGAGGGGACCCACTGGAACAGTTGTTGGGAGACAGATGGTAGCCTCCCGTCAAGGCCATCCAGCGTGTTCTTTATCGTGCACAGGGTATGTCTCTCCCACACACGTGGCCACGGCTTAACCTCCCATCCGACGGAAGGCGGTCTTTCCAAGCCCATCAGTGTCCCCTACTGACCGTGGGCAGAGCAGGGAATTTTGCGGAGATAAATCTCAACGCTGACCCAGCTGGGACTCGAACCTGGGAACTACAGATTTCGAGCCTGGCGAGCTACCGACTGAGCCACCCCCGCCCCTGCATTAAAGGGGAATCTGACTTCAGTGTTGCTGCTCAACAGGAAGAACATGCAGTTAAAACAATAGATTGTAATGAGATTTATGATAAGAAATTATACAAGTGGGGTAAGAGTACTAATTTAATTGTAGGTAACATAAAAAATATGCGGAAATGTTTTGTTTTTTTGTTTTTTTAAAATTTAATAGATTTTTTTTCTGATATAATTTTAACAGAAATCTGGATTGGCGATAATGAATTACATTTACATACCATACCTAATTACAAAACATATCATAAATGTCAAAATGATAAGAGATCTGGTGGTATAATTGTTTTAGTTAAACGATATATAACAGTTTATGGATATATTAATGTCTTTATTACAGCAAATATGGTCGAAATTGCATTTAAACTGAATAGCATATTGCTTATTTTAATCGCATTCTGTAGATTGCATTCTTATACAAAACAAAAGTTTATTAATAAAATAGAAAATAAATTAGATTCTTTAAACATTAATAATGCGCTGATATTATGCGATATGATTATTGATTTAAAAGGAATGATACAAATAAATATGATTATTTACATTTAATTCAATCAAATGGATTCCATGTTTACCATAATTAAATTACCAGAAATGATTCCAAAAGCTGTCTCGACCATGTACTTTTAAAAAATTCAGTAATAAATAATTTAAGAACTTATAAAATAAAACTAAATATCGCTGATCATTATTTTATAGTATAAATTTAAAATTTGACTTAAATAAAAGTGTTAAATGATTGCAAAATGCATATGAAATAGACATAATAAAATGAAAGAATTATTAGAAAACAAAAGTTGGAATTATGGTAAGATAGAAAAGGATATAAATATATCGTTTAAATTATTCTTAAAACAATTAAATAAACTAACTGAAATATTTAAAGATACTATAGAAATACAAAATAAGACTAAAAAATTAATACCATGGATAACTAAAGCACTTATAAATTCCATAAAAAACGAAAAAATTGTATAATTTATAAAAAGATCATTTTAATATTAAATCAAAAAAAATTAATAAATATCAAAATTTATTATTAAAATTCATTGGGGAAGCAAAAACAGGTTATTATACGAAAAAATATTTTAAACCCTACTGATAATATAAAACAGTACTGTAATATTATAAATGAATTAACTGGTAAAGATACTTCAAAATTCTTTAAGGAAAAAAAATGACAATGATATTTTTTTCTCATAACTAAAATCCGATGCAATTGGTTGATATATTTAATAAATACTTTATAGAAATAATTGAAGACTTAATAAGAGATTTTCCCAAATTATAATAATGATATAGATGATCATTTACACATATCGTTGAACTCATTTTCAATGATTTTGTAACAGAAGAGGAAATTAGTACTGTAATTTAAAAATCAAAGTTAACTCTTTTATAAAAAAGAAATAAATATTGAAATTGTAGGGATACTATTTCTTCTTTTTAATTTATCATTACACACAGGTTGTCTCCCTAATACATTAAAAAAATTCAACTGTTATTCCTATTTATAAAGGAGGTATACATTCCGATATAGACAATTATAGATAAATGTCTTTATTATCAATAATTTCAAAAATCTTTGAAAAAATTATTAAAAATAAAATTCGAAATTAAAAAAATAATAACTTTTTTCTAAAAATAAAAAAATTATAAATTAATAATAATAATAATAATAATAATAATAATAATAATAATAATAATAATAATAATAATAATAATAATAATAATAATAATAATAATAATAATGATGATGATGATGATGATGATGACGACGACAATAATAATAATAATAATAATAATAATAATAATAATAATAATAATAATAATAATAATAATAATAATAATAATAATAATAATAATAATAATAATAATAATAATAATAATAATAATAATAATAATAATAACTGTTTAAGAATATTATATATTTTATTACTTAACAAATGTATAATTAAACATATAAAAGAATTGTATTATAAAATTTTTGCAACTGAAACAAATTATTATTTGAGTTTATACATCGAAAGGTATAAACTCAAATATTTTTGACGTATAAACTGAAATTGCATAAAATTTACAAAATGTAAATTGTACGAAATGAAAAATGGAATAATAAATTGAAATTGAAATTAAAATTTATCCGAAATAGACTTGTGTCGTTTGAGTATTGGATGAAAGGTATGATCGTAGCGAGCAATTTTTTGAATAAACTCATGTGAATTGGTTCCAATGATTTTGAAGAAACCTGTAGTATTTCTTTTGATGACATGTTGATAGGTACAGTTCAACTGAATATATGTACAGAAACAGTTCAAGCACCAAAGAACTATTATGAATATATATGATAGTTGATGGTGATATGTTCAGTTTACTGGTCTATGTGTATGTTGCTGTTTCTTACGTACCATGGGGTGTCAATAGCTGATATAAGGCATTTATTCTGAAAAGTCTGTAGTGGGTCTAGAGTTGTCTTGCTAGCATACCTCCATACTGGGCATGCACATGTGATGGTATGTCTGAGTATAGTTTTACATAAAATAGCTTGTTTTTGATGGACATCTTTGAGTTACGTCCAATGAGGGAGTTAAAATTGCATCCTTCGACTTTTATTTTTGGTGGGCCAACAGAGTCGAAATTTTATCACTTTGATACTAAATGAAATATTTATTAACACACATAGAATTACCAGTCAAGGAAATTTAGACACAGAAAGCCCAATTTTTTTTTTATTAAAGTAACGAAGTTAGAAACATTCAGTATGAACACCATTAGTAATTCGCACAACATCCAAGCGATAATCCGAATCCTGCCATGTACGCTGCAAGATATCCACATCAATGCTTTCAATAGCAGCTGTGATTCTTGCCTTCAGATCATCAATGTCTGTCACTCGTGTGTTGTACACACGATCTTTGACGAATCCCCAAAGAAAGAAATCGCAGGGTGTGATGTTTGGCGATCTAGGCGGCCAACGCATGGCACCTTCACGGCTAATACATCTGTTTGGGAATGTCTTATTCAGAGACTCACGGACGATCAAGGCCCAATGTGGCAGTGCGCCATTTTGCTGAAAGATGATACATGGTTACAGTTCTTCCAATTGTGGATAGACAAAATGTTGGAGCATGTCTAGGTAGGTGTTAGATGTTACTGTTGGATCATTGAAAAAAAAAGAGTCCAATAATTCGGTTATAACTGGCAACGTCACACATTAAGCTTTGGACTGTCTCTAATGTACTATGCTATTCAATGTGGATTTTTCTGACCCCCAGATACACACATTTTGTTTGTTAACCTTCCCTGAAACATGAAAAGTTACATCATCAGAAAACATGATTCTTGCCAGAAAATCAATGCCCTGGTCGACTCTGTTCAGTAGTGTTATTACAAATTCCTTACGGGCGACCCTATCATCTTGCGTAATCGCTTGCAAGAGTTGCAACTTGTAAGGATGCAACTTCAAACGTTTTTGCAAGATATCATGCACTGTTGAACGGGCATGTAACTCATGTAATGCAGTTCGTGACGACTTGCGTGACTTTGAACAAAGGCCTCTCGAATAGCTCTACATTTTCTTCAGATGTTCAAGGCCACCCTGCTCTTTTTTGTATTTCACACTTCCAGTTTCAATAAACATTTTATATCAAGCTCGTATGGTTGGTCTTGATGGAGGCGATCTGTTGTAACGAGTTCTAAACTTTCGTTGAACCTATGTATCAGATTTTGTTGGAATAAACCGATCAACACACTGCACTTTCTCCTGTGGACTCATTGTGACTGAGGGGAGGAATGAAGATATGAAAAAAATGAAGATGAAAACACTTGTCAAAACTTGGTATTCAGAAAAACGTAATGAGTTTCTCTGTAAAATGAGAGAATGTCATGGCCACGTAATTTTATCATGTGGACAAGACTTTACGACGGAAGGACTGGCCACAAACATCGCCTTCCATTTTAATAGTGACTTTTTCGACTGACCTCCATATTGTGACATTTTTCAGCGTCAGCTCTGACTGAGGAAAGCCTTTGCCGCTGGCATAGAACATTCGCGATGGATCCGTTGGTCCCCTCAGGTGTCAGAACTGGAGCTACGTGACCGGCGTGGAAAACAGCAAAACAACAGCTGGGGTGCATGTTTTGCACCTCGGCCAGCTCGACCAATGGGCATCGTTCACGCCAGGTCAGCAAGGTGACCTCCAGGAGCGGGCCAGCGAAAAGGAACAAGAAAAACATTTTAAAAAGTGGAGTCTCTTCTTCTCGTCCGGGCTGTGTGGTCGACAGTAATGATCCTCTCCAGTGAAGAGTCCCAAAGTATGAAGAATGAATGTGCGGAGAGAGCACTACGCAGCCCGTGCCTTCAGCTTTCCAGCAGCAAACAGCCCAGCGATATCTTCTCTAGAGATGTCTGACTTGATAAGGTAGGGGGAACATTTATTGAATCTGGTTTCGCCTTTCCACCTGAATGTGTTTCTGTGAACTGCCGTCACGTTGTCCCGAGTGGGATCTTCATAACTGTTAAGGACTATTAGAGTCACGAGCAAGTAGCTCGTTCATCATGGACTTTTTTCAATGAACTGATCTCCACCACACACAAAGTTTTCCTTGATTGAAAATGGCCGCGCCAGAGGCGCTGTTGAATTTGTCCCAAAAGTGGGAACTAGTTATGTGTGAAATGTCGAATAGTAAATTTTGTTAATAAATGTTGTGTTTTTCTTAACTGCAAAATTATCTCAGTTCTCATTATTGCAAATGTCTGTTAATTTGGTTGTGGGTCCGGGAATTTGCCTTGGATTCGGTAGCAAGTAACGCATCACGGCCTCAATGTTTGTACCGCCCTAAATATACACGGGGTGATCACAACAACAATACCAGTATTTCTACACCTCCTGGTTGACTTTTTATATTGTATAAAAAATGTAAAAATAATTTTCGAACATCTTGTATATACAGGGTGAATCTGAAAAAGTGGGCAAAACTTTACGGGGTGGTAGAATGCAGCTATATCGAGCAATATTCGTCATAAAAATAACGTACACAAAGTGCATATCCGCCATTTCGTGGTTAGTATAACCAGCCATCCTCTCGGCAATCCACGGTAGAAATGCCGTTGGGTGCGAGGACCGACCCTTTTATACCATTTCCAACGCCACCTAGCGGCTCGCCGTTTGCGTTCCGACCATATATCTATGACGAATATTGCTCGTATAGCTGCGTTCTACCACCCCGTAAAGTTTTGCCCACTTTTTCAGATTCACCCTGTATATATACTTACTGATAAGGGTAGGTGCCATTAAAAAAACACTGGATAGGTATTACATAATAACAACATTTTCTCGTCACAGAATTGATTAAATCACGCTCGATTATTGCACTATAATTTGTCCTGCAATTTTTCCCTTTCAAGCGTAAATAAAGTATAGTAACATTTCTGTTGTCCAAGAATTGCTTAATAGCTCTTAATTAAGTATAAAAAGAGTTCTTCAATACCTAAATTGTTTAAACCGGCCTCCAACTGCATTGCAGTACCTTAGTTATTTGGTATCAGACTTAAATCCCTCTGGCTTGAGAACAATTCTGTTATCCACGTTTTGTTATGCAGTTTTTATTTGCATTCCCGTACAGTTTTAAAGTCCCATAATTGCTTAATTCTTCTGTAAATACAGGAACAGTTCTCTTGTCAAGGTATTTCATAATCCACCCATATGTTCAGAACAATAAAATTATTTCATCCCAGATATTTTAATCCTTCTACGAAAACATTTCCCTACAAGTATTCCCAATCCGTCCTGAATAAAAAGTACAGGGAAATTTATTTAGCCCAAGAATTAATTAATTCGCTCTGTCTCTCGACGTAGAATATCGTAATTAGCTCCAGACTATAGCAAAGGAGAACTTTTCTCTTTCGAGAATTGCTTAAATCGTCCCCAGTTACAGTATTTTATCATTCCATAATTTTCTCTACCCTGCCTGAATACAGGACAGCAATAGTTCACGCACCCTAGAACTATTTAATTCATCTCTGAGTATAACACAGCAACATCCTTCTTGTCACAGAAGAATTGTAACACCCACAATTACGTTCTCTCATTTCTTAAATTTCCTTTTCTTATCTGAATATAACAATATAGCAACAGTTTAGTCGCCAAAGAATTGCTTACTTCACCTCTGAATACAGCACAGTTAGTTGTGTTGTTTTACCCCTAAGTGGCACTTTCTTTGCACACGATGGACTAAATGACAAAGTCACAAGAACCCTAAGGGGTCAGAGGAGATTTAGGGAGAGGATTAACTGTACAGCTATTAGGAGACAGATACACATATTAAAAGTAATCTCTCATCAAGGCCATCCAGTACGGTTTTTAACGTGCACAGAGTATGGCTCCCACACACGAGGCCACTACTTTATGTCCCATCCGAATGACGGCGGCCTTTCCAAGTCTATCGGTTAACCCTACTGACCGAGGGCAAGGTGGGGATTTTGCGGAGATAAATCTCAACGCTGGTCCAGGTGGGACTCCACTCTGGCTACTGCAGATTACGAACTTCACCCGCTACAGACTGAACTACCCCCGTACAGCACAATAAAAGTTTTCTCGTCACAACAGAATTGTCCCCCCCCCTTCCAACCAATTACAGCACAATAATTCTATCATTCCATAATTTTGTCTTAACTTCCTGAGTATAGCAACATTTGTCTCGTCCAAGAATTCGTTAATTCGTCCCTAACAATAGTTTCCTTGGTTACAAAACATTTTATCCCCAAATCACACTAAATTACTATTTTATCGTCCAATAATGTTTCTCTTTCTTGAGTAGAGTACAGTAACAGTTTCTCAGTTCAACAATTGCTTTATTCGTCTCTAAGTTACAGCACACCAATTGTTTTCTCTCCACATAACAACTTTAACCGCCCCAAATACTATACAACGGTTCTAATAAAAATAATAAATACCCCCTCAAGCAGCTGCTTGTTCTATCGCCCCAAAATTTCTCTTCCTTAGTACAGTACAGCTATAATCTGAGTAAAGTACAGCTTCGTCCCAGGATAGCTTAATAAGCCTCGAATATAATCTCAAAAAGCCTCTGAGTTTGTACATCGCAGCAATAAGATTTAACACACAGATGCACTTTATTCCATATTAATGGTGAATTAATAACCGAAGTGTGCATTTTGACTGGTCAACGCTTGTTCTGCTCACATGTGGAATTCAGGAGTATTGGTTTATTTGCTGTCATCTGATAGGTTTTACATTGACCTCATGTCTTTTACATTAACAAGTCGCAACCATAACTCCATAGAACTGAAAATATCTGCACTTGTTATCACTTGTTATCAAATGCAATGCTTCAATATATTCGGTATCATTACGCATATATGATTTTGGATAATAATCGGTCCATATGCAGATAGTTTAAGGTAATACAACAGTCATTTCTCTTAATGAATTTAAACTATAATCAGGCAGCACACAAAAGTACAAATTGAACCTGATAAAAGATCCAAGTAACGTTTGAAAACTGTAATTGTAAAGGACTGTCTCTGTGTTTAAACTTTAGATATATGCTGATAAAACTTCAACTAAAATTTGGTGTTGAGTTCAGAAAATCCTCGAAATATTTAACCATAAACCGATCACCATTTCGCCAGGGGAGCACTTATTCCAAAATAAAATAATCTTTCGCGAATACGACTAAACATCCATCTGGAATCAAAGGCATTCACGAATTTGCCCCTCGAAAGATTCGTATCTAAAGTTTGTCTTCAGAAGTGAGCAGAATCATTTTGTTAATTAAGCTTTCGGATCAATGCTTTATATATGAATAAGGGGCAAAATTTGGGAAACATCTGTTATGTTAAATCTCAGTAAGATGTATAACAGACAAAGCAGGCGCAGCTGTTATTCATACTTAGCAAGGGAAATGAGATACCTCGCCGAAGTTCAGAAGCTATGGCTGTTAGTACCAGGGAGGGATGCTGTAGCGATGCCTGTGTATGTAAGCGCTCAACCGGAATGCTGCTGCAGTGTACGTCGCCGATAAAACGTGATCACTCACCGCATCCTAGAATGAGTCAGGATCGTCTAGAGTCTGGAAGAGATGCGGAAAGTATGCGTGTGTGTGGGGGGGGGGGAGAGATGTGGTTTCCAACAACTAAGAGATAAATACTTTCAGTGTCTTAAGCAATCATAGCATCAATGATATTGATTGCTTATGCCTGAGAATCTGTATAATTTTAAGACAAGTGCGTATAAAAATACTGAATATTTTAACTCTATCTAAGAAAAACCTCGAATCCATTCTCCTCAGTCAAATACGGAATGCTCATTTCAAAAAGAATACAGTTTTGGAATATTAAAGCTATTAAACACTTTAGTAAAGGAAGTAGAGGCAGAGGTTTAAATAATATCTTAAATTGTGAATTGCAATTCGTTTTCAGAAGTTCAAAGTTTCCTCTATAATGCTTCCTCTATAAACCATTAGAATTTCGATAGCTTTTAAATCTTCAGATCAGATCATTTTGACGTGATGTTACAGGGATCTCTACCGCGTACAGAGCTTAGTACTGAAGGATTAAAGATAGAAATTGAAACAAACGGAAGTTTGAGAATTGGAGTATGGAAAGAGTCCATTAATTATTTATCCAGAAAAAAGAAGAATATTTTAAAAGAGAAACATTTGAATGCTTACAGAAGAATAGATGACAAAATGAAAATAACAGTTTGTTCTTCCTATCTAGATAAAAGATTATTATTTTATTATTTAAGGAATAAAACAAATTTGAGATTTTGTTAGAGTAGTCATTATGTACATGTTTGTTTTATTTTCCTGTACACTCGTCGTGTAGAACTCAGTACTGAAACTTGTAGAAATATGTGCATTAACTTATAAAACAAAGTGTTACATTTGAAAAGAAGTACTAAGTAGTAGAGTAATCACATATCTACAATTTATAAAATTAATGTACTAACATTTCCAAAACTAATGTCAATACATAAAATATAGAGGGGAAAGCAAATATCAACTAGACAGTAAAAAAAAATACATTTAGACCTGTACTCGTGCACTGGGAAGGGGGGAGACTCAGTCGGTAGCACGAAAGCTTCATAAACTGTAGTTCGCAGGATCGAGTCCCATTTGTGACAACGTTGAGATTTTTTTCCGCTAAACCCCACTCTGAACTCGATCAGAAAAGGAACACCGATGGGTTTGGAATAGCCGCCATCCGAAGAAATATAGAAAACACATATATAAAGAACAATCTAGGAGAACAAGAAATGAAAGAAAGCTGAAAACAAGGAGCACGTATGTCGTGCAGATTCCAGATAAAAATAACATTCTTAAAACTTTAGCAACAGCGGTAAGTGCAAGGTAAACCTAAAATACTTTCTATTACAAAAATTACATTCCATATAATCGAGCTAAGAACACAATAACTGAAATGTTATAGCTAAGTTAGTAGAATGACAACATTCTGAATTTTATTTTTGAAGACACGAAGGCTTTTCATTCTGAATTTTATTTTTGAAGACACGAAGGCTTTTCATTCTGAATTTTATTTTTGAAGACACGAAGGCTTTTTCATTCTGAATTTTATTTTTGAAGACACGAAGGCTTTTCATTCTGAATTTTATTTTTGAAGACACGAAGGCTTTTCATTCTGAATTTTATTTTTGAAGACACGAAGGCTTTTCATTCTGAATTTTACTTTTGAAGACACGAAGGCTTTTCACCCTGAATTTTATTTTTGAAGACACGAAGGCTTTTCATTCTGAATTTTATTTTTGAAGACATGAAGGCTTTTCATTCTGAATTTTACTTTTGAAGACAAGAAGGCTTTTCATTCTGAATTTTAGTTTTGAAGACACGAAGGCTTTTCATTCTGAATTTTATTTTTGAAGACACGAAGGCTTTTCATTCTGAATTTTATTTTTGAAGACACGAAGGCTTTTCATTCTGAATTTTGCTTTTGAAGACACGAAGGCTTTTCATTCTGAATTTTATTTTTGAAGACACGAAGGCTTTTCATTCTGAATTTTACTTTTGAAGACACGAAGGCTTTTCATTCTGAATTTTATTTTTGAAGACACGAATGCTTTTAATCTAAATTTTATTTTTGAAGACACGAAGGCTTTTCATTCTGAATTTTATTTTTGAAGATACGAAGTCTTTTCATTATGAATTTTATTTTTGAAGACACGAAGGCTTTTCATTCTGAATTTTATTTTTGAAGACACGAGGGCTTTTCTTCATTCTGATATCGTAAGGTAAAGAGTTAAATACGATAGGAGCAATAAAAGCAGAATGTCTTTGCGAAATAGATTATTTTTAACCAATGGAACATAAAAAAACTTTTTTCTCATACTGTAATCAATTAGTTTTTTGTAGGTAATCAATTTCCAAATTTGAATAGAAGTAACAACACTTTATACATACAGATCTGTCTAAAAACTCTACAAGAATATAATATGTATACAGGATAGTATAACTGAAACAAAAAAACAAGTCTAGAAATTTCTAATAACTTAACCATGAACAATGGTTAAATTATGAATGTTACGCTCATAAGTACTACCCCAACATCCCATTCAATAACGTAGATTATGAAATTTGCTGTTGGGGTGAGAGCAGAGTACTCCCTCTCTAAATCCAAATTTGACAACAAATTTTCATAAAAGTCATGCCTCTGAGATAAAAGTAACCATTTCTTAAAGATTTCAAAGTGCTCAACACGAATATGACAATGAAAATGAAAAATTAGGTACGATTTCTAAGAAATCCGCAATAGTTTCTTATGTAATTAGAGTAATACATACATAATGACATGTATCGGCAAAACTCCGCTTCTACTTCCGATGTCGCTTTGTCCGTCGCTTGTACAGCTGCTCAGGATCAACTATGGCGAGCGTCCAACAATAGTCAGCCAACATTGAAGTGGACCAGTTTCCCTGGTATCATTTCTCCATCGTTGAAATGTCCTGGTGAAAACGTTCACCGTGCTCATCACTAACCATGCCGCAGTTGTCGGGGAAGAAATCTAAGTGGGAATGGAGAAAGAGGATCTTTAAGGACATATTGCAGCCCAGTTTGTGATGCAGAGACAACATGTCCTTAACCAGTTTCTTATAGTTGTCTGCCCTGACATTCCCAAGAAATTTAGTTGACACCAGATGAAACGCGCCCCAAGTCTTTTTCTCGTCACCCTGACGCAGGTTGTCGAACATCTGGTCTCTGAACAGCTTGTGAATCTGAGGACCCACAAAAAATCCCTCTTTAATTTTCGCATCGCTGAGTGGAGGGAATTTGTCAGCTAAGTACTTGAAAGCTGATGTAGTCCGGTCCATGACTTTCATGAAGTTTTTCATCACACCAAGTTTGATGTGTAGGGACGGTAGCGGGATTTTTTGCGTTTCTGCAAGTGCTGGGTGTTCCACATTCTTCTCTCCGACCTTCAGAGATTTCTTTTGAGACCACTTACTCTTCACGTAGTGCAAAGTCTTTGCTCGGCTGTCCCATTCACAAAAGAAACAACAGTACTTAGTATATCCCAGCTACAGACCTATCAACAGAGCCACTACTTTTAAGTCACAACAGAGATGCCAGCCATACTTGCTTTATTGAAGACAGTTCAACAGCAAATTTTAGGTTGCCACAGGTTTCTTTCACGTAGACAGCGTGTCCGACTAGAATGGATGGAAGTCGATTTCCATTAAGCAGCAACACCGCCTTGAGACTCAATTTCGAGGTGTCTATGAATAGTCGACATTCTTGAGAGTTATGTTTGATTCCGAGGGTATTCATCAGGCCATCTACATCGGAGCAGAACACAAGATTGTCTATCTTTCTGAAGTAAGGTGCAAACTGCTCGTGACGAGTATAAAACTGTCACTCGGACATTTTCTTTGAGAAGATTCCATTGTTTAAGTTTTGATCCAAGTAACTCTGCTTTGGCCTTGGACAATCCAGATCGCGAACAAGATCGTTCATTTCTTCTTCGGTGAGAATGTGTGACGCAGATGATGCACACATCGTGGAAGACCATCATTAGACGATCATCATTAGACACTGAAGGCTGCAGAGAACCCGACGCCGGTTCGCCTCCCTCCTTATCGTCTGAGTCGATGGGGAAATCTTTCGAAGGTTCGGAAATGGGAAAGCCTTCGCCCTGTGGAACTGGTCGGAGAGCAGATTATATATTCGGGTACGTTATTGTCCACTTGTTTTTCCTTGTAATGCCTCCAAAAACAGTTGTAACCATGCAGAAGTAGCAGTCATTTGCGTGATTGCTTGGCTCTCTCCAAACCATAAGAACAGCACAACTATTTTAAGGGCCATATGTTTTGGTTATTTATGTTTTAGACAGCAAACGGCATCGCCACTTTTTCGCCTTTCAGCCACTTCGGAAGATTTCTTGCCCACGTACTGCAGCATATGTGTGGGGCCCAGGCCTTGTCCTGGTCCCCGATCTTGCATCCAAAATGAAACTCATACGCCACTTTCACTATTGTAGTGATGCCCTTTTCTGGCTTGCAAACGTCACTTCCCCGCAAATGTAACAAAATGTATCTGCATTATTAACACAGTTACGAGGCATCACTGCTGCTGGATTAAAACTGCAAGGATCACCTGTGTTGTACTTATGACTCAGATGTAAATGGGAGTCGCTGAAAAGACTTGCTCACCCTACGAGACATCAGCAAAATTGTACAGAAACTTATAGAAGAATGCCATTTCCAATGAATACATTTTCATTGATAGATAATTAAAATTAAATAAATACTTCAAATCATCCCTTGGTGCAGCTAATATGTGATGCCTTGATATTTTTAAAATTAAACAAACTCTTTAAATTGGCCTTTGATTCATACACTTAATGTCCTGATATTTTTAATGAGAGTACCTTAAAATTTATTTTGAACTCTTCGCAAAAACTGACTATAATTATTATGATAATGTATGCAAATCAATGTGGCATTCTCTATTTTCACCTCACTATTGAATTATATAAAATAATTTTTGATTTAATGTTATCGAAGTCGTTTTTTTTACTTATTTCAAATATTAGTCTTATATGCCGTAAATACAATAATCTGTTGAACATGAAATATAAAACACAATTTTATATCATAACATACAGTATGCAAAGATGATAAACATCATCCCTACGAATTTATGTTATTATTCTTAGTTACACTGTAACAGATAGAAGATTTTCTTTTACATTTATCACCAACCGGAAAAGATTTCGATAGGTTTAAATTACAGCGTTTTTCTCTTCACCATTCTTTCAAAGGGTCAAAATCTACTTTCAGATAAGATTGACTAATTATAAAAATTAAAAAATTCCACAGTTCTAATTTCTTTGTATATTTTTTCCAGGAATAGGTAAAATAAATGCAAAAAAAAGGAAAGATATTGCCCAAAATGCGGCAAAAGTGTGAAAGGATAATTATTTTCCAATTAATGGGGTTAAAGAATGGATATCGTCCAGGAATGTGGAAAAATGTAAATGAATGGATATTGTCCAGGAAAAGGGAAAACTAAATGTAAATTAATAAATATTGTCCAGGAAAGGGGAAAAGAACATGTAAATGAATAGATACTGTTCAGGAAAATGGCAAACAAAAATGTAAATGAATAGATACTGTCCAGGAAAAGGGCAAACAAAATGCAAATGAATAGATACTGTCCATGAAAGGGGCAAACAAAATGCAAATGAATAGATACTGTCCATGAAAGGGGCAAACAAAATGCAAATGAAGAGATACTCTCCATGAAAGGGGCAAACAAAATGCAAATGAATAGATACTGTCCAGGAAAAGGGCAAACAAAATGCAAATGAATAGATACTGTCCAGGAAAAGGGCAAACAAAATGCAAATGAATAGATACTGTCCATGAAAGGGGCAAACAAAATGCAAATGAATAGATACTGTCCAGGCAAAGGACAAACAAAATGCAAATGAATAGATACTGTCAAGGAAAAGGGCAAACAAAATGCAAATGAATAGATACTGTCAAGGAAAAGGGCAAACAAAATGCAAATGAATAGATACTGTCAAGGAAAAGGGCAAACAAAATGCAAATGAATAGATACTGTCCATGAAAGGGGCAAACAAAATGCAAATGAATAGATACTCTCTATGAAAGGGGCAAACAAAATGCAAATGAATAGATACTGTCCAGGAAAAGAGCAAACAAAATGCAAATGAATAGATACTGTCCAGGAAAAGGGCAAACAAAATGCAAATGAATAGATACTGTCCATGAAAGGGGCAAACAAAATGCAAATGAATAGATACTTTCCATGAAAGGGGCAAACAAAATGCAAATGAATAGATACTGTCCAGGAAAAGGGCAAACAAAATGCAAATGAATAGATAGTGTCCAGGAAAGGGCAAACAAAATGCAAATGAATAGATACTGTCCAGGAAAAGGGCAAACAAAATGCAAATATATAGATACTGTTCAGGAAAGGGAGAAATATAATGTAAATGAATGGATACTGTCCATGAAAGGGGCAAGCAAAATGCAAATGAATAGATAGTGTCCATGAATGCGTCTAAAGAAATGTAAAAGAATGAATATTATCAAAGAATACAGCAACAAATTTAAAATAATGAATATTGGCCAAAATGCGGTAAAAAATGTAAAAGGACGAAATTTGTCCAGCAATGCTGCAAAAGAAACACAAAATAATATATATTGTCCAGGAATGGGACAAAAGTAGTTTCAAAGAATGGATATCTTCCAGTACTCTACAAAAGTGAGATCAAAGAATTGATGTTGCTGAAAATGAAGAAAAAATGTAAAGGGATGAATATTGTGAATCGAGTCTTGATACTTTAAAGAAATGTTGTAAACCATATGCTAAAGAATGTATATTGTCGGGAATAGAGCAATAGATTCTTAAAAGATTGGATATTGGCCATGAATGGGGCAGAAAGCTTAAAATAATGGATGTTGTCCAGGAGTGCTACAAAAAAAATGCACATCAATCAATTTAGTAATAAAGTATCACAGAAACATTTTCATGCGATACTCTATTATTGAATTTTTATATAACGCTGTGAGCATGATTGACAAATATTATTTCCAATATTCGAGGCAGCATGGTTGCCCGTTTCCCTACATAGATTCAGGAGCGAATCAACAAAAATAGACAGGAATATCTATATGACACATTGCTGAAAAAAATATGGTAATCCCCTGATTATGTAGTGGTCTTCCCGTATGTATATGGGATACCTGAGTTTGAATCCCAGTCAGCGCAAAACCAATTATTTTTCAGCTAATTATTTCAAGTACAACAATAAATTTGTCCAAAAATGGATAAAAAAATAGGATTTTTCTCTAGGAATGAATCAAAAGCACATTTTAAAGTTTGCAGGTTTTACTTTTTATTGATTAAAACAAAAATTCTGAATTTCTCCATTTTTAATTTAAAATAAATTATATTAATAATATTATGATTACTATACATTGAATTATTGGTTTACTATTCTATAGCTCCACCGAGATTGGTACGTCTGTGTCTTTATTTGAATACTTCAACTAACGAAACATTACAAATGCTAACAAACACTCTTATGACAAAATAAAACTCTTCAGCCAACTGTGAGCCCGACGAAGTTTCGTTAACAAGTACTTAAATGCTGTTCCAGTGGAAAAATACATGATAAAGACATTTGAATTTCTCTAAACCTCTGTCGGATAAGTTCAATAAAGTACGAGAGTACTGGAAACTAATCACAGAGAACAAACTTGGTTCCTTAAACATCTCTTTGAGTTGAAAACAAGACGTTTAGTTAAGTAATAGTTAAAGCGTTCGTGCTTTTGGGTTAAAAGCCTGGTCTCTCTCCCCAGACAGGATGCACCCACTGGCTCTTTTGGGGAAGAAACCTTTATAAAAGAGGGGTAGAAAATTACTTTAGAGTTTGTAACAGGCAAAATCAAACCTAAAATGGGAAACTGAAGACTTTTATTCGTATATTAGGCAAACAATCGCATCTATCATTTCCGTAAGAGATTGCTCCAATGTGTTTTTAAATTTGCTAGATGTGCTTATCATTACATACTCAGCAATGTCGGATAGAAAGAAAAAAATAGGTGATAAATATTGAATGAAATGTTTCGAATTCTTAACGTCTGTTTTCATTTATTTTAATTCTCTTCTGATGTCGTAGTAAGTGTATAGTTTGAATAAGTGAAGAGTTTAAAAGTGTTGGAACTTGTAGTTTTTATTAATGTTTTCTAAAATTTCTCAAAAAAAAAATAGCCATGGATTTCTTGCTATCACTAGATGTGGCACCTAGACGAATAAACTGAATTATTTATTAATTAGGTATATCCCGCCAAATGTTTGGTACGAAGCGTTTGTGTATTGATAACTATTCCCATTTATGAGTAGATCTTCTTTGATAACGTCCACTCCATTGAGAACTTTCAGAATAGCCGAGGCGATGGCAATACCCCAGAGATTTATGATATTCGCCAAACGTACTCAGGGCTACCCGAGGGGAGGGGGAGTCAATCGGGCAAATATTTACAGAATTACGAGGAGCTGAAATCTGCACTTCTGAATCAAAAAAAAACATAATTAATAAAGAAGGGATACTCTATTACTAAAGAACATAATAGTAATAAAGAGAAGTCAGTTCCATAGAACCAAAGAATGCAAAAATAATAAAGAATATCTCCATAAAACTAATTTAAAATCGCGTACCTTGAAGTTTGTTTCTCTGCATTACTATTTGAACACCAGGTAAAAATGGTCAACAGTGTTCGCCACCTACCTTTTGAGAGCTCTTTCTGCCTTTCAGCTGGAAAAAAATTAGACTTCAAGTTCACTTTCCATTTGTGCAAAGCATTTTAAAAAATTTTATTATTAATTAATTAATATCAATGGTAGTGTTAAGATAATTCATATACTAGATTGTAAGGCCTATAGTTAACTTAAATATTTATTACCTAATTCGAAATTTTAATTTTTTCCTCTGACAATTAACATGGAAATATTACCATTAGAGGAGGGGAGATTTACTCTGTGTCTCCTACTTTGTGATTAATACCATGTCAACGATTTAATTGGTTCTTCGAATGGAGGGATAATAATTTTATATTTCAATATAATATTACTGCAGGTTGCTCTACGATATGAATAAAAAAAATAACCAATAAGAATAATTATATTTTGAAAAAATAGTGAAAAATAAATTATATGAATATCTGGAAAAAATGTTTTCTCAGTAGCAATTAGTTTGGGTTTAGAGAAAAAATGGGTACGGATGATGCATTATTGCAGGTAATAAATACGATTTACACAGCTATGAATAACAGTGATCATGCGTTAACAATCTTTCTAGACATTAAAAAAAGCATTCGATACGGTAAATCATCAAAAATTAATACAAAAATTACAAACTGCTGGAGTTAGAGGAGTGGCATTGAATTGGTTTCGCAGTTATTTAGCTAACAGAATGCAAAGAGTAAAAATAAAAGATACATACAGTGCTTGGACTAAAGTTGAATACGGAGTGCTCCAGGGATCTGTTCTGGGTCCCTTATAATTTATTATTTACATTAATGTTCTAGACTCCATTAACCAAACAGGTAAATTAACTCTTTTTGCTGACGACACTTGCCTGACATATACTGGTTCTGATTCTTCGATTATTTTTAAACAAGCAAATAGTAATCTAGAATTAGTTAGAAACTGGACCACAAGAAATATTTTAACAATAAATCTGACAAAGACAAATGCAGTTTATTTCTATTTAAAGAAAAATAGTTCTGTTACAGATATTTTGCACCGCAATAAATTGAAGTATCATGATATAAATTGTTCATCAAAAAAGTCACTGTAATTGTCCTAAAATTTCTTTTGTGCCGTTAGTGAAATATTCAGGTATTTGAATTGATGCAGGCCTAACTTGGAAAGTGCATGTAACATGGGTTAAAAGGATGGTTATCCGTAACCTGGCCCGTTTGTATCTCGCAAGACACTTAGTTTCATTTAAATTTATGTGTATACTATATTATACATTAATTCATTTCCAATTAACATATGGTATAAAATCTTGGTGGGGGGGCTTGTATTTCAATAATTTTAAACAACTTTTAGTGCTGCAATAGAGATTTATTCGCTTATTAACTAAAAGCCCAAAAACGCAATCTTCATGACCTTTGTTTCGAGAAGCAGGAATTTTGCCATTACACTATGATTATTTTTTTCGAAATTATTAAATACTTTTACTTTAGAAATGAAAGCATTAAAACTGATACGGATAATTACCAATTACGACGAGATAAAAACATAAATTATGAAATTCCTGCATTACATAAGGAAATGTTTAGGCACTATTATTTGTACTTAGCACCGAAATTCCTTTCCTCTCTCGCGGTCATCATGAAAAATATCACGAATTTTCATTTGTTTTCTAAAGTTCTCAAGAACTACATTTTGAAACTGGATGATGTGGAAACTTTTTTGGACTAAACTACCAGAACTGTTTATATGTAACATGGATATTGAATGTTTCTGAATTTCTGACTTTCACACTTCTGGATTACTAGAAGTTTTGAGTTGTTTTCGTTTTTTGTGTATTGTATTCAATGTGACGACTAATGTTTTCAATTGAAATTGTTTCTGTATGGAGATCTCACGAACGAGCCTACCCTTGTGAGACCTCAAATGTTTTTGTATACTGTAAAACATTGCAGCTGCTTGAGGGGGTATTTATATATTTTATTTAAAACATTATCTGAAATAAAAATTATCTATCTATCAACATATGCATTTATCTCAAAATTTTAACAATTTTAATTTTGGACTACTTTTATAAAAATAATATATTTATTAATATACTAATATTTGAGATATATCCTAAACAATCTCCGATAACGTTATACTAAAATATATATTAAAGTCTCCCTCTATTCTTAACAACGTAATAGTTTGTCTTCAAAGCCTTGGATTGGCTCGAAATTTTATGCTCTCATATTTTAGTTCGAACTGTACTTGACAATTTTCTTGGCTAAATCCTGAACTACGAAGGCATCAGAAAGCTGTCGTCCATCGGATGGGTTTATAAGCTCTAGATCCCTGTGCAGATGAGCCATAACACAAGTACATTAGAGAATACATAGGATATGGCTCAACTGCACACTGAACCAGGGTCAACCTCTGGATGACCTTTACGGAAGCATTCTGCTTTTCCCTTGAACAGTTATCCCGAACCTAAGTGTTAGTTTTATCTCTGGGTGTTCCGCAAACGTTAAAGCTGAGTATAAAAATGCATTTTTCTTTCCAGATAATTAAACAATAGTTGTTTTAGAGTTTTGTTTTCGATGTAGCAATTTTAAGCTCTTGAGGTAAACAGAGCACCAAAAAAATGGTCATTAAGGTACGACAGAACTGTGACGGAGACTCCACTTTAATATATTTTGGTTATTATAATTTAAACTAAAAACGATGTTACCCTTTCTAATGGCGTGAGGGTGGCTCAGTCGGTAGCGCGCCAGTATCGTAATCTGCGGTTCCCAGGTTCGAGTCCCAGCTGGGTCAGGGTTGAGATTTATCTCTGCAAAATTCCCCGCCCTGCCCACGGTCAGTACGGGACACCGATGGGCTTGGAAAGGCCGCCGTCCGACGGATGGGACGTTAAGCCGTGGCTCCGTGTATGGCAGAGCCATACCCTGTGCACGTTAAAGAACACACTGGATGGCCTTGAAGGGTGGCTACCATCTGTCTCCTAACAGCTGTTCCAGTGGTTCCCTCCCCAAACCTTCTCTGAGCCTTCGGGGTTCTTGTGACCTGGCCATTTAGCCCATGATGTGCAAAAAAGTGCCGTTCCGAGGTAAAACAACCCAACAACAATAACCCTTTCTAATATATTGTTTAAGTGTGGGAATATGGCCATTTAGCCCATGATGTGCAAAAAAGTGCCGTTCAGAGGTAAAACAACCCAACAACAATAACCCTTTCTAATATATTGTTTAAGTGTGGGAATATTAGATTAAAACAACCTAAAACTATATGCAAAATGTAGCATGGAAACGTTTTTCAGAGCCATACCCTGTGCACGTTAAAGAACACACTGGATGGCCTTGACGGGTGGCTACCATCTGTCTCCTAACAGCTGTTCCAGTGGTTCCCTCCCCAAACCTTCTCTGAGCCTTCGGGGTTCTTGTGACCTGGCCATTTAGCCCATGATGTGCAAAAAAGTGCCGTTCAGAGGTAAAACAACCCAACAACAATAACCCTTTCTAATATATTGTTTAAGTGTGGGAATATTAGATTAAAACAACCTAAAACTATATGCAAAATGTAGCATGGAAACGTTTTTTACAACCTGCAGATCGAAAAGAAATTTTTGCAAAACCTACTACGGAAAAGATTTTTTGCAAAACGTAACATCGAAAAGATTTTTTCCAAAACGTAATGTGGAAAAGATTTTTTTCCAAGCATTGAAAAACTTGAATGCGTTAATATATTCTTCTTACTTACTAAAGCCTGAATATTGGGAAAGCTTGAAACTGAAACGTAAGTATAGTTTTAACTAACTACCAATATTAGAATTTAAAAAATACATTTATCTATAATTTTAACCGCAACTGCATTACATTTAGAGCCTCCAGTAGCAAATAAAAATCGAAGTAGTTCGATGAGCACTATAGTTTTTTAAACGTATGAGACCGTTACCGTTAAGCAACTTCCGCTCCACGCAGACGGAAGTATCGACCTCAATATCTGTAGGAAATAACTTCACTTTCCGGTCCTGTGAAGCTCGCGTCGGTGACGTAAGTATCGGCAACCATTGCCGTAGCAGAACAGGGTGATGTCGTAAGGGCGGGGTGGGAGAGGATAATAACATTACTCAAGATATTTTGTCCGCTCTGTTAGTGTTCGTTACAGCGGAACGATCTCTTGATGACAAGTCTCGCAAAGGGCCAGTGCCAAAAAGGCCCTATACTGCCCTGGGAATAGAAACGCCAGAAGACAGGGAAATTCGAGGCAGGAACAGAGAGAAAGAACAGCTAGGAGGGAGTCAGAAGCCTCTATAAGATGTGTGTTGGAAATGAATGGATCGGTCTGTTTTGTTACGCACGTCTTGAACTGGTCTTGTAGCTGTTGTAGTTTTCGGATTGCAGAGAGAAGGTTAGAAATTCGATGCGTTCTAAATCAAGTTAATTGCAAAAAAACATTTCTTCCAACATTTGCTTGTCACATAGATGTAACAAGAGCCTGTTAGTAAACTGCGCCATAGAGAAGGTCTCTGAGGAAGTCGAGACCTCAGCAGAAAAACAACACAGAACAGAAACATCCATACCTTATCCGAGGTTCGAACCCACTGTTGGGATTTTTTACTTCTCAGTGTCACTTTTTAGCACACATTGGGCTAAATGAACAGGTTACAAAGACCCCAAGGGCTGAGAAATTGCTGGAGGAAACCAACCCACTGTACAACTATTAGGTGACATATTGTAGTCTCCCATAAAGGCCATCCTGTATTTTCTTTAAAGAGGGATGGCTCTCCTATACATGGAATCACGGCTTGTCGTCCCATCCGACGGACGGCGATCTTTCCAATACCTTCTATGTCCTTTTTCTGATCAAGAACAGGGTAGCGATTGACTATGATAAATCTCAACGTTGGAAGAATTTGGACTCGAACCTGGGAATTGCCAAACGAGCCTGGAGTGCTACCGACTGAGTCGCGAGATGTTACAGCAGCCTATCAATATAATACTTCGTAGAGGTCTGTGAGGAACAATAGACCTCAGCAGAGAAACAACAGACAACAGAAACTTCCATACCCTATCCGGTGCTCGAACCCAGATCCATTTGAGAAGAAACCACGCATTCCAACATGTTTTATTTACTGGACACTGAAAATATTTTTACTTTAGCAAAAAAATACAAACAGCGAACTAGAAAGAACACAGAATAGAAAATAAAAAAGTGAGACATTTTCCCACAAATCAATACCATGCACATTAAAATCGAATCAAAAGAAGCAGAGATATTACCATTTTAATGTTTGAAAGAAACCGTATATTTCATGCTGTTTGACGCCTTTACTAATGATCGCTTTTTGCGCATAACATGAAATTTCGAGAGTTTGAGCTTTTAATCCCCGAACCAAGATGAATCAATATAATGGCCAGGGTCCACATCCTCAAGGAAGGCCTCAGATTTAAAGAAGGAAACATTTAGAATTTTTGAGAAGATACCAAATAGAGGTAAAAAACAATCCGAATACGAGAAGATCCGAATAAAAGAGAGAAAGATGGGAATAAAAGAGCGAAATATTCGAATAAAAGAGAGAAAGATGGGAATAAAAGCGCGAATATCTGAATAAAAGAGAGAAAGTTGCGAATAAAAGAGCGAAATTATTCATTACACAACCTTCTAAAACGCACATTCCATGGTTATCATTTAACCAATGAAATGGTCCGAATGAAAGAGATAAAGATGCGAGTAAAAAAGAGAAAGGTCCGAAAAAAGGGGTGAATGATCCAAATTAAAGAGAGAAAGCGAATAAAAGAGCGAAATATACGAATGAAAGAGAGAAAGATGCGAATACAAGAGCGAAAGATTCCAATGAAAGAGAGGAAGATGCGAATAAAAGAGAGAAAGATTCCAATGAAAGAGAGAAAGATGCGAATAAAAGAGAGAAATATCCCAATGAAAGAGAGAAAGATGCGAATAAAAGAGAGAAAGATTCCAATGAAAGAGAGAAAGATGCGAATAAAAGAGAGAAAGATTCTAATGAAAGAGAGAAAGATGCGAATAAAAGAGAGAAAGATTCCAATGAAAGAGAGAAAGATGCGAATAAAAGAGAGAAATATTCCAATGAGAGAGAGAAAAATGCGAATAAAAGAGCGAAAGATCTGAATGACAGAAAGATGCGAATAAAAGAGAGATAGGTCCTAATAAAAGAGTAAAAGATGCGAATAAATGAGCAAAAGATCCGAATAGAAGAGAAAGATCCTAATAAAGAGAAAATGATTCGAATAAAAGAGAGAAAAGGAATAAAAGAGCGAAAGATCCGAATGAAAGAGTGAAAGACACGAATAAAAGAACGAAAATATTCATTACACAACTTTTAAATATACACATTCCATGGCTATTATTTAACCAATGAAATGGTACGAATGAAAGAGAAAAAGATGTGAGTGAAAGAGAGAAAGATCCGAATAAGTGGGTGAATGATCGGAATAAAAGAGAGAAAGCGAATAAAAGAGCGAAAGATCCGAATGAAAGAGAGAAAGTTGGGAATAAAATAACAAAAGATCTGAATGAAAGAGAGAAAGATGCGAATAAAAGAGACAAAAAGAATAAAAGAGCGAAAGATCCGAATGAAAGGGAGAAAGTTGCGAAAAAAAAGAGAGCGAAAGATCCGAATGAAAGAGAGAAAGATGGGAATAAAATCCATTGCCTATTATTTAACCAATAAAATGGTTCGAATGAAAGAGAAAAAGATGCGACTGAAAGAGAGAAAGGTCCGAATAAAGGGGTGAATGATCCGAATAAAATAGAAAAAGCGTAAAAAAAAGAGCGAAACATCCAAATAAAAGAGAGAAAAAGAAAAAAAAAGCGAAACATCCTAATGAAAGAGAGAAAGTTGCGAATAAAGAGCGAAAGATCCGAATGAAAGAGAGAAAGATGGGAATAAAATCCATTGCCTATTATTTAACCAATAAAATGGTTCGAATGAAAGAGAAAAAGATGCGACTGAAAGAGAGAAAGGTCCGAATAAAGGGGTGAATGATCCGAATAAAATAGAGAAAGCGTAAAAAAAAGAGCGAAACATCCAAATAAAACAGAGAAAAAGAAAAAAAAAAGCGAAACATCCTAATGAAAGAGAGAAAGTTGAGAATAAAGAGCGAAAGATCCGAATGAAAGAGAGAAAGATGGGAATAAATTCCATTGCCTATTATTTAACCAATAAAATGGTTCGAATGAAAGAGAAAAAGATGCGACTGAAAGAGAGAAAGGTCCGAATAAAGGGGTGAATGATCCGAATAAAAGAGAGAAAGCGTAAAAAAAGCGAAAGATCCGAATGAAAGAGAGAAAGATGCAAATAAAGGAGCGAAAAGTCCGAATGAAAGAGAGAAAGATGCGAATAAAAGAGAGAAAGTACCGGATTAAGGGATGAATGATCCGAATGAAATAGAGGAAGAATAAAAGAGAGGAATTGGAGGAATCTGTATTTAAAGCTCTAAAAATATTAAAATCTGGATTTAATGGGAAAATATGGCTGAACATAGATTAAGTATCATAATCCAATGCATTTAAATCTTGATTTTCATCAATATTTGTTCAGTATTTAAAGAGTTATGGAAGCTGGAATATTTCAAACAGTAATAATACGTCATAAGACCTTACCTCAGAAATTTATTAAAACTTAAATAATAAGCATTGTTTCAAACCGTAGAATGTGCATTTTAAAAGTTTATGTAGTGAATATTTCAATGTTAGACAATTAATGATTTTTATAAAATGAGATAGTTTATTGTTAAATATTCCAGCATCCATACCTTTTTAAAGACTGAACGAATATAGTTGAAAAATTGATATTTAAATAGATTTGATTATGATCTTTATTTTATCATCAGTCACATTTTTCTATTATATTTTGATAGTTATAGAGCTTCGAAATTAGATTCCCATTGACATAACATGGAAATCTCTAATATTTCGGTAGGCCAGTAGCCAAAGAAGGAACCCAGTAGTAAATCCGATTGTAGTCAGTTATTAAAAATTTTCAGGAGTTCCCCCGTCCTACATCAGGCATTATTCAAGGTTCTAAGATTATATCAATTCAAATAAACTCACAAAAAGGCAAGGTCTAAAAATCGTAGAATATCAGAAACCTTCACTTTTAATTCTATCAATATCATCTTCTTAAATCAATTCTAGCTATTACTCCCTACACCCTTATCAATGATCTTTCTTCATATGTAATCATCTCACGCTGTCCACCCAAGCAACTTCTCTATTAACCGAATCCTCTCAGTCCGATTTCGATCTGGTCCCCCTCTTCCCCTCCACAACCTACAACGATTCGCTATTCTCAGAACCATGTTCCAGCACTTGCCAAGTGAATAATGACGACGCATCCGACTCCGAATCGGCGCACTTATCGTCGGTTTTGTGTTCTGTTAACAATGTCAGTCTATCTTGTTCCGCCGGAGCCAGTAGCCCAATGACGACACCTATCAGCGATGAAACTGGGGGGTCTGGGATAAGAGAAAATGAGCGAAATGGGCGGAACCACGCTGATGAAAATCCATACATATCCATTTCCCTCCATCGTCCCTACATCATCTCCACTAAACGCCGTCTGTTCTCTGTAAAGCCAAGTTGCTGACCCACACACACTGAGTTAGCTACGGCGTGTTTCATCACTCCTTACACCCCCACCCTCCAGAATTTCCCCGCCCCATCCCTTTCAACATTCTCCTCCATTATTCCCTCATCCTCCCCCCTCCCAACATTTCCTCCGCATCTCCCCCTCCCACTTTTCCTTCCACTCCATCCTTGCTCTTTCTTTCGCTGCTTCCCTCTGATTTTGTGCATGGAAATGAAGTTCATCTGTTGATGGCATCCAGGCGTTGATGAAAGTTTGCGGGGGTCAGCGCTTCTACTCCGCAGGCAGCCACGTGGCAGACATCGATTATGATCTTGTCTCAGTCGCTCAATCACTGCTCTCCCCCCAACCTCCTCCAAATCACTCTTCCTCTTTATCCCCCGCCCATCAGAGCACTTCGCGTCAGTTCCCTGTTAGTTCCCTACCCCTAGACGTCAGTTCCTCTTCAGTTCCCAACTCCCTTTTTCATCCCCCCACCTCACCCCCGACGCCCTCGTCTTCTTTCGCAGTCGTCCTCGTCAGCTGTGTCGAACCCGAAGTTTCTGGTTGAACGAACAGCTACTGCACTCAGTGTCGTCACTCACTATACAGCCAATCCTTAGTGAGGTTTCCTTTAACATTCCTTTTTAGCATTGAGATTCTTTGATTAGATATAGACACCGTAGCGGCTTTAACTCCTTGGATTACCACCGCATTTAGCGGCATTGACTTTATCTTGGGTACCATAGTTTTTTAAGTGTAGTTTTTGTGTTTATTGAGACAAATCATTTTTATTTACATAAAATGTACCGATTGAAGTGAATGTCTCTGATTCTGCCGAACGTTTCGGTATTTCATTTAATCTGATATTTCTAGTCATTTTGAGATTTTATTTGGTCTTATTCTGCTAGACCTTTTGGAATTTCATTGGTTGATTCTACTAGGGCGTTTGGCATTTCATTCTCTCTGATTCTTTTGGACCTTTTTCATTTCATTCCCTCTGATTCTTTTGTACCTTTTTCATTTCATTCTCTCTGATTCTTTTGTACCTTTTTCATTTCATTCTCTCTGATTCTTTTGGACCTTTTTCATTTCATTCTCTCTGATTCTTTTGTACCTTTTTCATTTCATTCTCTCTGATTCTTTTGGAAATTTTTCATTTCATTCTCTCTGATTCTTTTGGACTTTCGCCATTTCATTCTCTCTGATTCTTTTGGACCTTTGCTATTTCATTTTCTCTGATTATATTGGACCTTTGTCATTTTAGCATTTCATTTTGTCTAACTATGTTGGACTTGTTGAAATTTCATTTGGTCTGATATTCCTCGACTTGTTGACATCTCATTTGATCACATTTTACTGGACATTTTTGATGCATTATTTGGCTGGATCTTTTGGTATATCATTTGGTTCTATTTCACCTTTTGTCATGATTCCTCAGAATCTTTTGGTAATACATTTGTTTCTGTTCCATCGTTTGGCATTACATTTGGCTCGATTCTATTGGATCTTTCGGCATTTCATTTGGTTCTATTCTACTGGGCATTTTGGCATTTCATTTGACTTGATTCTATTCGACCTTCTGGCATTGCATTTGGCTCTATTCTATATTTTGTCATTTTATGTAATCATATTCTAATGAATTTTGGAATTATATTTTTTCGTGATTTTTCTCAATATTTTGCCATTTTTATTTCATTTAATATTATAGTACCTTTGTCTTCATAATATTAAATTTTTTTTATTTGTTTGTTGTTTTAATGTTTGTTCCGCAAAACTATGCAACTGTTAAATAATAATTTTCAATATTAATAGTTAAATCTTTGATAGAGAGGCACACCTGAAGTTCCAGTGTACACAGGTAATTCATTTAGCGCATCATTTAAATCCCTAAAATCAGTTACTTTTAATATTACACCTTTGCGTAGATTAAATAGCCTTTTCTATACAAATGGAAATAAAACTGAAGCATTCGTCGAAGTTCTTGAAACATAACTCGCGAAGAATGATGATCCAAAGGGTGAAGATTTTATCATAAAAGCGACAGAATTATCCTTATTGGTGCATCACTCCAAAGAAAAAAAAAACCTATAGTTATCGATAAAAATTAAAAAAAAAAAAAAACCTTTGCTGGTCATGATCAAATTACAAAAAAATTCTCAAGAAATTTACTATAAAAACTCAATTATTTCTGTCACCAATCAATTTTAACAAAATGTTGACATACGATTGCTTCTCTTCAATTTAAAAACAATGTTTTCCAAATCTGTTCATGATCAAACTTTTTCCATAACTGATCGTCCAATCAGTCTACCTCTCTTTGGAAAGCTTTCTGAAACAGATATTATGAACATAACTGAAAGTGTTTTACAAGCTGAGAAAAATTTTAAACCGGACAATTCAGTTGTAGTTGGGTTGTTTTACCTTGGAGCGGCACTTTTTCGTACACAATGGGCTAAGTGGAGAGCCAATAGGACCCCAAGGACTCAAAGAAGGTTGGGGGAAGAAGACACTAAACAGCTCTTAGGAGCCAGATGAATCCTGCCTCTAAGATTATCCAGAGTATTCTTTAACACGCACAGTGTATGGCTCTCCTGTAGACAGGGCTTATGTACCATTAATGGACGTGGCCTTTGCAACCCATCTAGGTTTTCTTTCACATTGATGACAGGATGGAGATTAATGGATATAAATCTCGGTACTAGAACATTTGGAACTCGAACCTGGGAACTGCAATTTTCTAGCATGGCGCGTTACCTGTTGAATCAACCCCTTACTGTTTGACTATAAGAAATCATTCTATAGTACAACAAACTCTCAGAGTAATTGAATGTATATTACATGTAATTATGTGTATGCAGTGCCATTGTTACGAATCGTTTCCCCATTCTCATTGCATTGTTCTGTTATTAATTACACGACAACAGTACGACATCATCTACGATTACAGTACACTAGCAAGAAGTGCATTAAATATCCAGACACTGCTTATTTTTCATCTAGATTGTAGGCTTATGTATGGATATTTAAGGCACTTGTAAAATGAAACGCAATATCACTTAATAAAGGGAAAAATCCTTCGACGTTTTTATCAATTCTCAGGTGGGTATTCACTCTTAGTTTAACGTCAATATCACATTAGAGAAAAAATTCTCTTCAACCGGGTGGGATATGAACCCACGACAAAACAATTTACCATCTACTTCGACATCTACAATTGACATAAAATGTTTCATTTACTTAGACATCTACAATTGGCAAGCAATTTGCCATCTACTTTGTCAGACTCTTTTTGAAAGCAGCAAAGACACTGCCTTCACGAGACACAGGGTTGGGATGGGCACTTTTTCACACAATGGACTAAATAGCCGGGTCACACAAGGGACTAAATGGCTCACAGAAGGTTGGGAGGAGCTGACCTATTGGAATAGCTGTTAGGAGACAGCTGGAAACTTCCCGCCAAGGCCACCCAGCGTGTTCTTTAATGTACAGGGTATGTTTTTCCCGCACACGGGGACATAGCTTAATGTCCGTCCGACGGACGGAGGCTTTTCCATCGGTGTCCCCTATTGACCGAGGTCAGGGGGAGGGATTTTACCAAAATAAATCTCAACGCCGGTCCAACTGGGACTCGAACCAGAAAACTACAGATTACGCCTGGGAGCGCTGTCGACTGAGCCACCCCCACCACCGCAGATGAAGGAGGTGAAGTTTATTCGTTTTGCTCAGTACTGTGTTATGTCATATTATAACTTATGATATATGATGCATTGTTGCATTTACTTAACAAGTCCAATGCTAAGCCGACAATTAAAGCTATGATAGTGGTTTGATGATGTCAAGAATTTGTTGGGGGGAGGTTTTATATATTTTAACATAATATTACTGCAAGTTGGTTTAATATGTATCTAGCAAACGAAAAATACAATAATTAATAATACTAATTGAAAAATTTACATTTATAAAAGTTTTAATATAATTTTATTTTTTGCTGTTGCTGTAAAAAAATTATTATTATTATGTTCATTATCATTATTATATTCATTTGTAAGATATATTAAGGCGACGTGG
This sequence comes from Ryuthela nishihirai, assembly GCA_038380435.1. Lineage (NCBI taxonomy): Eukaryota > Metazoa > Arthropoda > Arachnida > Araneae > Heptathelidae > Ryuthela > Ryuthela nishihirai. The sequence goes on from JAWZYU010000007.1 coordinate 17,589,247, forward strand.
AATAATATTATATTAAAATTTAAAACATTTCCCTCCTTTAATGACTTCAAGAAAATCTCTGTCCTGAGCACAAGTAGGAAGTAGGTGGTGTTGGTTTATTTATTATCATCGTCAGAAAATTTATATCCTCAAATATATCATACCCAACAAATTTATACCTACACCTGCCCCCCCACCCCTCCCCCCGATCTATGAAACAATGGGAAGGGGGGGGGGAGTGGTGCTTCTCGCTTTTAATGTATGCTAGCAGTTGATTGGTTGTTAAGATTGTAAGAGCATTCTAAAAAAAATCAGGTTAGTTTGCACAAAATTTGATTCAGGATAGTAAAACAATATCTATATTTTATGCAAATCTTTTAAAATGCGTATATGTGAATTATATTTACCGAAGATATATAATACATATTTTAATTACATACCAATATTTTTGTGAATGTAAACGTTTTTTTTATCTACCACTAGTTTAACAAAGTATTTAACTTTTAATTCAACTTTACTAAAGTGTTAGTTGAATCGTCAATAATAAAAGGCATCAAGCTTTTCCTCTCTCGCTGAAATTCATTTCACGAGAGAATCAGTCTCGCTTGAAAGCCGACTTCCCGAGGAAGGAAACTACTTGAAACAGAGAGGTTAACATAAAGCAAAACAATGGGACCTCAAAAGAAAAACATTAACTCAACAGGGAGAGATAAAATGAAAAACTCAAGTAGTGGAGACAGAGCTGAAAGAGCCTACTAATGGTAAGGTCCAATCACCGGATCATCAAAGCTAGCTGAATGTCTCCCTTGGGTCGATCCAGACAATATTCCACCACTTCGCTTTCCATCGTTACAGCAACGACTCTTCCGGCGCCGAGGGAAAAAAAAACTTCGGTTGCAATCCACTGAATGAAAAAGCCGACAAACCTACACCATATTACCAAACGTATTGGGATACTTCTTTGTTAGGAGATTGAATAAAAATATTCATATCTCAAAAATTTTGTCACTGAATTTATACGTAAAAATTCCACTGGAGATGAATATTTTCAGCAAATTTATATGAATCTCGATTTTCAAATATATCTGTTTAACATTTAAAGAATCATCTAGCAGCATTCCTAGACATAAGAATTTATTTTTAAGTTGATTAAAACAGAAATGTTAAGTGATGTAAAAGTTTAAAAATGAGAAAAACTATGAAACAGAATGCAATTTATGCAATGATTTTTTGTTGTCTGTTAATTTTGAAAACGAGGATTTTAGAACAGTACAACAGCAGCATCTGCTATTTAATGTTCCAGCTTCAGTAACCTTTGTTTTTATTTAGTGATAAAATTGAATAACCTAGTTAAAATAAAAATAATAAATACCCCCTCAAGCAGCTGCTTGCCACAGAGGTCTGACAGGAGCCTGTCAGTTTATATGCCACAATAGAAGATCTGAGAGAATGGCAGGACCTCAGCAGAAAACAACACGAACATCCATGCCTTACCCGGGGCTCGAACCCAGGTCCCGTAGATCAGTAGCCAAGCGCGCTAACCACTCGGCCACGGACCCCACATAACCTAGTTACTTCGCAATTTTCCTTAAATGTACTTGAATGTCCCATACATTCACCCATTGCAGAACTTCAATGATATCGAAAGATATTTTATAGTGTATAAATATAAAAAAAAGATAGTTTATAGTGTAAACTGGATAAACAGGAGAACGAGGTTAAGCGAATATTAACAGCCTGGATTGCTTCCTGCTATCCCTGGAAATATTTATAGTAATATATTTAAATTAATATCAAACTTAGAAAATATAAAGTGGTAGTAAAGTAGCATTATTTTATTTTACAATAACTATATATGATATATATATGTATTTGTATTTAAATTGATTAGTAAAAGTAGTTGTACAGGTGTTACCCATATATACCCAGTTTTCATTTTATTTGGATTATTCTAATGTAATGACAATGTAGGGTGAAATTAGTAGATTCATAACTCTTGAAATATATTTTATACGAAAAATATGACGATATAAATTAAAGAAATCAATCCAATCTACCTAAACCTCAATTTTCAACAATATTCGTTCAGTATTTAAAGTGGTACGGAAGTTTGAATATTAACATTTATATCAGTCCAAAAAAACTTATGCAGAGTTGACGATATTGAAGGAATATAAATATATATGTATGTATGCTATAAATCAGTCGGTGACTTTGACACCTCGATGTCTAGACTGTCATTCCGAACCCTATTTGGCCTTGATTGCGACAACCGTAGCTAAAAATCCCTTTGATTTCTGAGTTCCATTGCCTGAAAAGCCCTATTTACCAATTTTCAGCTCTCCAACCCTAAATATTGAAATTTAACCTTTTATCTAAAAAGACTCATCAAATCCAAAATTTGAGAAAATTACTGAGTCTACCACTGAAACGACCCCAGGCACCAATTTTCAACTCTTTAGCACCAGTAGATCTATGTTTGACCTTCCACCTCGAAGGACCCATAGCAACCAAAATTCCATAACATTTCCGAATTTTCTAAGATCTAAAATACCTCCAGGAACTAATTTTCAGCTTACTAGCACCGATGTATCTAAGTTAGACCTTTGACCTCAAAGGACTCTTCATATATTAAATTTCGTAACGTTTCCTTCATCTAGAACCCGAAACATCCTTAGACACCAATTTTAATCTTTTTAGCTCTTGTAGATCAAGGTTTGACCTTTATATGACCGCTATTTCACCTTGAAGGATATATCGGAGGTCAAATTTAGGATTTTTTCCGAGAAATAAGACCAGAATTACCCTTAGGTGGAAATTTCCACAGCTCTACGATTTCTGCTTCATAGTTAGAATTAGCGTTATTCCCTGTCTATCAATCAGTCAATCACATAATCGTCTACTTATATTGTTGCAACGTTTTACTGGCTAACCGAACGTGAATTCGAAAATGAACAATCTAACTATAAACGAACTGATTTAATTACTATGGTAACAAAAACTACATTATTCACAAAACATAAAAAGTTCTTTTCTATTTATGCAAAACACCAATATGCTACCTTTCATCACAAAGTGATCCTGATAATCACAATTATCAGACCATCTGTTTAACCAAATACAACAAAAAAAAAGTATCAGCTAAATGATTTATTTTTAGTTTACCTTTTTCCCCCTACCAATTCTTGTCTCAACACAAACAATTTTTTTTATCAAAGTAACAAGTTTTACTTTGATAAACTGTTCTAGTCCACCTCGAACAAAGTCACAAATTTCTGCTTCACACTAATTCTTCCGAAAACCTAACTCATTCAACTATTACCAGCCAGCTGAGAACAATTTCTAGAATTTTCTCTCTAATTTTACTCCTCATTCGAAAAGGTAAGTGACGTAAATCACGTTCTCTGTGTTATATCTCGAGTTCCTCGTAATAGCATAGTCTCGGCTTCATTATTGCAAGTTCAGTTTTCGTTACAATATATTAGACACGCTTTTAAATGTGCACTCATTATATACATTAAATGATTTGTATAATATTTCTTACTTCAGTTTTAATCAACTTCTGAAGTGAATTATTACTTCATTGAGATTGTTAAATATTCCGACTTCAAAAACTCTTTAAATACTGAATAAATATCGTTGAAAAATAATATTTAAATTGGTTTAGTTAAGTTTTTAATCGTATATCAGAAGTTATACAACTTTAGAATAGCTTCACATTCCCAATATTGAGTGGGGTAATCATAATTTATAGGCTTATGTGCATATATACACTGAATGGACAAATTATTATATAGACCTACCTAATAATCTGTTGTTCCATCTTTTGCTCTCACGACAGCAGCCAGACTTTTGTTTGGGCGGGGGTGGCTCAGTCGGTAACGAGCCAGGCTCGTAATCTGTAGTTCCCAGGTTCGAGTCCCAGCTGGGTTAGCGTTGAGATTTATCTCCGCAAAATTAACCGCCCTGCCCACGGTCAGTAGGGGACACCGATGGACTTGGAAAGGCCGCCGTCCGTCGGATGGGACGTTAAGCCGTGGCCCCGTGTGCGGGAGAGCATACCTTGTGCACGTTAAAGAACACGCTGGATGGCCTTGACGGGAGGCTACCATCTGTCTCCCAACAGCTGTTCCAGTGGGTCCCCTACCCAACCTTCTCTGAGCCTTCGGGGTTTATGTGACCTGGCCATTTAGCCCATGGTGTGCAAAAAAGTGCCGCTCAGAGGTAAAACAACCCAACAACCCAGACTCTTGTTAAGGACTCAATGAGGTATTTAAAACGCGGAGTGGTATTGCCGCCCGTGAAACCACATGAAGCCAAGATCGCCTGTCGTAGAGCATCCACAGTTGCTGGTAGGGGTGGGTGGCCTCGAACAGATCTTTCCAATTCATCCCACAAATTATCAATGGGTCAGGCTACCTAGTTGCCATTCGATTGTGGAATACTCTTGGAGCCAATTGGTCGACACTCGGGAAGTATTCGGTGCGGCGTTGTTCTGTGAAAAGATGGCGTCATGGTGCGGAAAGAGAATCGTTGTAGATGGTTGGCGAGGATTTCACACATCTTGTGCCGGTGACAGGTCTCGATGGGTACGAGGAACACCACGAAAACCTATTGCAAAAACATCGGGCCCCAAAATGTTACACCACCGCCACCTTCCTGTATGATTCCAACTTAGCAAGCTGGGTCCATCGCTTCGTGTGGTTTACGCCACACACGCACCCACCCAACGGCGTGATAGTGTTAAAACCATGATTCGTCAGACCAGATGATGGGCCTTTGCAAACTCCGAAAAACTGCCCGCCCTGCCCACGGTCAGTAGGGTTATCAAAATGTAAATCTTCGTTTTTCATTTAACATTTTCTTTCGTGTTCCGAAGCATATCATTTATTTTTATTTATTATTGTGAAAAAAAAATTTTTTTACACTTATTTTTAATAATAAGTTTCTTCTTTTTGTTTTGTTTCGGGACAACCAATGGGCTTGTAAATGCCGCCGTCCGTTGGATGAGACGTTAAGCCGTGGCCTCATATGCGAGAGAACCATACCCTGTGCACATTAAAGAACACGCTGAATGGCCTTGACAGGAGGCTACCATTTGTCTCCCAACAGCTGTTCCAGTGAGTCCTCTCTCCCAACCTTCTCTGAGCCTTTGGGGTCCATGTGACCTGGCCATTTGCCCATGGTGCGAAAAAAAGTGCCGCTCAGAGGTAAAACAACCCAAACCTTTGCAAACTGCAACCTTATATTTCGGTGCCTTGCAGTCAACAAGGGGGACACGATGTGAACGTCGATTGCCATAGCCTATTTTTCCATGGTACGACGGAAGGTTTTTGTGCATAAGCTTATGGATGCACCCTCATTCAATTCCGACGTTATCTGATCCACGGTAACAATGCGATTCCTTGTAATGATGCTGGGCAGTCTGCGCTCACCTCGAAAGTCAATTGCACGTTTACGTCCACATTTCTCTCGCTGGTTGGAAGTTTTGACATATTTCACGTAGTCTTGTATACACGTGCGACGGTCTGATGTGGAAATCCCAACAGTTCAATAGTTGCAGTGATTGATCAACCGGCCTTCGTCGCACATATTATCTGGCCAAGGTCAAACTTACTTACGTCGCTACCTTTAGCCATGATTACTTTTCCGTGACTGTTTCCAATGCATAGAAACCTGCTCTATTTGGGCGGGGGTGGCTCAGTCGGTAGCGCGCCAGGCTCGTAATCTGTAGTTCCCAGGTTCGAGTCTCAGCTGGGTCAGCGTTGAGATTTATCTCCGCAAAAATTCCCCGCCCTGCCCACAGTCAGTATGGGACACCGATGGGCTTGGAAAGGCCGCCGTCCGTCGGATGGGACGTTAAGCCGTGGCCCCGTGTGCGGGAGAGCCATACCCTGTGTATGTTAAAGAACACGCTGGATGGCCTTGACGGGAGGCTACCATCTGTCTCCCAACAGCTGTTCCAGTGGGTCCCCTCCCCCCAACCTTCTCTGAGCCTTCGGGGCCCATGTGACCTGGCCATTTAGCCCATGGTGTGCAAAAAAGTGCCGCTCAGAGGTAAAACAACCCAACCCAAACCTGCTCTATTTATAGGCATTGTCAGTTTCAGCGTCTCAAGTGACTGGACGCGATACTTCTGCTTTGCATATTGTTATCGGAGTGTATAAAATAATTTGTCCATTCAAAGTAAATGAAAATGTTTATCTTTTTATTGTTTTTTTTTTATTTATTTATTCTTTTTTTCCTCTTTACGTCATGATTTTGATGTAATCTAGATCATATCGATCAAAACCATATACATTCCCGATGATAAACCTTGGCTTGGGTTTTTCTCATCCAAAATAATTATTTAGATGCTACTTTTAAACAAATTTAAATTTGAAAAAAAAAATAGACTAAATAGCAAGATCACAATAACTCAAGAGGTAAGAGAAGGTTGGGTGGAGAGGACCCACTGAACAGCTGTAAGGAGAACCCTCTGTATGGAAAGCAGATGTTTGAGGAACCATCATTCATTATTCTTTATTTACAATTTCATTCTAAATTAAGCGCCGGTGGTTGGCTCAGTAAGCAGCTCGTCAAGTTCGTAAACTGATATTTCCAATTTCGCTTCCCCTATATCTGGGTTGCGTGATAACTCCCGTTCTGCCCTGGGTGAGAAAGAGGACGCCGATGGGAGATGAGGGAGGAGGGGGGGAGTCGGGCAAGAGGGAAAGTTGCCCTTCCCGCCAAAATATTGATCTAAAAATTAACCTTTGCGGAACATTGTAAGCTGATGCCAAAAAATGGCATCAGCTTACAATGATGCCATGTAAATCTTCGTTTTTCGTTTAACATTTTCTTTCGTGTTCCGAAGCATATCATTTATTTTTATTTATTATTGTGAAAAAAAATATTTTTTACACTTATTTTTAATAATAAGTTTCTCATTTTTTGTTTTGTTTCGGGACAACCTTAGCTATGTTATTGCATGATGCAGGTGTGATTACTGTATTTGCAACTGCATTCATTAAAAGGGCATGACCTAAATATTTCTATCTTAAATATTGATTTTTGCCCCTCCTCCCTGGAAATTTTGTTTGCCCACACCCATGCTCACAACTAAATATACCATTACATACAGTTAGATGTACTACTACTTACAACTAAAGATACCTCTATTCGCCATTAAAAGTACCATTACTAACAACTAAAAATACTTCTATTCGCCATCAAAGAGTACCATTACAAACAATTGAAGATACCTCTATTCACGATTAAAAGTACAATTACTTACAACTAAAGATCCTCTATTCACCATTAAAAGTACCATTACCAACAACTAAAGATATTTCTATTCACGATTAAAAGTATCATTACTTACAACTAAAGATACCTCTATTCACGATTAAATGCACATTTACTTACAACTAAAGACACCTCTATTCATGATTAAAAGTATAATTACTTAGAACTAAATATATATCTATTAACCATTAAAAGTACCGTTTCTTACAACTGAAAATACCTCTATTCACCAATAAAAGTACCATTACTTACACTAAAGTTACATCTATTCACCATTAAAAGTACTATTGCTACAACTAAAGATACCTCTATTCACGATTAAAAGTACCATTACTTACAACCAAACCAAAGTACCATTACCTATAATAAAGATACCTCTATTCACAACTAAAAATACCATTACTTACAACTAAAGATACCTCTATTCACAACTAAAAATACCATTACTTACAACTAAAGATACCTCTATTTGTACTACTACTTACTGCAGTGATCACGTTATAGATTACTGATACCAGATGAACTGAACCCAGAAATAACACATTGTTTGTTTTTGCGAACCACGTATCAGATATGCTTACAAGGTACCAGCTGGAAGCGTGACGCTACATGCATATTAACTCTCCTCCCCACCTCAACCAACGCCAGTCTGGCATGCCGGGCGGAAAAGACTCACGACCAGCACTCCTGGGATGATTCACTCTTCTACTACAGTCTTTTTTATTTCCTTTCCAAATCGTTACGGTTTAGCACCAAAGCTCACGTCAGCACTTGGGTGCGGGTATGACCGCTTCACTATACGTTGGATAAAAGCGTTGGTCTTTGTCGACATCGTGAAGTTATGACACTTAAAGTTGATTTATAATCACCTCGCTATTGAACAGATGGCGGTTATCATTAGTAACTCCTGGTAATTTGTCAAGTATTCGACGATAGGCGGGTCAAATGCTTGTATTTAATGCGCCGTAACAGATGAATTTACCTCTTGTCCGTTTCCTCTTAACCGTTCATGATTTGGTAAAGTTTGACCTAGGGATTGAATAATTTAAGATAGAAGTAAGGTCTAATATCTAGAAACTAACTTTTAGAACTAGTGGAGTAATGACGCAAAGTAATAAAAGTTAAATAGAAATTTAATTTCGTTATTTTTCATAGGTGAGAGCAGTGGTACATATAATAAATATGGCAGTGGTACATATAATATAATAATAATGGCGTACATATAATAAATGACTTGTTGTTATAAGATTAAATAGAGTGTGAAATTTTATTCGACTACTTTTTATATGCGTTTATAGCTTCAGGTCACAAAAAAGGTCCTGAAATAAGTAAAAAAAAGAAAGATTACAGCTATATAAAGTTTGGAGTCCCTGTGTTTATAGAGCATTAATTAGAATTGGTGTCTCTCGACTGATATAACCAGTAGAATGCCTTAGATCAATACGTACAAATTATGATTTTGGAATAATACATCATTTTGAGGCCAACGTTTGAAATTTACAATTGGTGTAATACTATTTTATGTCAAACTGAAAGCAGTTTATTATGGCAAATTGGAATCTATCAATATTCTGAGTTCCAGAGCATTCATTAATATGTCCAGTTGCGGGTCTCTCCATCAATATTTTCAGATGGAGAGCATTAATTAAGATGTCCATTTGGAGTTTTTCTATCAATATTCTCCGTTGAAGAGCATCTATTAAGATGTTCAGTTGGATTCTTTCTATCAATATTTTCAGTTAGAGAGCACCTAGGAATATGTCCAATTGGAATCTTCATATTAATATTATCCTTTGCAAAGCTTCGATTAAGATGTAAAATTGGAGTCTTTCTATCAATATTCACAGTTGAAGAGCATCTATTAAGATGTTCAGTTGGAGTCTTACTATCAATATACTCAGTTAGAGAGCACCTAGGAATATGTCCACTTCGAATCTTCATATTAATATTATCCTTTGGCAAGCATCGATTAAGATGTCCAATTGGAATCTTTCTATCAATATTCACAGTTGAAGAGCATCTATTAAGATGTTCAGTTGGAGTCTTACTATCAATATACTCAGTTAGAGAGCACCTAGGAATATGTCCAATTGGAATCTTCATATTAATATTATCCTTTGGAAAGCATCGATTAAGATGTCCAATTGGAGCCTTTCTATCAATATTCACAGTTGAAGAGCATCTATTAAGATGTTCAGTTGGAGTCTTACTATCAATATACACAGTTAGAGAGCACCTAGGAATATGTCCAATTGGAATCTTCATATTAATATTATCCTTTGGAAAGCATCGATTAAGATGTCCAATTGGAGTCTTTCTATCAATATTCACAGTTGAAGAGCATCTATTAAGATGTTCAGTTGGAGTCTTACTATCAATATTCTCAGTTAGAGAGCACCTAGGAATATGTCCAATTGGAATCTTCATATTAATATTATCCTTTGGAAAGCATCGATTAAGATGTCCAATTTGAGTCTTTCGATCAATATTCACAGTTGAAGAGCATCTATTAAGATGTTCAGTTGCAGTCTTACTATCAATATACTCAGTTAGAGAGGGGCGGGTGTGGCTCAGTCGGTAGCTCGCCAGGCTCGTAATCTGTAGTTCCCAGGTTCGAGTCCCCGCTGGGTTAGCGTCGAGATTTATCTCCGCAAAATTCTCCGCCCTGTCCACGGTCAGTAGGGGACACCGATGGGCTTGAAAAGGCCGCCGTCCGTCGGATGGGACGTTAAGCCGTGGCCCCGTGTGCGGGAGAGCCATAACCTGTGCACGTTAAAGAACACGCTGGATGGCCTTGACGGGAGGCTACCATCTGTCTCCCAACAGCTGTTCCAGTGGGTCTCCTCTCCCAACCTTCTCTGAGCCATCAGGGTCCATGTGACCTGGCCATTTAGCCCATGGTGTTCAAAAAAGTGCCGCTCAGAGGTAAAACAATCCAATCCAATCCAACTCAGTTAGAGAGCACCTAGGAATATGTCCAATTGGAATCTTCATATTAATATTATCCTTTGGAAAGCATCGATTATGATGTCCAATTGGAGTCTTTCTATCAATATTCACAGTTGAAGAGCATCTATTAAGATGTTCAGTTGGAGTCTTACTATCAATATACTCAGTTAGAGAGCACCAAGGAATATGTCCAATTGGAATTTTCATATTAATATTATCCTTTGGAAAGCATCGATTAAGATGTCCAATTGGAGTCTTTCTATCAATATTCACAGTTGAAGAACATCTATTAAGATGTTCAGTTGGAGTCTTACTACCAATATACTCAGTTAGAGAGCACCTAGGAATATGTCCACTTCGAATCTTCATATTAATATTATCCTTTGGCAAGCATCGATTAAGATGTCCAATTGGAGTCTTTCTATCAATATTCACAGTTGAAGAGCATCTATTAAGATGTTCAGTTGGAGTCTTACTATAAATATCCTCAGTTAGAGAGCACCTAGGAATATGTCCAATTGGAATCTTCATATTAATATTATCCTTTGGAAAGCATCGATTAAGATGTCCAATTTGAGTCTTTCGATCAATATTCACAGTTGAAGAGCATCTATTAAGATGTTCAGTTGCAGTCTTACTATCAATATACTCAGTTAGAGAGGGGCGGGTGTGGCTCAGTCGGTAGCGCGCCAGGCTCGTAATCTGTAGTTCCCAGGTTCGAGTCCCCGCTGGGTTAGCGTCGAGATTTATCTCCGCAAAATTCTCCGCCCTGTCCACGGTCAGTAGGGGACACCGATGGGCTTGAAAAGGCCGCCGTCCGTCGGATGGGACGTTAAGCCGTGGCCCCGTGTGCGGGAGAGCCATACCCTGTGCACGTTAAAGAACACGCTGGATGGCCTTGACGGGAGGCTACCATCTGTCTCCCAACAGCTGTTCCAGTGGGTCTCCTCTCCCAACCTTCTCTGAGCCTTCAGGGTCCATGTGACCTGGCCATTTAGCCCATGGTGTTCAAAAAAGTGCCGCTCAGAGGTAAAACAATCCAATCCAATCCAACTCAGTTAGAGAGCACCTAGGAATATGTCCAATTGGAATCTTCATATTAATATTATCCTTTGGAAAGCATCGATTATGATGTCCAATTGGAGTCTTTCTATCAATATTCACAGTTGAAGAGCATCTATTAAGATGTTCAGTTGGAGTCTTACTATCAATATACTCAGTTAGAGAGCACCAAGGAATATGTCCAATTGGAATCTTCATATTAATATTATCCTTTGGAAAGCATCGATTAAGATGTCCAATTGGAGTCTTTCTATCAATATTCACAGTTGAAGAACATCTATTAAGATGTTCAGTTGGAGTCTTACTACCAATATACTCAGTTAGAGAGCACCTAGGAATATGTCCACTTCGAATCTTCATATTAATATTATCCTTTGGCAAGCATCGATTAAGATGTCCAATTGGAGTCTTTCTATCAATATTCACAGTTGAAGAGCATCTATTAAGATGTTCAGTTGGAGTCTTACTATAAATATCCTCAGTTAGAGAGCACCTAGGAATATGTCCAATTGGAATCTTCATATTAATATTATCCTTTGGAAAGCATCGATTAAGATGTCCAATTTGAGTCTTTCGATCAATATTCACAGTTGAAGAGCATCTATTAAGATGTTCAGTTGCAGTCTTACTATCAATATACTCAGTTAGAGAGGGGCGGGTGTGGCTCAGTCGGTAGCGCGCCAGGCTCGTAATCTGTAGTTCCCAGGTTCGAGTCCCCGCTGGGTTAGCGTCGAGATTTATCTCCGCCAAATTCTCCGCCCTGTCCACGGTCAGTAGGGGACACCGATGGGCTTGAAAAGGCCGCCGTCCGTCGGATGGGACGTTAAGCCGTGGCCCCGTGTGCGGGAGAGCCATACCCTGTGCACGTTAAAGAACACGCTGGATGGCCTTGACGGGAGGCTACCATCTGTCTCCCAACAGCTGTTCCAGTGGGTCTCCTCTCCCAACCTTCTCTGAGCCTTCAGGGTCCATGTGACCTGGCCATTTAGCCCATGGTGTTCAAAAAAGTGCCGCTCAGAGGTAAAACAATCCAATCCAATCCAACTCAGTTAGAGAGCACCTAGGAATATGTCCAATTGGAATCTTCATATTAATATTATCCTTTGGAAAGCATCGATTATGATGTCCAATTGGAGTCTTTCTATCAATATTCACAGTTGAAGAGCATCTATTAAGATGTTCAGTTGGAGTCTTACTATCAATATACTCAGTTAGAGAGCACCTAGGAATATGTCCAATTGGAATCTTCATATTAATATTATCCTTTGGAAAGCATCGATTAAGATGTCCAATTGGAGTCTTTCCATCAATATTCACAGTTGAAGAGCATCTATTAAGATGTTCAGTTGGAGTCTTACTATCAATATACTCAGTTAGAGAGCACCTAGGAATATGTCCACTTCGAATCTTCATATTAATATTATCCTTTGGCAAGCATCGATTAAGATGTCCAATTGGAGTCTTTCTATCAATATTCACAGTTGAAGAGCATCTATTAAGATGTTCAGTTGGAGTCTTACTATCAATATACTCATTAGAGAGCACCTAGGAATATGTCCAATTGGAATCTTCATATTAATATTATCCTTTGGAGAGCATCGATTAAGATGTCCAATTGGAGTCTTTCTATTAATATTCACAGTTGAAGAGCATCTATTAAGATGTTCAGTTGGAGTCTTACTATCAATATACTCAGTTAGAGAGCACCTAGGAATATGTCCAATTGGAATCTTCATATTAATATTATCCTTTGGCAAGCATCGATTAAGATGTCCAATTTGAGTCTTTCGATCAATATTCACAGTTGAAGAGCATCTATTAAGATGTTCAGTTGCAGTCTTACTATCAATATACTCAGTTAGAGAGGGGCGGGTGTGGCTCAGTCGGTAGCGCGCCAGGCTCGTAATCTGTAGTTCCCAGGTTCGAGTCCCCGCTGGGCTTGAAAAGGCCGCCGTCCGTCGGATGGGACGTTAAGCCGTGGCCCCGTGTGCGGGAGAGCCATACCCTGTGCACGTTAAAGAACACGCTGGATGGCCTTGACGGGAGGCTACCATCTGTCTCCCAACAGCTGTTCCAGTGGGTCTCCTCTCCCAACCTTCTCTGAGCCTTCAGGGTCCATGTGACCTGGCCATTTAGCCCATGGTGTTCAAAAAAGTGCCGCTCAGAGGTAAAACAATCCAATCCAATCCAACTCAGTTAGAGAGCACCTAGGAATATGTCCAATTGGAATCTTCATATTAATATTATCCTTTGGAAAGCACCGATTTTGATGTCCAATTGGAGTCTTTCTATCAATATTCTCAGTTGAAGAGCATCTATTAAGATGTTCAGTTGGAGTCTTACTATCAATATACTCAGTTAGAGAGCATCTAGGAATATGTCCAATTGGAATCTTCATACTAATATTATCCTTTGGAAAGCATCGATTAAGATGTCCAATTGGAGTCTTTCAATATTCTCAGTGGAAGAGCATTTATTAAGAAGTTCAGTTGCAGTCTTACTATCAATATACTCAGTTAGAGAGCACCTAGGAAAATGTCCAATTGGAATAGTCATATTATTTTGAAAAGCATCGATCAGGATGTTCAATTGGAGTCTTTCTATCAATATTCTCAGTTGAAGGGCACCTATTAAGATGTTCAATTGGAGTCTTACTATCAATATACTCAGTTAGAGAGCACCTAGGAATATGTCCAATTGGAATCTTCATATTGATATTATCCTTTGGAAAGCATCGATTAATATGTCCAATTGGAGTCTTTCTATCAATATTCTCAGTGGAAGAGCATTTATTACGATGTTCAGTTGGAGTCTTACTATCAATATACTCAGTTAGATAGCACCTAGGAATATGTCCAATTGGAATCTTCATATTGATATTATCCTTTGGAAAGCATCGATTAATATGTCCAATTGGAGTCTTTCTATCAATATTCTCAGTTGAAGAGCATCTATTAAGATGTTCAGTTGGAGTCTTACTATCAATATACTCAGTCAAAGAGCACGGAGGAATATGTTAATTGGAATCTTCATATTAATATTATCTGTCTCCGCAAAATTCCCCGCCCTGCCCACGGTCACTAGGGGACACCGATGGGCTTGGAAAGGCCGCCGTCCGTCGGATGGGACGTTAACCCGTGGCCCCGTGTGCGGTTGAGCCATACCCTGTGCACGTTAAAGAACACGCTGGATGGCCTTGACGGGAGGCTACCATCTGTCTCCCAACAACTGTTTCAGTGGGTCCCCTCCCCCAAACTTCTCTGAGCCTTCGGGGTCCATATGACCTGGCCATTTAGTCCATGGTGTGCAAAAAAGTGCCGCTCAGAGGTAAAACATTCCAATCCATATTAATAGTATCCTTTGGAAAGCATCGATTAAGATGTCCAATTGGAGTCTTTCTATCAATTTCTCGTTTCAGCCAAATTATTTCTCACATTAAATACTGTTGAACGCAAAATGAAACTTTAAGAGTTTCTTGACATTTTATACGCAAAATTATTTTTTCTTAATTATTTAACAAAGCACTTTAAAATATTGGTATTCTTTAAGAATGAACCGATATACATTTTATCAGAATTTATTATTACTGAAAGTAGCAATAAAGTCCAAATGATGCAGAAATAAGGTAAGAGGATCATTGGTATGCGAAGTCCAAAAGTCGATGGTGGACAGAATGTGGATACACATTATGCTCGTGACATCACAGCTTCCAACCAAAGAGTTGACAACCGAAAGTTGATACCAGTGGTCTTGTTGGGTTGTTTTACCTCTATGTGACGCTTTTGTGCACAAAATGGGCTAAATGGCCAGGTCACAAGGACTCTGAGGTCTCAGAGAAGATTAGGGGATACATTGGAGAGTGTTAGGAGACAGATGGTAGCCTTCCGTCAAGGTCATCCAACGTGCTCTTTAACGTGCACAAGGTATGATTTCCCGCACACGGGGCCACCGATCATTCGATGGACGGAGGTCTTTTTAAGCTTATCGGTATCCCCTACTGATCGAGGGCAGGGCGTCGAGTTTTGCGGAAATAAATTCCACTGTAGTTCCCAGACGGCACTCGTACCTGAGAACTGCAGATTAATAACCTCCGCCCCCCAACTCCTTAAAAAAAAGGCATCTCCATCCTTTGTCATCACGCAGTTTCTCACGGCATTGCTGTTTACGGCAATGCCATGAGAAACTGACGTGATGACAAAGTGATGACGTCACGGGCATAATGTGTATATGACGTGATATGTGATGTGATGACGGCACGGGCATAATGTGTATCTACATTCTGTCCACCATGGACTTTTGAACTTCACATACCACTGGTCCTCTTACCTCATTTCCGCATCATTTGGCCGCATTCAGCGTTTTTGCTGAAATTTGTACACTCGTTTCATCTCCTACACGGAAAATGCTCACGAAATCACCGACCGAAACGCTTGTCATAAATCAGGTAGAAGTCGATCCCGACAACCCGCCATCTATTGAGGGGGTTCTAAGGAAGAGGGTTCAGGAATAAAAAAATCTGATGTTCAGGTAGAGTACGTTATAAAATTAATACTTTAAGATTTATACACATTTAATTTACGCAAATAATATTTATGTAAACGAGAACACAGACTATATACAGGAGGGGTGGGAGATTAGGTGGTACAGCACTCCAATTGAATCTTTGAAAACTCGAAAATGAATAATGATAAAACTATTCACAGGCATGGTTAGAGGATTTGGGGAAAACGACGTAAAATTGAAATAAACTGAAATTGAATAAAAAGATAGTAAAGCAGCTGCAGTTTGTTAGGGTATAGAAATTGGGACATGGCTTACCTGTAACCTTAATCTGCAATCAAGAAAGATTAAATACGAAATAAGACACTAATCATCAAAGAATGAAGTTATTAGTTAATTTGCGAAATTTTGGTTTTCTGAACCACAAGTACAGATAGCGTTGTTTTCAACAAGGCATCCCATCTTTTGTGGATAAATACCTATAATTCATATAGACAAGTTTCTTCTATATGAATTGCTTCGAATGCATACAACAAAAAAAAATCTCGCCTGACATAAATGCCTTGACCATGGCATGTCAATGTTTATTTCAAAACTTAAAAGACAAAATTTCAGGTTTAACAGCCCCTAAAGAATCTTAGTTTCAGCAAACTCTAAAAAAACATGTATACGCGCTTAAGCAAACATGGTTTAGAGGATATCGTGTAGTTTTTAAACATGTATATGTAAAATAATTTTTTATAGGGAATCCCAACTTACGAGAACACACATTTATGTGGAGATAGAAGGAACCAAACCGTCGCCTACTTTGCGATCCTAATGTATATATATTTACCCCTTAATTTTAATGTTTAAAAATTTTCACGTCTCCATTTCGATTATTAAAATTCTACAGAAAGGGGGGAGGGGATATAGTTATTTGCCCTCTTGCTAAATCCAGCAAGATCCATGGAATAGAGAGGAAGAAAAAATATATTTCTTTATTTGTCAAAATCATTTCCAAAAAAAAAGAGATTCAATCTAATTGACTTCTCTCCACTTAATATTTACTTTTAGATTCAGGCCTGGTATATATATATATATTTGAAAATCCATTTTAGGGCTTTTATTTATTTCTTGTATTTCTTTTGACTCCGTTTCCATTATTAAAATTTGATAAGGGGACGAGGGTATGAGCCATTTTTTCCATTCGATCCAGACCGTAAAAGTATTTTTCCCTACCTACAGACGACTGCAGATTATTTTTTCGGTTAATCCCTACACACTGAGTGACTTGTAATGGCTTCTTCAACTAAACGAACGCCGGCTGGCTCACTGAACACAAGACTACTGGTCACTCTGATTTCCGCTTCAGTTGCCACGTGATGTGTGCGAAAAGCGGTAAAATCCTCCCGCTCTGGAGTCACTGAACCGTGAATTCATCTCCCCCCTCTTCCAACATCCTTGTTCTTCCATCCCTCCTCCTCGTTCTCCCCATCACCTCAACTCCTCATCGGAGAAGTGATGTATGTGTCTGAGTGTAAGTAGATGTGGTGCGGAATGTTAGAGCACGAACTCAGTCACAACTTCTGCATTTAATGCTTGCATCTGGTACTAATACAAGTTTCCCATAGTTCAGCCATGTGGCGATAGCTCTCTATCTAAAAGGCCTTTGATGGTGATCACGAGATGCGAGGGCAACATCAGTTGCTTAGATTTACACGTCCACCGAGTGACTGCCTGTTGGACTCAGAATGAATGATGCGCTTCATCTTAAGTGTTTGGCGACTGGTAAAACACAGCGGGCTTCGTAGTGACTCGGGAGTGATTTTCGTGTTAATACACTGTGAAATTCTTCGGAATTTAAACGCAATCTGGTGTGGTAGAAGTGATAGCTCACAAGAGGTTTGAATCCTTCAGTGATGAAGTTTTCTTTTTTTTAAGAATCATCTTGCCAACTGCAGTCGAAGGATTTGCTCTCATGTTCGCTCTATTACGTCACGAAACACAGAACGAGAAGATGGAAAAAGGAAATGGAAAACGAAAATGTTACGAAAAACAGTAAGCCGAAGAAAAATGGCTAAAGTTCATGCTTATAAATCGCAGTGATTTTACAGGCTGGGTTGGTTTACCTACAACAGTCACTTTTATGCCTACAATGGACTAAGTCTCAGGGGCTCTAAAGGTTCAAAGATAAGTAAGATAACGGGGATGTACAGTCGCTCAAAAAATATCCGAACACTATGGTTGATTACAGAATTCAGAAAAAATATCAGGCAACGATTTCTTTTAGAAATTAGTGATCTGGCAACCTTCGTGTAATTTCGAAAAAAATCGTTACCAAACATTTTTCTAAATTCTGTAATCAACCATAGTGTTCGGATATTTTTTTGAGCGACTGTACTGGACCGTTGTGAGACAGATGGATTCCTTCCCCGTGAAGACTATCCAGCGTGTTTTTTGCTACACACAGGGTCGGATTCTCCAATTCTGGAGCCCAGGGCCATTGAGCCTTTTGTCTTCTCCCCTCATATTATCAGAAACGTAAATAAATGAGTAAATAAATAAAACACCCGTTCTGTACCATCTTTAATTGTGCACACTATGGTTGTTAGCAATTTAAAAAATTTTTAATTTCAAAAATATGTTAATTTTATTTAAAATAATGCTAAATATTAAGAGCAAAATGAATCTCTCCTTTTTCTTGCAGCAGGGTACCCTGATTTTACAGTGCTCTTCTAGCACACAATAGGTTGATCCGCTTGCACCGTACACCATTTACCATACGTCGTCATGGTCACGTGGGGAAAATAAATTGATACTTAAGTAAAACACGAGGCTGGCCGGAACGGAAATATGGGGCTGTCGCAACCGTACCCTCTTTTATAGCAACCCTAATTTGATTGATCGAGTCGACTAAATGCCTAAGCATTTTCGTTTTAAACATTCGAAATTCCCATATATACCACTTTTCAGGTCGTTTCCTTATGCACCCTGGGGCGGGGGTGGCTCAGACTATGGCGCGTTCTGGGCTGGGGTGGGTCAGACTGTGGCGCGCCAGGTTCGTAATCTGCAGTTCCCAGGTTCGAGTCCCAGCTGGGTCGGCGTTGAGATTTATCTCCGCAAAATTCCCCGCCCTGCCCACGGTCAATAGGGGACACCGATGGGCTTGGAAAGGCCGCCGCCCGTCGGATGGGACGTTAAGCCGTGGTCCCGTGTGCGGGAGAGCAGAGCCATATCCTGTGCATGTTAAAGAACACGCTGGATGGCCTTGACGGGAGACTACCATCTGTCTCCCAACAGCTGTTCCAGTGGATCCCCTCCCCCAACCTTCTCTGAGCCTTCGGGGTCCATGTGACCTGGCCATTTAGACCATGGTGTGCAAAAAAGTGCCGCTCAGAGGTAAAACAACCCAACCCAACCCTTATGCACTCTTATACTCTTCGAGATTAAGAAGGATTTGGAAAATAGCCCGCCAAGTCCATGATTTGCAGTTTCCTGTTCGAGTCCCAATTGTATCTGCATTGAGAAAGTTTTCCTCTTACTCCCATTCTGCTCTCGATCAGAAAGGGAGAAACCAACGGAATTGAGAAGGTCGCCTTTTTTCGAATGGGACGTTAACGCCTTGACCCCGTGTGCAGGAGAGTCATACCTGTGCACGTTAAAGAACAAGTTGGAAACAGCTGTCCAGTGGATCCCTTTCCCCAATCTGCTCTGAGCCCTTGGGGCCCTTGTGACCTGTGAGCCTATTGTATGCAAAAAAATGTCTCTCGCAATTAAAGCAAACCAATTCAAGACTTCGACATACGACATCATGCTTTAATTCTGAGAACCAGTGTAAGATGTTTCAAATTAATATTTAATTGAAAAATTTGGTCTTTCATATAATAAATGATAATTTCTTTTTCATAGATTATATAAGTCTAACATTGAACATTCTCCATCTAGAAATCCAGCATTTGAATACATCAATATCGAAAAGTATTTCAAATTTAGCTGACGGCACCTAAAATTATTCGCCCCTTTCCCAAACAATCCATTGGCTTGATACTAAACCAGTGCTGCTTTAATTTGATTTTGAATTTAAAATTTACTATCCTCGCACGAAACGAGAGCTTTCTTTTACTCAGATGCTTAAATTAACGTTAGATTCTGAACTGATCTCATATGCACTAAAACGACTAATTTTTTGATACTTCATTCTAATATTGAATTCTAAATTTGGTAGCTTCGTACTATATGAGAAAATCTTGAATTTGATGCTTAAATTTGACATAGAATTCTAAATTTCTCAGCCATGGTACTAGAGGAGTACTAGAGGATATTTTTGTCGATTTGATGCTACAATCTATCATTGAATTCCAAATTTGGCCACTCGTACACTAAATGAGAGATTCTTTAAAATAACACTTCAATCTAAATGCGACGAGACTGGGCTAAATGTCGTGGCCGCCTGAGGATGATGCGATTAGTACTTAGAGAACTTCACCCTCCCTTCGGTGAAAAGTCAAGTTCGCGGGTTTTTAGACCCGTGGCACTGTATGCCTGATGTTCGCTGCGTTGAATGATGAATGACAACAGTCCATCAATTAATCGCACGAGAGTTATATAGGGACGACACAATTTTTATTCACACTATATACAGCTACGTGCTGGGAATGCGCTGCACTCCGTGGGCCTTTGCTGCTTCACTGCTGCAAACAATAATATAATGAGGTGGAGAATCGCCCGCTTTGCGAATCCTTGCTTTACAGACCTCAAAACTCGGTGAAAGAATAACCAACCTTTGCCTACACTGTGGTTCCTTCTGAATCACAAGAATAAAAACAGATTCACACAAGAATCTCGATTCCCTTTTGGAATCGCACCCTCACTTCAAGGGTTTCCTTTGAGTATGACGGCGTCCTTCAGACGCGTATCGAAACGACTCCTTCGTTCGAAAGCTCACACCAAAACTGTTGTCTCAAATCTCCTGCCTAGCCTCCTCGCTGAACTAGCGCCCTAGGCTAGTCATTTACGGCCATAAACAACCTCTGGAATCGATCTTGATGCAAGCAGCCCGCTTCCGACCCGAAAACAACAACAGTGAGTCACATCCTAGCGCAAAAACACACTTAATACATAAAAATATATACAATAATAAATGTACAATAGAAATATATCGATAAATAAATAAACATAAAATTCGGGGGACATGACAGATTCTCAATTGTATAAACCTTGTTATACAATTTAGAACCTGGTTATACAATTATTTTGTTGGATTCTAATTGTATAACTATTATACAAATGATAAATTCACCAATTTATTATTTCAACCTAATATTAAATTCTAGATTTGTCAGCATTCATATTAAATAATAAATTATTTATTTCAATGCATCAATTAAAATTTTAACACTAAATTTACCTCTCTCGTAGGATATGTGATCTTATTTAATTTGTTGTTTCACTCTAACACATAATTTCAAATGCGGTCTACTTTTAACTAAATAACACATTTAAACTAAACAATTCTTTAATTTGTCGTTTCAGTCTAACCCTGAATACAAAATATAATCACATTTGAACTAAATGAAAGTTTTTTAATTTGATGCTTCAGTCTAACATTGCATTCTAAAGAATTTTAGATATTGTTGCACATGAATTACAGGAAATATTCTTTAAATTGATTCTCCAGTCTAATAACGAGTTCTAAATATACCCCTTCCCTTGAACTGCATCAAAGATTCTTTAATATGATACTTCAACCTCACACTGAATTCTAAATAATGATCGCCCTTGAACTGAAGGACAGATTCTTTATTCTGATATTTCAAACACTGAATTTTAAACACGGTTGCCCTTGAACTAAATGTGATTCTTTAACTTGATCCTTCAGTCTAACACTCAATCCTAAATATGACTGCCCTTGAACAAACTGTGATTCTCTGATGTCTCATTCTAACACTTGCCTAAATATGATCGCTCTTGAACTGATGAACTGATCAGCTCTTGAACTGATGTCTCATTCTAACACTCACTCCTAAATATGATCGTTCTTGAACTGATGTCTCATTCTAACACTCAATCCTAAATATGATCGTTCTTGAACTGATGTCTCATTCTAACACTCAATCCTAAATATGATCGCCCTTGAACTAAATGTGATTCCCTGATGTCTTATTCTAACACTCAATCCTAAATATGATCGCTCTTGAACTGATGAACTGATCAGCTCTTGAACTGATGTATCATTCTAACACTCAATCCTAAATATGATCGCTCTTGAACATAAATGTGATTCCCTGATGTTTCAGTCTAACACTCAATCTTAAATATGATCGCCCACGAACTTAATTAGAGATTCTTTATTCTGATTCTTCAGTCAAACACTGATTTCTAAACATAGTCGTCCTTGAACTAAATGTGATTCTTTAATTTGATGTTTCAGTCTAACACTCAATCCTAAATATGATCACTCATGAACTTAATGAGATATTTTTTTTTTGTTTTGTTGCTTCGGCCTAGCATTAAATTATTAATATGGTCGCATTTAAACTAAATGAGAGACTACTGTGCGAATTAGTTGGGACAAGCATCATGAAGCTGCATAAGGAGATAGGGTCCGTGGACACGTCCCGTAAAGGACATTGTGGAAGAAAAAGAAAAAACACCCCTAGAGATGATAGTCTGATTCGAAAAATTAGTATCATACACCCAAGAAGACCAGTTTTAGTTGTGCATTTTCCTATTGTCCCAACTAATTTGCACAGTACTGTACTTTGATTCGATGCTTCGATCTGTGATTGAATTCGAAATTTCACAACCAATGTCCAAATCACCGGTTCCTTTTTTTCGGGAAGAAGAACACTACTTGAAAGAATTCCACAAGATTCTGAAATCTTGCTACAGACCAATGAAAGATCGAGTGGCAGGTGGGTGAGTTGAAAAATATTGCAGCAACATTTATTTCCTTTCTTCATTATAGAAGTTTGGAGCAATGACACTTAAAAAGATTGTTCTACTCTTCAAACCATATCTTGGAAATGAAGAATTGATTGGATTTTGGGCAAAAAAATAAACGGACCTTCTATAAAAATGATTTTTGTTGTTAAAGTTTAATTCCCCGGACAACGTTTTTTCCTGGCTTTAGGTCTCACACACATTTCAGTTTATTCTTCATTTCCTTTGTTACTCACAGTAATCTAACAGACGGAATGTTATATACTAAGAAAATTTTATACGATGGTAACAAGCATTTTGAGAATGAGTAAGAAACTTACTGTGATTGAAGTCTCTCTAAAAAGTTATTTAATGTTTCATTTATTTATTCTTCCTAAATAAACAATATTTAGTTTGCTTAAATCACAAAATACTAATGAGTATTACATTAATAAACCTAAAGTAATTTGATTTAGTTCTGGGAATTTTGGTGAGTAGTAATCATTACAAATTAGTATACTTGTACTATGGTAAATTGGTTTGGATTGCTTTACGTCTAACCGATACTTGTTTGCTCTAAACGGCTAGTTCCAGGGCCGTATTATCCAACAGGCACAGTGCTTGGAAAGTGGAATTGCGTTAGGAGTATAGGAAGAAAGACGCACAGATCACAAGTAATTGAATCTGTATCTTAAATTCATATTCAAGTGAAATTTAAATGAATTATTGTTTTCTCTTTATTGTCTGTACGTCTTTCACACATTCAACTTTCTTTTAATTTGAGAGATAAAGGAGAAACGTTTTCCAAGTTAAATAGGCATTACTAGAATAATCGTTTTTTCAGAATATTTCATTGGTACTGACAAAATTTTAAGAATAAAACACTTTGTTAATTCTTGAAATTGTTATTGGTGGCAATGCAGGTGGGAAAGTAATTTACACTGACATCCGCAAAATGCGATCTCCCCCTGTGGCAACAGAGTGCAGTGGAAACTCAATGTGTTTTTTGATTCTGAACCCGAGCATTCAATAATATCCAGAGTCAATTGGACTTTCTAGTGGCAATTTGGTAACTTCAGTTGTACATAATTACATTATGTTTCGTACAGTTGCTCAAAAAAGTATCCGAACACTATGGTTGATTACAGAATTCACAAAAAATATCTGGCAACGACTTTTTTGGAAAATAATGATCTGGCAACCTTCGTGTCACGTGACACGAAGGTTGCCAGATCACTAATTTCTAAAAAAATCGTTGCCATATATTTTTTTTGAATTCTGTAATCAACCATAGTGTTCGGATACTTTTTTGAGCGACTGTACATTGTGCAGCAAAGAAATTGAAACACTGATATTTCCACTAACCAGCTCCCTGTCCTTGGTCCGAAAGAGGACACCAATGGGCTTGGAAAGGACGCCGTCTGTCGGATGGAATGTTAAGGCGTAGTCCCGTGTGCAGGAGATCCATACTCTCTGATGTTAAAGAACACGCTAGATGGTCTTGACGGAAGCTTCCATCTGTTTCCTAATAGCTGTCAAGTCCACTCATTTCCCCATCCATCTCTGAATCCTTGTGATCTGGTAATTTTGCTCATTGTGTGCAAAAACGTTTCATTCAAAGCAACTGTCTCTGTTGAATAAGGAATATTATTAGTAGGTTTGAAATTTAACGTTCTAAAAACCGTAAATTCTAATGAATATATCATTCTGATAATGCGAATAAAAATAATTCATTAGTACCTATCCAATTAAGTTTTTTATTTTCCTCATAAAAACAATAACAAAAAGAAAACATAAATTTCTCTGTGTTGGCAGCTGTTAGAGTTTCAAAACCTATAATTACTTTGTTTGTATTCAAAAAGGCTTTTGATTCTGTTGAATTCCACAATTTATGTTTCATTGATTGTGAGATTGTATAACATACCCAAAAGGTTAGCTAATATAATGAAGACCCTCTATAATACACTGCGGCATGTGTATGAGTTGGCAAAATTTGTAGTGGCTGATTTAATATTACTGCTGTATTGCGATAAGACGGTTGCATTTCATTACCTTTTTTTCCGTTTGGTTACTGATATCTTAATGAGTAATTCATTACAAGAAAGCGACTTTAACTTTAGTGTAAAAGGATGAAAATATCTGATTTTAGTCTGACGCTCACGATTTGGCCTTTTTGACAAATGATGTGTAAGAGGTGAACTCGTTCATTAAAGATATTGAAATTGATAAGAGGATAAATGAGACGATTATAATAGGAAGGGCATGCAAGTGATGAAAATTGGTTAGATGGGTGGTGCTCCAATTTCTTTTAATGTCTCTTGAGCACGTTTTCCAGTTTAATTATCTCGGGAATTGTGTCATGATGTAGCATGTTATGCACTTTACGTGTTATTAGGAAGTCGTGAGTTCGCATCTCACCTGGCTCAAACCATTTTTTCTTCGAATTTGATTTCAGTGTTAAGACGATTTCATATCTTTTAAAACATAATTACTTTTTTTTTCATTTGTAACCTATAGGACAGGGTAGAATCCTATAAGCTACTCTTAGCTTTTTCGGATCTTCTGATACAAGGGCATGCTTTACTAAGACCGAAGTCACTATTGATCACTGCCTCAGTTAGAACTAACACAATACATAAGGTTTGTTCTGATAAAACAGTCGCTACCTACGTAACCACTAGGTCAGTTAAAGCATTATTTATGTTGTTGTATTAGTAATTAATTACACACTTTAAATACCAAAATATAAACCTAAAATTTACTTGTAGTGGCTTCATCTTCAGCTGGAAAAATTCCCATACTCGTCATACATTCTCATTTTCAAAATTTCTGTAGCAAATATTGATTATTAATTTCTAACATACGACCCAATTTTCTTCCATTTATAATTACATCTTCCTTAAAAGCCTTATTTCCAAGATCATACAGAGCTTTGACAGCTGGTTTGCATTCACATAACAAGGGACCGTACTAATATTTTTCTCGGCGTAGTGTACACTGCTATACACTAATCGCAATTTCTCCTTCCTCACTTGCATGGCACAAAATAGGTCTGAAGTGTAGAATCCGGGAGTCGATAATCCTGTCAGTTTTATAGTGCATTATCGTGACTATAAACCTTCAGGAAAAAAAAATAAATAAAGAATAAAAAGGCTGGTGGTGATCAATATCGGTTCCCTTGGATCCCTTGTTAGCTAAAAGAAATGATGACGATCTTTTATTCCTGTTCAGTCTGTTAATCTGGGTGAGTGGGTGAAATGGCCGCATCAGACAGCTGAAGAAGAGAACAGAGAGTTGGTCGAAACGGCAACTGGCAACACTGGGGGTGATTTACCATGTCGTGAGAGTTCACAATGACTCAACGCCGTCATGCCGGGGAAAGTGTGTGAGAGGGGAGGGGGGGAAGTGGGGAGGAATAGGGGGAATGTAACCTCTTTCCCTAGGGAAGCGTGTTTTGTATTGTGATGACGTCACCGTACCCCCCCCCCTTTTCCCACCCAGTCTCTCATAATAGAAGGGGGTAACGTGAGTTGGGAATTTAGGATGGGCTTACCGCCACCGTAAGGCGCACTTCACGGCAGCGTGTCTGTGTATGGGTAGAGACAGTCACGCCTGAACTGTTTACAACGCAGATACGCTTAGAGCTAATTTAAAAGTGATAAATTGAGCTTCGTTAAAGACTTCTCTCTCTCCAATAAAAGTCCGGTTTTTCGTTATTTTTTAAGGGCGTAGTGGCTTGGGTGTCATATGGTAATGCGAGACAGCTGGATTTAGTCACTAGGTGATGGCAACATGGAGGCAGGTTTTGCTTGAATTGTGATATAGGGATTATAATTTGGATTTCTTAATGAAATTATTTTCAGAAAGCAGCAGAATTGAAAGTGTATACGCTATTAATATCTGTGTGAAATAGAGTAATAAGAGAAATAATATAATCAATCGTTTTAAATATCTTCTATGGATTCGGATTTATTTAATTTTGGTTCAGTAGGTTTCTAGGTTGAAGAATATTATCGTTGTAAGTCATGCTGCCAGTTTCAGATACCTAAAACGTTTGAAATTTCAATCTCCAAAGTATACGTTGTGCAAAGGGAACTGGCAATATTTTTTTTTCTTCTACACTTTAATCTCTAGATGTTGCCAAAAAGGCCAATTTAGATTGAAATCAATTAGTTCAATAGAAATTACTTCGAATTGAATTTAAAGCTAAATGATATTTTTCTGGTTGGCGATTTTAATATTGATACTTCAAATATATACAAATATGATACTGACAAACACTCTAATCTCTTAGTGGAGTATAGTATGGAACAAAAGGTATCAGATTTTACTATAAAAGAATTTGTTATGCAAAGGTTGTAAATTTCTCAAATTGATCATATAGTTTAGGAGTTCTCAACGTGGGGTACGCGTATCCCTTGGGGACACGCGGTAAAATATTTTGGGGTACGCTGTGAGAGCTCAAAAGTCGCTAAATCAAGTAACCAAGTCAGTGTTTTATTTTATTCTCATTGTTATACTATAACTATAGTTTTATCTATCTACACAAGGGGTACTCCAGTTACATACACATTTCCAAGGGGTACTCCAGTTACATACACATTTCCAAGGGGTACAGTGGCTCAAAAAAGTATCCGAACGCTACGGTTGATTGCAGAATTCAGAAAAAAATATCTGTCAACGATTTTTTTAGAAATTAGTGATCTGGCAACCGTCGTGTACAGTACACAAAAGTTGTCAGATCACTAATTTCTAAAAAAAATCGTTGACAGATATTTTTATAAATTCTGTAATCAACCGTAGCGTTCGGATACTTTTTTGAGCGACTGTACGTGAGGCATAAAAGGTTGAGAACCATTGATATAGTTCATAAAATTAAGAACTTTGAAACAGATGTTTAGAATTCATAAAAAAATATTACTCAACGCTATGAAATAGTATTTAGAACAAAAATTGAATCCTTAATTGATGGAGATAAAAAATCATGAAACTAAGAACAGCTCTCATAGTAAAAACGCTTACTTAGATATGCAGTATCTGTCTCATGGTAAAACGCTTGCATAGATACATCTGTCGATGATAAAAAATTAACCCTAAAACTAGGCTTAATAAATGGATTGGGACTTTATTGAAACCGATGTTATTAATCCGGAAGACTTATTAAGATTGATATTAAATAAAATTAAAGAAATTAGGAATCAGTGTTATTTTAATGCGTCTAAAGTAAAAAATTTTAAAAGGTGACTAAAAGAATGGATACTAAAGCGATTATTAAACCTATTGAAGAAAGAGATCAGTTGAGGGTTAAGTGTAAGAATAACATGAAAAGTCAGATATTATACGATAAATATAAGGAACACTGTATATAGTTTGATAGAGAAATAAAAATATTTCTATTACAGGAAAAAAAAAACAATTTAAATAAAGATAATAAGAAAGGCCTGTAAATGGTAGCTAGGCGTAAACTGGAAGGAGAGCTGTGTACCAATCCCTAGTGATGATGCACAGAACCGACCAGGTCTAGCACCTAATGTCCGACCCCGCCTTCTCGTGGTGCAGGCCGTTAGTAACTTTCAAAAGAGATATTCTCTTTTGGAAGGAAACGGAAGGGGAGGGCTGCCAGTTCAGTATGGTCTGCTGATCTGGTCATCTATGGCCACTTTTTTCTTTTTTTTTCAACCCTGCTGAGGAGTGGTCAACTTCACAGGGTCCTGGTGCTGACCATTTATACTTACTAGACTGGACTTGTTTATGGATTTGAGCTTGATTATTGATCCTGGACTTGCTGCACTGGTGGGCCTCTGTTGAGGGAGAGTCTGCCGCTGTGTTTTCTGTTTGCTTCTGGGTTGCCAGCTCTAAGTGAACAGAGGCATGGGATACCTTATATCAGCTGGTGGATAATCCTAATCAGAGGCCATCGCAGGTACCTGAACCATAATTAGCTAGTTGGGCATCGTCAAGCCTAAACTGCGTAATGCGTCTCAGACAGGCCATGTGGCTCTTGAAAAAGTCCACTTGAAAAGGTGGTGCCTGAAGTTCCTACCAGCATCGGTGAATTCAGCCTTTAGCGGAGGAGGAACGGGTCTTTGCCCCATGCCTGCGATCAGGGGGCTGTTTGATATTGTTGGCCCTACCAATCTCAATAAACCTAATTTCTTTAAAAATCCTACTAATCATTTTCTCTCTGCAGGAACGTGGAACGTGAGGACATTACATAGAGATTATTCTCTTGATGTCCTCATGCAAGAATTCCAGCGCTATAACCTAGATATTCTAGGCTTGCAAGAGACCAGATGGACTGGTAAAGGTGAGATGCTTAAAAATAACTTTAAATTTCTCTTTACAGGGAGGGAGGATGGAAAGCATCACCAAGGCGTGGGTCTGCTGCTCAGCAGACATGCTAGTGATGCTCTTCTAGGATATGAGTGCATTAATGAAAGGTTTCTTACAGCAAAATTTCAGACAAGCATTAAAGACATGAATGTTATCTGCTGTTATGCCCCCACTGAGGATGCTGATGAGGATGAGAAGGATAGGTTTTACGGACAACTTCAGGATATTTTAAATTCTGTCAAGAAGGGAGATATTACCCTTGTTCTTGGTGACTTCAATGCCAAAGTTGGTACTGACTCTGATCTTTGGGGAGGAGTGATAGGCCCTTTTGGTATTGGTAGCTGCAATGGCAATGGGCAACGTCTCCTACATGTAAGTAAACTCAATGGTTTCAGAATAACTAACACATATTACAAACACCTCGACAAACATAAATACACATGAGTCTCACCTGATGGGCTGCATAGGAATATGATTGATTATATATTAATTAACAGCAAATGGGCTAGTTCTGTTAGAAATACCAGGGCATATAGGGGAGCTGAAATTAGATCTGACCATTACCTTGTTAAAAGTGTCTTGCAACTTAAACTTAAAAAGTGTTGTGCTAGGGTTAAAAAATTTACCTTTAATACTGAAGCTCTGAAAGACCCAGTTATAGCTAAAGCTTACCATGATAGGTTACTTAGTCATTATGACAGTCATGGTTTGCTTAATAATGAAGTTGAGGAAGAATGGGGCCATTTTAAACAGGCTTTTTTGGAAACTAACAGTACTCTTTTAGGAAAAAAGGAGCAGAGGAGACAGAATTATTTAAGTGATAAGGCACTTGAGCTTATTTCAGAAAGAAGGAACTGCAGGAATGTCCTTAATTAGTACCCTACTAGTCCTAATAGAAAAGATTACAGAGAGCTTAATAAACGTGTAAAGGATCAGTTAGCTACTGATAAAAATCTTTGGCTTGATAGCTTGGCTGACAAAGCTGAGGAAGCAGTTAGGCAGCACAACAGCAGAGAGCTGTACCAGATAGTTAATGTTTTATGTGGTAGAAAACGGACAGGCATACAGGGATTGAAAGATAAACAAGGTAAGGTTATAGAAGGTGAGGATTCTGTCATGGCTAGGTGGGCTGAGCATTTCAGTGATGTTCTAAACAATGTGGTTAGTTCTACTCCCATTGTTTATAATGACTATAGATGCATTGGCAGCTTTAATGTTGGCCCTATAACACAATCTGAAGTTAGTTTGGCTATCTCTAAACTTAAACTTCATAAATCCCCAGGGGTAGATGAAATTACTACAGAAATGCTCAGAGCTGGGAATGTTTTGGTTACCACTTGGATGACTGAAATTTTGAATAACTTTTATGATAAAGGCATGGTTCCTAAAGATTTTACCAGAGCTATTATTATCCCTATCTTCAAAAAAGGTGATCGCAGTTCTTGTGATAACTATAGGGGTATCAGCCTACTCTCTGTTCCAGGTAAAGTTCTTTCCATGATTGTGCTTAATAGAATTAAGAATCTGGTTGACAGGCAATTGCGTGATGAGCAATGTGGATTCAGAAGTGGTAGGGGATGTGTAGATCAGATATTTTCACTTAGGCAGATTCTTGAGAAATGTTTAGAGTTTCAGAAACCTTTGGTTGCTAGCTTTGTTGATTTCAAAAAGGCTTTTGACTCTGTTGATCGTCATAATTTGTGGTTGATTGTGAAATCATATGGTATACCAGACAAGTTAGTTAATATAATGAAAGCTCTCTATAATAACACTGAGTCATGTGTGAGAGTTGGTAAGTCTTGTAGCAATTGGTTTAGCATTACGTCTGGTGTTCGACAAGGGTGTATTTTGTCTCCTTTTCTCTTTAGTTTGGTTGTTGATTATGTTATGCGAAATTCACTTCAAGGGAAAGATTTTGGCCTTAAATGGGCTGGAGATACGAAAATTTCTGATTTAGATTATGCTGATGATTTAGCCCTTTTGGCAAATGATGTTGATGAGATGAACTCTTTCATTCGAGCTGTTGATGAGACTGGTAGTAGAGTAGGTTTGGTTATAAACAGAGAGAAAACTAAAGTGATGAAAATTGGTCAGGCAGGTTGTGATTCAGTTAATCTGAATGGTTGCAGTTTTGAGCAGGTGTCACAGTTTAATTACCTTGGGAGCTATGTAACTGATACTGGTGATGTGCGGCATGAGATTAACAGACGAATAGGTATTGCTGCCGGGACTTTTAAGAATCTATGGAGATTGTGGAGAAATAGGCGTATACACCTAAAGACTAAAATTTGACTGTATAATAGTTTGGTTCTTTCTAGGGTTAGTTATGGTAGTGAACAAGGTTTTCTAAGGTTAGTTATGGTAGTATACACCTAAAGACTAAAATTTGACTGTATAATAGTTTGGTTCTTTCTAGGGTTAGTTATGGTAGTGAAACTTGGACGCTGTGTAAACAAGATAACAGGAAACTAAATGCTTTTGATTCTAGATGCTTACGCAGTATCTTGGGTATTAGGTGGTTTAACTTTGTAACTAATGATGAGGTTAGGCAAAGGAGTCTGCAACCTCCTTTAAGCAGCATATTGTGCAGAGAGAGACTCCGCTGGTTTGGCCATGTTGCCCGTATGGATCATTATAGATTGGCGAATAGGGTTATGAACAGTGTGCCTAGAGGCCTCAGAAGGAGGGAGACCTAGGATGCGGTGGGCAGACAATGTCAAACAGGATCTTGTTAGAATTGGTGTGCAGTCGCCAGATGCAGCAGATGTAGCTCAGGACAGACTTGCTTGGAGAATTAAACTGCGTGGTCTGGTTGGACCTCCGTAGCCCATGGCTGCTTGAGGATGATGATGATGATGATGATGATGATGATGATGATAATAAGAAAATTTGGGAGTTCGTTTAAAGACATTAATGACAAAAATAAATTATCTCTTGATATACAAATAAAACGCCATTTTATTAAAAAATAAACCAATGGAGTTCATAGTGGATGATTTTAACAATTTCATTTCAGTGTTAGTGATTTGGTTTTTTATCATTCTAGTGTTATCGAGGATTTTGTCATGGGATATTGAAAACATACAGATGTAGAAGTCAACGAGATTATTACACCTTCTAATTTACATTATATTTTTATACCTGAAGCAAATAGGGATGAGGCACTACACTAGTGCCATTGAATTAGGGATAGGAGACGTTATCCAAATTCAGTACCGCAAGTCCCACATTTGTGCGCATGCGTGGTTGAAACTCTGGTCACATATAGCTGTCAGTTTTGGCTTCCCCAACATTCGTCGTGAGAAGCGTAATGGGAAAGTCGCTAGATTTAGATGCATTTAACCGAGGTCAGATCGTAGATGCACGACGGATGGGACACTCGATATCCGAAATTGTCAACGAACTTAGATTTTTTCATAAGACAGTTTCGAGAGTGTTCCGAAAATATGAAAATTTTGGCGAAAAAACAAGCACCCGAACAAACTGCAAAGGACAACCAGCCTTGAATGATCGTGGGCTTCACCGTCTGATTCGCATCGTACGGACCGATAGGGGTTAAGGATAATTTACATTATCTGAAATCATCTCCCATTTGAACGTGGGTTCCAACCGGGAAGTTAGTGCACGGACCGTTCAAAGCTCACTTCATCGACTCGGCTTCGGGAGCCGCCGACCTACGAGAGTCCCACTTCTAACGGCACGGCACGACAACGGGCTCAACGCCTTGCTGGGCTAAAGAACATCGAAACTGGACCATCGAAAATTGGCAACGGATAGCCTAGAGTGATGAATTCCTATTTAAACTTCATCACGCCGATGGGAGACTGAGGATATGGCACCAACCCATGAAGCCATGGATCCTGCATGTCAGGTCGGAACAGTACAAACTGGTGATGGCTGAGTGATGGCATGGGGTGTCTTCAGTTGGACGTCTATGGGATCTTTGGTACGTGTACCGACGACTCTCAATGCATCCCGGTACGTAGAACTCATGGCTGACCATTTACACCCATTTATGGCAATCATGCATCCCAATGGAGAGTGCGTCTACCAGCAAGACAACTGTTCATCTCACAGGTCTAGGTTGGCTATTACATGGTTTCAGGAGCATTCTGCTGACTTTGAAATAATGAATTGGCCACCTAGAAGCCCAGATTTAAATCCCATCGAAAATCTTTGGGATACCGTCGAGCAGAGTGTTCGGGCCCGTGTCCCATCAGCGACGACCTTGAAAGAATTATGGACAGCTTTGGAGGATGCATGGGTCGCCATACCTGTGGAACATTTACGCAAGCTTGTGGAGTCCTTGCCTCGTCGTGTGGCAGCCATTATTAGGGCCAGAGGGGGTCTAACACGTTACTAGGTTGCTATCCCTAATTCAATGGCACTTCAGTATATATATATATATATAACAGTTCAAGTATTGAAAATTGAAGAAAAATTGGAAACCAGAGCAATTCTTATTTCCAGAGTGTAGATGCATAACGATTAATTAAATAAACGCAAAGAAAGCATTTTGGAGTGAATAATAACAGTCCCGGTGCATAGTGGGTAACACGTTAGTCTACTGATAAAAATATCATGGGTGACATATTGATTTTACTTTTCACCGTTGTCCTTTGGCTGAGATCTATTTTTCCTTACAGGTTTCTCTACTGCGTTTTAAACTGAGAAGCTCCTGTCAGATCTCAATGGCAAGCAGTTGCTTCAGCAGCAGTTCATTTTCTATATATCAATCATTATTTTACCATATCTCAAAGTAACCTAATTTTTTTAGAGTGACATATCTTTTAAAATCTTGTAAATGTCTGGCGTTGTTATTAACACAGATGATATCTGGTAATTTTGCGTATTTTATACATATTTCTAATATTAGGCGATAAAACCATTTATTTTAATTTCACTGCTGGATGAAGAAATAATTTTGAAAATTACATACTAAAATATTTTAAGCCACATAGATTCGTATTTGTTCTTAACTGGCAAGATAAGCAACGAAATCAATCTTTCCTTCTTTAAGCTGAAATATTCATAGTTCTGGAAAAAAATATTGTTTCTAAAATACTGTTAGAACTCTGAACATAGCGTCAAAATGTAAATATTAGAAATATGCCTAATATTAGAAATATGTATAAAATATGCAAAATTACCAGATATCATCATGAAGACCAGAGCGTCTTTATGCAAATTGAAGCAACTGCAGGTAAACGACGGCGCGTGTGAAGGTTATGAAACAGTATAAACTACACCTGATAATAAGCTCTGTTAATCAGTGTTATTCTTATTCTTCAGATGGAAAAGGCAGCGGACTTAAGTGAATTTGACAAAGGCCAGTTTGTAAGGGGCAGACGACTGAGTCAGAGCATTCCCGAGATGGCAAGACTTGTTGGATGCTCACGGTCAGCCATGGTTAGTACCTTCAAAAATGGTCCGAGGAGGGAAAAACTGCGAACCGCCAGCAAGGTGTGGGCCGACCATAGCTCAGCAATACTAGAGGCGAAATAAGGCTATCTCGTATGGTACAAGTCAACAGAAGGGATACTGTGGCGCAACTCTCCCATAATTTGAATGCTGATGACTGGAGTAATGTGTCACAGCACACAGTACATCAAACCCTGCTGTAAATGGATCTGCGTAGTCGTAGGCCGCTCCGAGTGCATGCTAACATGGGTGCACCGTCGAAAGTGCATACAATGAGCATGCGAGCATCAAAACTGGAACCTTGAATGATAGGAAGAAGGTAGTCTGGTCCAATGAATTTCGTTTCCTGTTGCACCAAATGGATGGCCAAATACATGTGCGTCGTTTACATGGGGAAGTATTGGCACCAGGATGCACTGTAGGACGAAAACAAGGCGGTGGGGAAAGTATAATGCTTTGGGCAATGTTCTGCTGTGAAACCCTAGGTCCAATCATTCATGTGCAGGAAACTATGCCGCCTACCACCTAAATAAACATCAATGAAGACTATGTACATATTTTCATGGCAACAGTATTCCCCTCTAGTAGTGCCTTCTGTTAGCAGGATAATGCACCATGCCACACTGCCCGGATTTTTCGAAAATAGTTCGTTGAAGTTGAGGAAGACTTCCAGGTATTGCCCTGGCATCCAAATTCCCCAGACAGTAATCCAATCGAGCATCTGTGGTTTGTGTTGGAACAATATATCCGATCTGCTGTGGCTCAACCACGTAACTTACAAGAGTTAAAGAATCTGCTGATAACATGTTGGTACCAGATACTACAAGATAATTTTAGAAATCTTGTAGCATTCATGCCTCATCGGGTAAGAGCTGTTTTGGCGGCACATGGAGGAACAACATCGTATTAGGCAGGTGGTCATTATTATTTGGCTCTTCCGTGTATACTGATAAACCATTACGAATAAGAGATTCATATAAATCGGTCTGTATTCTTTCTTGTGAAGCACAGAGATAACCCTAGTTTGAAGTTTGCAATGCAATCCGAAATGAAAAGTAACAGTAGCGATACTCTGATAATCGGTATGACTAAATTTCGTCAGAAAAAACATTGGCCCATACGAGTAGACGTTTCTGCCTGAAATTGTTTCACTAAGTGTACGATTTCTTTTCTCCTGTGCGATCATTTATTTCTGAAAAACCACTCCCCACTCAGCTGCCTGTAGGAAGGTATTGGTTCCAGAAATATATGGGATTCGCATTGCTTTTCGACATTTATAATGGAGTGCAGCACACAAGTTGGACAATGATTGATGCATGCCATTACCTTGAGCAGTGGTCTCCGTACTACAGCTATAGTTTTGTTGTTTACGATTTTAAGAGATATTTTTTCTGACTGTGGAATTCATTACTGTACCCTAATAACATCGAGGGAAAGGTAAATTTTATGTATCTTGTCTT
Organism: Ryuthela nishihirai; assembly: GCA_038380435.1. Taxonomy (NCBI): domain Eukaryota; kingdom Metazoa; phylum Arthropoda; class Arachnida; order Araneae; family Heptathelidae; genus Ryuthela; species Ryuthela nishihirai. The sequence continues at coordinate 17,625,141 of JAWZYU010000007.1, forward strand.
AGTCTCACGGAACGAATTATATTGATTCTTCTTATCATTTAAATGTTATCAGATGTATGTCTTTTAAATCTCTTCTTGGGGATAAATAGTACTATTGACTACACAACCAGAATTTATCTTTTAAAAAGTATTAATCGTCGTGAAAGAGTACATTTTAATGATTATGAATCCAGTGAAATGGCTGCTCAACATGAAAACATATCTTTTTTTTTAATCGTAATGAATCGTGTAAACTTTTAATTACCATGAATATGCAATTAAAACTTAAATAGAACGAAGTAGATAATCATCATGAACTATACAACTTTTTTTAATTGCCATGAAAATGGTGAAGTGATTAATTATCATTAATACCGTAATTTTGCTAACCGTAATGAATTTCGTACTTTGCCAATCATCACGAATCTAGTAATGTTTTTATCGCCATAAATACTGTAATGTCATCCACAATGAATACCTATGCTGTTAATTATCATGAATCATTGTCTTAGCTGGGCCAGCATTGAGATTTATCTCTTGAAAATTTTACGTCCTGCTCTCGGTCAGCAAGGGACGTCCGTCGGATGGTACATTAAGCGGTGGCCCCGTGTGGCGATAATCATACCATGTGCACGTTAAAGAACACGCTGGATGGACTTGACCGGAGGCTGCCATCTGTCTCCAGCTGTTCCAGTGGGTACCCTCTCTCAACTTTATCTGAACCTTCGAGGTCTTTGTGAACTGGCTGTTTAGCCCATTGTGTGCTAAAAAGTACTGTTCAGAAGTAAAACAACCCAACCCATCATGAATCACTGATATATTTATTCATGCTAAATTCAGTGAATCATGGATCGCCATGATACGATGAAATGACTAATTGTCACGAGTCCCGTACGAATTCTGTAATGTTAATCGTCATAAATCTCGCGATATCATCAGCAATGAATACCTTAATGCTGTTTTTCGTCATGAATCCGTTGAAGTGACAAATCATCACAAATCACTGATATATTTATTCATGATAATTCCAGCAAAATGGTTAATCATCATGAATCATGTACAACTTTTTGATCGCCATGACTAATTTGAAATGATTGCTATTAATCTCGTACGTTGTTAATCGTCATTAATCCCGTGATGCTGATAATCGTCATTAACCCCATAATGCTGTTAATCGTCATGAATCTCATGATGTCATCCATAATGAATAGCTTGATATTGTTAATCGTCACAGGAATCCAACAGACGACAAAGTGGAAACATTAGATCTTCCACGAGCTATAATATCAAATCTGCCAAACACTCAGTTTTAAATTCTAGATTATATTAATCACCCATGAATTCTAAAGAGATAATTAACAATTTTAACTAATGTGTAAGAATATCATCATAACGACAGAACAAATATACAATTAGTATTCAAATAATATCCTTAGAACTTGTTCACAGGGGCGGGGGTGGCTCAGTCGGTAGCGCGCCAGGCTCGTAATCTGTAGTTCCCAGGTTCGAGTCCCAGCTGGGTCAGAGTTGAGATTTATCTCCGAAAAATTCCCCGCCCTGCCCACGGTCAGTAGGGGACACCGATGGGCTTGGAAAGGCCGCCGTCCGTCGGATGGAACGTTAAGCCGTGGCCCCGTGTGCGGGAGAGCCATACCCTCTGCACGTTAAAGAACACGCTGGAAGAACCATCTGTCTCTCAACAGCTGTTCCAGTGGATCCCCTCCCCCAACCTTCTCTGAGCCTTCGGGGTCCATGTGACCTGGCCATTTAGCCCATCGTGTGCAAAAAAGTGCCGCTCAGAGGTAAAACAACCCAAAAACAACTTGTTCATCTGATGTATTGCGGGACTTGAAAGTTATTGTTCAGCTCTCTTGGGAAAACATAATAATACTAATTTACTACATGCAGGGAGTTACAGTATAGCCAAGGTACAGATGATTTTGGATATTAATTTAAATGTTCAAGTGACTTGGGTTCTTGGGTTGATTTACCTCTGAGAGGCACTCTTTTGCCTCTCAGAGGAAAATAGTACAGAGTCCTCTGTCCAAAGAGAAGGCTGGGCATCCTCCCATCCTTCTCTCTGGACAGCTCTAACGAGATTCACCGAAGAGCCAAAACATTATGACCACCTACCTAATATGATGTTGTTCCTCCACGTGCCGCCAAAACAGCTCTTACCCGATGAGGCATGAATGCTACAAGATTTCTAAAATTATCTTGTAGTATCTGGTACCAACATGTTACCAACAGATTCTTTAACTCTTGTAAGTTACGTGGTTGAGTCACAGCAGATCGGATATACTGTTCCAACACAAACCACAGATGCTCGATTGGATTAATGTCTCGGGAATTTGGATGCCAGGGCAATACCTGGAAGTCTTCCTCAACTTCAACGAACTATTTTCGAAAAATCCGGGCAGTGTGGCATGGTGCATTATCCTGCTAACAGAAGGCACTACTAGAGGGGAATACTGTTGCCATGAAAATATGTACATAGTTTTCATTGATGTTTATATAGGTGGTAGACGGCATAGTTTCCTGCACGTGAATGATTGGACCTAGGGTTTCACAGCAGAATATTGCCCAAAGCATTATACTTTCTCCACCGCTTATTTTCATCCTACAGTGCATCCTGGTGCCAACACTTCCCCAGGTAAACGATTTACATCGTTTACCTGGGGAAGTCCATATGGTGCAACAGGCTCTCCATATGGTGGACGGCCTGTTGCCACGGCTGTCCGTATGGTTTCAACAGGAAACGAGATTCATCGGACCAGACTACCTTCTTCCAATCATTCAAGGTTCAGTTTTGATACGCACATGCCCATTGTATGCGCTTTCGATGGCGAACCGATGTTAACATGGGCACTAGGAGCAGCCTACGGCTATGCAGACCCATTTTCAGCAGGGTTCGATGTACTGTGTGTTGTGACACATTACTCCAGTCAGCATCATTCAAATTACGGGCGAGTTGCGCCACAGTATCCATTCTGTTCACTTGTACCATACGGGATAGCCTTCGCTTTCCTCTAGTATTGATGAGCCGTGGTCATCCCACATCTTGCTGGGGGTTCGTGGTTTTTTTCTTCTCGAACCATTTTTTGAAGGTAGTAACCATGAATGACCGTGAGCACCCAATAGGTCTTGCCATCTCGGAAATGCTCTGACCCAGACGTCTGGCCATTACAATTTGGCCTTTGTCAAACTCACTTAAGTCCACTGCCTGTCCCATCTAAAGAACAAGAATAACCCTATTTAACAGAGCTCAGTATCAGGTGTTATTTATACCGTTTCATGACCTTCACACGCGCCGTCGTTTACCTGTAGTTGCTTCGATTCGCACAAAGACACGCTGGTCATAATGTTTTGGCTCTTCGGTGTATATGGTAACCCCCAAGACCATCTAGTGATGTGCACAGGGTATGGCTCCCTCACACGACGCAAGCCAATAGGTGACCCCTACCTACGAGAGCAGAGCGGAACGTTTTGCGCAGATATATCTCAAAGCTAGTCCAGGGTTGGGTTGTTTTACCTCTAAGCGGCACTTTTTTGCACACCATGGGCTAAATGGGCAGGTCACATGGACCCCGAAGGCTCAGAGGAGGTTGAGGAAGGGGACTCACTGGAACAGCTGTTGGGAAACAGATGATAGCTTCCCGTCAAGGCCATCCAGCGTGTTCTTTAACGTGCACAGGGTATGGCTCTCCCGCACACGGGCCACGGCTTAACGTCCCATCCGACGGACGGCGGCCTTTCCAAGTCCATCGGTGTTCCCTAATGACCGTGGGCAGGGCGGGGAAATTTGCGGAGATAAATCTCAACGCTGACCCAGCTGGGACTCGAACCTGGGTATTACAGATTACGAGCCTGGTGCGCTACCGAATGAGCCACCCCCGCCCCAGCTAGTCCAGGTGGAACGAACCTGAGTTCAGTAACTTCAACAGGGTGGAGCATAGAGGCAGACTGCCTCACGGCGCCTGTGATGGTCCACCCATTCACTTTTACTTTTCCTTAACCAGTTTTGCTTAATTTATGTTATATTTATCATTTTGGGGATTATTATTTCATTTTGTGGACATTGCAATCCTTGTATCGAGCGTAGGAGTTGCACATGCGAAACTCCCACCTTTTGAGGGGCGATATTTAATTCTTTGCCTCAGGGCGCGATCTAATCTGGCGACGGCTCTGCCTGGGTTGATGGGTTGTTTTACTTCTGAGCGGCACTTTTTTGCACAGCGATTTAGCCCATTCTGAGATAAAATTGGGGAGAGGACCCACTGAACAGCTGATAGCCTCCAGTCAGGCAATCTAGCGTGTTCTTTAATTTGCATCAGGATATGGTTCTCTGGCAGATGGGGCCAATGCTTAACGTTCCATCCGACGGGCGATGGACTTTCCAAGCTCATCAGTGTCCTCTACTGACCGTGGACAGGGTGGGTGGTTTTGGGGAGATAAATCTGAACGCTGGCCCAGTTGGGACTCGAACTTAGGAACTGCTGATTACGATCCTGGCACGTTACCGGCTAAGCAATCCCCACCCCTATGGACAGGATTACGACGTGTAAAATTAGTTCCATTCCAAACTTTTCAAGGAATATTTAATTTGAAAAAATAAAATAGTAGTTAACAATCTATATCTATTACACTGTGCACACACTCAATTTCATCTCTTACATCATTATTTAAGGGGAGGGGGTGGCTCAGTCGGTAGCGCGCCAGGCTCGTAATCTGTAATTCGCAGGTTCGAGTCCCAGCTGGGTCAACGTTGAGATTTATCTCCGCAAAATTCCCCGCCCTGCTCACGGTCAGCAGGGGACACCGATGGGCTTGGAAAGGCCGCCGTCGTCGGATGGGACGTTAAGCCGTGGCACCGTGTGCGGGAGAGCCATACCTTGTGCACGTTAAAGAACACGCTGGATGGCCTTGACGGGAGACTACCATCTATCTCCCAACAGCTGTTCCAGTGGGTCCCCTCCCCCAACTTTCTCTGAGCCTTTGGGGTCCATGTGACCTGGCCATTTAGCCCATGGTGTGCAAAAAAGTGCCGCTCAGAGGTAAAACAACCCAAAACAACCCATCATTATTTAATAAAGTATAGAACTTTAAAATACAGATACTCTTTATGAAGGCCCTGTATAATGGCAAAATACATCATACTGGTTAATAATATTGAGTAGGAATTGATAAAATATTCACGAAAAAACAGTAAACTATTTGAGCGTCGAATAAAACATCAAGTATTCGAGAATTGGGAAACTGTAACAACACCAAGACAGCAAAAGAAAAACTTTTTAGTCGACTTAATGACGAGCGAAGAAGGAGCTCGATTCCGTAGTTCTGGAATCGCCTGGGAAACAACTTAAGTGGATCAGATCTTGGATCGAATGGTCACCGAGTGAAAGAGGAGAAGATACTACGCCTCTATGGGATGGCGAAACGCTGAGAAACGAAACGACCTTCAATCAAGTTATATGGCGATGTTGGCAGCATATTAACTAAATCCACACAGCAACGAGACTGTTGTTTTTACTTCGCGAATGGGGAAGAAGAAAATAACAAATTACACGTTGTTTTCTCTGAACCCAGTGTTTTCGTCTTTTCAAGCAAGAACTAAAATCGGATAAGAGGAAGGAAGTTTAAAGGCTTTCGCGTCCAAGGTAAACGATGTAGTTTTGTCTTTAACGGAAAAGATGTTTCTAACAATGAGAATGACTTTAAAAAAATATTTTGAGGTATTCTTATTGAAAAAGATAGTTTGTTATATACACTATATTGCAAAAAAGTAACCGAATACTCCCTTGGTATGTGAATGAAAGTCACTCTGAAAGCTCCCTAGCTTTAAGCGTGATTTCTCTATTTTGTTTTATCTATTCTTTATTTGCATTGATGTCTCCTGTTTGGTCTCCCCACATGATATCCGACATCACTCTACTTGAACGTCCACTCAGATGCTTTACTATGAGACTACTTGTACTTCCTACTGAAGATACGAGGAACTGTTAAAAGTTCTCTTTGGAATGGAGGCTCGAGTCCCAGCTGGGTCAGCGTTGAGATTTATCTCCGCAAAATTCCCCGCCCTGCCCACGGTCAGTAGGGGACACCGATGGGCTTGGAAAGGCAGCCGTCCGTCGGATGGGACGTTAAGCCGTGGCCCCGTGTGCGGGAGAGCCATACCCTATGCACGTTAAAGAACACGCTGGATGGCCTTGACGGGAGGCTACCATCTGTCTCCCAACAGCTGTTCCAGTGGGTCCCCTCCCCCAACCTTCTCTGAGCCTTCGGAGTTATTGTGACCTGGCCATTTAGCCCATGGTGTGCAAAAAAGTGCCGCTCAGAGGTAAAACAACCCAACGTTAAAGAACACGCTGGATGGCCTTGACGGGAGGCTACCATCTGTCTCCCAACAGCTGTTCCAGTGGGTCCCCTCCCCCAACCTTCTCTGAGCCTTCGGGGTCCTTGTGACCTGGCCATTTAGCCCATGGTGTGCAAAAAAAGTGCCGCTCAGAGGTAAAACAACAACAACTTTGGAATTGAGGAGCATGTTGGGTTGGGTTGGATTGTTTTACCTATGAGCGGCACTTTCTTGCACACCATGGGCTAAATGGCCAGGTCACATGGACCCCGAAGGCGCAGAGAAGGTTGGAAAAGGGGACCCATTGGAACAGCTGTTGAGAGACAGATGGTATTCTCCCATCTAGGCCATCCAGCGTGTTCTTTAACTTGCACAGGATTTGGCTCTCCCGCACACGGCGACAAAGGCTTAACGTCCCATCCGACAGAGGCGGCCTTTCCTAGCCCATCGGAGAGGAGCATGTTTTATGATTTAAAAATCTGCTACAAAATCGTTAACAACCTCATATATTCAAATCCGGCCGATCCTTTAATTAGTAATATGGACCCTAGCACAACAAGGAGGCATCAGCGGTGTATTCATATTCTCATGACTCCTTCATATACCGAGTTCATCGTGTCTGAAACACTCTACCTCCTGATGTTGTGATATCCCTAATTTTATACATTTTTTAACGTTCGATAAAGCAAGTCGTTTTATCTAATTATATTAATTTTCATTTAGGTATAGTGTTTATGTGTTATTAAAATGGTTATTGGAGCTTTAAAACTGTATCACGTATTTTTCTCTCAGCCTTAAATGTAGAGCCATCTCTTGTATCTAATTATCTTCTTCTGTGCTGTTTACCACTTTATAAATATTTCACTCTTCCTCTACAAATTCTCGCAACTGGCACCAATGTACTGTTCGTGTAAGGGCGGGGGTGGCTCAGTCGGTAGAGCGCCAGGCTCGTAATCTGTAGTTCCCAGGTTCGAGTCCCAGCTGGGTCAGCGTTGAGATTTATCTCCGCAAAATTCCCCGCCCTGCCCACGGGCAGTAGGGGACATCGATGGGCTTGGAAAGGCCGCCGTCCGTCGGATGGGACGTTAAGCCGTGGTCCGTGTGCGGGAGAGCCATATCCTGTGCACGTTAAAGAACACGCTGGATGGCCTTGACGGGAGGCTACCATCTGTCTCCCAATAACTGTTCCAGTGGGTCCCCTCCTCCAACCTTCTCTGAGCCTTCGGGGTCCATGTGACCTGGCCATTTAGCCCATGGTGTGCAAAAAAGTGCCGCTCAGAGGTAAAACAACCCAACATATATAAAATTTTACCATGTAAATTTCAAGATTTGTATATTTTGTAATATAAAAAGATTATATAAAATATTATGCTTAGTTTATCGCCAATTTCTAAATTTAGTGTCCTTCGACGGTGAAAATTAAAACCAACCCAAGATTCGGATAATTCGAATAGCCACATTTCATTAGTACCTATCCAAATTAATATTTTTATTATCACTCTTAAAAAAGCAGAATAGGTTCAAATATAGAGTAAAATGGACAGACCACAAAATGAAAACAGCAACTATTTTTTTCAAACGCTCTAAAAACGGAATAGCCTTCTGGTGCACTTAAAAGCACTCCCCATCCCTTCTATATTTTTCAACATCATCCATCTAATTTTCACCAATATTTCATATACACTTACACTCCTATTTTCTCCACCATGTAACGTATCGAGCATGTGATGCAATTTAGTTTGTGTTTTAACGATCAACGAGCTCTTAACTAGTTAAAAACTAAACAAACTTCATGAATGAGCTTAAACATGAAAATCTGACCCACGAAACTCTAGTAACAACGTATCCAGCACTTCTCTTTTGATTGCACTTAGAAGCATTTACGAGTGTTCTCCCGTTCCTTTGATACAAGCAGAAGCATCCACTCGAAGTCTGCAACCTATTCAGAAGGTTGTAAATCCATCCACTTCGGTTTTCCTTGAAGTGTAAATGAGACCACGGGACACTAAAAACCGAGATCCCCTTATTTTAATGGCAAATCAATTTCATGGTGACTCACAGTGTTCGACGGTGGCGCTGGCCTCGTTGCAAATCGCAACAGGAGGCTTCACTTCCTTTCTAAAAGGATTTTGTTTTGGAGATAGCCAACGAGGAAATGATATCAGGGTATCGGCAGAACTTGTAATGGGAGTTCTTCCTCCACTGAGAGGGGTCAGAGGATGAATACTTACACACTTGGAGAGGATCATTTCTCTTTATAATTTTTTTTTTCAGCTGGTGAATCCTTGGAGGTTTTAGCAGATTCATTTTTCTTGCTTTGGGTAAAATTTGTTTCCCATTTCATTTTGGTTCGATGTAAAATGGATAGGTTTGGAGAGAAGAGTGCAATGTAAATATTTATGTGCAGGGAAAATGGAAAGATATCGAAACGAATTCAAAAGTAGGGTAGGGTCGTCTAATTCGGTGACATTTTTTATTTTATTTTACTGACGATGTTTATTGTAAAAATTATATATAACTGTTCCAGATGATAGACTGTACCATTAATTATATATCCATGTATTTTTCCGCTAAACAAAGGCTCAATTTTGATTTAAAATATTTTAATTCCCCGCAACGGTTCCTAAATCTGTGATAGGATTTCTTATTCCGTGACAGTGGTATCCTAAATCTCTGATACAGTTCCTTAGTTCGTGACAGTGGTATCCTAAATATGTGATACTGTTCCTTATTCCGTGACAGTGGTATCCTAAATCTCTGATACAGTTCCTTAGTCCGTGACAGTGGTATCCTAAATATGTGATACGGTTCCTTATTCCGTGATAGTGGTATCCTAAATCTGTGATACGGTTCCTTATTCTTTTACAGTGGTATCCTAAATCTGTGATACGGTTCCTTATTTCGTGACAGTGGTATCCTAAATCTGTGATACGGTTCCCTATTCCGTGACAGTGGTATCCTAAATCTGTCAACAGTGGTATCCTAAATCTGTGATACGGTTCCCTATTCCGTGACAGTGGTATCCTAAATCTGTGGTATTGTTCCTTATTCCGTGATAGTGGTATCCTAAATCTCTGATTCAGTTCCTTATTCTGTGGCTGTGTTATCCTCTGCGATAGGGTTCCGCATTCCCTGGTAGTGACGTCACAAATCTGCGATAAGGTTCCTTATTCCGTGACAGGGGCATACCAAATCTGCAATAGGGTTCCTTATTCCGTGACAGCAGCATCCCAAAGCTGCGATAAGGTTCCTTATTCCGTGATAGTGACATCCCAAATCTGTGATAGGATTCGTTATTCCGTGATGGTGAATCCTAAATCTGCGATAGGATTCGTTATTCCGTGATAGGGGCATCCTAAATCTGTGATAGGATTCCTTCTTCCGTGATAGTGGCATCCTAAATCCGTGATAGGGTTCCTAATACCAGATACTTAAATAAGCAACACACAATATTTAACATAAGCATTTTTTTAATTCTACTTAAAATAATTGGAAAAATTATGCATCACAATTAGCTGCGCATCTTCAGAAAAAAATGGTAATGCCATACAAAAATTGTTAAACTCGCTTTTATCTATTAATACTCGTGCATAGAATATATTACTGTATATATATATGTATATATAAGATTCTTAAAAGTCATCAATAAGTTCCTACCATTTGTGATGATACTACTTAAACATTTAAATAGTTATCACTGATTTACGGATATCACGAAAATAGGCAACTCTACCCTATATTGAGCCCATTTAAGCTGATTATTTGAACAACATTGCTAAGAAAAGCAAAACTAGAGAACTGTCAGTAAAAAATTATCACAGAAAAACGCCCTGTAGACAAGAAACACTTGAAATAATAAATTGAAAAAATTGGTTGTCCTGACTGGGAATCGAACCAGGTCTTCAAACCCAGGTTCCAGAAGCATGCCTGTCGACATGCTTCTGGGACCTGCTTTCGAATCCCAGTCTGGACAACCAATTTTTTCAACTCATCATTTCAAGAGAATATTCATGTTAAGATAGTGAAAATTCAAACTAAATGCTCCATAAATTTCAAAAGAAGCTTTTTTTTTAATGAATGACACTGAAGATAAATAACGGGTGATTACAAACGAATACAACGATTTTGAAAATTCCTTATAAAAAGTCATATACACGCAAATTGAACAAATCATTCGTAATTTGTAAGAAGATATCCGAAAGTTTGTTTTATACCATGATAACCTATAGACTGCAATTCTCTATGTCAGTGGATCTCAACCTTTTACGCTTCACGTACCCCCTGGAAATGTGTATGTAACTGGAGTACCCCTTGTATAGATAGATAAAACTATAGTTATAGTATAACAATGGTTATTTTTACTTTGTTAATAGGGGGCGGGTGTGACTCAGTCGGTAGCGCGCCAGGCTCGTAATCTGTAGTTCCCAGGTTCGAGTCCCAGCTAGGTCAGCGTTGAGATTTATCTCTGCAAAATTCCTAGCCCTGCCCACGGTCAGTAGGGGACACCGATGGGCTTGGAAAGGCCGCCGTCCGTCGGATGGGACGTTAAGCCGTGGCCCCGTGTGCGGGAGAGCCATACCCTGTGCACGTTAAAGAACACGCTGGATGGCCTTGACGGGAGGCTACCATCTGTCTCCCAACTGTTCCATTGGTCCATTGTTCCATTTGGCTGTTCCACTGGGTCCCCTCCCCCAACCTCCTCTGAGCCTACGGGATCCATGTGACCTATCCATTTAGCCCATGGTGTGCAAAAAAGTGCCGCTCAGAGGTAAAACAACCCAAACAACAACTTTGTTACTAGATCTAGCGACGTTTGAGCTCTCACGGCGTACCCCAAAACATTTTACCGCGTACCCCACGTTGAGAACCCCTACTCTATGCTATCAAACAACAAACATAAAGGAAAATGGTTCAGTTTTTCTTGGATTTCATTGAATGGCTGCAAAACAATGGAAACCATGCTACAAAGTTAGTCGTCTCTCGTGGAGCAAACTTTCACATCAGTGACAACTTCAGGTGTCACAAGTGTTACAATTCGGACATTGTAAATCCATGTAAAGTTTTGGAACATATGAGAAACAGATCTAAAATAAATGTTTATAGGATGAACTGGAATATAGTGTGGATGCATATAAGAAGAACCCATGATAGCCATTTACAGATAGCACAGACAATTTGGGCTAAGGGCGGCCTCGAGCTCAGAGTAATCGAAATTTCAAATATTTCTAGTAATTGTGAAAAACATAAACAAAAAAATATATTTTTCCATTATAATTTCAGCCTTTTAATCATTTTTTAGAAATTAAAAATAAGTACCATACGGTTTTTGATTATTTTATGCATATTCTCTATATGCTTAATAAATAATCTTTGCGTTTATAACATGCTACCCACGAATTTAGTTTTTCTAATAAATTTCATTCCAAATACCAACAATGTTTAAATTTTGTCATAAAAATAATCATAATTAATAATATAAGAATAACATAAATGATTAGCGATAAGCATTTCTGTATACATGCTTTATATGATGCATTAGAAAAAAATTTTCCCCAAATCGGGCTCAGTAACTTCGGGCAGGTTCGGGCTCAAAATACTATCTCTATTAGCCATATTGAACATTTGCAATATTTTCCTGGCATGTAAAAAAAATCATAAGTGTCCTCTGAAAATACGTAGGATTTACTGATATTGGATTTATAGTTTTAGTATAATAAATATTTGAAACCGTTACTTCTTTTGCAATCACCCGTTACTAAACTTCTTAATAAAATCTAATATCGAATTTCAAATCTATTCGTTAAATATTTGGAGTTATGGAAGTTTGAATATTTAACAATAAACGAGGAGAGTTATAAGAATTTTTCTCAGAAGTTACCTCAAAGTTACTTAAAATTTAAATGATAAATACCACGCCAAATCGTTCAGTAAATTATGTTTATATTTTAGAAATTTGTACAAATAAGCCTTTCAATATTTTTTTTTCTTTTAAATCCGTTTTTTAGGACTAGCATTGGCTAATGTTAAATTTTCGATCTTTAAATGCTGAGTGAATACTGCATTTTCGAAAATCAGGATTTAGTTAAACTTGATGTAGATCTTTAATTTTTCTTCAGTCGCAGCGCAGGATAGCCCTGACTGTTTGTGTATTAATATTTGTACATAATATTAGATGTTAACGATAAGCAAAAGCTTTACAGTGGCGTAGAATGAGTGTCTTCTAAATTTTAGTTTAGCATGTGTTTACAGCTCGCGATAAAACAGACCTGCGCAAATTTGATCTATTTTTGTTTGTTTTAATATATGAGCGGCAGAATGGGAGTTACCTGGGAAACTCTCAGCGAAGGCATAGTGGACGTCAAAAGATATTGGTTTTATTCATTTTCAAAGTAAATGTTTAAGATTTTAACAGTCTTAAACTACTATTATGATTCTTCTAATCGGTCTTATGACAGTACTGATGGTTGAAAGAAAAATGTACGAAACCTAAATTAAAAGTGTAAAATAAATTTTTTTTTATTCTTTAATTTTAACCTGCTACTTTCTACAGTTTAACATATCGTTGCCGTCACAGGCAAAGTTAATCTATTTATGAACTCGATAACTACTACTGCTACTTCTGATCTAAGAAGAAAATCTAGTTCACCTTTGAACTTGAGAGCTACTTCTAATTCAGATCTAGCAGTCAAATTTCGTTCAAATTCTGAGTTACTGCTAGTTTTGATCTAAGGGGCAGACTTAATTCATCGTCTGAAACCTGAGCTATTTCCATTTCTGATCCTAGAACATTTAGTTCATCTTCTAACTTCCGAGGCAGGGTTGTACCCAAGGGAAGGGGGGGGGGGACGTAGAGGCAGAGGATTGGGACCATCTTGAAAATCCAATCGTCTTACACGAAATCTGAAACTGGTCTAGCTGCTTTGAAATCCAAAACAGGGATCTTTGTATAATTTTATTTAGCTTCATAGTATATATATATACATTTTACACTAAAATTTGATTTATAAAAACCACAAAATTTTATTCCATATATAATGTCATTTTAATCTTTCTTGTCTGGTGGAATATTTATATAAGTGGAAAATCCTACTCAAGTCTTATTCTTAGACACCCCCCCCCCAAATTAAATTTCGGACGTGGACTCCCCCCTTCCACGCAACCCCCCCCCAAAAAAAAAAAATTATCCCCTCCTCACGAAACTAAAGCCTGGGGTAGCCACTTCAGAGGTACTACTATTTTTGATATAAGAGGCAGATTTAGTTTATCTTTGAATCGAGAGCTATTTATAGTTCTAATCTTAGAAGATAATTTAGTTCGTCTTTTACTCTAAGAGGTGCTGCACCTGCTATCAAAAGAAGAATTAATCTTTAAATTTTAAGCGGTTGCTTATAATTGATAGGGAATGTTCGCATACGAAAAGAGCAAAATTTTATCATTTTTAACATATAATTATAGTCCCTATAATAGTGAAACTTTCATGTAAAGAAGGTTTCAAAAATCATTCACAATCTCAAGCTTTACGCGTTAAATCCTATTCTGGAAATTGACTGCCTATTCTGGCAAATATTTTTCTCCCTTTTCTTCTGTGGAATCATGAAGTTATCTTGTAAGAGTTACTCGGATAAATATGTAGCAAATATGCTTAATTCTGAAAAACAACAATAGTATCTCTTAACTGTAATATAATACAACTTGAGCATTTCTTCACTAAACAATTATATGTTTATTTCGCAGTTTTGATTTATTTTGTAGCTTTGATACTGGTCACTGTGAACGTCCACTTAGCTGTCAAGTTGAGGAAAATATCGACGATTTGAGTGAATATCTTTGGATCACGTGTCGTCGAACAGACGTAGTTCAACAAAATTCACTCAAATTGTTGAAATTTTTAAGCAGTGTCAACTGATAACTTTTTTAGTAATTGGATGTAAATACCATTTTTTTTAAATACCCCTCTAGCAGCTGCTTGCCACAGAGGTCTGACAGGAGCCTGTCAGTTTATATGCCAAAGTAGAAGGTCTGAGAGGATGGCAGGACCTCAGCAGAAAAACAATCACATCCATACCTTAACCCCGGGCTCGAACCCAAGTCCTTTAGATCATCAGCCAAGCGCGCTAACCACTCGGCCACGGGACGGCGTAAATGCCATACATATAAAAAAAAGAAAAGAAAAGAAAAAAAAAACTGTAAAATAAATTATGCCATACATATCCAAAAAACGGTAAAAATATTAATTTGTTACTATGATTAATATCTCTGATATTAATGTAATATTTTGTAAAAGTCAAAGATTAACTCAACTCTTTGTCAAATAGAATTCAAAAATGGAAGGATAACATATCACCTCTAGCGAATATCGTGGGCGGGGGTGGCTCAGTCGGTAGCGCGTCAGGCTGGTAATCTGTAGTTCCCAGGTTCGAGTCTAAGCTGGGTCAGCGTTGAGATTTATCTCCGCAAAATTCCCCGCCCTGCTCACGGTCAGCAGGGGACACCGATGGGCTTGGAAAGGCCGCCGTCCGTCGGATGGGACGTTAAGCCATGGCCCCGTGTGCGGGAGAGCCATACCCTCTGCACGTTAAAGAACACGCTGGATGGCCTTGACGGGAGGCTACCACCTGTCTCTCAACAGCTGTTCCAGTGGGTCCCCTCCCCCAACCTTCTCTGAGCCTTCGGGGTCCATGTGACCTGGCCATTTAGCCCATGGTGTGCAAAAGAAGGTTGGGGGAGGGGACCCACTGGAACAGCTGTTGGGAGACAGATGGTAGCCTCCCGTCAAGGCCATCCAGCGTGTTCTTTAACGTGCATAGGGTATGGCTCTCCCATACACGGGGCCACGGCTTAACGTCCCATCCGACGGACAGCGGTCTTTCCAAGCCCATCGGTGTCCCCTACTGACCGTGGGCAGGGCGGGGAATTTTGCGGAGATAAATCGCAATGCTGACCCAGCTGGGACTCGAACCTGGGAACTACAGATTACGAGCCTGACGCGCTACCGACTGAGCCACCCCCGCCCACGATATTCGCTAGAGGTGATATGTTATCCTTCCATTTTTGAATTCTATTTGACAAAGAGTTGAGTTAATCTTTGACTTTTACAAAATATTGCATTAATATCAGAGATATTAATCATAGTAACAAATTAATATTTTTACCGTTTTTTGGATATGTATGGCATAATTTATTTTACAGTTTTTTTTTTCTTTTCTTTTCTTTTTTTTTATATGTATGGCATTTACGCCGTCCCGTGGCCGAGTGGTTAGCGCGCTTGGCTGATGATCTAAAGGACTTGGGTTCGAGCCCGGGGTTAAGGTATGGATGTGATTGTTTTTCTGCTGAGGTCCTGCCATGTGACCTGGCCATTTAGCCCATGGTGTGCAAAAAAGTGCCGCTCAGAGGTAAAACAACCCAACCCTAGCGAATATCGAATGGTTGTTTTCAAAGTGAATGAAGTTTTGAATTTACCGTTTCATTCTCCTCTAACAGCGGAAATTCGGACTAACGGACGATCGGGAGAATCTAAAAAAATGCATTTTTATTAGAAAGTACAAAACACACGCACAGCAAAAATATTTATTAACTCATTTCAAAAAAATTAAAAAAAGCTATTATTTTTATGGAATAGCAGAAAAAATTTCATTTCGTTGTGAGTAGGTGATGACGTTACGAGTCAATCAAAAAAAAATATATGTATTATGCGCGAAAGTTTATAAGTCACTTTAGGGGGAAGAAAAGGTCAGCCGCTAATGTTTTAGTTGTTAGCACGGCTAGCATATAACAAAGAAGCGTGGGTTCGAATCCCACTCACGGTGAGAATTAATTTTTTCAGCTAATTATGTCACGAGTCCCATGTTTACAGGTTATCTCCTGTGATACTGAACTATTGATTTTACTTTGTCGACTGTCTGCAGTCACGAAACATTTTATTTTTTTTTTAGAAACAAATGAAAAACTATTTTTGGGTTGAATAGATATTGGAGAAATATTAGGATTCATCCTTTACGAATCTCAATACTTTTAATAGCACACTTTAGCAGTGGAAAGTTAAATGGCCAATTTAAAAACTAATCGGTAATGCTCTATTAATGCTAAAAATGAAATTTAAATTTTGGTGATAGAGTGTGAAAGTCAAGATGTTTACATTGACAGCAAATATTTCTACCTTTGACTCCGGGGGTGGGGGTATGAGGGACGGGCGAGACTGGTGCGCTCAATCGGTAGCGCACCAGTATTCGTAATCTGTAGCTTTCAGGTTCGAGTCCAGCATTGATATTTATCTCTGCAAAACACGCACCCTGTCTTCGGTCAGTAGGGAACACCGATGGGCTTGGAAAGGATGCAGTCAGTCGGATGGGACTTAAAGCCGGGACTCCGTGTGCCGGAGAACCATATCCTGTACACATTAAAGAACACGCTGGATGTCTTGACGAGCGGCTACCATCTGTCTCCCAACAGCTATTCAGGGGTTACCTTACCCCAACCTTCTCTGAGCCATCGGGGCCCTTGTGACTTGGCCATTTAGCAATTTGTGTGAACAAAGTGTTGCTCAGAGGTAAAACAACTGTAAGAAGGGGCTACCATCTGTCTCCCAACAGCTATTCAGGGGTTACCTTACCCCAACCTTCTCTGAGCCCTCGGGGCCCTTGTGACTTGGCCATTTAGCAATTTGTGTGAACAAAGTGTTGCTCAGAGGTAAAACAACTGTAAGAAGCGGCTACCATCTGTCTCCCAACAGCTATTCAGGGGTAACCTTACCCCCACCTTCTCTGAGCCCTCGGGGCCCTTGTGACTTGGCCATTTAGCAATTTGTGTGAAGAAAGTGTTGCTCAGAGGTAAAACAACTGTAAGAAGCGGCTACCATCTGTCTCCCAAGAGCTATTCAGGGGTTACCTTACCCCAACCTTCTCTGAGCCCTCGGGGCCCTTGTGACTTGGCCATTTAGCAATTTGTGTGAACAAAGTGTTGCTCAGAGGTAAAACAACTGTAAGAAGCGGCTACCATCTGTCTCCCAACAGCTATTCAGGGGTTACCTTACCCCAATCTTCTCTGAGCCCTCGGGGCCCTTGTGACTTGGCCATTTAGCAATTTGTGTGAACAAAGTATTGCTCAGAGGTAAAACAACTGTAAGAAGCGGCTACCATTTGTCTCCCAACAGCTATTCAGGAGTTACCTTACCCCCACCTTCTCTGAGCCCTCGGGGCCCTTGTGACTTGGCCATTTAGCAATTTGTGTGAACAAAGTGTTGCTCAGAGGTAAAACAACTGTAAGAAGCGGCTACCATCTGTCTCCCAACAGCTATTCAGGGGTTACCTTACCCCAACCTTCTCTGAGCCATCGGGGCCCTTGTGACTTGGCCATTTAGCAATTTGTGTGAACAAAGTGTTGCTCAGAGGTAAAACAACTGTAAGAAGCGGCTACCATCTGTCTCCCAACAGCTATTCAGGGGTTACCTTACCCCCACCTTCTCTGAGCCCTCGGAGCCCTTGTGACTTGGCCATTTAGCAATTTGTGTGAACAAAGTGTTGCTCAGAGGTAAAACAACTGTAAGAAGCGGCTACCATCTGTCTCCCAACAGCTATTCAGGGGTTACCTTACCCCAACCTTCTCTGAGCCCTCGGGGCCCTTGTGACTTGGCCATTTAGCAATTTGTGTGAACAAAGTGTTGCTCAGAGGTAAAACAACTGTAAGAAGCGGCTACCATTTGTCTCCCAACAGCTATTCAGGGGTTACCTTACCCCCACCTTCTCTGAGCCCTCGGGGCCCTTGTGACTTGGCCATTTAGCAATTTGTGTGAACAAAGTGTTGCTCAGAGGTAAAACAACTGTAAGAAGCGGCTACCATCTGTCTCCCAACAGCTATTCAGGGGTTACCTTACCCCCACCTTCTCTGAGCCCTCGGGGCCCTTGTGACTTGGCCATTTAGCAATTTGTGTGAACAAAGTGTCGCTCAGAGGTAAAACAACTGTAAGAAGCGGCTACCATCTGTCTCCCAACAGCTATTCAGGGGTTACCTTACCCCAACCTTCTCTGAGCCCTCGGGGCCCTTGTGACTTGGCCATTTAGCAATTTGTGTGAACAAAGTGTTGCTCAGAGGTAAAACAACTGTAAGAAGCGGCTACCATTTGTCTCCCAACAGCTATTCAGGGGTTACCTTACCCCCACCTTCTCTGAGCCCTCGGGGCCCTTGTGACTTGGCCATTTAGCAATTTGTGTGAACAAAGTGTTGCTCAGAGGTAAAACAACTGTAAGAAGCGGCTACCATCTGTCTCCCAACAGCTATTCAGGGGTTACCTTACCCCCACCTTCTCTGAGCCCTCGGGGCCCTTGTGACTTGGCCATTTAGCAATTTGTGTGAACAAAGTGTTGCTCAGAGGTAAAACAACTGTAAGAAGCGGCTACCATCTGTCTCCCAACAGCTATTCAGGGGTTACCTTACCCCAACCTTCTCTGAGCCCTCGGGGCCCTTGTGACTTGGCCATTTAGCAATTTGTGTGAACAAAGTGTCGCTCAGAGGTAAAACAACTCAAATCAAGCCAGGAGACTGGGAAAAATATTGATACGAATTTAAATAGATAAGTACTGAGCGTGGATTCAAAACAATATATAGTACTATTTAATAATTATTTATACAAGAAGTATGGGAATTTAAGTATTGGACTAATATGCTTATGACAAATTATTCGCTATCTTCTATTGACAAATGTTAATAGAACAGAACATTCCAATATCCTTACACGACATTCAAATTAACAAGTCTTAAGAGTCGAACTATCTTAATTGAGTAACAAGCACATTATCAAACAAATCTCTCCTTAGCAACAACAGTTTACATAAATCAGTTATTTGTAAAACCTAGTTTACTTTGTTTACAAGAATACCAAGTATTTTCTTTAAATTACATTACGATCTTATGTCTTATTCCTATCACCTTTGCCTTTTCTTATGTAGTAGTACAAGTTTGTAAGAAAGAACATAACTTATGTCTTCTATTCTTGAATACACTCAATTCACTATTTGACACTGACTATAAACATCTCCTTCAAGAGGGTTGGGTTGTTTTACCTCTGAGCGGCACTTTTTTGCACACCATGGGCTAAATGGCCAGGTCACATGGAGCCCGAAGGCTCAGAGAAGATTGGGGGAGGGGACCCACTGGAACAGCTGTTGGGAGACAGATGGTAGCCTCCCGTCAAGGTCATTCAGCGTGTTCTTTAACGTGCACAGGGTATGGCTCTCCTGCACACAGGGCCACGGCTTAACGTCCCATCCTACGGACGGCGGCCTTTCCAAGCCCATCGGTGTCCCCTAGTGACCGTGGGCAGGACGGGGAAATTTGCGGAGATAAATCTCAACGCTGACCCAGCTGGGACTCGAACCTGGGTACTACAGATTACGAGCCTGGCGCGCTTACCGACTGAGCCACCCCCGCCCCATCTCCTTCAAGATGAACACACAGTAGTAATTATAAAACTACACTCAACCCGACTAATCGCGCATAATACCAAATCAACTCTTTTCTTCTTTTCAATTCACCGAACTCACAACTAAATATCCTTTGAGTCAAATCAGAGTTCCAAGTCGTTGTTGCTGAAGCACACACGAGATTCAAAACGATAGATCATATCACGAGTTCATTGTAGCACGTTCATCTGTCGTAACAGTATTTTTTTGCTCTAAGAAAAAAAATGAAATATTCTTTTTGTGTTTTATAGGTTATAACAAAAATATTTTATTTACATTTCCCAATCATTCATTAGTTTGAATTTTCGCTGTTAGAGAGAGTAAAAGACGGATAATTAAAAGCTTCATTCTCTTGAAATCCAGCATCCAATATTCGCCAGAGACGATATTCCTCTTCTAGATATTTTAAATTTATTTGCAAAGACGTTGAATTAACCTTTGACTTTTCCAAACGATTAAATTAATGTCAGAGATATTAATTTTTTATTTTACCGTTTTGGATAGGTAGGTCGTTACATCCAATTATAAGTTATCTTTTGACACTGCGCAAACTTCAGCAATTTGAATATATTTTCTTTCATCTACATTTATTGGACAACACGTAATCTAACGATGTTCACTCATATCGTCGATATTTCCTCAAATTCAAAAGCCATATCAACGTCTGCAGCGACCAATATAAACACCACAAAAACCTGAAACTGCGAATAAACACTTAATTTTTTTACTGAAAGAGGTTGCTTTTATGCATTTGTTCACATCACCATGCATTCGAAAATACTCTGAAAACTCCATTTCAATATCTTCGACAATGGTAATATATTTGTTTTAGTTTTCAAAGGCGACAGAAGTGCTATGTTTAACAAGCTAATTAAAATATTTTTTTTCTAGTGTGGCTTAATTCTCCTCCTACCCATTTTTTTTTAATGTTGATTGCTTCATATCCTTTTACTTCATTCTTTCCTGCACAAATCAGCCCCAAGATTAATTTACACACATATACGCAGAAGTAGACTGAAGAGAGCAGGTTACACGGCAGAACATTTCTTATAATATCCATATGCATGGAGGAAGTTTCCGAAATTTAATTATCTCACCCAAGACTTCCTCACTTGAATGATTACCAATTTCCTTTTTTCTTTAATCTATCCTATATATGTATACATCTGCGCGAGAGTGTGTGTGTGTGTGTGCAATACCCACACATATAGACAAGAAGCTTCTTTTAGTACGATCAGGAGCTTTCCTCCGGATGAAACTTGGCTTTTTGCATGCCGCACTCAGTCAGTCGGACACCATAGCATGTCATCCACAATTTTACACTTTGTTTCCTGCATCGTCGGTGTGGTTACTCACCATCAATTCCTAAACCTTTCCTCTCTCCTTGTACTATTTAATTAAGTACCTTTTAGGATACTCTATCTAATTTCTTGCGCTACGTTGATAACCGTATCAGCAGCCTGTTATCTGGGGGGAGACTTGATGCAACACGCGACGACGAAATGAATAGAATGAAAAAAAAAGAAAGATTAAAATAAAGAAAGTGAACGAGAGAGAACGAAAGAAGAAACGAATGCCGGGTGAAAAATAAAGAGCGACAGAAGAAGAGAAAGAAAAAAAAGTTGTACTGACTTTTCTCTCTCTTTGAAGGACAGAGAGAGCTTTCTCTGCAGTTAACGCCTTCTCGCCCTAATCACGCTAATCAGGTAGTTTGCAATCAAGCTACCAGAGAGCATTGATTCCAGCAGGACCCTTGAGAATGAAAGGAGATGGGACGAAAAGTTTCAAAGTAACCTCTTACGGAATTAAAGCTCGGTTTCACGAAACGACTTTAGTTAATTAAGGTCGGTCTGACAAATATACATAACTGCAATGATTTCTGGTTCCTCTGCTATTGAAATAATTCTACGGATCGTAATTTACTTTTACTAAGTGTTTAGTTTTTTCCTCTTTTTTGGTATATCTTATTAAAAAGAAAGTTGTTTTACCTCTGAACGTTGGGGGAGAGGGGGGGGGGGGGGGCTCAGCTGACAGGACGGCAGACTCGTAATCTTCAGTTCTTCAGTTCCCAGGTTCGAGTCCAACCTGGGCTAGCGTTGAGATTTATTTACGCAAAACCCCCATCCTGCCCTTTGTCAGTAGGGGACATCGATGGGGCTTGGAAAGGCTCCGTCCGTCGGATAGGATGTAACGCATTGGCTCCGTGTGCGGAAGAGCTATAACGTGTAGACGTTAAAGAACACGCTAGGTGGCGTTGACGGGAGGCTACCATCTGTCTCCTAACAACTTTCCAGTGGATCCCCAACCATCTCTAAGCCCTCGAGGTCTTTGTGGCCACTTAGCCCATTATGTGGAAAAAATGTCGTTCAGAAGTAAAAGCTTCAACTCTCTGAGCGCCATATTTTTTGTGCATAATGGGCTAAGCGACCACGTTACAAGGACACATAAGGACTAATAGAAGGTTGTGGGTTGGGTTGGGTTGTTTTACCTCTGAGCGGCACTTTTTTGCACACCATGGGCTAAATGGCCAGGTCACAAGAACCCCGAAGGCTCAGAGAAGGTTGGGGGAGGGGACCCACTGGAACAGCTGTTGGGAGACAGATGATAGCCTCCCGTCAAGGATATCCAGCGTGTTCTTTAACGTGCACAGGGTATGGCTCTCCCTCACACGGGACCACGGCTTAACGTCCCATCCGACGGACGGCGGCCTTTCCAAGCCCATCGGTGTCCCCTACTGACCGTGGGCAGGACGGGGAATTTTGCGGAGATAAATCTCAACGCTGACCCAGCTGGGACTCGAACCTGGGAACTACAGATTACGTGCCTGGCGCGCTACCGACTGAGCCACCCCCGCCCCAGAAGGTTGTGGAAGGAGGTTATTGGATAGTTGTTTGGCGGCAGATGAATCCCATCAGGGACATCAAGTATGTTCTTTAACGTGCAAAGAGGACACCGATGGGCTACTTGGAAACGCCGCCGTCCATTGGATGAGACGTTAAGACTTGGTTGCGTGTGCAATAGAGCCGTATCCTTTGTACGTTAAAGAATACTCTGGATGCCTTGAAGTAAGGTTACCAGCTATCTTCTAACAGCTGTCCAATGGGTCATCTTCTCCCTCCAACCTTCTCTGAGCACTCGGGGTCCTTTTGATCTAGTAATTTGGCCTTTGTATAAAACACTGACTCTCAGAGGTAAAACAACCCAACACTTTAACGTGCACAAGATATGTCTCTCCTGCACACGGAAACACGGCTAAATGTTCCATCTGGAGGATGAGGGAGTACTTTCCAAGTCCAAAGGCGTCCTTTTTTTCATGAGAGTAGTAAGTAGAAAAAATTCTCAACCCAGGCACGATAAGGACTCAAGGATAGAAACATCAGATTGCGAGACTAGAGCGTTCCCCACTTTAGCAACCCTCTCCCACGAGATATAAGGGCATCATCACCAACGATGATTAAATAAATAAAAAATAAATACCCCCTCAAGCAGCTGCTTGCCACAGAGGTCTGACAGGAGCCTGTCAGTTTATATGCCATAGTAGAAGGTCTGAGAGGATGGCAGGCCCTCAGCAGAAAAACGACACAAACAGCCATGCCTTACCTGGGGCTCGAACCTAGGTCCCTTAGATAGGGTTATATTTTTGAGATATATGTGTAGATAATAAAAACATATACCATATTACCAAAAGTATTGAAGCACTTCTGTGTTTATGTTAATTATCCACTTGAGGGTTAAATGCTAACTCTTGTGGGAGTTGATTAGGAATTTGATTAGGAATTTGTATGTGTAAATTTGTTGTGAGAAATGTGTAAAGTCATTAACCAAACATCCTAAATTATAAAATAAGTATTTTCAGGAGAAATATAACTGTGAAATATGCACAACTAATTTAAAACATCGCAAATTTGAGAATAATCATAGTAAGGAAATATTTAATTAGAGAAAAAATAAGGATCATACTCCAAATCTCTCTAAATATCGATTTCAAATAGTATTCGATTAATGCTTGAAAAGTAATTCCAAATGGACCATTTAACGGCAGATCTTTTGTTACCAGATTTTGTTTTCCAAAATTAGCAAAAAAACCTAGAAGTACGTTATTTTCAAGTTTTCAAAAAAAAAATCATAAATAAACTAGTATATTATCTTCAGTTTTCCCAAAATTAAAAAAACAATTTGGAACGTTATCTTCAGGTTTCCCAAAATTAACAGAAAAACTAGAAGGACACAACTAGGGGAGTATGGGAAGAGGACTCGCTGCAACACGAGACGACGAAATGGAACTGAAGACAAAATATACGCCAAATGCGCCAGAGGCATTTATTAGTACTTATATAAGAGAAAAAGTACTTCTGTTTTATCCTTCAATTTGAACACGTGTTTTCTCACATCTCTCTAAAAAAAGGGTGCTTATTGTTCCTGCCAGTAGAATATTTCTTGACAACCCCACCACCGAAATTTCAATTTTCTAACGTAGACATATAACTTGCAACTTTCGTTAAAAAGTTTCGCAGTTTCCAATTTTAGTGATCGCTAACGATATAAATTAAAACTACCTAAATATTTGAAAAATGCGAGTTATAATATTTCATTAGCAGCAATCCAACTAAAAAAGGAATATTAAAAATTATCTCTTAAAACAAAACAGATCTGCTTCGCCACCCCCCTCCTGGTGGTAAGGGCTCAACTCATTGTTGCCAAGTTCATGACCTTCAAATTCCACCACCAAAATATAACATTTCTAGGATAAGTACATCGTTTGTAATATTCGTTTAAAATTTGGAATTTTCGATATTTTTCAAAGTTTATTGGCGCAATTATAGCTTTTAAGAGATTCGGAAAGTGCATATCGTAGTATTTTATCCAACAAAATTTTTAATTTATCTTTTAAAAACAAAAAAATATATATATAAATAAAACAGTTCAATATCTACAGACAGGCAGACAGATGACAAACCGAACTCATCTTTTTTATTAGAAAACAAACATATAAGACATTTCTACACTATTCGGGGCGGGGGTGACTCAGTCGGTAGCGCGCCAGGCTCGTAATCTGTAGTTCCCAGGTTCGAGTCCCAGCTGGGTCAGCATTGCGATTTATCTCCGCAAAATTCCCCGCCCTGCCCACGGTCAGTAGGGGACACCGATGGGCTTGGACAGGCCGCCGTCCGTCGGATGGACGTTAAGCCGTGGCCACGTGTGCGGGAGAGCCATACCCTGTGCACGTTAAAGAACACGCTGGATGGCCTTGATGGGGGGCTACCATCTGTCTCCCAACAGCTGTTCCAGTGGGTCCCCTCCCCCAACCTTCTCTGAGCCTTCGGGGTCCATGTGACCTGGCCATTTAGCCCATGGTGTGAAAAAAAGTGCCACTCAGAGGTAAAACAACCCAAACAACCCAACTCTACACAGTTCAAAAATATATAAATGTATAACAGTATTACACTACAAAGTCCTTCTATTAGCGATTGTTGCTGTTCGTGCAATTGAAAGTTCTGCTGTTCAACTTTCACCGGAATCATCAATAACAAAAGAATAAAGGCTAGCTAATAGTCATAAAATTAGTGTGCATTGTAGTACTTATTTTCATGCGGTCAGCTGCTGTTGATGACTCTGGTGAAAAATTGAACAGTACAATTTTCAAATATACGACATCAACAATTGCTAAAACAAGGACTTTACAGTAACAGTGATATATGTTTACATAGCTTCGAACTTTTTTTCTGTTTCTTTGAAAATGAGATAACGAATCATTACACAGACTTCTAAAATTGCATTCATTTTCGCGCACGATTTATTATAATAACAGACTTAGCAGGCCCCCCACCTCCGAAAATTCGGTCGTCTTATGCGAAATCTCAAACTTCTCTACCTGCTTTGAAATCCAAAACAGTTTGTCTTTGTATGCTTTTATTTTAATCTCATAGATATGTCCGATGCTAAAATCTGATTTAGAAAAACAACGAAAACAGCTGCTTGAATTTTTTTCCTTTATTTATAAAATTTTATTCCATATAGAATATCATTTTAACCTTTCCTAGCTGGTGGAATATTTTAGTAATTGAGAAACTCTATTCACCCTACCCTCTCGAAACTCAATTGTCTAATCACCCCCTAAACTAAATATCATCCCCTTCCCGAAACTGAATCCTGCATATATGCCTGACAGAACATGGACTTGGAAAGGTCGCCTTCCGTCGGATGGATTGGGTTGTTTTATCTCTGAGCGGCACTTTTTTGCATGCCATGGTCTAAATGGCCAGGTCACATGGACCCCAAAGGCTTAGAGAAGGTTGGGGTAGGGGATCCACTGGAACAGCTGTTGGGAGACATATGGTAGCCTCCCGTCAAGGCCATCCAGCGTGTTCTTTAACGTGCAAAGGTTATAGCTTTCCCGTATACGGAGCCACGGCTTAATGTCCCATCCGACGGACGGCGGCCTTTCTAAGCCCATCGGTGTCCCCTACTGACCGTGGGAGGGCGGGAAAATTTGCGAAGATAAACCTCAACGCTGACCCAGCTGGGACTCGAACCTGGAAACTACAGATTACGAGCCTGGCGCGCTACCGACTGAGCCACCTCCGCCCCCTCCGTCGAATGGGACGTAAAGCCGTGGCTACATGTGCGGGAGAACTATAAGCTGTGCACTTTAAAGAACATGCTGGATGGCCTTCGCAGGAGGCTATCTATCATCAGTCTCCTAACAACTGCCCAGTGGATCCCGTCCCCAAACTTCTCTGAGTCCTTGGGGTCCTTATGACGTATCAGTTTAGCATATTCTGTGTTAAAACTGTGCCGCTCAAAAATGAAACAACCTTAACCAATCCTTGAACCCATTAACTCGCCCCTCACTCTCGTAATTGGGTGATGAAATACAAATTCTTTCTAAATTCGAGCTCAGATACTGTTAGTTAGCCCATTGTGTGCAAAAAGTGCCACTCAATCCACCCCAACACTTTTATTTATGCCAGTTTTTAATTTTAATACTGTGCAACAAAATATAGTTTATGATATAAAAACCGCATTTGTTTACAATATATCTGGTAAATTATGAAGTGTTTATAATTTAAAATAATTACTTGAAGATAGTAAGAATGAATTATTAGAGTATTAATTTATAAGTTCTTCAATAAAGAAATTACTTTAAAGGAAGTATCTATTCCACACATCGTGTTGGGTTGGGTTGTTTTACCTCTGAGCGGCACTTTTTTGCACACAATGGTCTAAATGGCAGGTCACATGGATCCCGAAGACTCAGAGAAGGTTGGGGGAGGGGACCCACTGGAACAGCTGTTGGGAGACAGATGGTTGCCTCCCGTCAAGGCCATCCAGCGTGTTCTTTCACGTGCACAGGGTATGGCTCTCCCGCACATGGGGCCACGGCTTAGCGTCCCATCCGACGGACGGCAGCCTTTCCAAGCCCATCGGTGTCCCCTACTGACTGTGGGCAGGGCGGGGAATTTTGCGGAGATAAATCTCAACGCTGACCCAGCTGGGACTCGAACCTGGGAACTACAGATTACGAGCCTGGCGCACTACCGACTGAGCCACCCCCGCCCCCCCACACATCGGGACATTACTGCTGTATCTGTTTAATTTTTTTTTTATTTCAAAACTACGTAAATAATTTCTTGAGATCTTGAACTTTTAAATGCATAATTTGTTTTAAATTAAAAGTACTCTAGGCAACCATTAAAGAGTTATTGCATTACAAAGAAACCCACTCATCCAAAAACGAAAAAATTCCAAAGGGTTCAGTGAAAGCCAAGATCTCCATTTCACTTGATCATATACTAGAGCTGAATTCGATCTCACATGAATACATGCAACATATTGGAAAACATTTGTGTGTGAAATACTTCATCTTTTAGAAGAAGTTAAAAAAGGAAATGCCCCCGACTTCACAGTGTTGTGATCTTGTCCACTCTCGTGCCCAATGATTGGTTCTTCTGGTCGTGTCACACATACACACACACCCTTGGCATCGAGCAGGAGCTGGTTAGTATGAAGGAGAAAAGTGTGATTCGCGTTTCGCCGAGAATGTCATCAATCACAGCAGTAATAATATTCTGCCAGGAGTAATGACGAAACCCATCCCCGGTTGACCGAACAAGGTCGATCTGAGAAACTCTGTGAAACATTTGGAGCCGAACAGAAAAATGGCGTGTCAAGTCCGAGTTTGCGAGCTGGCTTTTCCGCAATCAAATGGTTATTTCTGGAGCTCATGACACGGAAGAAACTGTAATTTCTCTCTCTCTCTCTGGATATAAGGAGTTGAAAATTAGCATTTTTCTGAGTGTAAGGAATTGGACATTTCGAATTTTTTTAAACTTGTTTTTGATGTTAATAATAACTTTATTAGCATTTGAGTTGTCGTTGTTGTTAATAATAATAATAACAACCCACTCTGTGGGATTGACCCACTGTCCCTCGTATCGGCGTATCGTCCCCACCACCGTTTCAAACCCACTCTGTGGGATTGAAAAGGCCACCTTCCCTCGTATCGGACGTAGAGCCGTGGCCACATATACAGGAGAACCATACCCTGCGCACGTTAAAGAACAGACTGATGGCCTTGACTAGAGGCTATCATTTGTCTTCTAATAGCTATCCAATGTGTCCCTTTCTTTAACAACAACAACAGGAGTAGCAAGAACAGAGGTACCGCCATCATCATCAATAACAACGACATTGTCATCATAATCAATAGCAAAATTAATAGCGGTATTATCATATCAACAACACCATCATCATCAACAGCAACAACAGTGGCAGAGACGACGATGATGGAATCACAAGACTAAAATATGAAAATTCAGGCTTATATAGGATAATTTTAAAAATTCAAAAATTGTCGTTCGGAATCCATGAACATCGATTCTCTATTATCTTTTCATAGATGATGGCAAACTCTAATAGGCAACAAAGTTACATAGTTATGACAGTCATTGAGGGAAAAAATACAATTTTGAAATGTCTATACAGTAAACTATTTCTTTCTGAGAATCGAGGAAAGACTTCTATTACCTGATATCATCGGTGGATCACGTAGGTCCAGATCGCGGAGCTACGTGGAGCACGGGAGCATAGGTTGAGAACCACTAGTTCTAGATGATCGAAATGTAAAATTTCGTTTTATACCGTTATTGAAAAATTCTTATAATTTAATATCACGACGAAAATTATAGGAATTAAATTAGAATTAAAATATTTCGCATTGATAACCTTGTTACTAAATATTAAAAACCCAGTTTAAAATGAGGTAAGGTTTGGCTCAGTCAGTCATGCGCCAAGCTCGTTATGTCCATTTCCCAGGTTCGAGTCCCAGCTGTGCCACCAGCATTGAGATTTATTTTCGCAACCCCCCACTCTGTGGGAATGAATGAGGGAAGAAAGCATGGGGAGTAACTTGTTTGGGGCGGGGGTGGTTCAGTCGGTAGCGCGCCAGGCTCGTAATTTGTAGTTCCCAGGTTCGAGTCATAGCTGGGTCAGCGTTGAGATTTATCTCCGCAAAATTCCCCGCCCTGCCCACGGTCAGTAGGGGACACCGATGGGCTTGGAAAGGCCGCTGTCCGTCGGATGGGACGTTAAGCCGTGGCCCCGTGTGCGGGAGAGCCATACCCTGTGCACGTTAAAGAACACGCTGGATGGCCTTGACGGGAGGCTACCATCTATCTCCAACAGCTGTTCCAGTGGGTCCCCTCCCCCAACCTTCTCTGAGCCTTCGGGGTCCATGTGTCCTGGCCATTTAGCCTATGGTGTGCAAAAAAGTGCCGCTCAGAGGTAAAACAACCCAACAACCCTCGTATCAGACGTAAAGCCGTGGCCACATATACAGGAGAACCATATCCTGCGCACGTTAAAGAACAGACTGATGGCCTTGACTAGAGGCTATCATTTGTCTTCTAATAGCTATCCAATATGTCCCTTTCTTTAAGCCTCTTTGATCCCTTGAGTCTTTTTGATCTGGCCATTTAATTCATTCTGTGAAAAAAATGCCGGAAAAAATATAATTAAAAGAAATGGATTTCGCCATATATATATAGTATTAAAAATGCCAAGGATCGTGAATTATAAACGCTATGAATCTATTGAAATGTCGATCCCTTTAAATTCTTTAATATCAAATGAAAGGAACTTGTATATGTGTATACACTTAAAGAAAAGGTATTGAGCTCTTTTCTGCATTAGCTTCACATCGTTAGAGTTCAAAGCAGTTAAAAATATTACAGAGCTTGATAGAAGCAAAAATGATATTGAAAAGTTTTAATATATGGGATTATTTTACATTAATCTCTAACGATGTGGGCTAACATGGAGGCGCTCAAAAGCATCCAGATAGTCTTTCATCAACCATATTTATATATTTACTTTATTATTAAAGATTTCAAAGATCTCGGCGCTTGAATAGAGTTTTATTAAGGTCTTTAATATTCTTTATTACCTAACTGTTTTGATAGTGACGTATACAACATGGAAAGAAAATTTTAAAATGATTTGATACAGATTTCTAACCTTTCGTACATTTTGTAGGCAGTTTGAAAATATGCACTTTGTAGACTTCCCGATGCGAATTCGAGATAGCCTGGTTACACTGCAATTAAGCTACGAATTGACCTAACTCCATCAAACATAATTTTGGTTCATAGAAGAAAAAATGCTTCCTTTTATATGTGTTTTATTTATGTCCAAAGGAACAAGACTGTACAAAAATTATTTTTAGCATCATTTCACAGAAATTCAGTATACATATATTGTAATGTAGAAACCATCCCAAAAGTTTCAAAATTCTGAAATTTCAGAAAGCAGTAATAAAGAACATAAAAGAAGACAACTATAATTTATGGGTTGTGTTGGGTTGTTTTATTTCTGAGCGGCGCTTTTTTACACACAATTGGCTAAGTGGTCAGGTTACAAAGACCCCGAGGGCTTAGAGAAAGTTGGGAAGGAGACACATTGGGAAGCTGTTAGGAGACAGAGCCTCCCGTCAAGACCATCCAGCGTGTTCTTTAACGTATATAAGGTATGGCTCTCCCGCACACGGAGCCACGGCTTAACATCCCATCCGATGGACGGTGGCCTTTCCAAGCCCATAAGTGTCCCCTAATAACCGAAGGCAGTGCGGAAGAGTTTTGCGGAGATAAATCTTAACGCCGGCTCAGGCGAGACTCCAATTTGGCAATTGCATGTTACGAGACTGGCGCGCTGGTGACTGAGCCACCCCCCACCACGAATTATAATTTATATGACCTTTGTCATGATAAACACATAGAATGAATGTCACCTGTGAAATGTAGGAAAGTAGTTATTGTGGCTTCCTGTGAGATATAGCAAAACTCTCTTGTGATTTTCCTGTGAGATGTAGCAAAAAGATCTTGCGATTTCTTGTCAGATGTAGCACAAAGATCTTGTGGTTTCCTGCGAGATGTAGCACAAAGATCTTGTGGTTTCCTGTGAGATGCAGCAAAGAGATCTTGTGATTTCCTCTCATATTTCGCAAAAGGGTTCAATCGGTTTCCTCTGAGATGTAGTAAAAGAGTTCTTGTGGTTTCCTACGAGATGTAGCGAAACATTTCTTGTGGTTCGGTGTGAGATATAGCAGAACAGTTCTTTTTTCGTGTTAGGCACGGTTATCTTCAATGTTTCGGATGAAATTTCTATTATATCCATAGATGGCATGAAATTTAAGTTTATTCTTGTTTACGAAAGACTTCCCTCTACTTTGCGAACATTGGATGACCACAAGCACTTCTTTCTGTGCTTCAAAATATTCGAAAAGTTAATTACATTGTAAAGTACACAAGGTCTGAAGAAGCTAAGTCGGTGTCAGTTCACAGTCGCTTATATACTTTCTAGACGAAAATAATTAAGCAATTCCATGTTATTAAGAAATTTGATGCTCCGTAATGTTTCAAGCTAGACTTTTCTCGAGAAATGCTACTCAGCATAAATTAAAATCTCAATAGTATATTCATCTAAATCCTAAATTTAAATATTATTCTCTCAGTATTTAAATAGTAATGGAAGTCTTAATATTTAACAACAGCACTGTCGGTTATGACTTCAGACACTAATTAACACTAGAATAATAAGTGTAATACGAAGCCATTTAATAAACTGTCTATTTCTGAAGTTTACGTAAATAATAATTTTAGTATTCGTTATTTTTTTTCCCTCCAACTAACTCCGCTATACCTCCGGAGAGAAAGAGAACATTTGGTGGAGCTAATAAATGCATCCGTCCGTAGGATGTGACTTTATATCTTGTCACGGGGGACAAATAGAGCCATATCCTATGCACACTGAAGAACGCTCTGGATGACTTTATAGGGAATTTTCATTTGTCTCCTAACAGCTGTTCAGTGAGTTTTCTTTCCTTATCTATCTATACATCTTTGGAGTCTTTGTGACCTTGATATTTCGCCTATTTATGTGCAAACTAATTTGGGTGATATAATGATCTGACTGATGTACGAACTGAGGAATAAAACATAAAATTAACAAATTATCTTCAAGCAGCTGCTTGCTAGAGAGGTCTAACAAGAGCAAGAATTTAATACGTAATTGACAAGTATTTAATACATAACAAGAATTTAATACGTAATTGAGAAGATCTGTACGGTAGGAGAGACTTCAGTTTAAAGAAAGCATCCATATCATCCAGGGCTCGAACACACGTCTTTTTGACCACTATATGCACTGATATGAAAGGATAGTGAAAGCACACTATCCTCTCAGTCGCTGGTCAGTGAAGGAATTTCACAAGACGAATAAATTATTAATACCACAAGACGAATGAATTATTCTAACTATTCATTATGTAGTCACTTGTGTAAAGGCACCTTCACTGCCCGGTCATTCTTCATGTAGGAAAGCCCGAAATACAGAGCATCACTGAAGATGAAATTGGGCGTTCAATTTTTTTTTTTTAATTTGGATCATTTTTCACCAATGGAAACAATACTGAGGTGTGGAGTGAGGACAGAGACTCCAACATCTCATTGTCAGAGCAAAGCTAAGAAGTAAGTCATGTTAATTCTACTGGTTGTTTACTAAACACTGAAATTTCGTATATAAAAAAAATAATAAATACCTCCTCAAGCAGCTGCTTGCCACAGTGGTCTGACAGTAGCCTGTCAGTTTATACGACATAGTAGAAGATCTGTGAGGATGGCAGGACCTCAGCAAAAAAGCGACACGAACATCCATGCCTTATCCGGGGTTCGAACCAAGGTCCTTTAGATCAATAGCCAAGGGCGCTAACCACTCGGCCACGGGATACGAAGACCTATCAGATCAACAGAGAATTTTTGTGTTATGCCAATGGAGAGGGAAATTCAAAACTTAGTATCTTGAAGCATAACTTTTGATGGAAATGAGGCTAAGGCAGATTAAAGATCTTAATCAAGTCTATATAAATATTTAAATCAACATTTAAACTGTCATGGAAGCTGGAATATTTAAGAACTGCATCACTCCTTCTTAAGAAAAGTCGCCAGAATGGACGGACGAAAACTAAAGTAATTTTTGGAAGAACTTTTAACCATACTTTTACTACCATAATTATTCGATGTTGCTCAGGCTTTAATATATAGTAAATGACTCAAAGTATCAAACTTTAATATATAGTAAATGACTCAAAGTATCAAACTTTAATATATAGTAAATGATTCAAAGTATCAAACTTTAATATATAGTAAATGATTCAAAGTATCAAGCTTTAATATATAGTAAATGATTCAACGTATCAAGCTTTAATATATATAGTAAATGATTCAAAGTATCAAACTTTAATATATAGTAAGTGACTCAAAGTATCAAACTTTAATATATAGTAGATGACTCAAAGTATCAAGCTTTAATATATAGTAAATGACTCAAAGTATCAAGCTTTAATTTACACCGAAGAGCCAAAACATTATGACCAGCGCGTCTTTATACAATTCGAAGCAACTGCAGGTAAACGACGGCGCGTTTGAAGGTCCTGAATGGTGTAAATAACACCAGATACTGAGCTCTGTTAATCAGGGTTATTCTTGTTCTTCAAATGGGAAAGACAGCGGACTTAAGTGAGTTTGACAAAGGCCAAATTGTAATGACCAGACGACTGGGTCTTAACATTTCTGAGACGGCAAGGATTGTGGTTTGTTCACAGTCAGCCGTGGTTAGTGTCACGTCCCCTTTCTCTCTTGTTAATTTGTTTGATGTATCTTTTTGCTGGCCTTCAGTGGTAAAGGTAGGGGACGTTCAACACTTAAAATTTATTACCAAGGTTCGAGGATTATTTAATCCAGTGTCAGTGTCTGAGTGTTGCTTCCGTTGATAGTTCGCCCAATACTATGCTGCCTTAGATGGACGAATAAAGAGAAGACACTTGCTGCAAACTTAATATTGATCCTTCTTTATCGGGGTTGCCTTCCTGTTGCTGGGATACGTCTGCAGAAGTTGCTATTTTTATGTTGTTTCGTCGTAGATATCTTTTAGTCACATAGACTGGTTGCGGTTTAGTCACACAGACTTTTTTATTTTGAATAGGTCACACAGACCTTTGATACATATATTATATATGGTCACACAGACCTCTAGTTCTTCTAGGTCACACAGACTTCTAATTCTTGTAAGTCACACAGACTATATTTTAGGGTTATTCTATTCTAGCCCTGTCCTGGACCTACGGTATCTCAGACTCTCGAGAAACGCAACTCTTCCCTCGCTGGCGTCTGATGCGAGTCTCTCTTATTCATCTCCTTCATCCTTTATTTAAATCCCGCTCATGCCCCAAAGGTCGACAAGGTCATCCCTCGCGCATCACCCATCGTCATTAAGGCCGCCCGCAATGAGAACGGCTGCCTTTCCTATCATCACGGCAAGTAGGTCATCTCCTTAGTTCTCAGATTTTCAATGCCCCTCCTGCAGTAGGTGCAGGATCATCAACTGACGTTCCCAGCCAACAGAAATAGCTACAGGCAACAACCACATCACAATAACAAGATGGATATATACCATAAATATGTACATATAAAAAGAATAGAAATTATCATTAAATATATCAATATCCTGACATCTAATATCTTATGCACTTATTAAAATATTAATATACAAATTTTCACGCAATTATGCGAGGGATACTACAGTTTGTACCTTCAAAAAGTGGTGCGAGGAGGAAAAAACCACGAACCACTGGCAATGCGTTGCTGACCACGTCTCACATCCAATGAATCTCGTTTCCTGTTGCACCATGTGGAAAGCCGGGTACGTGTGCATCGTTTACATAGGGAAGTGTTGGCACCAGGATGCACCGTGGGCGAAAACAAGCTGGTGGAGAGAGTGTAATGATTTGGGCAGTGATCTCTTGGGAAATCCTGGTTCCAGTCATTCATGTGCAAGAAACTATGACGTCTATCACCTACGTAAACATCATTGTAAAATAGGTACATCCTTTTATGGCAACGTTATATCCCTCTAGTAGTGCCTTCTCCTGATGCAGTGTAGCATGGGCACACAGTGGGCATGACGTAGTGTACACTGCGTCATGCCACACTGCCCAGATTGTTCGAAAATGGTTCGCGGAACATGATGAAGACTTCCAGGTATTGCCCTGGCCTCCAAATTCCCCAGACATCAATCCAATCAAGTATCTGTGGTTTGTGTTGGAACAGTATGTCCGATCTGGGGTGGCTCAACAACGTAACTTACAGGAGTTAAAGGGTCTGCTGGTAACGTGTTGGTACCAGATACCACAACAGACGTTTAGAAATCAACAACGTAACTTACAGGAGTTAAAGGGTCTGCTGGTAACGTGTTGGTACCAGATACCACAACAGACGTTTAGAAATCTTGTATCGTTCGTGCCTCGCCGGAATGAACTGTTTTGGAAGCATGTGGAAGACCAACATTATATTTGGCAGGTGGTCATAAAGTTTTGGCTCCTCGGTGTATAATAAATGACTCAAAAAAATGAAGCTTTAATATATAGTAAAGGACTCAAAGTATCAAGCTTTAATATATAGTAAAGGACTCAAAGTATCAAGCTTTAATATATAGTAAATAACTCAAAGTATTAAGCTTTGGTATATAGTAAATGACTCAAATTATCAAGCTTTGATATATAGTAAATAACTCAAAGTATCAAGCTTTCATGTATGCTCATTCCGAACGGATTCGTGGACTCTTATTTCTTGTACCTCCTTGATGACGTCATTGGTGGTGGAGGTTTCCGGTCCTCTGTAATTTGGCAGGTACTTGACCGATATGTCCGAAATTGGTGTGGTGATACCACTTGCATCTTTCTTCGAAGGGTTTAGAGACCGGGCTCCCAGCTGTGATGGGTCGGGATTGCATCCACTGTGTTTCCGAAATCTCTGGGGGCGCTGCTGTCGCCTACCTTATGAATGGAGAGTCGAACGTTATGAATTGAAAAGTACGTTATCGATAGGAAAAGTTCTGAATGGACAAAAGTTTCGCGACCACATTTTGTGGAGGGACTAACTTTATGAGGTGCTAAGTTACGATGAGATGAAGCTGCAGATCAAATTTGGTGGTCCTATATCTCACCATTTAGGAGGAGGTCTAGAACAAATAGATAGACACGCAGACTGGTTGGGTTGGGTTGTTTTACCTCTGAGCGGCACTTTTTTGCACACCATGGGCTAAATGGCCAGGTCACATGGACCCCGAAGGCTCAGAGAAGGTTGGGGGAGGGACCCACTGGAACAGCTGTTGGGAGACAGATGGTAGTCTCCCGTCAAGGCCATCCAGCGTGTTCTTTAACGTGCACAGGGTATGGCTCTCCCGCACACGGGACCACGGCTTAACGTCCCATCCGACGGACGGCGGCCTTTCCAAGCCCATCGGTGTCCCCTACTGACCGTGGGCAGGGCGGGGAATTTTGCGGAGATAAATCTCAACGCTGACCCAGCTGGGTCAGCGTTGAGAACCTGGGAACTACAGATTACGAGCCTGGCGCGCTACCGATTGAACCACCCCCGCCCTCAGACACGCAGACAGAGAAACTTTCTAAAATATAAAATAGATTTGCGTCAAGAAAAAGATTCTCATGATTCTAAATTTTATTTGTTAAATATTCCAGCTTCTATAACACTTTATAATCAGAGGTTCTTAAGTAGGAGTGCCTCATCCCCAGGAGGGACGGGAAGGGCGGTCCAGGGTGTGGGGAAGGAACATTTGAAAAACTGGATTTTTCCATTTTATTTATTTCCAAATATAAACCAAGCAAGGAAGTCTGTAAATGGGGGTGTGAGGAAAATTAAAGTAGGTTCGAGGCATTTATACATCGCTGCAAGTGGTGAAGTATCTGAAATAGTTAAGATACCTAGGTTTAAGTATGGGACGAATGTTGCTGAAACTCAAAATTCGAATAAACGTTATAGATCTTGGATTTATCTCGAATCTCATTTCAATCAAACGATTTTATTCAACATGGCGAGTTTATAATTTGATTTCCTATTTGCATAATTTGTTTTTGCATCGGTAGGAAAATTATCTGATGATTTTGATACTTACACGTGCTGAATGAATTAAACGTTTTCCTACAGTTTATAACTTTCTTACCTTCCGTAGATGTATTAGAAAAATGAGTCCTATGAGTCCTATATGGTACTCGTACCACGTCTTAGAGACTGAGTGCCAGCAGAGTATTAAAGTCAGATAGCGAATGTGTTACCTTGGGGGGAAAGCGAAAATAAATCTGTTAGATAATAAGTGGAAATAAGATCAAAACAGAACAGATGGTGTATGAAAATGAATTAAAAGTTTTATTAAATATTAATATATACTGAAGTTGTGATAGTAACGTAGTAAATTACTTATACAAATTATTTCTTAGAGAGGTATTTCAGTTTTAAGAGAATTGCTGGAATCTTTAAGACTAGTATTGGGTTTAAGACAGAGAGTGTTAAAAGTTTTAAGCGGGTTGTTTTGGGTTGTTTTACTCTGAGCGGCACTTTTTTGCACACCATGGGCTAAATGGCCAGGTCACATGGACCCCGAAGGCTCAGAGAAGGTTGGGGGAGGGGACCCACTGGAACAGCTGTTGGGAGGCAGATGGTAGCCTCCCGACAAGGCCAACCAGCGTGTTCTTTAACGTGCACAGGGTATAGCTCTCCCGCACACGGGGCCACGGCTTAACGCCCCATCCGACGGACGGCGGCCTTTCCAAGCCCATGTTTTAAGCGGGAATTTTCCTATTTTTAAGGATATCAAATTTAAGAGTAAACTATTTTCCTAAACTAATTTACGAAGTCGTTTGTTAAGCTAAAGAAAATAAGAACTAAGTTCTTATTATTATCTTCATGGTCATCATCATCATCGCTTTTATTTTTTCTTATAAATAATAATAATAATTTTTTTATGCTTCAATATGGTCATGTACATAGATTACCCCGCTAAGCCTTATAGCTAGTCAACATGATTCCTTTTAATCACATGACAGATTAATTAAAATAAGACACGTATAATGACAAAAAGACATAATTTAAAACAGAAAATAAAACAACAATAGCAACAAGAAAAAACATGAATTAAAACTTTTATTATGGACGTTTAAATGTAATTATAATAAAAAAACACTCCAAACACACATTACCTTCTGTTTAACCCCTAATGGATTATGTTACATTCTTTACACTCAACAATTGCGCACGCACCACACCTACATGTTCAAGAGCAGAGAGATAATAAAAAATTTAATTCTTAGACCCATTGCCAAACACTTAAGCTCGAGTTGAAGAAGCACGCCAAGGAACTAATGAGACCTGCGTAAATACTTAGAACAAATCGTTAAAGTGTGTGTGTGTGCTCAACTAAACGGAAATATTCTCGAATTCTTCGCATGCAATTAATCTCTCGAAAGTTCCATCAATACTCTCGAATAAGACTCATGCAAGCACTATCTCCTCTCTGCTTAAGACGAATGAGTGAGGGAGAACGAAATGAGAAGGGAAAAAAAGATAAAAAGAAAGTACTTGAAACGAAATTATAGTAAAACCTGACATGCAAGGTACTTCTTGATCTTTGCACACTTACTGCGCAACACGATAGATCTCGAATTTCGTTTTCCACTCTTACATTCTCTCTATGATTGCCTCTCTTGTCAGTCATATTACAGATTCATTTGTCTGGGAGGCCACACCCGGAAAATTGCAGAGTTCTCAGCCCTGATGAGCAAAGGATACTTGAGAAACAACTAGGTAGATGGTGATATATGTGAGGTAATGTTCGGGGAACAGTACTGGGCAAGGCAGCGTTGAATCTACCAATTCTTTACTTCTCCGTTTTCCATTTCTTTTATTTTTTGTTTCCCCACTTGTCTACTTACGTGTTTTCGCCCCACCCATTCGCCTCCTACTTTTCATCCATGAATTCACGACTAGAGGTTAGAAAATTTGTTTAACGTATTTAGTAAAGATGCATTTATGCGTGGGATTCTGAATTTTACGATTTTCTTTGGAAGTTAATATTAGCCATTAAATTTTGTGCCGATCTCTTTGGAGAGGAGCACGGAGGTGGGGGGGGGGGGGAAGACGTTAACAGAGTCGATAGCGGACCAGATATATTTATCTAGAGTTGGTTACGTGCCAGGTTTCCAATCTGATCTTACTGGATCCGATTGTCTACTGAATTTTAGTTGATTTTCTCCGTTGTACTATATAGTAAATACAGATACTTATCTGTCTGATGTAGGTAAGGGGATGTTCGTAGAGTAGGAACACGCATGTGCTGGTAAGGGCTCAGGCTCATAAGCTGATGTTCCCAGATTCCCCATTGAGTATGAATTGAGATGTTTTTCGTTAAACCCTAGTTTGACTTCAGTAAAAGAGGAGATATCGACAGTCTTTAGAGCTGTCGTTAGTCATATGAAATATGACACCATGAAACAGTATGGCTTAATACTATGCACTAGGGTTTTATATAGGATATCCTTACAACGGGGAATTTACAATGGGGAATCAACAATAAAGTGTCCCACAACTGGGAATCTAGGGTGCCCTGTAAGGATACCCTAGATTTCCCATTGTATTCTATAAATAAATAAATAAAAATAAATACCCCCTCAAGCAGCTGCTTGCCACAGAGGTCTGACAGGAGTCTGTAAGTTTATATGCCAAAGTAGAAGGTCTGAGAGGATGGCAGGACCTCAGCAGAAAACAACACGAATATCCATGAATTTCCCGGGGCTTATAGAATTTTCCAGAAACAATTTTTATCATCATCATCATCATCATCATCCTCAAGCAGCCATGGGCTACGGAGGTCCAACCAGACCGTGCAATTTAGTTCTCCAAGCAAGTCTATCCTGAGCTACATCTACTGCATCTGGCCACTGCACACCAATTCTAACAAGGTCCTGTTTGACATTGTCTGCCCACCGCATCCTAGGCAGGAAACAATTTTTGGGGATGTCTAAATGACCCAATTTTCTATCACCATTAATACACCATATATCACCAACTCGTTTGTTTTGGAATAACGCAGTCACTACATACAGGGTGATTCAAAAAGAATTGACCACTTTCAAAATTTATTACTCAGTAATTAGTTATGTATGAGCATGCGAAAAAAATAAAAATAAATAAATATCTCCTCAAGCAGATGCTTGCCACAGAGGTCTCATAGGAGCCTGTCAGTTTATACAGTGTAGTAGAAGTTCTATGAGGATGTCGGGACCTCAGCAGAAAAACGACGCGAACATCCATGCCTTATCTAGGGCTCGAACCCAGGTCCCTTAGATCAGTAGCCAAGCGCGCTAACCACTCGAGTAGTACAAAAAAATGCAATATTATAAAAATAATTGTGATAATTACTTTACGGTTTTGACAACATATTCATACATAACCTAGTTACTTTGTAATAATTTTTTGGAAATATTCAATACCTTTTGAATCGTCCTGTATGTATATATATGCCTTTATTTTAATTTAAGTGAATTTTTTTTGAATAGACTCTTTCGTGCGGTTGGCACGAGTCTGTTCACAGCGGCAACATAGTTGAGTGTTATCGGTGATATACAAACTATGCCGCAAGGAACTCATTTGCTAGCATCTCAGGCCAGTAATCTGTAGTTCCCAGGTTCGGGTCCCACTTGTGTCAGCGTTGAGATTTATCTCCGCTGAACCCACACCCTGCCATCGGTGGTAAAAGGGACATCAATGGGCTTTAAACGATGTCATCTTTCGGATGGGACGAAAATCCTTTACTGGTGTGCAGTATAGCCCATTCTGCGGGGAAAAATGGCGAAAACTACTTTGCCACTATGTTCTGCTTTATACTTCGTTTTTGCGCAGATTTTTCCAATCAAGGTATAGAAAAAAAATTTGATTTGAGGAAACTCATTCCTTTTCCTATTTATTTGCTCTATATATTAAAACTTTATTTTCCATATATACGTAGAGAGCTGTTTCACCAAATAACTTTCAGTTCTTTAAGTATAGATGTAAAATAGTTTTGATCCAAATTGAGTATGAAACCATTGATCTCGTAACGTCCCCACCGACGGACGGCGACCTTTCAAAGCCCATCAGGTGTCCCCTACTGATCGAGGGCAGGGCAGAAAATTTTGCGGAAATAAATCTCAACACTGGCCCAGCTGGGACTCGAACTGGGAACTGCAGATTACGAACCTGAATGAATGAATGAGAAGATCAGGGCTGGATATAGTGGGGAGTGCAATGACACCATTCCCCCCACCCTTTGACAATGCTAATAAGGATAACAGAAGCAAAAAAATAAACTTCTGTATATTTAATCATTTTTCAAACTTTTTGCAAGGCCTCTAAAACGGAAGGCAAAGTATGAAACGCCAATATAATTCTAATATCTTGCTCTCCTCCTTCTTCACATTTTTTTCTCGACTGAGTGTCTTTCTCCCCCCCCCCCTCACCTTTTTTTGTAGATCAGGGTCCGCTCAAGATGTTTAATAGCCATTATTGAATTATTACTCTATTACTGTATGCAAAAATAATAAACAATATACAGATAAAGGGTATACTTAAGTAAACCTTTCTCATAAACTTTAATCATTAACACAAAATGCAATTTCATAGTTAAACTTTTCACTGCATCTTCAGAACAATATATCTATAATACTAGTTGAGAGTTAAGTGAAATCCACTTAAAGCAGATATTTTAAAACACAGTTGGGCTAGTGCCTTTATTTTCTTTTGATGCAATTTTTTGTGCACACAATGTTGCAAATGTTCAGATCA
Organism: Ryuthela nishihirai; assembly: GCA_038380435.1. Classification (NCBI taxonomy): domain Eukaryota; kingdom Metazoa; phylum Arthropoda; class Arachnida; order Araneae; family Heptathelidae; genus Ryuthela; species Ryuthela nishihirai. Next base: position 17,667,152 of record JAWZYU010000007.1, read on the forward strand.
CAACAGTCCAATGAGTGGGGGCTAGTAGCGTGCTAGTTGGGTTGGGTTGTTTTACCTCTGAGCGGCACTTTTTTTGCACACCATGGGCTAAATGGCCAGGTCACATGGATCCGGAAGGCTCAGAGAAGGTTGGGGGAGGGGACCCACTGGAACAGCTGTTGGGAGACAGATGGTAGCCTCCCGTCAAGGCCATCTAACATGTTCTTTAACGTGCAGAGTACAGCTCTCTCCCGCACACGGGCCCACGGCTTAACGTCCCATCCGACGGACGGCGGCCTTTCCAAGCCCATCGGTGTCCCCTACTGACCGTGGGCAGGGCGGGGAATTTTGCGGAGATATATCTCAACACTGACACAGGCTGGGACTCGAACCTGGGAACTACAGATTACGAGCCTGGCGCGCTACCGACTGAGCCACCCCCGCCCCTAGTAGCGTGCTAGACTCATAACATAATTAAATGGCGATAGCTAAAAAGTCTGAGAAACAAGGACTTGGGGATAGCTAGAAATAATAATTGCATATGTGTGTTACCGCTAAAGTGCAGAAATCAGTTATTCTACAGATTATCTAAGTATTGTGCAAATTAACTAGGGTGATCCGTTAACGTGCAGAAAATTGTTTCATTTCTCAAATTACCTAGGTAATCTGCAAATTACCTGGATAATCTGCACATTACCTACTAGGCACTCGTTAAAGTGAAAATAAGATCTTTGCTGGAACAACAGGAACGTTTCTGTACGCTTAAATTAACATAATGTTATTTATCTAGTGTCCGAGAGTAGAGTTGAAACCAGGGTCATCTCTCTGTCAACATGAATCAGTCGTCCGAATTATACAAAACGCCCCCAAAATGAGCAGGCTAAGTGAGAACGAATCATTTTAGTGATTCGTTATCAAGAATGAATCACTTTACCGATTCGTTCTCACTTGGCCTCCGCTCATCCGGGGCGTTTTTTATAATGCGGACGAGTGAATCACGTGACACGAAGATTCATATTCAAGAGATTCACCACTATGAGAGAAACAAACTTTTGAACTTTAACGATACGGAAGCCGTTAATGTGCACATTACCTAGGTAAAATGCGGAAAACTCTTGATTCCGCACGTTAACGGAGCAAATCAGTTAATCTGCAGATTAGCTAGGTAATGTGCACATTAACGGCTTTCGAGCTTTAGCGGTAATATATATATATATTGACGAGCACCTCATTCTTGAATTAAAGCCATTGCTCTTTGAAATTAAGGGGATCAAAAGAGAAAAATATTATATGTACTCCTGGGTGAAGGGGGGGGGGGGGGGAAAGCTGTATTTAGGAAAGGAGGGGAACTCTAAAGTCGTAAATATAAAATCAGTAGAAGACTTAAAACTGTTGTAATATGGAAGTTGTGGTCGATAAATTAGTTATTGATGAAATTGGAAGAAATCAGCTAGTAACAAAGGACGATAATATTTGTAATATAACTCATATGAATATTAGATACATTAGAAAAAACTTTGATTATTTTATTTTAGTAGAATCATTAATGGACCTTTCATCAGATATAATTGTATTGTCAGAGATATGGATCAAAGAACACGAACTAATGCTTTATAATATTGAAGGTTTCAACAAATTTTACCACTGTGGATGTGTAAATAGATCAGGTGGAGTATTAGTTTTTGTTAATTCCAAGTGAAGAGCTACTCAAGTAGATTTTAATTTTAATACTGCAGATGTAGCGTCCCTAAAAGTTAAGATTATTAATTTTGACTATAACATTATTTCAGTGTATAGATCCTCTAGCCTAGATAAGCAATGTTATATTGGCGAATTTTGCTCTCAGTGATTACGAAACAACTATAAAAATTCCATATTGATCGGAGATTTTAATATTAATTTATTAGATAATAAAAATATTAATTCTAGTTGCTTTTATCCATGTGTTATGCAACTAACTAGATTTTTGGGTAATACACGTGTTGATCATATTGCTGTAAGGTTATCTGGTATTAAGAATGTTACATCGATAACTATTAAAACGACCGTGGCGGATCATTATTTGGTAATGCAACTAAAAAGAGATGTAGTAGAAAAAGATACCGAAGAAGATAGAAAATACGTTACTAATTTTAAAGAAATTGAATTAAAAATACAGAATATAAAGTTGGATACAGATGTTATTAATGATGATCAAAAATATTGCGACTCTGTTTTTGATCAAATTAATATGTTTGTTAGAGAATGTACAAAGTTGAAGTATTTGCCAAGCACCAAAAAAGAAATATTAAAACAATGATCACAGATGAAATACTTCAATTAATTGCCGAAAGGAATAAATTATATAAAAGGCTTAAAAGCTGTGCAGGTAATAATGAGGAATACAAGGAAATTAAGGATAGATTCATTCTTCTCTGTAACAGCTTAACTAATAAATTAAGAATTGCTAAAAATAACTCTTGCAAATGTAAGGTTCTTTCGGCAAGTAATGACTCTAAACAGGAGTGGAAAATTATTAACGATTTAAATAGTAAATATAATTATAAAAACCTGTTAAAAGAAATCTGAATTGGTGAAAGAATACACGATACCTTTAATGATAAAAAGATAATTGCCGATGCCTTTAATAATTATTACACCTATATAGTAGATTATCTAATAAAGAAGTTTACAGAGGAAGACACCTGTGCACACACATCAGACGATGTGAAATATTACAGAGTAAATTCAATGGCCTTGTTACCGATTAATAAAAGTGAATTAAACAAATCTTCAAGTGATGATAACTTCTCAATCAGTTACAGAATGTAATGTTACAGAGAGTAATCAGTGTAATATCTGGAATTTTACTGAAGTGTTACAATTTGTCACTTCCAGGTGGATTTTTTTTCCATCTTCGCTTAAGAATTCGTTGGATATTCCGATTTATTAAAACGGTGATAAAAAGCTTTTAGAGAATTATAGACCTATTTCAATATAAACTGTCTTCTCAAAATTATTTGAAAAGTTACTGCACTTATAAGGTTTATTGATTACCTTACTAAATATACTATACTATCGGAACACCAGTATGGGTTTCATCATCATCATCCTCAAGCAGCCATGGGCTACGGAGGTCCAACCAGACGGTGCAATTTAGTTCTCCAAGCAAGTCTATCCTGAGCTATATCTACTGCATCTGGCCACTGCACACCAATTCTAACAAGGTCCTGTTTGACATTGTCCGCCCACCGCATCCTAGGTCTCCCCTTCTTTCTGAGGCCTTTAGGCACATTGTTCATAACCCTATTCGCCAATCTATAATTATTCATACGGGCAACATGGCCAAACCAACGGAGTCTCTCTCTGCACAATATGCTGCTTAACGGAGGTTGCAAACTCCTTTGCCTAACCTCATCATTAGTTACAAAGTTGAACCACCTAATGCCCAAGATACTGCGTAAGCATCTGGAATCAAAAGCATCTAGTTTCCTGTTATCTTGTTTACAAAGTGTCCAAGTTTCACTACCATAACTAACCCTAGAAAGAATCAAACTATTATACAGCCTAATTTTACCCTTTAGGTGTATACGTCTATTTCTCCACACTCTCCATAGATTCTTAAAAGTCCCGGCAGCAATCCCTATTCGTCTGTTAATCTCATGCCGCACATCACCGTTATCTGTTACATAGCTCCCAAGATAATTAAACTGTGACACCTGCTCAAGACTGCAACCATTCAGATTAACTGAATCACAGCCTGCCTGACCAATTTTCATCACTTTAGTTTTCTCTCTGTTTATAACCAAACCTACTCTACTACCAGTCTCATCAACAGCTCGAATGAAAGAGTTCATCTCATCAACATCATTTGCCAAAAGGGCTAAATCATCAGCATAATCTAAATCAGAAATTTTCGTATCTCCAGCCCATTTAAGGCCAAAATCTTTCCCTTGAAGTGAATTTCGCATAACATAATCAATAATCAAACTAAAGAGAAAAGGAGACAAAATGCACCCTTGTCGAACACCAGAAGTAATGCTAAACCAATTGCTACAAGCCTTACCAACTCTCACACACGACTCAGTGTTATTATAGAGAGCTTTCATTATGTTAACTAACTTCTCTGGTATACCATATGATCTCACAATCAACCACAAATTATGACGATCAACAGAGTCGAAAGCCTTTTTGAAATCAACAAAGCTAGCAACCAAAGGTTTCTGAAACTCTAAACATTTCTCAAGAATCTGCCTAAGTGAAAATATCTGATCCACACATCCCCTACCACTTCTGAATCCACATTGCTCATCACGCAATTGACTGTCAACCAGATTCTTAATTCTATTAAGCACAATCATGGAAGGAACTTTACCTGGAACAGAGAGTAGGCTAATACCCCTATAGTTATCACAAGAACTGCGATCACCTTTTTTGAAAATAGGGATAACAATAGCTCTGGTAAAATCCTTAGGAACCATGCCTTTATCATAAAAGATATTCAGAATTTTAGTCATCCAAGTGGTAACCGAAACATTCCCAGCTCTAAGCATTTCGGTAGTAATTTCATCTACCCTTGGGGATTTATGTAGTTTAAGTTTAGAAATAGCCAAAATAACTTCAGATTGTGTTATAGGGCCAACATTAAAGCCACCAATGCATCTATCATCATTGCAAACAATGGGAGTAGAACTAACTACATTGTTTAGAACATCACTGAAATGCTCAGCCCACCTAGCCATGACAGAATCCTCCCCTTCTATAACCTTACCTTGTTTATCCTTCATTCCTTGCATACCTGTCCGTTTTCTACCACACAAAACATTAACTATCTGGTACAGCTCTCTGCTGTTGTGCTGTCTAACTGCTTCCTTGGCTTTGTCAGCCAAACCATCAAGCCAAAGATTCTTATCAGCAACTAACTGATCTTTTACATGTTTATTAAGTTCTCTGTAATGCTTTCTATTAGTACTAGTAGGGTATTGATTAAGGACATTCCTGCAGTTCTTTCTTTCCGAAATAAGCTCAAGTGCCTTATCACTCAGATAATTCTGTCTCGTCTGCTCCTTTTTTCCTAAAAGAGTACTGTTAGTGTCCGAAAAAGCCTGTTTAAAATGATCCCATTCTTCCTCAACTTCAGTAGTAAGCATACCATGAGTGTCATAATGACTAAGTAACCTATCATGGTAAGCTTTGGCTATAACTGGGTCTTTCAGAGCTTCAGTATTAAAAGCAAATTTTTAAACCCTAGCACAACACTTTTTAAGTTTAAGTTGCAAGACACTTTTAACAAGGTATGAGTTTAGGAGAAATAAAGGTACAGCTGATGCTATAGCTGAAGAAGTAAAATGAATTTATAATGGTCTCAACAAAAATGAAAGACTGGTGGTTTTGTTTCTGGATATGTATGAAGCTTTTGATTCCCTGTCTATTAATATTTTACTAAATTAATTATAGATTATTGGTATAAGGGGACTGTCACTGAAATGGTTTGATTCGTATTTGAAGAGTAAGAACACAACAAGCCAAAATAGGAGACGTTTTGAGTGAAAAGAAAAGTCAATTCGTCATGGTTTACCACAGGGTTCTGTTTCAGGGCCACAGTTATTTTCAGTATATGTAAACGATCTATGATCTATTTCACACTAAATTCAAAGGTAAGATTATTTCGTTTGCAGATGACACCGCCTTTGTTTATGTGATAAAACTGATGAAGAACTATTAATCAATATTGCTGCAGATTTGAGAACACTTCAAATTTAGTCCCAAAAATAAATTATTAATGAATGTGAATAGAACGAAATATATGTATTTTAATACTGTTAAGGGAAAGTATAGAGATCTGGGAGATTTATTCTATCATATGAGTGATTTTAAGTTTTTCGAACAAGAAAAGATTGGTTCTCTAAACTGTGCTTGCCCAAGGATTAAAAGTACCAAAACAATAAAATATTTGGGAGTTAATTTCGACTGTTTTCTAACCTGGCATGATCATGTTCAAAACATAGTATTAAAAATCAAGCAAATAATTCCCAAGATATATCTTTTAAGAGATATGATGAATATAGAAATTTTGAAGAACATATATTATGCATTAATCTGTTCCAAAATACAGTATGCAATTCTAATTTGGGGAGGAGCATCTTCATGCTGTTTAAATCAATTGCAGCAATTGCAAAAATATATAGTAAAGATTATGACATTTAAAAGAAAGTACGACTCGTCTGAGCAAAGTTTCAAAAAACTTGAAATACCCAACTTAAAACAAATACACCAAATGGCTTTAGCAAAGCATGTATTTCATAATAAGGACAAATTTGATGCAGTGGTTAATAAATATTTTACAAGAGTGGTAGTGGCTCAGGATTTTTGCATTCCAAAACCAAACAAAGGGTTATTCAAAAACTATGATGGATATAGTGGCTTAAAAACTATTCAACTCACTGCCAGATAACATGAAAATTATAAATAATAAAATACATTTCTCTAAAGAACAGGAAAACATGGTTGTTGAACGGTGGAGATTGCGACTGATGTTTTTTTTAACTGTATTAACTGGTTGCATTGAAATGAAATATGAATAGTAGGAGATAAGTTTATATATTACAGAGGCTGAAATTTCTGTTTTTCTGTTTGCATATTTATATATTGATGTACGCAGGACGGCAGGATATATATGTTTTACAAATATCCACTTGCGAGTCAAACACTAACTCTTGTGGAACTTGACTATGTATTAGCTATGTAATTAAATATTGTAGAAATAAATTGAATAGTTTCTAGCTTCCAATCCCATCCATGCCAGCGTTGAGATTTGTTCACCCTAAACCCCTATCCTGCCCTTGGTAAGAAGTGTGATGTCGATGAACTAGGAAAGGTCACCGCCCGTCGGATGGGAAGTCCCGCTTACAGGTTGTGTTGTGTTCTTTTACCTCTTAACGGCACTGTTTTTGCACACAGGTCACAAAAACCCCGAGGGCTCAGAGTAGGTTTGGGGGAAGCGGCTCACTGGACAGCTGTTAGGAGACAGATAGTAGCTTCGCGTCAAGGCCATCCAGCATGTTCTTTAATGTGTACAGGGTACATCTATCATGAACATGTACCACGGTTTAACACCCCATCCAAGGGATGGAGGCCTTTTTCTCACAGAGGATATGGGTTAACGGAGATAGATCTCAGAGTTTGGACTCGAACCTGGAAACTGCAAACTACGAGTTCGGCGCGCTACCGATTGAGTCGAACCCTCACCCCTAAGATAATCAAATAAATATTTAATAAAAAAAAACCTTTCCTTCACAATGATTATACTTACACGCTTAAAATTTATCAAGGTATATTCATTTTAATTACCTTGTTAAATACTAAATACGCTCTAATAATATTCGCCTTAGAGAAGAATAGAAACCCTGTATTTCCTGCATTTCACAACTCAGTGAGCAGCCATACGCGACACAAGTGGACTGTAAGGAGAATTTTAGAATCTCGGAAATACTTCACCGAATAATAATTATTGGGGCAGTGATAAAACGTTGCTTCAAATGCCTTTCTGTAGGAAATTTCTCGGAGATGCTTCCCTGTCGTGGAGAGGACGGTCTGGATGCTTGGACTGAGATGCCGCAAGTAAAAGGAAAAAAAATTGCTCCTTCGGAACATTCAGTGAGGCGTAGGGCAAACACTCTTCTAACCGTCATTCAAAGATGCCCCCACCAAGTCAGAGATTTCTGCCGCACTGGTTACCAACGGAAGAAATCCTGTCTTTTACCACAAAGTCTTCCGTTCTAAGATTTCACACAATCGCCTTTTCAGTGATCTTTTTTCTTTTTATCCTTTTCACTTTTTCTTTAGTTTTTCTTGTCTTTTTCTTTTGTGGCGTGAAGCTTTCGGTTTTTTTTTAAAGGTACAGATAAAAAACAAAAGCAAGAATGCTTAAAGCGTTTCGCACACCCAGCTTTACCTGTCTAATAAGGTGTGCGTAAAACTTTCAGAAGTCACACAATTTTTATCAAATCGTTTTTTTTGTAACTCTAAATCTGAGATGAAGCAAAAAAGGAATTAAAAAAATTATTTTAAACTTTTTTGCTCGTTTATTCAGACAAATTTGTAGTTTGCAGAACAACTAAGATGTTTCCATGGTAATACAGATATAGACAAATCGATGCTATTTATTTTCATGTGTTTTTCGTTAAATAAATTATTCTTTAGGGAAGTTTGAGATGTTTTATCACTGATCAGCTTTTTTTACACAATAGGCTAAATGGCCAGATCTAAAGGACCTCGAAAGCTCAGAGAAGGTTAGAGGAGGGACCCAATGGACAACTATTGGGAGACAGATGGTAACCTCCCGTCAATGTCATCCAGCGTGTTCTTTAACGTGTACAGGATATGGCTCTTTCGCACGGAGGGCCACGGCTTAACGTCCCATCTGATTGACGGCGGCCATTTATAGCCCAAAGATATCCCATACTGACCGTGGTCATTTCTGGGAGTTTTGAGGAGGTAAATCTCAAAGATGGCTCAGCAAGTACTCGAACCTGGGAATTGCAGATTACGAGCCTACCGACTGAGCCTCCCCCGCCCGGAGAGAAGCTTAAAGGTGGGACCCACTGCACAACTACTAAATGACAAATGTAAGCCTCCCATTAACGCCATCCATCTGTATTTTCCAAGAATCAGGGTAAGCAGAAGTATAACAATGTTGGATCGATTTGTTATGCTGCAGGCGCATGCACGTCAGAGCCAATGACACAGAGCAATGCTTTTATATGTGTGTAACACAGCCGTGACAATAACGCTACCACTAGAGTCGCATTGCACAGAGCATGCATTAATACTCAGGTTCTGACTCGCATGTCGTTTACAGGGTTGCCAGGTTTGGCATTCTACAACACTGTTTATGTACCAGTAAACTGTTTTAATTTCATTAAAGGAGAAAGAAAATTTTGTTCATAAATCTGCCAACCCTGTTCGTTTATTTAATTCATTTCATTTCCAATATTTGTTTAGAGTGAACGTGTCATAGTATAATAAGCAATCACAAGAGTGTTCGGTGTATGTGTAACTGTAAACAAGTGGACCTGCCTGAACCTGACAAGCACATAATAAATAGGTGAGAGTTTAATGATTTCTTATTTAGTATTTAATTACAAGACTTTTGAAATATTAACTGTTAAATAGCTCATAGCACGATTCTTGTTAATTATTGTAACATAGGTTTCATTTATTCAGATATGCCTTGAAAGTAAAAAAAAAGCGGTCATCGGTATCGGGTTGAACGATTGCGAAAGGAAGAGACCGAAAAGCAAAACGCTAATAGCTTAGAAAACTGGCTTGAAAAAGGAGAAAACTGGCTTGAAAAAGGAGAAAACTGGCTTGAAAAGGGAGAAAACTGGCTTGAAAAGGGAGAAAACTGGCTTGAAAAAGGAGAAAACTGGCTTGAAAAAAATCTTATCCCGGAAAACGACAATACCACTGACAGTAACTATGAGGTTGGAAGTGAAGATGAATTGAATGAGAACGTGTTTGAAGAAGAATGTGATCATCAGGCTGATAATATCACCACTATTAGCGAAAATACAACGAATAAGAGTAGCACTTCAATGGTAGTGGAAGAAAATGCGTCGAATGAAACTACGGAAAATCGTTTAAATTTTAATGATCCGACAACATGGAATTTACATATTGGAAAAAATAGAACACTTATGGTAGAACATGGTCGGGAATATCGAGTATTAAGTAAATATCCCGTCACAAATGTCCGGTGTTTTAACAATTCTTGGAAATTTAGAAACGAAGGTGTTTAGAAAAAGGAGAGAAAATGTCTGTTTTATTCGGAAAATAGAGATGTGCCATTTTGTAATTCAGACGGCTTCAATGATGGAAACACATGAATCCTCAGTTGACGTTACACGTAAATACGTTGCAACATATTAACAACTTTAGAAAACAAAAATTATTAGAAAAAGGTCTTCAAAAAGGTGGTTTAATCGACGACTTTGCACAGGATGCACTAAAAAATAAAATTTCAAAATGGCGTCGTATATTGAAAATCATATTAAAATGCATATTGTTTTGTGCGGAAAATAATTTGGCATTACGTGGACATTATGAAAACCTCCATGAAAAAAATTATGGTATATCTTTAAATATCATTAAATTTGTAAGCCAGTTTGATGTTAATTTAAAAAATGTTATTGAATTACATGTAAAACATCACACAAATTATCTGTCGCCAGTGAAATAATAAAAGAGATACAAGAAGCTAAATATTACAGAATAATATTTGATAGTACCCCGGATGTATCACATAAATACCAATTAAACGAAATTGTTCGTTATGTTAAATTTTCGGATGAAAAATATACAATTGAAGAAAGATTTATGGGCTTTATTAATACAACAAAAAAAAAACGGGCACGGGAATTCATCAGAAATCAAAAAACAACTTACTCAAGATGGTCTTCTAATTGAAAATATTCGTGGTCAAGGCTATGATAATGGTACCAATATGTCGTAAGGTACAAAGGTCTTCAAGCTATTTCTCAAAATAAGAATTCTCTTGCTCGTTATTTTCCATGCTGTTCGCATATCCTTAATTTGATAGGTGGGCATGCGGCCAGTATAAGTGCAGATATCGTGACATTTTTTGAAACAATACAATTCTTATTAATTTTTTTCTCTTCATCTACTAATAAATAAAAAATAAAATATAAATAAATACCCCCTCAAGCAGCTGCTTGCCACAGAGGTCTGACAGGAGCCTGTCAGTTTATATGCCAGAGTAGAAGGTCTGAGAGGATGGCAGGACCTCAGCAGAAAACAACACGAACATCCATGCCTTACCCGGGGCTCGAACCCAGGTCCCGTAGATCAGTAGCCAAGGTGGTGTTCAAAATTAAATGCCGTAAGGAAACTGAACAGATTATTTTACTTTTAAATGACATGAAAGGAGATCATTCACTTGGAGATGAATTATCCTGTGCAACATCATTGCATCGACAATTAAACAATTACAAATTTATTATATTCTTGCATTTTTGGAAAAATGATATTAGAAAGATTAAATAGAGTGAATATTTCATTGCAGAAAAAAAGATCAGGATATTTATCGGTCGTCTTTATTAGTTAAAGGGCTTATAGATAATTTCAAAGATCAAAGAAGTAATGAAAGCGAAATTAAAGAAATATTTATGGACATAAAAAAAACTTGCGAAAAACTAAAATTGCACCAGCAGAGCAAAAGAGAAAAGCGAAACGGAAAACAAATGCCAGGCGAGCAGGCTGAAGATGAATCATTGATCATTGATTTGATAAAAATATCTTGTTTATCAGTGATTGACTCTATTATTATGCAACTGAATGAAAGGTTTAAATGTCTCAAATATGAAGTAGATAATTTTGATCTCCTGACTGGAGAAGCTATACATTCATTAACAAGTGAAGATTTGGAATTCAAGGGAGTTTCATTATCAAAAAATATCCTGAAATAAATGGAGATCAATTCACATTTGAAATGAAATGTTTTAAACACCAAATAAATCAAATTTTGAGAGGGGAAAATCCATCTCAATTGCATCAATTGGATGTATTAAATATACTTGGAGAATGGGAATTACAAGAAAGTTACCCAAATATAATAGTGGCTCTAGAAATATTCTTAACCATGCCAACAACAGTGGCTACAGCGGAAAGAAGTTTCAGCAAATTAAAACTTGTTAAAAATTATTTAAGATCAACATCAGGACAGGAGCATACATCATCATTTTGTTTGCTATCAATCGAGCGAGAACTGGCTCAAAAACTTAATTTTGATGAGATTATTAGCGATTTTGCCGATTAAAAATTAAATGACTTTAAAAAATAATTACTTGCGTTATTAATTGCAATATTTTTGCAATTATTTATGTGCAATTAATATTTATTCATGCAACTGTATTAAAATAATGACAATAGACATATATAATGTAAATAACATGTGTATTTTTTATCAATAACTGAACAAGGGGGGGGGGGCAATTACAAATTTGTCAAGGGCGCCAAAATCCTAGTTCCGCCTCTGCCCTGAATTAGTTGAACTTTTCGTATTTGGGTTAGGCTGCTTTACCTCTAAGTGACACTTTTTCGCACACAGTGGTATAAATAGGCAGGTGAAAAATCTCCCAAAGGTTCAGAGAAGCTAGGGAAGGAGATTCACCCAGCAGATGGGAGTCACCCGTCAAGACCATCTCCTGCACATTGAACAACGGCTTAACCTCCCATTGGACGGAAGGCGGTGTTTCCTCTCCCATCGGTGTCCACTTTCTCACCGAAGAGAGTACGGCAGTTAACGGAAATAAATAGTTTTGTAATGTACGTATAACTAGTGAATGGCTTCAAGAATTGAGTATTTATACAAATGAACATAAGTGCTCAAGATCAATTGATCGGCGATTCAATATTTATTAACAAAACAACATTCAACATTTATATTTTTAATTATAATAAGAATATTTTGAAAACGAAGAATTTAAACAAACTGTACTGAACTTTTAAACTTCCCTTTGGCCTTTACTTTCTCCGATTAACATATTTCAGAAGCTACTAAGCTTTCATTTTCTCCTCCGTCATCTTAACAGTGTTTTCATTTTCAAACCTTACAAACGTCATACCTCAATATTCACAAATCACTTCTGTATTGCTCGAAGTGGCGCCATCTATTAGTATTTTCAGACATTATTGCAAACCAATTTGAAGCTGCTATTTCGCAAATAATTTAAACGCAATCTACAACATTCTTAACATAAAACAAGTTTTCTTACCAACATTTCTTTGACAGAGTCACCAAAAACTTCGTTTCATCACAGGAGGTTTTTTTTTTTATTATTTTTTCGTTTTCTTTTTATGTTTAACCTGTTCTATTCATTTTTTTTGAGAAAAAAAAAGTTAATCCGTTAGGGGCAAAAAAAACACTAATTACATTCACTTCAGACAATGTTTGAAAATAAAAAACACCAAAAAACATCTTGAACAACAAACTACTGAGCCATGCAGTGGCGAAAAGTGACTTTTTGAGTAGGGGAAGCAATTAATAGGAGGAGTTTTACAACTAAATGGGAACGCCGTTCCAGTAATCGATGTTTCCAAATCACGCAACCGGAACACCATTCTGGTACTCGATGTTTGTGAATCACTAAACCGGAACGCCGTTCCCGTACTCGATGTTTTGAAATTACTGAACCGGAACGACGTTCCGGCATTGAGTGTTTCTGAATCATTGAACAGGATCAACGATCCGGTACTTGATGTTTCGTAATCTATAATTGAAAATAGTTCTATACTTTTTAAATCAAATATTTTCATATTATTATTTCTAGGAAAAAATGTGGGAATACTGTGACCTTGCAAAAGTGTTATTTTGAGGGTCGAAAATGGCCTAAGCGCATGTAAGAAGTTAAACATGTATTTTAATAGAATTTTATTTTATTTACTGGGAAGTTAGAACGAAAGTAAAAATTAATATTACAAAAAAAAACTAACAAAATCATCTTCACTGAAGTTGTAAAACTTCAAATATTGACCATTGCGTTCTGAGTAATATCTCGATTTCGCTCTTTGCTTTAGTGTCGACACTATGGAATTATAATCCAGTCGAAATTGGGGTAAAGAAAAATATCACCAACTGCACATTAAAAGTCTTTTCTTAATAAACTCTCATATAAAAATTAAATTTTATTTTTACAGATGAAAACAGAAAAAAATTAGTCTTTGTATCATATACATATATTGGACAGAAAAATGGAAACAGTTCCACATTATCTGAATAGAAAATCACAATCAGAGTTCAATAACTTCTTCAATACGAGTTTTAAATATATATATATGTCTGAAGATAAAGATCTCAATAAAATCTTTCTAAATCTCGATATTAAACAATATAGTTTAGTATTCAAAGAATTAGTCTGCTAGAATATACTCAACAAGCCTACAAAAAAATATTGACCCCAAAATTAAATTAAAACAGGTTAAGAGAAGAGAGATCATAGTTGACTCCAGTAGAGCACCAGGTGCATTGTACCCGTTACTAATCTCTTAATATCTTTTAATGTGTTAATTAAAATTTGAGGCAATTTTTTTGTAGCCTGTTAAACATTCAAGTGTTCATAACTCTTTGAATATGAAAAAAAGTGTTGTTTAAAATATGGATTTAGGCAGATTTGATTGAGGACTTTAATTTATCTTTAGACATATTTTTCACTAAAAACCATATTGGAGAAGTTATTGAGCTCTGAATGTGATTATCTATTGAAATAACATGGAACTATTTCCATTTTTCAGTCCAGTACCTGTATATATAAATATGAGTTATCTCATAGTACCAAAGGAGAGGGAGACTGAGGGTGCAATCTCCCCTCATTCAGAAATTTATTTTTAAGCAATCATTTATTCATCAGCATCCCGGTGGCCGAATTGTTAGCTTGCTCGGATATTGATCTAGGAACCTGGGCTCAAGCCCTGCATAACAGACAAGGATATTATACTGACAGGCTCCTGTAAGATTTGTGTGGCCAACATCTGCTTTAAGGAGGTGTTTTATTTATTTATTCATTAATTTCATCAATAAAAATGTTAACCAATTTTTTGTTTAATATTATAATAATTAGAAATATTATAATAATTGGAATCCAATAATTAGAAATGTTTTGGTTAATTTTGGCTAGGCCATTGGTTGTGCATAAAAGAATTATGTGTAAATTCCTAAATTTCATTCTTGTTATTTTTTATTTAATTGATATTGTGCGCTTGAGTAAAGGCATTATTAATTTATCTCTATTTTTTCTCCTTCAAATATTGAATTCTATCACCGATGGGCTTGAAAAGGCCGCCGTCCGTCGGATGGGACGTTAAGTCGTGGCCCCGTGTGCGGGAGAGCTATACCCTGTGCACGTTAAAGAACACGCTGGATGGCCTTGACGGGAGGCTACCATCTGTCTCCCAACAGCTGTTCCAGTGGGTCCCCTCCCCCAACCTTCTCTGAGCCTTCGGGGTCCTTGTGACCTGGCCATTTAGCCCATGGTGTGCAAAAAAGTGCCGCTCAGAAGTAAAACAACCCAACAAAACAAATTGAATTCTATAAACAGACGTGATGGAAGATGCGGAATTTTGTCGCCATTCGAAAACCAGGTATGCTCATCATAACTATGCCAGTTTTGAAACGCTTTAGCTCTGAGCGGCGCTTTTATATACACAAAGGGATAAAGATCAGATCACAAGAATATCCCTCCACTAGCACTCAGAGTTAAGAAGCAGAAGAGGATCCACTGGACAACCGTTAGATGGAAATCTTTCAGAAATCGTGTAGCGTCTCCATCAATGTACTCATAATGGTAGGGTTCTCATGAACACGGGACGTCTCAGTCGGTAGAATGCCAGCTTGAAATCTTCAGTTCCCAGATTCGAGTTCCACCTGGGCAACGGTTGAGATTTATCTCCAAAAAACTACCCATCCTGCCCTCGGTCCGTAAGGGTGATCCATAGGCTTGGAAAGGCTGCCTTCCTTCAGATGGGACATTTAGCCATGGTCTGTGCACATTAAAGAATACGCTAGATGGCCTTGACGGGAGGCTACTACCTGTTTCCTAGCAGCTGTGTAGTGGGTTCCCTCTCCCAACCTTCTCTGAGCTTTTGGGATCCTTGTGACTCAACCATTTACCCAATTTTGTGCAAAAAGTGTCACTCAGAGGTAAACCAACTTAACCTGAAGACGGAGTGACGGTTTCGGCAGTTTTTCTGAGCATATCGGAAAAACGTCTTACAGCATCTATGCACTGGATGCTGGTGTAAATATAAAAGT
Organism: Ryuthela nishihirai; assembly: GCA_038380435.1. Classification (NCBI taxonomy): domain Eukaryota; kingdom Metazoa; phylum Arthropoda; class Arachnida; order Araneae; family Heptathelidae; genus Ryuthela; species Ryuthela nishihirai. The sequence continues at coordinate 17,682,936 of JAWZYU010000007.1, forward strand.
AATTTTAATATAAGTGCTAATAGTAAATCCATTTCATTTATTTTTAAAACGTTCATTAAATATTCATACCAATTTTGTTTCTTACTCTATTTATTTTTCCTAAGAGCATTAAAATTTCATCAAGTGAAGTCTTCTAAGCTCTTCCCCTTTTAGGAAATACTCCGTAACTCTGAATGAACGCATTTTGCAAGGTCTTGCACGCTTGAAAAAGGCTTCCCAGCAAGTTCATTTTTAATTTTTGGAAACAATTTGAAATTGTGTGGTGCAAGATCGGGTGAATATGCAGGATGGGGTAGCTTTTGATTTTTTCCTGCTCCAGGTAGGTCGTAACTTGCTGGATTTTTTAAATTTGTGAGCATTAGTATTGAAATGTAGAAGAAGAACCCTTGACTCATCTGTTGTTGGACGGTGCTCCTTCATCTCCTTAACCATTTTGAACAAAACAATGGTGGCGTAGTATTGGCCATTTATAGTAATTTTTTCAAGTAAGATGTCCATGGTTACCACTATTTGGGAATAGAAAAAAATGTGACCATCCTCTTCCTTGAGCGAAAGTCTTGTCGGAGGATTTGGGGAGGTGGTTCATCTTCCACAACCCAAATATAGTTGTCAATCTCTCTGGGAGTTGTATAGCAACAACCCATGACTGATTACCTGTGACAATGTCTGTTAACTCTTGGAGGCCACTAGGTTCAAATATTGCCAACGTATCCTTGCACAAGTTGACACTAGCCCTTTTTTGCTGTTCTGTCAGTTTCTGGGGTACCCATTTGGCACAGATCTTTCGGAACTTTAAATGTTGATGAAACATTCCCAATCGATACACTGGAATCTAAACGTCTGCTTGAACGGTGATTTGTGACTTTTCCGTGATGAGTTCACGAACAGCAGCAATGGTTCTCTCGTTCACGGCCTCTTCCGGTCTTCCTGCACGAAGGTGGTCTTCGAAGCTCTGCCGTCCTTCTTTGAATTTGTGCATCCATCCTGTAAGAGTAACATATGAACAGGTATGATCCCCATATACTTGCGACAAATTTTCATGAATATTTTTCGCAACCTACACAAGCTGAATCTTTGTGAAAATGTAAAATCTGTCCCCTTCTTCAGTAGGCTCCATAGCAACAACATACAGGTTTCGCAGATCGAAATTTAAGCGCCGCCAGAGAAGAGAGAAATGATGATATGGCCTTTGTTTTTAATATGCAATGACAAGTTTAGATAAGCTTCGAAACAAGTCGTAGCTCATTAACTTCGGAGAAACGAATACAAATCTACAGACATGTGTCAAGAACTTTTTGAACGCCCTCCGTATAAATAAGACCATCTTTTTATTTTCGTTTTTTAAATGGAGGCGGGGGGGGGGGTGGCTCAGTCGGTAGCGCGCCAGGCTCGTAATCTGCAGTTCCCAGGTTCGAGTCCCAGCTGGGTCAGCGTTGAGTTTTATCTCCGCAAAACTTCCCGCCCTGCCCACAGTCAGTATTGGACACCGATGGCCTTGGAAAGGTCGCCGTTCATCGGATGGGATGTTAAGCCGTGGTCCCGTGTGTGGGAGAACCATACTCTGTGCACGTTAAAGAACACACTGTATGGCCTTAACGGGAGGCTACTATCTGTCTCCCAACAGCTGTTCCAGTGGGTCTCCTCCCCCAACCTTCTCTGAGCCTTCGGGGTCCATGTGACCTGGCCTTTTAGCCCATGGTGTGCAAAAAAGTACCTCTCAGAGGTAAAGCAACCCAAATCCTTTTTTAAATAAATTTGATTAGTGTTTTCGTATACATTTTACAAGCAATCGTTAAGTTATTGCTGATGACCCGCAAAGTTTAAAGCTTATCTGCAGGATATAAACTAATTTTATTATAAATTATTTTTAGTTATTTGCATTTTCTTTTCAATACATACATTGTCTTATATCTCTTAAGAATACATACAGAAGTGTTGTTAGTTCTTGTTAGTTTTCTAAATAAGCTTAATATTAATATGCAGTATCTAATTTGAAAAATTGTTTAGGTTCCGATTTCAAAAGAGAATATGTTTTTAGAGATACAATATTTCTTGGCAAAAGATTATATTTATGTGAATTTTGTAACTACTAATACATTTTCCGCAATTATTAACAAAACATGGCCATTGATAGTAATATTTTTGTATTCCTTTCATGTTGGATATTTATTTTGTGTATTATCAAAGAGATTTTGGAGTATCAAGTTGTAGCTGTATAAACTAGTGAAGGATAGAATGTTTAGGTGATTCAATTTCTCTTTAGGTGTTTTGAAGTGTAAACGTTTACTCTAAGGCAGGGGTGGGAAATTGTTTTCGTATCTACACTGCGCATGTGTATTGACGTGGCCGTCCTAGTGGAAAATACGAGACGAATCTTCGGTTGCGCACGGGAAGGAAATCTCGGTTCAAGGCGGAATTTTCTGACTGTCTTGGCGGGCCACAAAAAACTCTTAGCGGGCCGAATGCGACCCGCGGGCCGCTATTTGCCCACCCCTGCTCTAAGGTGTAATGTGCTTGGTTATTGTAGATTGAATCTAGCATGATGTCAACGTATAAAGGGTATGGATTCGATTTGTAATATTATCTTCATTTATTTTGAATATAACAATAATCTGTTCTTTAAATATCCTTCTCTATTTCGTTTTTTTACTCTGCTTATTTTCCCTAAAAGTTTTACAATTTCAAAAAAACGTACAAAATTCGATGGTTTGTACGCTTAAATGGTAAAAATGAATCTGGTAAAACTAGAAATGTCTTGAAGAAAAATCTTCTGCATTATATACACAATTTGCTACTTTCTTTTTTCTATTGAAACGGTAATTTTCGAGAAGATCTTAGCTTTTAATGGTTTTATTCTTTAACGAATCCATCGTCTCTACACAGAAGCAATTATTCAGTTGCTTCTTGCCTCTTAAGAAGTAATTTCAAACTGTTATTATTCCTTCTTAAAATAAGCTTTTAGTCTTCATCATTTCGCACAACATTTTAATTACTTTTTTCCCGGAGCAACTCACATTTATTATACATGATGATGAGAAATTTCGTAACATTTTTTTTACTTAATAATTCCACTTGCCAAAATCATAAGACAAAAATATCTCATTGTAATCGTTTACTAAGACTTCACTCCATTATAAGAAACGGCTACGATAAGAACAAATTACACTTCTGAGGTTCTACATTTTCTGCAAATATCTTAAGCTCATATCAAATATTCTAACCAGAGCAAGATCAAAATCTTTTCCGAAATTACATGTTGACTTGTTGTCTGCTTTATGTTATAATGTTACGGGGAAAAACAGATTACTAAAGATATAAATGTTTTCATTGCTCTCCTTCAAGTATTTTTCAAAATCCTTTTTGTGTGCGTTTTTTTTCTTTCAGTTTTGTTTCCTAAGACGCACAAAATAAGTTTTAGTAAAATGTAATTACCTGGTTTAATTTGTGGGAATTTTTGCCAACGTTTTAAGTTACTTTTGTTGAATTTCAAGACAAAAAAATATAGGAAAGCAAAGTTTAAGTTTCTTTTTATGAGCTTGAATAATATTAGTCATTATGACATTGGTTCAAAAGTGCAGAGTAATTTTTTATTCGCATGCAACAAAGAAATTATATATTACCTTTGTGCTCTGGAGATGGAAATTTACTTTTTATTCATGAAAAGCCTTTGTGTGGACAAAGTAAACAGTTAATCTTTTTTCTTTTCACATTACAAAAGTTGCTGGATCGTTTCTTGCAGAGGTTATATGAAGGTTATTGCGGAAAAAACAAAACGTAATCTGCCCTGTAAAAGTGCTTATGAATTAAACACTGAACAGCTCATAAAACATTTCTGTTAAACAAAATATGCTCTTAATTATTACTCAGTGTTATTTTTAGATCAAATAATACTTTAAGCTAACGTTATGTTAATAGTTATCAACATAAGAGCCTCAATTACTTAAAGCAAGGTTTACTTCTTATGATCATCATAACGGTGATTCTGTATGCTTCACCCATATGGGCGAACTACACCCACCAATATTCGCAAGATTCAGGTCTTACAGAACAAGATTTTGAGAACTGCGGTCGATGCCCCCTGGTTTGTCACTAACAGACAACTCCATAAAGACCTGGGTATCGACCATATATATGCACATATAAAACGCACCTCAAAAAGATTTTTTGAGGCTGTAAGCAATAATCCCAATGAGATTATTTCTTCTCTGATTCTTTACGATCATACTGTTTTGAACAAGTACAAGAGGCCTAAAACGGTAATCTGAGGAGACCTACCCGTTTTAGGTTTCTTATACATTTTTACTGCTTTTTAGCTTTTCTTATGTTTGCTCTTAGGGGCCCACCTAAGGGTGGTTTACTTATATATTTTGATATTTTGTTCTTACTCATGCCAAATAGGCATTTCTTTCTGATGGAGTTGGTTAGGGGTAAAATTATTACCCGGTACGTCGAATATGATTATACGATCTACTATCTACGATAAGGTTTACTTCTGTTACTTCCATATCGCCATATTGATGATAGCAATAATTTTTGAAATGAATGTAATAAAATTTCGTCTTTCTCTTTACCTACAAACGGATTCATCAATATATACAGTTGTTTATATGCAGCTCAGCCATATGCTAGAATGTTTTTCTTTAAATTTCAAACAGCTATAGATAAGACTGGGCCATTGCTGACAGAATTAACAAAAACTATTATCACCGTTTGACAGCGTTATAGTTCCAAGCACAGAGTGCTAGATACAGACTTACTTTTTAGGAAATTAAGTGCGCCAAAGTCCTCATAGAATTGAACTCTTTGTTAAAGTCTAAGGATTTCATGTGATCCTGTAAGCAGGTACAGGTGAATTCTAAGGATTGTTACAATTCTATCATATCATTGTTGGCATTGGTATTAGAATTCTTACAACTCATCCCCTCTGAGTGTATATCCCAAAAAGAGCATATCGGAGCTCATGGAGGGGGGGGGGGGGGGTTAACGATCTCCAATGCGCCCCATCAGCGCATTCCACATGTCCTCTGCAGCAGTAATTTCCAAACGTTTTTCGCGTACCACCAAATATCCAGTAATTTTTAGTACCAGTAAGTGCAAAGTTACCAAATATAATTTTCACAAAATAAAAAAAGCATTTTCGAACAAGATATATGAAAGGCGAGTATTTTTTTTTCATTTGTCATGCTAATAATGTGCAAATACGTGTGTGAATGAATCTTGGCAATATGCTATAATGTACTAGAGATGACGTCAAGCTCAATTTTTCGAATTTGTGCTCTCCCGATCTCGAACCATTTTAGACTGTTACTGAGCCAGAGTTATTGAGTCCGAGTCGGCCCGAGCCAGAACCATTTCGACAATTTGGAGAACCCATTTGTTTTTTAATCCGATTTACAGAAAACATTTCTCTGACTCATCACGAGGCATGTATACAGAAATGCATGTCGCTGCTCAGGGCCGGATGTAGGGGGAATGCTAATAATGGTAAAGGAGGCAAAATTTATCAAACTTATTTATATTTCATGCATTTTTCATAAAAATTTTAAAGGCCTGTAAAACAGAGGGGGAAATGTTATACTGCATTGGAAATTCAGTCTCTTTCCTCCACTGATTTTTTTTATAATATCCGGGCATGTCGCTACTCGTTTATTTGGTTCTTATATTACTAATTAAAATCATTTTATGAGTTGTTGTTGTGTTGTTCTACCTCTGAGAGGCACTGGGCTAAATGGCCAGGTCACATGGACCCCGAAGGCTCAGAGAAGGTTGGGGGAGGGGACGCACTGGAACAGCTGTTGGGAGACAGATGGTAGCCTCCCGTCAAGGCCATCCAGCGTGTTCTTTAACGTGCACAGGGTATAGCTCTCCCGCACACGGGGCCACGGCTTAACGTCCCATCCGACGGACGGCGGCCTTTCCAAGCCCATCGGTGTCCCCTACTGTCCGTGGGCAAGGCGGGGAATTTTGCGGAGATAAATCTCAACGCTAACCCAGCTGGGACTCGAACCTGGGAACTACAGATTACGAGCCTGGCGCGGTACCGACTGAGCCACCACCGCCCCATCATTTTATGACAAAATTAAAATGCTAATTCTATTTCGAAAGAAAATTATTACAAATAATAGTAGAAACGGAAAGTTCGTTCCAAGCCCATCGGTGTCCCCTACTGAACGTGGGCATGGCGGGGAATTTTGCGGAGATAAATCTCAACGCTAACCCAGCTGGGACTCGAATCTGGGAATTACAGATTACGAGCCTGGCGCCCTACCGACTGAGCCACCCCCGCCCCGTCATTTTATGACAAAATTAAAATGCTAATTCTATTTCGAAAGAAATTTATTAGAAATACTAGTAGAAACGGAAAGTTCGTGAGTAAACAACATCATTATAAACGTAAAAAAGTCATTCATATTTTAAAGATAAAGAATGCGTAAATGATAATAAACGATTCCATGATGCTTATTATTTATTACCTATCTTCTTATTGCTTTTGGCTCGTCATTTGTCAGTTTGTGGATTAATGTCTGGTAATTTAGAGTAATAATTAATAATAAATGGCCAGGCCATTTTGCTCATGGTGTGCAAAAAAGTGCCGCTCAGAGGTAAAATACCCAAGCCTTTCGGACGACCTTGCACTTGTCTACGGCTAGCGTCTCCATTCTATTGGAACCGTCTCAAAGTCTTAAAATCATTGATTGGGGGACATTTACAGTCCCAACCAAATCAGACTGGATCAGCTGGATTCTAACATACCGATTGCTTTAAGAACTGTAAACGGATCCAGGTGAAGTCTTCGTGTTATACTGTTGTTACTACCAAACCTTCTACTAACATTAACAGGCTTCCTCAATACAAAATGAGGGGGGGGGGGGGGGAAGAATCAGAGCCAACTTTTAAAGCACTCTTCGGGTCACGTATGCAAATATTACCTGGTCAGGTGATTTTAGATTGGATTGTTTTACCTCTGAGCGGCACTTTTTTGCACACAATGGGCTAAATGGTCAGGTCACATGGACCCCGAAGGCTCAGAGAAGGTTGGGGGAGGGGACCCACTGGAACAGCTGTTGGGAGACAGATGGTAGCCTCCCGTCAAGGCCATCTAGCGTGTTCTTTAACGTGCACAGGGTATGGCTCTCTCGCACACGGGGCCACGGCTTAACGTCCCATCCGACGGATGGCGGCCTTTCCAAGCCCATCGGTGTCCCCTACTGACCGTGGGCAGGGCGGGGAATTTTTCGGAGATAAATCTCAAGGCTGACCCAGCTGGGACTCGAACCTGGGAACTATAGATTACGAGCCTGGCGCGCTACCGACTGAGCCACCCCCTCCCCTCAGGTGATTTTGAGAAGGGGTATGCCCTTGTAGTAAAATGTCTATATAAAAACGCCGAATTAACGAAATACTCATTATAAACTAAGAGCATAATGCTGTAATTGCAAGCTTGCTGCTCTAGCGATGTGATTCGAATCTAGGAGCAAAATGATTTAGAGTTTACCGTTATATCAACTGATCAAGTTCCATTTTATTCACTCTCACCAGTTATGAATTTCAATTTATGCCTCCTCCCAGATATCAAGTTCATTTTATCCCTCTCCAGAGATATCATGCTCCATTTTTATTCCCATTTCGAGAATCCAAATTAAATTTCATTCACTCGCCAAATAGTAATTTTCATTTTATTAACTCTTACCATATATCATTTCACATTTTATCACTCTTCGAAATATATCAAGTGTCATTTTTATCCCCCTTCCCTTATATCAAGTTCCATTTTATTCCTTCCCGAAATATTAAGTTCCATTTTGTCCCCCTCTCCACATATCAAGCTTATTTTATCCTCCCTCTAGAGATATCAAGTTCCATTTTATTCGTTCTTAATAGATATAATTTTCAATTTTATATTTATGTTTTTAACATTTCTCAGACATCAAGCTCCTTTTTTATCCGCCCTTCCTCAGACACCAAAGCTCCATTTTATCCCTCTCCCCCAAACACCAAGCTTCCTTTTTATCCACCCTTTCCCCAGAGATCAAGCTCCATTTTATCCGCACTCTCCCAGACATCCTCCATTTTATTCCCCTTCACCAGATATCAAGCTCCATTTATACCTCTCTCCCCAGATGTCAACACTAACCCCCCCTCAATATCTGCATATCGAATACCATTTTTACCCTCCTCTCCAGGTATCAAGTTCCATTTTATTCCCCTATCCCTAGAAATCAAACGCAATTTATATTCCATTCTATCCACCATCCTCGGATAATAATTTCTATCTCCCTCTCCATATATCAAATTCATTTTATCCGCCACCAGATATCTAGTCATTTTATCCATCCACACCAGATATCATGTTTCCTTTTAATCCACCCACACCAGATATCAAATTTCCTCTTTATCCTTCTTCCTAGATATCAAATTTCTTCTTTATCTTTTTCCTAGATATCAAGTTAAATTTTATATATCCTTCTCCGCAAATAAAAATTTAAATTTTTATCCCCTCCATTTTATTCCCTCTTCCCAGATAATAATCTCCATTTTGTACGATTTACGGAAAAGTGGCCCCTCGCATTTCGCCCCCCCCCCACATTTCGCGCTCTGTAGATAATGAGTAGGTTACAAAAATATAAATAGAATCAACTCTTGATAACTCGAGTTTTTATTGAAGTCCCAACCCCTTTAGTGGAGATTCAATGTTAAACTCTCTCGATTACTCGAACTGAACTTCCGATAACTCTAACATTTCCGAATATTTCAAAATTAGTTGAAGCTGATGACTTCCCCATTGAAGCTATGGTGATTGCAAACTACTTTGAAGATACATGTATTGGAAGAAGACAACGGAGAGGCCGGCAATTACCCATTTTGGCCATCGAATTGTGGAATGTTTACACACGAACACTGAATAATCAGGAACGTACCAACAACGGCGTGGAGGGGTGGCGCAAGGGATTTCAGGAAACTTGTGCTACTTTATTCCCAAATATTTACCGATTCATTGATTCTTTAAAGAAACAACAACGACTACACAATTTCGAAATTACACAACTAATTTCCGGTAATTCAGGCAATCAAAGAAACAAGAAGTATGCTGCAATTTTTGCTAGAATCAAAAGAATAGTCCAAGATTTTCAAAATCGTAATGTGATTGATTACCTTGAAGGCATTACATACAACTTCGAGTTTTAAACAATAATAATGTGCATTTATTCTATTGAAACAAAATAAATTAGAATTATTAAAAAATTAGGTGTATTATTTACATTTTTGTAGCCTACTCATTATATACAGGGGGCGAAATGTGCTGGGGGCGAAGTGTGAGAGGCGAAATGCGAGGGGTAACTTTTCCGGATCCCATTTTATACCCCCCCCCCCCATCTTCGACATTCCATTTTCTCTTCCTATCAAGCATAGTTTTATCACCGTTGTCAGATATCAAATCCAATTTTATACAGTCCCCAAATATGAAGTTCCGTTTTATTTCCACATGTTCAAACATCAAGCTCCATTTTATCCGTCGTCCTCTGACCTCTAGTTCCATTTTATCCACTCCGCAACTACCAGGCTGTATTTTTGAGTACAGGTAACCCCCGTTCATCGCGACCCCGGCGAGTGCGGATTCGTTATATCGCGATCTTTTTTTTATCTCGGCACTTGCGTGGCTTTGAAACATGCCAGGAAAAGTCAAAACCAATGTTGCACGTGCGTGCTAACTTTCTTTTTCGCTCAATCACATCATACACATGTACAGTCGCTCAAAAAAGTATCCGAACACTATGGTTGATTAAAAAAATTCAGAAAAAATATCTAGCAACGTTTTTTAGAAATTAGTGATCTGCCAACCTTCGTGTCACGTGACACGAAGGCTGGCAGATCACTAATATATAAAAAAATAGTTGCCAGATATTTTTTCTGAATTCTGTAATCAACCATAGCGTTCGGATATTTTTTAATAGAATTAATAATATTTATTTTATTAACAAAGTGTTTTTTCGAATTTTAAAATATTTTTTTAAAACCCCCCGTTGATCGCGAAATTTCGCTTATCGCGACCATGTTCAGAACGTATCCTTCGCGATGAACGGGGGTTACCTGTACTCTCAAACGTTATTAATTATTATGCCATTGCCGACAACAAAATTAAATCGGATAAACAAATTGCCAAACTGCGCCAATCGACAAAAAGTGAGATTGACCCCAAACTAGTGATTCTCGCTATTCAGTTGTTTTTTTAAATCTTTAGAATTATAATTTGTTTTCGGTAAAGTTTTTCAAGAAATTTAAAAATCTTTAAAATGACAGTAAAAATATTTGTATGTCTAGTTTTCTTTTAAGTCACTAGATGGCAGCAGGAATAAAACCATGAAATATCTCTGTTATTACGATAAGATTGATTTAAAAGTAACATTGTAATTTCCTGTTCATGAAACAATATATTTTAAATACTTTAATATGAAAATAAGATGGGAGTACTTATACTCTTAGAAGTACCTGAGCTTATATCGATTCCAATGGATGTAAAATATTTTTACAAAGAATAGTCGATAAAGGCAGGGTTGTATCCTGAAGAAAAAGGGGAGTTAGAGGTAGGAGGGGGATATACTCAAGGTCACCTTGATACACCGGGCCTGGACAGCGGTTGAGCAAAAGGAGGAAAGAAAGGAAGAAAATTAATTTTGCATAAAAATTCAGTATTTCATTTGTCTAAACTTTAATGAAAAGCTATTTACTTTTAAAACATAAAAAATAATATACTCAATATAACTTTATTAAAATGTTTAAGAATATTTTAAAATTAATTATCAAGTTTTTAAAAATAATTACCACCAGCTGATTTTAAGAATTATGATATTAAAATTAATACATATTTCAAAATCTGTTCTTCTGTTACTGCACTTTCCAGGTTTGGTGTATCAAGGTGAGCTTGGTATGCCCTCATTCAGTTTGAGAAATTTTAATAACTGAAGATGAGACAATTAATTGCAAACCAAATATATAACGAGCAGTTTTGAAATATCATTCATTTAAAAGACACTACATTGTAGAAAATAAAAGCTTTCATTGCATTGTTTAATGGGATTAATTTGTAAATAAATAATGAACGACGTTCTGATCTCTTCTGGTATAGTAATGTCACTTGCCTTCTCCTTTTTCTATTTATCCTCTACATCCGGGCTTCAACGAAAGCATACTTCTATCGCAAGTGCCGATTAATCAGTACATAGAATTTTCAATAATGAAAGTTTAGTAAGATGAGTATATCGGTGAACTTTAGAGTAGAACATATAAAGAAAGTTTAGAAAGATATATAGAATAACTCATAAAAATGAAAGGTATAGCGAGATCACACCGATGTGTCGCATCCAAGGTCCACGCGTGCCGCATCCAAGGTCCACGTGTGCCGCATCCAAGGTCCACGTGTGCCGCATCCAAGGTCAATATCAAACATCAACACTACATAAATATTTATACTTTTTTACAATTTTTATTATGATTCTATAGTTTTTTTATCAAATGTTGAGCTTAATATGCGCTTTTGTATAAATAAATTGAATTTTAAGATAATAAAACAAAAAATTTCTTTTCGTCACAGGTTTGTCTCGGTAAATGTACTATTTCAGAAAGTGTATCGCGGTAAATGGACTCGTTCAGAAGTCTGTCGCCAAGAGTAAAAGGTTGAAAACCATTGATATAAAATAATCCATAAAGAAAACAGGAAGATGGTTACACAATAAAACATATAAAAAAAAAGGGAAACAGGATGAAAATACGTAATATGTCATAAAGAATATACAAAAGATGACTATGTAAAATTACTCTTAAAAATGTGGGAAATATGTATATAAGAGAAATATAGAAAGATGAGAATGTAGAATAACCCATAGATAAGATATATAAAAAAATAGTACATATATAATATATAGGAATTCACAAAGAACGTGTGTGCATAAAATAATTCATAAAATAGTTACAGTTTAAATTAAATATTACACAATAACTTATAAAAAAGGTATAGAAAGATGAATGCATAGAAATACCAATAAAGAAGGTACAAGAAGACGAGTATGTAGAATATTCTATGAGAAGTATATAAAGAAAAATACAGTCGATGGTCACTACATTTACAATTTTTCTTAATTTCTTCGCCTTCACATTCATTAATCACCTTTTCGCATTACCCATGCACATGATTCAGTTATAATTTTGCATGAATCCTTTGCTATTCATTCATTCATTAAGGCATTTAGTACAATTTTTCGAATTCGTGCACAGGATTAGTTGGAATTTCTCATGACTCGTACACGGGCAATAATCATAATTTTCATGTATTCTTTCCTTTTCAGAATAATTCTTTCACGGTATCAATCATAATTTCACATGACCTTCACAAACTTCGAGAATAATTTCTCATGACTCATTTCACAGTGATCGGTTCACAGCCATACCGAAATTAATCATTACTCCTTCATAGGTATATATCTCCGCAAAACTCCCCGCCCTGCCCACGGTCAGTAGGGGACATCGATGGGCTTGGAAAAGCCGCCGTTCGTCGGATGGGACGTTAAGCCGTGGCCCGTGTGCGGGAGAGCTATACCCTGTGCACGTTAAAGAACACGCTGGATGGCCTTGACGGGAGGCTACCATCTGTCTCCCAACAGCTGTTCCAGTGGGTCCCCTCCCCCCAACCTTCTCTGAGCCTTCGGAGTCCATGTGACCTGGCCATTTAGCCCATGGTGTGCAAAAAAGTGCCGCTCAGAGGTAAAACAACCCAACCCAAACAACCTTCATATGTATCAATGTTTTCGAGTGAATCTTAACTGGCATAAATCGCCATTTTGAACGAATCCTTCATTGACATCAATACTAATTTCGCAAGACCTCATTCGTAGTCATCAATCGTAATTGCAATTAAAATTTCGTATAATTCTTTAGCCGTCCCGTGGCCTAGTGGTTAGCGCGCTTGGCTACTGATCTACGGGATCTGGGTTCGAGCCCCGGGTAAGGCATGGATGTTCGTGTTGTTTTCTGCTGAGGCCCTGCCATCCTCACAGACCTTCTACTGTGGCATATAAACTGACAGGCTCCTGTCAGACCTCTGTGGCAAGCAGCTGCTTGAGGGGGAATATAATTCTTTAACAGATATCAATAAACTTTTTATGCCCCCTACATAGTTATAAATCATTATTTCCTCTGACTTTTACACAGAATTCTAAAGTAATTTCGAATGACTCCTTCAGAGGCATCAATCATAATTTTTCATGAATACTTTATATGTATCAGTCATAAATTATCTTGATTCTTTCAAAATCATTAATTGTAATTTTGGCAGAACAAAAGTTCTTTCACAGAACTGAAGTCATAATTTCGGATGATTCATTAACAAGTCTGAATCACATTTTTTTTTATAGTCCTCCATTGCCGCTCTTATGAATCTTTCGGAGGCTTTAATGTTAGCCCTATAACACGTCTGAAGTTATTTTGGCTATTTCTAAATTTAAACTACATAAATCCTCAGGGGTAGATGAAATTACTACGGAAATGCTTAGAGTTGGGAATGTTTCGGTTATCAGAGCTATTATTATCCCTATTTTTAAAAAAGGTGATCGTAATTCTTGTGATAACTATAGGGGTATCAGCCTACTTTCTGTCTAGGTAAAGTTCTTTGCATTAATAGAATTAAGAATCTGGTTGATGGGCAATTGTGTGGTGAGCAATGTGGATTCAAAACTGGTAGGGGATGTGTAGACCAGATTTTTTCACTTGGGCAGATTCTGAGAAATGTTTAGAGTTTTAGAAACCTTTGGTTACTAACTTTGTTGATTTCAAAAACGTTTTTGACTCTGTTGATTGCCTTAATTTATTGTCGTTTGTGAGATCGTATGGCATAACAGAGAAATTAGTTAGCATAATGAAAGCTCTCTATAATAACACTGAGTCGTGTGTGACAGTTGGTAAGACTTCTAGCAATTGGTTTAGCATTATTTCTGTTGTTCGACAAGGATGCATTTTGTCTCCTTTTCTCTTTAGCTTGATTATTGATTATGTTATGCGAAATTCACTGCAAGGGAAAGATTTTGTTCTTAAATGGTCTAGAGATCTGAAAATTTCTGATTTAAATGATGCTGATGATTTAGTCCTTTGGGCAATTTATGCTGATAATTTAGTCCTTTTGGCAAATGATGTTGACGAGATGAACTCTTTCATTCGATCTGTTGATGAGACTGGTAGTACAGTAGGTTTGATGATAAACAGAGAAAAAACTAAAGTGAAGAAAATTGGTCAGGCAGGCTGTGTTTCAGTTAATCTCAATAATACCACTCTTGAGCAGGTGTCTCTGTTTAATTATATTGGGAGCTATGTAACAGATACTGGAGATGTGCGGCATGTGATTAACACGAATAAAGATTGCTGTCGTAACTTTTAAGGATCTATGGAGAGTGTGGAGAAATAGGCGTATGAACTTAAAGACTAAATTTAAACTGTATAATAGTTTGGTTCTTTCTAGAGTTAGTTATGTTAGTGAAACTTGGATAATTTGTAAATAAGATTGATGCTTTTGATTCTAGATACTTACGCAGTATCTTGAGCATTAGGTGGTTCAACTTTGTAAATAATGATGAGGTTAGGCAAAGGAATCAACAACTTCTTTTAAGCAGCATATTATATAAATAGGTGCATTGTGCAGATAGAGACTCCGTTGGTTTGGCCAAGTTGCCCCTATGGATAATTATAGATTAGCGAATAGGGTTATGAACAGTGTGCCGAAAAGTCTCAGAAAGAGGGAAAGACCTAGGATACGGTGACCAGATGTAGCAGATGTAGCTCAGGACAGATATGCTTGGAGAACTAAATTACACTGTCTTGTTGTACCTACGTAGCCCATGGCTGCTTGAGGATGAAGATGATGAATCGTAATTTCGCACGACTCCTTTGTGGGCTTCAATCGAGCATTCTTATATTCACTTAATAATTCTTTCACTTCAATAAATATTTCGCATTACTTTTCAATTTTTAAAGTCACTCTTTGGTAGGAGGAGTCAATAACTGTTTCATATGTCATTTTTCACGCTCAGAATTCTTTCATCAAAGAAATACTCTTCCAATAAATTAAAAATTAACTTTAATTTTGTTAAATTAATCATATAAAATTAAATAGATTAATTCAAATAGAGTTACCTTTTAATTAGTTTCATCAATAACTTAACTAGGTTCAATCATTGCATGACCTCTTTCGCTTCCAGAATGACTCTCTGCACAGGTTTCAATCATAATTTAGCATGTTTTATTTCATTCCCAGAATGACTTTTTTTTTTCAGACTTATATTCATTGAATGACCCTTTCACTGATTCTTCCCTTCATTAACTCATGGAATGACCTTTACTGATTAGTTCCGTCTTCCACTCATGGAATGACCTTTAACTGACTATTCATTTATTTCATTCATGGAATGGCCTTTAACTGACTATTAATTTCTTTCACTCATGGAATGACCTTTAACTGACTATTAATTTCTTTCACTCATGGAATGACCTTTAACTGACTGTTAATTTCTTTCACTCATGGAATGACCTTTAACTGACTATTAATTTCTTTCACTCATGGAATGACCTTTAACTGACTGTTAATTTCTTTCACTCATGGAATGACCTTTAACTGACTATTAATTTCTTTCACTCATGGAATGACTTTAACTGACTGTTAATTTCTTTCACTCATGGAATGACCTTTAACTGACTATTAATTTCTTTCACTCATGGAATGACCTTTAACTGATTATTCATTTCTTTCGCTCATGAAATGACCCTTTCCTTCTTTCACTCATGGAATGACTTTTAACTGACAATGACTTCACTTGCACTGACTCTGCCTTTTGAATGACTTCACTTGCACGACTCTGCTCTTTCAATGATTTCACTTTCACTGACTTCCGAAAAACACTTTCATTGACTTCACGACAGCGTGTTCTTTAACGTGTTCTTTTCTCCCAGCTGGCCTTTTTAAGACAATCGGTGTCCCTTTCCACACTGAGGGTAAGGGTTGACGGAAATAAATCTTTACGCTGACGCAGTTGGAATTTGAAACTCTGGGAGCTTCAGATTAGGAACCTAAAGCACTACGGATTAAGTTAACCTCCGCTCCCGAAGAACGGGGACATTCACAAACTATTCCGTTATATCTTTACGTCTTTTCCTTATTTCCACAATGCAAACAACACAGGAAATAATTTTTGTTGGGAACATCTGTTATAGAGATGGTAAACAGTGGAAGATCTTCCAGTTTCATTACTCAAATCATGTATTGATTTTAGCAATTGATTCATTATTGATTTTATTATTTAAATTGGACACAAAGATGATTTTAACATAGCTGGATTATCTGTACTTGAAATATATTTCTTTAATATATATCTATAATTTTCGTTATTTATTATGAAATTCACAGACCGGTCACTGAATTAGAAACCTTTATTCAATACCGAGTTCAACCTCCTTTAGCCCGAATTACAGCACGTATGTGGTTTGTATAGATTCCACAAGGTGTTGAAGTGCCTTTACATCTCCAGCATATCAAGCGTTCTCCAGACAGTCCCTTAACTGGCTCAGATTTGGACGGAAGAGGACTTTTCTCCTGGATTTGTTTTTCTAACATGTCCCATACATTTCCAATGGGGTTCAGATTCGGACTTTGTGGTGGACAGGGAAGATGGTGGAAGTCGCTGTCATGCTCGCTGAACCACTGCTGAACCCATCTTACGCGATGGACAGTAGCATTGTCGTACATGAAACAGACGTCACCTGCTGGATAAAAAGTCAACATTGCGGGATGGACTTGATCGGTAACAATGTTCAGATGATCCTAGGAGGACACCCGGCCTCCAACAATATCAGGGGACCCGTTCCGTACCAAAAGAACGTGACCCACACCCTAACACCGTCTCCAGAACCTTTAATTGTGTTTACAATGCATTAAATGGGGTTCCCATCAAACTCTCTGCCTACCATCAGTACAGAACAAAGTGTACCGCGACTCGTCGGACCACGTGACTTTTTTCCTGTCATCCAGTGTCCAGTCACAGTGTTCCTGACACCACTGTAGACGAACTTTCCGATTCTTCCCAGAAATCAGTGGTTTCCTTATAGGCATGCGACTGCTAATAGCGATTCTCTTCAATTCCCTGCGCATAATTCGCTGAGATATGGGTCGGGCACAGTCTTCATTGAAAGCTTCGGTCAATTGATGCACACAGGAAGTCCTGTTTCTCCGTACAAGCCTTCTCAGACGACGGATTGGGTTGGGTTGTTTTACCTCTGAGCGGCACTTTTTTGCACACAATGGGCTAAATGGCCAGGTCACATGGACCCCGAAGGCTCAGAGAAGGTTGGGGGAGGGGACCCACTGGAACAGCTGTTGGGAGACAGATGGTAGCCTCCCGTCAAGGCCATCCAGCGTGTTCTTTAACGTGCACAGGGTATGGCTCTCCCGCACACGGGGCCACGGCTTAACGTCCCATCCGACGGACGGCGGCCTTTCCAAGCCCATCGGTGTCCCCTACTGACCGTGGGCAGGGCGGGGAATTTTGCGGAGATAAATCTCAACACTGAACCACCGGGGACTCGAACCTGGGAACTACAGATTACGAGCCTGGCGCGCTACCGACTGAGCCACCCCCGCCCCCTCAGACGACGGAGATCTCGTTCCTGACAGATTGTCGCTACACTTACGCCTCTTAGACAAGCAACGTGGGTTATTTTTCCACTGATTAAAAACCCGAGATATCTCACCTTTTGAGAAACCAGTCAGCTCTGCTGTTTTTAAAATCGTCGCTCCAGCCAGACAGGAACTCACAATAAGCCCTTTATCGAACCACCGAAAGATCTTTTATTTTTCCAATTTTAATCAACGCTACTGACAATTGCTGACGAGCAGCAGTCTTAAATAGTTGCCTAGATGACGTGGCGATGCACGTGGCTACGTGTTTTGCATATACGCAGCGCAAGTAGCTTTTACCTAATCTGCATAAAGGTTTCTAATTCAGTGGCCGGTATGTGTATGATCTGTAGAGTTCCGTTGTTAGGGAATTTTTTTCAGTCTACTGTACATTTGAGAGAGTTTATCTGTTTAAATAGAATTCATCCTAAACGGTAAGATCCAGTTTTCTTGAAAGTCCCTTTACAAATTCCTTGAAATCACTTCCCTAAAGTTGTTCTTGACATAAAACTTGTGTCACGTGAAATTTATTTTGCAGTATATAGCCCCGGGTAAGGCATGGATGTTCGTGTTGTTTTCTGCTGAGGTCCTGCCATCCTCTCAGATCTTCTACTGTGGCATATAAACTGACAGGCTCCTGTCAGACCTCTGTGGCAAGCAGCTGCTTGAGGGGGTATTTATTTATTTATTATAGATGCAATTTATTTCACTAATACTGAATATTTTAATAATCACTGATTCATTTTTAGATCGTCTGTTTCATTTTTAAGCTGTACTGAAAATCATTTAAATAGAATAAAGCATTCAAAGTTTCAAATCCATTCAACCTTGCGTAATAAAACCACAAACAACCAAACAAGAAATCCGTTCAAATTTATTTAATTGATAGAAGTTTCAATTCTCTACACTAGATGGCGCACGATGACTATAATATGAAATGCTATTTGGTTAGCTACAAATCGGCAGAAACTAAAGCATTGGAAATTTACTCATTTTTGTAATCTTTCAAAATTTTGATTCAGCTCAGTTGATTCATTCAGTTTGTAGAACTCGACATATATATTAGTTACTAGTTGCATTATAATACAAAACTATCATGCGGGAAACGGTAAAACTCACATAATTAATTCCTTTGCGCAAACACTCCAATTTTACAATTTTGAGACGCTTTATTGACTTATGAACAAGCAGGGTCGGATCTGGGGTTGGGATATACAGGTTCTCTTGGATATTTTCGATAAATGAACATAATAATAAATATATCACTTTTACAGTAATAATGCAAAATTAAAAATGCAAAATATCTTAGATAATATATATATGTTTAATTATTGTTTTATTCAAAGGCAACCTGTAACGGTATTATACTGAATAATTTCAAAAATTTCCCTTTCGTTCATAACGTTAATAAAATCGCTGTCATTGACTTAACCAACACCACCTACAATAGAAGGCCGACAGACAAAGTTGTGACGTCAGCATAGGTAGTCTTATTATCTATAAAAATCATTTTTTATTTCTTTCTATTATTATTACTGTGAGAATTTTTATACCTATCTTTATACTAAAATTATTATTAATAATAATTATTATAACTATAAATTAATAAACTATTAATAAATACGAAAATTTTTCCTTCTAGGTAAGGTATATTTATAAATAGGCATTAGAATTAGCATAAAAAGTACACCGGCAATAACAATAAATTTATAAGACTTTCTAAATTGAAAGACCACTTATGCTGACGTCGTATCATGGTCCAGTGGCCTTGTAATGCACGAGGTGTTGTCTTAACTATCGACTTAGTTTTAGGTGGCCCTTTCTTTGAGTATGACCTGGAATATAATAGACTGCTTATAAGGTAATCATTGTGAGGCAATTTAAAGGGCTCAGCACAGAATTATTTTTTTTAGCAGGGCTTCAATTGCTTCCTGTTAATGCATGTATCTATTTTTACATTGCTCATTTCATAAAACAGAAATATAGAAGAAAAAAAAACTGAAAAAAAATTGATGGATAAAAATATTGTTTTAAAATTGCGAATAATTGATTCTTACACAGGTGTTTTGCCAGTAAATTTTAATTGCTTTTTACATGCTCATAAAAAAAATGTAATTCCGTTTTCTTTATTATATTTATCTATTGGAACATTAAATTGCACAGCAACAATTAACATTTTCTGAGAATTTAAAGCATTTTAGAAACCAAAACAATACGAGATGGTGAAGTGAAAGAAGTATGGGCTTATCCTATGGAGCTCGTGAAGTGAAAGAAGCATGGGCTTATCCTATGGAGCTCATGAAGTGAAAGAAGCATGGGCTTATCCTATGGAGCTCATGAAGTGAAAGAAGCATGGGCTTATCCTATGGAGCTCGTGAAGTGAAAGAAGCATGGGCTTCTTTCACTATATAAAATACTTTTCACTATATAAATAGAATAGTATCCTGTGGAGCTCGTGAAGTGAAAGAAGCATGGGCTTATCCTATGGAGCTCATGAAGTGAAAGAAGCATGGGCTTATCCTATGGAGCTCATGAAGTGAAAGAAGCATGGGCTTATCCTATGGAGCTCGTGAAGTGAAAGAAGCATGGGCTTATACTATGGAGCTCATGAAGTGAAAGAAGTATGGGCTTATCCTATGGAGCTCGTGAAGTGAAAGAAGCATGGGCTTATCCTATGGGGCTCATGAAGTGAAAGAAGCATGGGCTTATCCTATGGAGCTCGTGAAGTGAAAGAAGCATGGGCTTCTTTCACTTCACGAGCACTATATATTTTATATACTATATATTACTTCACTATATATTTTATATAGTGAAAGAAGCATGGGCTTCTTTCACTATATAAAATACTTTTCACTATATAAATAGAATAGTATCCTATGGAGCTCGTGAAGTGAAAGAAGCATGGGCTTATCCTATGGAGCTCATGAAGTGAAAGAAGCATGGGCTTATCCTATGGAGCTCATGAAGTGAAAGAAGCATGGGCTTATCCTATGGAGCTCGTGAAGTGAAAGAAGCATGGGCTTATCCTATGGAGCTCATGAAGTGAAAGAAGTATGGGCTTATCCTATGGAGCTCGTGAAGTGAAAGAAGCATGGGCTTATCCTATGGGGCTCATGAAGTGAAAGAAGCATGGGCTTATCCTATGGAGCTCGTGAAGTGAAAGAAGCATGGGCTTATCCTATGGAGCTCATGAAGTGAAAGAAGCATGGGCTTATCCTATGAAGCTCATGAAGTGAAAGAAGCATGGGCTTATCCTATGGAGCTCATGAAGTGAAAGAAGTATGGGCTTATCCTATGGAGCTCGTGAAGTGAAAGATGCATGGGCTTATCCTATGGGGCTCATGAAGTGAAAGAAGCATGGGCTTATCCTATGGAGCTCGTGAAGTGAAAGAAGCATGGGCTTCTTTCACTATATAAAATACTTTTCACTATATAGATAGAATAGTATCCTATGGAGCTCGTGAAGTGAAAGAAGCATGGGCTTATCCTATGGAGCTCATGAAGTGAAAGAAGCATGGGCTTATCCTATGGAGCTCATGAAGTGAAAGAAGCATGGGCTTATCTTATGGAGCTCATGAAGTGAAAGAAGCATGGGCTTATCCTATGGAGCTCATGAAGTGAAAGAAGCATGGGCTTATTCCTATGGAGTTCATGAAGTGAAAGAAACATGGGCTTATCCTATGGAGCTCATGAAGTGAAAGAAGCATGGGCTTATCCTATGGAGCTCATGAAGTGAAAGAAGCATGGGCTTATCCTATGGAGCTCATGCAGTGAAAGAAGCATGGGCTTATCCTATGGAGCTCAAATGTCACTGTCAACGAGCTGTCCTAAAGTGTCATGAATGCCAAGTTTCTCGAAGTCATGTAGTGGTGTCGCTGAAAGCAATGATATGAGCAATCTTTGTATTCTAGGCAGTTTCTAGTAACTGGAACGGAGGTTAAAGCAATATTAAACGTAAGTTACGACAGATGAACGTGCTGCAGTGAGTTTATGATAAACGTGACATGAACATTCGTGTATGCTTCTGAGTGAGATTTATTTTAGCCAACGAATTGGAACATAGAACCCATAAAAAAATAGAAAGATTGAATTACAATGTTGGAGTTGTGGATATGTGAAAGAGGACGGAGTTAGTCTCAGTATATACACGATGAGTGTTTGAAAAGAAGAAATATTTTATATGGTGAGTACGCTGGAGGTTGATTAGTTCTATTAGTGTAAAACCTAATGACACAGAAGATTAGAATGGTTAGTGCCTGAAGTGAGGGATAAAAAGAAGGGCATTGACTATAAAAATTAAGAGGCAAACGTTGATCAATTGAGTAGACAGAGGTAGGTTTAACTGTTCTGTAGGAAAAGATTATTACTTTATGCAAAATAGTATTTAGTTTGTTTATAAGTAATTTCATCCATGCTTTTGTAATAAATTGCATTGTTTTGTAATTTGTATTGCAAAATATACTTACTTATACCCACGCTCAGTACTGATCCATTTTAATTTGCAACAATATATATATATTTCCCGCATTTTTCGAGAAATTACCACTAAATCGGAGGGAAAAAGTTATATCGGAAAACATTTTCCTGTCGATTGTCGTCCCATGGCCGAGTGGTTAGCACGCTTGGCTACTGATCTACGGAACCTGGGTTCGAGCCCCGGGTAAGGCATGGATGTATGTGTCGTTTTTCTACTGAGGTCCTGTCATCCTCACAGACCTTCTACTGTGGCATATAAACTGACAGGCTCCTGTCAGACCTCTGTGGCAAGCAGCTGCTTGAGGGGGTATTTATTTATTTTTCGGCTCAATATCTGTCCCTGCCCCCAAACACACACCTTTACTTTTCTAGATGCGTGACCTGTCAATAAGATACAAGAAATACTGATTAAAAGAAAATGATTGCTGAGCCATATTGTTATTAACAAATTAAAATTAGTTACGGGTTCTTCTGTGTAAACAGACACGCAACACGAACAAGCTGCAAGTGGTCTTGACCTGAGCCTTCCATCTCTTTTCTAAGAGCTACCCCCTTTATACTCTTTCCTTACCCATCTCTTAATCTTGTTCCTTATCACTTGTTCATTTATCCCATCTGTACAATCTTGCTAAACTGCACCATAAAATAGTTTCCCCGCCAACCACGAGGTAGGTGAGATTTACGCCGCAGCTGGTGAGGGCTAGAACGTATGTAAACTTTGGATTAAGGGAATGATACTTAACAGATGGTGACTCAGTCGGTAGCGCGCCAGGCTCGCTAATTATAGTTCTCAAATTTGATTTCCAACTTTGCCTGCATTGACATTTATCTCCGCTACACCCCAACCCTGTCTTTAGGTCAGAAAGGGGACAGCGAAGCCGTACCCCCTTCTGCACATTAAAGAACACGCTGGATGGCCTTGGCGGGAGGCTACCATCTGTATCCTAATAGCTGTCCAATGGTTCCCCATCTCCCAGCCTTCTCTGAGCCTTTCGAGTCCTTGTGATTTGGCCACTTAGCTCTTTGTTGTACAAAAAACAAAGTGCCGCTCAGAGGTAAAACAACCCAACCTTGACAGATATGCCAAAAGTTGTTTCTCTCCTTAGGAAGATAAAAATGTATTCCCCTACATAAAGGACAGAGATAAAGTAAAAATCTCTATCAGGTTTGTCCTTGTTTGACCACACAGTTTTGAAAGGTACCTGTCAGTTTAATACGCCATAGATAAGCCCTGTGCGGAAAGCGAGACCTCAGAAGAAAGACAATGCTAACATACATGCCTTTTCCGGGGCTCTAATCTAATTCCCTTTGGCCACTGTACCCAAGTAAAAAATATAGTTGGTAAAATATAAGCACAGAGAAAAATAAAGTAAAACAAATGGTAAAAAGTAAAGATGAGTAGTATTTTGTCCTTATAAATAGAATAAAATTTAAGAAAAAAAAATCTCTTTGATTTCAGCGTTTTACCAAAATAATGCCTTGAGTATGGCTTTAACCTAAAGGAGTTGCTGAGATGTTTTCCCTCTGAGCAGCACTTTGTTTACACACAGTGGGCTAAATGACCAGTCACAAAGACCATAACCATCAGAAAACTTCTATGAGACAGATGGAAGCCTCACCTCATGGATATCCAAAACGTTATTTAACGTGCAAAAGGTATTGGGTTGTTTTACCTCTGAGAGGCACTTTTTGCACACAATGGACTAAATGGCCAGGTCACAAGAACCTCGTTCCCCGCCCTGACCACGGTCAGTAGGGAACACCGATGGGCTTGGAAAGGCCGCCGTCCGTTGGATGGCACGTTAGGCCGTGGCCCCGTGTGCGGGAGAGCCATACCCTGTGCACGTTAAAGAACACGCTGGATGGCCTTGACGGGAGGCTACCATCTGTCTCCCAACAGCTATTCCAGTGGGTCCCCTCCCCCAACCTTCTCTGAGCCTTCGGGGTCCATGTGACCTGGCCATTTAGCCCATTGTGTGCAAAAAAGTGCCGCTCAGAGGTAAAACAACCCAACCAAACCCACAAGAACCTCGAGTGCTCACAGAAGGTAGAGGGAGGGAGACACACTGGAGGAATGTTAGAAGATAGATGCTAACCTCTCGTCGACCATTCAGCGTGTTCTTTCATGTAGACAGGGTATGGGCTTTCCGGACGACACTTAACGTCCCATCCGACAGATGACAACCTTTCCAAGCCCATCGGTGTCCCCCTAATGACCGAGGATAGAGCGAAAATTTTGCGGAAATAAATCTCAGTACTGGCCTAGCTGGGACTCGAACCTGGGAACTACAGATTACGAGCCTGGAGCGCTACCGACTGAATCACCTCCGCCCACAACGTGCACAGGGTATGGCTCTCTCTCATACGAGGCTCACGGCAATGTCCCATCCGACTGACGGTAATCTTTCCAAGTCCATCGGTGTCTCTTACTGACCGATGGCAGGAAATTTTGTGGAGATAAATGACAACACTGGCCCAGGTTAGACTCTAACATGAGAACTGCAGATTCCGAGCGTGGTGTGCTACCGTCTGGGTCCTCTCCTCCCCCTCCCCCAACCAAGCTAACTAACTATGACGTATTTAAAAGAAAAATTCCATTACCGATTTTCTATTAGTAATCTTCCCCAAATACGAATTATTGCCAACGGAAATTCACCACAGCTTATGAGTTTAAGAGAGCCACAAATTTAAAATTGTGTCTAAGAATTTCAGATTTTGATCTCTGATGAAAATACACTTCAATACTTACTCTCCTACATAAAAAAGTGTCAGGGGAACAATCTATATAGTTCCTACTATAAAAATAACAAAGAACTTTCAAGTTTTCTCCTAAAATTGCTGATTTTGAAATACTGGCATATTAACGATTGAATTATCTATGAGAAGAGAATTTTTACGGCTGTAAAATCCATCGAGTGTTGTTTCTTTGTCTTAAGAATCATCTTTAGATCTTCTCAAATCCATTACAAAATCATTTCTTCGTCTTACAAGAAACAACGAATGTCAATCCTTCAATTGTAACGACTCTGTAGTAAAGCCTAGCTCCAAAACCAATCATGCTCAGAATTCGAAATTTCTCAATCTAAGACTACAACGCTGGAGATGATTTACGACATCAAGGGATAGTCTCTAAACCTTAATTTTACATTACGTGAAAACATACTGCTACGAAACGAAAATAATTCTGATAAAAGAAAAAAAAAAAACTGCATCAAACCGAAGTGCTAAAACTACCGTTTGTAATCTTCTACCTTCACAAAATATTACTTCACTATATCAGAAAAACAAATTGTTGCTTCACATGGAAGTAAAACAGTTATTGATAGATTTAGTTTATTTTTCTTCGGGACATCTAACGTATATTTTGGCTATTATTGGGCAAAATTCGCTACCAAGAATACATCATCATTCCTGTTGCTGTTACGATCCCATTAGCTAACACAAAATCGTACATTGGAGGAGGGATAAGAACGTGGTCCACTGCTGTGCGCCAAATGGGGTAGACGTGGTTTGGATCGACCACGAGGAATAAGACACGTGGCGATCACTGATAGCAGGCTTACAGGGAACGTGATTTTTATTGCTGACGTTAGTTACAAAGCTGAAGGAGAGTTCTTTGTCATTGGTCCGTTATAATGCTTGGCCTCGTGTTAACACGCCATTAGTTCTACCAATGGCGTGCTAGCATTAGCTTGAACTGCTTTGTAAAAGATCACATAATCACAGAATATCATGGATTATTTTTAAGTTCCAAACAGGATTTATTTCAAATAAGATTCCAGTCCCACCTGGTCCAGCGTTGAGATTTATATCCGCAAAACTCATTACCCTGTCCTCGGTCAGTAGGGGACACCGATGGACTTGGAAAGCTGCCGTCCATCGGATGGGACTTAAGCCTTTGTCCCGTGTGAGGGACACCATACCCTCTGTACGTTGAAGAACACACTGGATGGCCTTGATGGGAGACTACTCTGTCCCCTAACATATGTTCCAGTGAATCTGTTCCCCAAACCTTCTCTGAGCCTTCGTAGTCCTTGTGACCTGGTCATTGTATGTTAAAAAAAAGTACCGCTCAGAGGTAACTTAACACTGTCATATTTTCATTTCCAAGCTAAACGCCTAATAACACGATTTTGCATTACAAATAGTTTTGTTTAATATTATTGTATAATTTAATATTATTGGAAATGTACTCTCCAAGAGGTAATCCCATATTTTAAATATAATTTAACCTTTGGAATTAAAATTTTATGCTAATGACCTTTAATAAAACGCATTTTCAGATTTAAAAATTAAATACAATAATTGTCAGTACAACTAAGTCTTGAGGGCTACCAAACTATATTAGTTGCAATAAATTTTTGTTACAGTGAAGAACAATAAAAAAGTGTCAAAATTACAGTGAAATTTGTGAAAAGAAAATACTAAAGTAATACGCCGTGCACCTTTCTATCTTTACTGTGTTCGGTTTAATTAAAAAAAGTCTAATTAAAGTACTTACGTTTCAATAAGCTGAAAAAAATTGGTTTTTTGCCATGAGTGGGATACGAATACACATCTCCATGAAACATGCCTGTTATGTACCACTGGAGCTAGACATAAACCGGAAGGAGAACTGTGTACCAATCCCCAGTGCTGATGCACAGAACCGACCAGGTCTAACACCTAATGCCCGACCCCGTCTTCTCGTGGTGCAGGCCGTCATTACCTTTCAAAAGAGATATTCTCTTTTGAAAGGGAACGGAAGGGGAGGGCTGCCAGTTCAGTATGGCCTACTGATCTGGTCATCTGTGGCCACTTTTTTCTTTTTTTTTCAACCCTGCTGAGGAGTGGTCAAATTCACAGGGTCCTGGTGCTGACCATTTACACTTATTAGACTGGACTTGTTTATGGATTTGAGCTTGATTATGAATCCTGGACTTGGTGCACTGGTGGGTCTCTGTTGAGGGAGAATTTGCCGCTGTGTTTTCTGTTTGCTTTCTGGGTTGTCAGCACTAAGTGAACAGAGGCATGGGATACCTTATATCAACTGATGGATAATCCTAATCAGAGGCCATCGCAGGTACCTGAACCTCACATAGCTAGTTGGACATAGTCAAGCTTAAACTGGAATAATGTGTCTCAGGCAGGCCATATGGCTCTTTAAAAAGTCCACTTGAAAAGGTGGTGCCTGAAGTTCCTACCAGCATCAGTGACTTCAGCGTTTAGCGAAGCGGGAACAGGCATGGCGGGAACCATGCCTGAGATCAGGGGGCTGTTTGATATTGTTGGCCCTACCAATCTCAAATAAACTAATTTCTTTAAAAATCCTACTAATCATTTTCTCTCTGCAGGAACGGGGAATGTGAGAACATTACATAGAGTTTATTCTCTTGATGTCCTCACGAAGTAATTCCAGCGCTATAACCTAGATATTCTAGGCTTGCAACAGACCAGATGGACAGGTAAAGGTAAGATACTTAAAAATAACTTTAAATTACTCTTTACAGAGAGGGAGGATGGAAAGCATCACCAAGGCGTGGGTGTGCTTCTCAGCAGACATGATAGTGATGCTCTTCTAGGATATGAGTGCATTAATGAAAGGTTTCTTACAGCAAAATTTCAGACAAGCATTAAAGACTTGAATGTTATCTGTTGTTATTCTCCCACTGAGGATGCCGATGAGGATGAGAAGGATATGTTTTACGGACAACTTCAGGATATTTTGAATTCTGTCATGAAAGGAGATATTACCCTTGTTCTTGGTGACTTCAATGCCAAAGTTGATATTGACTCTGACCTTTGGGGAGGGTTGATAGGTCTTTTTGGTGTTGGTAGCTGAATGGCAATGGGCAACGTCTCCTACAGGTAAGTAAACTCAATGATTTCAGACTAACACTTATTACAAACATTGTGACATACATAAGTACACATGGGTTTCACCTGATGGGCTGCATAAGAATATGATTGATTACATATTAATTAACAGCAAATGGGCAAGTTCTGTTAGGAATACCAGGGCATATAGGGGAGCTGAAATTGGATCTGACCATTACCTTGTTAAAAGTGTCTTGTAACTTAAACTTAAAAAGTGTTGTTTTAAGGTTAAAAAATTTACCTTTAATACTGAAGCTCTGAAATACCCAGTTATAGCTAAAGCTTACCATGATAGGTTACTTAGTCATCATGACAGTCATGGTATGCTTACTATTGAAGTTGAGGAAGAATGGGACCATTTTAAACAGCCTTTTTCGGAAACTAACAATACTCTTTTAGGAAAAAAGGAGCAGAAGAGACAGAATTATCTTAGTGATAAGTCACTTGAGCTAATTTCGGAAAGTAAGAAGTGCAGGAATATCCTTAACCAATACCCTACTAGTCCTAATAGAAAACATTACAGAGAGCTTAATAAACGTGTAAAGGATCAGTTGGCTGCTGATAAAAATCTTTGGCTTGATGGCTTGGCTGAAAAAACCGAGGAAGCAGCTATGCAGTACAACAGCAGAGAGCTATACCAGATAGTTAACGTTTTATGAGGTAGAAAATGCACAGGTATACAGGAATTGAAGGATAAACAAGGTAAGGTTTAAGAAGGTTAGGATTCTGTCATGGCTAGGTGGGCTGAGCATTTCAGTGATGTTCTGAACAATGTGGTTAGTTCTACTCCCTTTGATTGCAATGATGATAGATGCATTGGTGGCTTTAATGTTGGCCCTATAACACAATCTGAAGTTATTTTGGCTATTTCTAAACTTAAACTATATAAATCGTCAGGGGTAGATGAAATTACTACAGAAATACTAAGAGATGGGAATGTTTCAGTTATCACTTTGAAGACTGAAAATTTGAATATCTTTTATGATAAAGGCATGGTTCCAATTGATTTTGCCAGAGCTATTATTATCCCTATTTTCATAAAAGGTGGTCGCAGTTCTTGTGATACCTATAGGGGTATCAGCCTACTCTCTGTTCCAGGTAAAGTTCTTTCCATGATTGTGCTTAATAGAATTAATAATCTGGTTGACAGTCAATTGCGTGATGAGCAATGTGGATTCAGAAGTGGTAGGGATGTGTGGATCAGATATTTTGACTTAGACAGATTCTTGAGAAATGTTTAGAGTTTCAGAAACCTTTGGTTGCTAGCTTTGTTGATTTCGAAAAAGCTTTCGACTCTTTTGATCGTCATAATCTGTGGTTGATTGTGAGATCATATGGTATACCAGACAAGTTAGTGAACATAATGAAAGCTCTCTATAATAACATTGAGTCTTGTGTGAGAATTGGCAAGGCTTATAGCAATTGGTTTAGCATTACTTCTGGTGTTCGACAAGGGTGCATTTTGTCTCCTTTTCTTTTTAGTTTGGTTATTGATTATGTTATGCGAAATTCACTGCAAGGGAAAGATTTTGGCCTTAAATGGTCTGGAGATTTAAAAATTTCTGATTTAGATTATGCTGATGATTTATCCCTTTTGGCAAATGATGTTGATGAGATGAACTCTTTCATTCGAGCTGTTGATGAGACTGGTAGTAGAGTAAGTTTGGTTATAAACAGAGAGAAAACTAAAGTGATGAAAATTGGTCAGGCAGGCTGTGGTTCAGTTAATCTGAATGGTTGCAATCTTGAAGAGGTGTCACAGTTTAATTATCTTGGGAGCTCATCATCATCACCATCATCCTCAAGCAGCCATGGGCTAAGGAGGTCCAACCAGACCGTGCAATTTAGTTTTCCAAGCAAGTCTATCATGAGCTACATCTACTGCATCTGGCCACTGCACACCAATTCTAACAAGGTCCTGTTTGACATTGTCTGCCCACCGCATCCTAGGTCTCCCCTTCTTTCTGATGCCTTTAGGCACACTGTTCATAACCCTATTCGCCAATCTATAATTATTCATACGGGCAACATGGCCAAACCAACGGAGTCTCTCTCTGCACAATATGCTGCTTAAAGGAGGTTGCAAACTCCTTTGCCTAATCTCATTATTAGTTACAAAGTTGAACCACCTAATGCCCAAGATACTGCGTAAGCATCTGGAATCAAAAGCATCTAGTTTCCTGTTATCTTGTTTACAAAGTGTCCAAGTTTCACTACCATAACTAACCCTAGAAAGAACCAAACTATTATACAGTCTAATTTTAGTCTTTAGGTGTATACGCCTATTTCTCCACAATCTCCATAAATTCCTAAAAGTCCCGGCAACAATTCGTCTGTTAATCTCATGCCGCACATCACCAGTATCTATTACGTAGCTCCCAAGATAATTAAACTGTGACACCTGCTCAAGACTGCAACCATTCAGATTAACTGAATCACAGCCTGCCTGACCAATTTTTATCACTTTAGTTTTCTCTCTGTTTATAACCAAACCTACTCTACTACCAGTCTCATCAACAACTCGAATGAAAGAGTTCATCTCATCAACATCATTTGCCAAAAGGGGTAAATCATCAGCATAATCTAAATCAGAAATTTTCGTATCTCCAGCCCATTTAAGGCCAAAATCTTTCCCTTGAAGTGAATTTCGCATAACATAATCAATAACCAAGCTAAAGAGAAAAGGAGACAAAATGCACCCTTGTCGAACATCAGAAGTAATGCTAAACCAATTGCTACAAGACTTACCAACTCTCACACACGACTCAGTGTTATTATAGGGAGCTTTCATAATTTTAACTAACTTGTCTGGTATACCATATGATCTCACAATCAACCACAAATTATGAGGATCAACAGAGTCGAAAGCCTTTTTGAAATCAACAAACTAGCAACCAAAGGTTTCTGAAACTCTAAACATTTCTCAAGAATCTGCCTAAGTGAAAATATCTGATCCACACATCCCCTACCACTTCTGAATCCATATTGCTCATCACGCAA
This sequence comes from Ryuthela nishihirai, assembly GCA_038380435.1. NCBI lineage: Eukaryota > Metazoa > Arthropoda > Arachnida > Araneae > Heptathelidae > Ryuthela > Ryuthela nishihirai. The sequence goes on from JAWZYU010000007.1 coordinate 17,713,975, forward strand.
ATGACTGTCAATCAGATTCTTAATTCTATTAAGCACAATCATGGGAAGAACTTTACCTGGAACAGAGAGTAGGCTGATACCCCTGTAGTTATCACAAGAACTGCGACCACCTTTTATGAAAATAGGGATAACAATAGCTCTGGTAAAATCCTTAGGAACCATGCCTTTATCGTAAAAGATATTCAGAATTTCAGTCATCCAAGTGGTAACCGAAACATTCCCAGCTTTAAGCATTTCCGTAGTAATTTCATCTACCCCTGGGGATTTATGAAATTTAAGTTTAGAAACAGCCAACACAACTTCAGATTGTGTTATAGGGCCAACATTAAAGCCACCAATGCATCTATCATCATTGCAAACAATGGGAGTAGAACTAACTACATTGTTTAGAACATCACTGAAATGCTCAGCCCACCTAGCCATGACAGAATCCTCCCCTTCTATAACCTTACCTTGTTTATCCTTCAATCCTTGTATGCCTGTCCGTTTTCTACCACACAAAACATTAACTATCTGGTACAGCTCTCTGCTGTTGTGCTGTCTAACTGCTTCCTCGGCTTTGTCAGCCAAACCATCAAACCAAAGATTCTTATCAGCAGCTAACCGATCTTTTACAAGTTTATTAAGGTCTCTGTAATGATTTCTATTAGGACTAGTAGGGTATTGATTAAGGGCATTCCTGCAGTTCTTTCTTTCCGAAATAAGCTCAAGTGCCTTATCACTCAGATAATTTTGCCTCTCCTGCTCCTTTTTTCCTAAAAGAGTACTGTTAGTGTCCAAAAAAGCCTGTTTAAAATGATCCCATTCTTCCTCAACTTCAGTAGTAAGCAAACCATGACTGTCATAATGACTAAGTAACCTATCATGGTAAGCTTTGGTTATAACTGGATCTTTCAGAGCTTCTGTATTAAAAGTATATCTTTTAACCCTAGCACAACACTTTTTAAGATTAAGTTGCAACACACTTTTAACAAGGTAATGGTCCGATCCAATTTCAGCTCCCCTATATGCCCTGGTATTCCTAACAGAACTAGCCCATTTGCTGTTAATTAATATGCAATGAATCATATTCTTATGCAGCCCATCAGGTGAAACCCATGTGTACTTATGTATGTCGCGGTGTTTGTAATAAGTGTTAGTTATTCTATATCCATTGAGCTTACTTACCTGTAGGATACGTTGCCCATTGCCATTGCAGCTACCAATACGAAAATGGCCTATTACTCCTCCCCAAAGGTCAGAGTCAGTACCAGCTTTGGCATTGAAGTCACCAAGAACAAGGGTAATATATGTCCTTTCTTGACAGAATTCAAAATATCCTGAAGTTGTTCATAAAAGCTATCCTTCTCATCCTCATCGGCATCCTCAGTGGGGGCATAACAGCAGATAACATTCAAGTCTTTAACGCTTGTCTGAAATTTTGCTGTAAGCAACCTTTCATTAATGCACTCATATCCTAGAAGAGCATCGCTAGCGTGTCTGCTGAAAAGCAGACCCACGCCTTGGTGATGCTTATTGTCGTCCCTCCCTGAAAAGAGAAATTTAAGATTATTTTTAAGAATCTGACCTTTATCTGTCCATCTGGTCTCTTGCAAGCCGAGAATATCTAAATTATAACGGTGGAATTCTTGTGTGAGGACATCAAGAGAAAAAGCTCTGTGCAGAGTCCTCACATTCCAACTACCTATGGAGAGAAAATGGTTAGTGGGATGTTTAAAGAAACTATGTTTATTGAGAGAGGGAATGCCGACAATATGAAATAGCCCCCTAATCGCAGACATGGGGCAAAGACCCGTTCCCCCACTACTAAAGGCTGAAGCCATCTACACTGGAAGACATCCTCCAATGTAGAATTTGACGATGCCAGTAGAAGCAGAGAGTTCAGGTGCCTGCGATGACTTCTGCTCAGGATTATCCACCAGCTGATAAACATATCCTGTGAATCTATTCACTTGGGGCTGTCAACCCACAAACAAACAGAAAACACAGCGGAAGATTTTCCCTCCACAGAAGCCGACCAGTGCAGCAAAATCAGGATCTATAATTAAGCTCAGAGCCATATATCTGTCCAGTCCAGTCTGAGCTATGTAACAGATAATGGTGATGTGCGGCATGAGATTAACAGACGGATAGGGATTGCTGCCGGGACTTTTAAAAATCTATGGAGAGTGTGGAGAAATAGGCTTATTTAACCAGTTACGGAACCTCAAATTTGAAACTTACGGAACAGTTACGGAACAAAATTTGAAACTAAAAATGAAACGTAACTTCAAAAAAAATCACCCAAAAGACTAAAATCAAACTGTATAATAGTTTGGTTCTTTCTAGGGCTAATTATGGTAGTGAAACTTGGACTCTTTGCAATCAAGATAACAGGAAACTAGATGCTTTTGATTCTGGATGCTTAGGCAGTATCTTGGGTATTAGGTGGTTAAACTTTGTAACTAATGATGAGGTAAGGCAAAGGAGTCAGCAACCTCCTTTAGGCAGCGTATTGTGTAACGACTCCGCTGGTTTGGCCATGTTTCCCGTATGGATAATTATAGATTGGCGAATAGGGTTATGAACAGTGTGCCTGAAGGCCTCAGAAAGAAGGGGAGACCTAGGATGCGGTGGGCAGACAATGTCAAACAGGACCTTGTTAAAATTGGTGTGCAGTGGCCGGATACAGCAGACGTAGCTCAGGACGGATATGCTTGGTGATTTAAACTGCAGGTCTGGTTGGACCACCGAAGCCCATGGCTGCTTGAGGATGATGATGATGACACCACTAATGGCTAACCTTTTCTCTGCTTGTTTGACCTTATAAACTTTCCGGATTTTTTTTATTTGATTCGCACAGTTACGCCATCTATCCGGGAAGTGGACAACTTTTTTGCCTTATACAGATGGAATCAATATTTGTCACTCACTCTCATGGCGTTAAATCAATAAATCAGTAGTAAAGTATCACTGGATATATCCTGTAGACATGGAAATAATGAAATAATAAGCTGAAAAAAATTGGTTTTTGCTATGAGTGGGATATCACCCATGGCAAAAACCAATTCTTTTTTCAGCTTATTATTTCATGAGTTCCATGTCTACAGGACATATCCTGCGATTTTTTACTACGTATTTACGTTACTTTTTAAATGACACGGAAAGACGTCCCAGAGTGTGTACTGCAGAGTTGCAACATTATTCTGTAATGTACAGAAAAATTCATATTGGAACAGACAGTTCAAAAAAAGATTTCAGATTATTTGTAAGGGTAAATACTAATTCATAGCAAATTTATTTTGTTTGTAATTATTCTTCAATATATAACTATCGTTCTGACAATTTTTTATTTCGCTTCACTACAAAGAAATTTCATCGTGTAAAGAATACGATTTGGTCACAACGGTTTTAATTCTTTAAACATTTTAATCTAAAGAACAAGATGGAAGCATTTTAACAAGGAAAATTCAGTATGGAAATAGATTTGGCTAATAAAAAAAAATGATAAATACCCCCTCAAGCAGCTGCTTGCCACAGAGATCTGACAGGAGCCTGTCAGTTTATATGTCATAGTAGAAGGTCTGTGAAGATGGCAGGACCTCAGCAGAAAAACAACACATACATCCATGCCTTACTCGGGGCTCGAACCCAGGTCCCTTAGATCAGTAGAAGTGTGTTTATAGAGAGAATTAATATTTATTTGCTAAATAAAACATTCTAAAATTTTAATTTGATACTATTTTTCCATGGTTGGTTGGTTGGTTGTTTTGGGTTTAATGGCGCATTAGCATCTCAGGCTATAATGCGCCAAACAAATGTCAAAATAAATGCTAAAAGTCATAAGGCCCACAACCAAATTTAAAAAGTACAATACACATACACAAAAAAGGTAAAACAATAAAAGGAAACATTGGTAACAAGAAACAAATGTATAAATATGTAATAAATATAAAAAGAACCCAGGTGTAAGTGACCTGGGTTATACATTTGAATAAAACTATAGACGAGTAAAATATCCAGTATATTTTAAAAAGTCGAAAACAGTGTTAAAATAGCAATGATCTGATAAAAGATGTCCGAGTGTAAGGGGCTCGGACGTAAAATCGTGAAAGTTAAAAAACATTCTTCTTTCAAGGTTAAAACAAACACAGTCAATTAAAATATGCTTCACAGTTAAAACGGTGTCACAAAACTCGCACTTAGGTACTGCGTCCGCCTTAAGTAGAAAAGAGTGGGTTAAAAACGAGTGACCTAAGCGGAGCCGAGCAAGGACAACTTCCTCCTTACGATTCCTGCGGTAACAAGACTGCCATGGTTTGACGATAGGTTTGATCTCAAAGAGCTTGTTGGTAAGCTGTTCTGACCAAGATCTCTGCCACTGTGCCCGGAGCTCGACGGTGAAACGCTGCCGGAAATCCACATATGGAACCGGCAACGGAGAGTCGGACAGGGGCGTGGCTGACTTGGCAGCAGCATCTGCCAAGTCGTTGCCCCTGATTCCGACATGACCGGGCACCCAACAGAAGAGAATCGTGGTGGTGGCTGCCAGACGATGGAGTTGCTGGCGGATCTTGGAGAGAACAGGGTGAGGCCGATGCCTCACCGAGATCAAAGCCTGTAGCGAGCTAAGCGAGTTGGTGTAAAGCACACACCGACGATGATGCTTAGCTGCTATATGGTCCAAGGCAATGCTGATAGCATGCAACTCAGCAGTGAAGATGGAACACTGCTGTGGGATCTGGTCTGCAATGATTACATCACAGCAGACCATGGCTGATCCCACTGAAGTGCCGGACTTCGAGCCATCTGTGAAGACAGGCAAGAAGTCCGGGTGCTCAGCACGATGGCTGGCAAAGAGTTGCCGGTACACACAGTCGGGTGTAAAGGCCTTCCCCGTCCTGCACAGGGAAAAATCGCAGGAAGGGGAAACAGCGAGCCAAGGTGGAAGTGGCTCGGCTGTCGACTGTGCGATGCTATCGAGACTGGTGTTGATGTCTCGCAGGTAACCTCGGACACGCAAACCGAAAGGACGAATGGCAGTCGGCCGATTCTGGTATAACATTTCCCACCTGGGACTGAAAACGCAGTCCCAAGTGGGATGGCCTGGCAGGGATCGCAATTTTGATGCATACTGTAGGGACAACTGCTGACGGCGAATAGATAATGATGGTTCATCAGTCTCAACATAGAGACTCTGGACCGGTGAAGTGCGGAAGGCCCCCGTGCACACACGGAGGGCCTGATGATGGAGTGGGTCCAGCACCTTCACCACGGAATCCCGGGCGGAGTCATACACCTGGGATCCGTAGTCCAGTTTCGACCGGACAAGTGCATGGTAAAGGCGGAGCAAAGAACATCGGTCCGCCCCCCAAGAGAGGGAGGAGAGGACCTTGATGATGTTCAATGCCCGCGTGCACTTGGACCTGAGATGTCGAATATGTGGTAAAAAGGTCAATTTCCGGTCGAAGATGAGACCGAGAAACTTGGTCTCCGCCACAACTGGAATGATGTTACCCCCGAGCACCAGCTCGGGGTCCAGATGAAGATTACGCTTGCGGCAAAAGTGCACACAAGCGGTCTTCTGTGGGGAGAACCGGAACCCATTCGCTGTCGCCCAAACCGAGAGATTGTTCAGGGCAGTTTGCAGTTGTCGTTCAATGACCCTCATGCTGGACGATGAGCAAAAGATGCTAAAGTCATCAACATAGAGGGCATTGCCTACAGTCGGAGGAAGTTGCCGTGTAATGGAATTTATCTTGACAGCGAAAAGCGTAACACTCAGGACGCAGCCTTGTGGCACCCCCTCTTCTTGGGGGAAAGGCCGTGACAGAGTGTTGCCGACACGAACTCGAAAAAGACGAGAAGATAAAAAGTTTGCAATGAAGATCGGCATGTGACCTCGCAAGCCGAAGCTGTGAAGGTCACGAAGAATGCCGAATCTCCATGCCGTGTCGTACGCTTTTTCGATGACGAAGAAAATGGACACCAGGTGCTCTCGACGTAAAAAAGAATTCCTGATCGCCGATTCGAGGCGGATCAGGTGGTCTACAGTAGACCGATGCCTGCGAAAGCCACACTGGGTGTTGGAAAGAAGGCTGTGATGTTCCAAATACCAGGCCAGCCTGGTATTTACCATCCTTTCCAACACCTTGCAGACGCAGCTCGTCAACGCAATTGGACGATAATTCGAAGGAATCTTGGGATCTTTGCCTGGCTTAGGGAAGGCCAAGACGATGGCCTCCCGCCAGGAGTCCGGAAACTGCTCCTCGATGAAAATACGGTTGAAGAGTCGGAGCAGTCGATCCTTACTCGATGGTGAGAGATGTTGGAGCATGGCATAATGGACATTGTCTGGCCCCACAGCAGATGCACGAGAAGTGTGCAGAGCAAGGTGAAGCTCCTCCGCTGTGAATGGCCTGTTGTAAGACTCCAGGCCATTCGAATGGAAGGACAGCAGAGAGCGTTCGGCCCTGCTCTTCTGGGCCAGAAACTCGGGGGAGTAGGAAGACTGAGAAGAGATGGTGGAGAATGACTCCCCCAAAACGTCGGCAATTGCTCGAGGATCAGCAATTGCCTGTCCATTGTGCTCCAGGATCGATAATGAGTGGGACGTGTACTTCCCACCCATCTTCCGGACCTTATCCCACACGACCTTAGAACTGGTCGTGCGGGTGATAGAAGATGTATATTTCATCCAAGATTCCTTCTGGCTCTGGCGCCGGACGAAACGGGCTTTCGCCCTGAATGCTTCGAGGAATTGAATGCTTCGAGGTTGGGGGACGTCGGATATCTCTGAAACACCCCCCAAGCCTTGTTCTGAGCCTTACGAGCTGCGGTGCAGTCGGGATTCCACCACGGTTTTGGGAACCGTGGAAACCGAGTCGAGGTCTGAGGAATAGTAGAGGCAGCTGCATGGACGATACAGTCCGTCAACTCCGCCACTGCGACATTGATGGGCTCCTGGCTGACAGAGTGCTCATCGAGCTCAGACAAGAGCTCGAAGCCACTCCAATCAGCCCGATCAAGCCTCCACCGGGAGACACGCGAAGGGCTGCAAGGCCCCCCACGAGAGATGGTACACACCACGGGGAGGTGATCGCTTCCGTAGGGATTGTCCTCGACCTCCCATGTAAAGAGTGGAAGGATCGAGGAGGAGCAGATGGTGAGGTCAATGGCAGTGAATGTGCGGGTTGGGGTGTGAAAGTAGGTGCTGACACCGGTGTTCAACAGGGAGAGCGATGGATCCAGGAGACACTGCTCCAAGACCCGGCCCCTCCCGTTGGTGTCAGCACTGCCCCAGAGCGGACTGTGGCCGTTGAAGTCCCCCATGATGAGGAAGGGGGACGGCAGCTGCGAGACGAGGTCATCAAGGTCATCCCGGAAAACGATGCTTCCGGGTGGGAGATAGACAGAGCAGACAGTCAACGAAAATCCCACAAAGAGGCGGATGGCTACCGCCTCTAAATTTGTGGTGAGGGGAATGACCTGGAATGGAGAATGGTTGCTCACGAGGATGGCAACACCTCCGTGGGCTGGACCATCTCCATCCCGGTCCCGGCGAACGAGAGAAAAGTGCCGGATAGTGGGATTGTTGGCTGTCTGTAAAAATGTCTCTTGAAGGCACACGCAGAGGGGTTCGTGTGCCCTCAGGAGGACCTTGATGTCGTCAATATTCCTCTGGAATCCACGACAGTTCCATTGAAGGAGTGTGGCCATCTCAGGTCTTTGAAGAATTGGCGGACGACTTTCTATTTATTTTAACTGTCGCCAGCGACGGTTTAGGAAAATTGGGGCGGTCGGTGTCCATGTCCTCGGAGTCGTCCGAGCAACATGGATCAGAGACCGCCGAACGAGGAGGTAAAATTTTCTTTTTGGGCCCCGGCGGGGGCCCCTTGGGTTTTGTAGGTCTTGCTGTCTGTGGGCGGGGTGGAGGGGGCCTTCCGGAGGTGGAAGTGGAAGGCACAGACACAGGAATAGAAACCGGTGTCGATGTCGAGATGGACACCGACGTCGGCTTCGCCTGCGTCAAGAGGTACTTTGCAGCAGGCGAGAAAGATTCAGCTGGTGGAACGCTGATGTCGGTCTGCACCGCCACGGAAGCCATCTTAACGACGGGCTTTCCGACTACCGCACCGGCATAGGAGACCTTGCCAGGTGGGGCAGGCGGTGCAGCGAGCTTTCTCGCCTCTGGATAGCTGATGTTGTGGAGGGTCTTCAGGCGCTGTACCTCTTTCTCCTCCAGCCACTTCGGACAGTCGCGGGAGTACGCCGGATGCTCACCACGGCAGTTGACACAGCATGCCTTTTCTGCTGTGCAGTCAGGTTCAAGATGATCCTGACTGCCACAACGAGCACAGGTGGGCTTGCCCCGGCATGCGGTGCGGGCATGGCCAAACCTCTGGCATTGGAAACAACGCAGAGGGTTTGGTATAAATGGCCGCACCTCGCACTTTAAGTATCCTGCCTTGATGGAAGTAGGCAGGTGTGGTGAGTTGAAAGTTAGAATGAGGACCCGGCTGGGCTCTAACTTTCCATTACGGCGTGACGAAACCCGGTGGACTGCGATCACTCCCTGGGCCGAAAGCTCCGAGAGGATTTCCTCCTCAGAAACCTTGAGGAGGCCCCACTCGGAGATCACACCCCGGGAGGAATTGAGCGTCTTGTGCGGAGTGACTTCGACAGCCACTCCACCTATCGCTGTAACCTTTAATAGAAGCTCCGAATGTTTGGAGCATGCAGTCTCCACCTGCAAGTCACCGGATCTTAGGCGCTTGACAGATTTCGGTTCTCCCGCACGACCTTGTAAACCCTTGTGTATAAAAAACGGAGACATGTCCCCAAGAACCTGATCACCCGTAGAGTGATTGATCAGGAACTTTGGAGACGGAGACACACACGAAGACGAAGGCAAAGACAGAGAATTTGGGGGTTCATGGCGAGCCCTCTTGGCGGCATTGATCGTATTTTTATGAGTTGGAGAACTCATGGTTGTTTTTAAAAATTTCAGTGCCCGTTGTCCCCACCCACCATGGAGTCCAACAAGGGGACGCCCAGTTGGGTGCCAGGGCTGCCCGGGCACCATACCCACACAGCCAGTGAGCCAAGCCCTCACTACAAAACAAAAAGGAAAAGTAAAAGAGAAATGGTGGGAAACTCGTCGGAGTTCCCACAAAAGAATAGAAGCAACAAAGCAATAAAGTGTGAGGCAAGAGCTGGCCTCACAAAAGAAAGAAAACTACAAAATTAGTAAATGTGTGGGGAAACTCGCAAACCGTTGTCCGGACGGTGGACAAGGTTACTCACTGATCAGCATAGTTGACCCTAGCAGGACCAGCCCACCAGCCGATTGATCCTGAGGGGGCCACCCCAGGACCTCCCGTTTACCTGAAGCAGAGGCCAAAGCAGTGTATAGCAGCGGCCCCGGAAGTCGCTGCCCAGCCCCGCGACAGACAGGCTCCCCGATGGCAATACGGCCAAAGGGGACCCCACCAGTCATGAGCTGGGGAGAGAAGACGGGGACCCCTGAGCAACTGCCAGGATCCTCCTTTCCAGGGACACGGGTCTCCGCGCACGGCAAACACGCGGGCGAGCGTTTAGGACCCTGCGAAGGTAACCGAGCCAGCGGGAACCTTCACAGGGTGGTCCCCCTCACCACGTACAGGCGCTCACACCGAGGGGGCTATTTTTCCATGTTAAAGCATTAATGCTTAATTCTATAAACATCATGAACGAGAGAGCTTTTGCATTTAGGGTTGGTTGGGTTGTTTTACCTCTGAGCGGCACTGTTTTGCACACAATGGGCTAAATGGCCAGGCCACAAGGACCCCGAAGGCTCAGAGAAGGTTGGGGGAGGTCGACCCACTGGTACAGCTGTTGGGAGACAGATGGTAGCCTCCCGTCAAGGCCATCCAGCGTGTTCTTTAACGTACACAGGGTATGGCTCTCCCGCACACGGGACCACGGTTTAACGTCCCATCCGACGGACCGCGGCCTTTCCAAGCCCATTGGTGTCCCCTACTGACTGTGGGCAGGGCGGGGAATTTTGCGGAGATAAATCTCAACGCTGACACAGCTGGGACTCGAACCTGGGAACTACAGAGTACGAGCCTGGCGCGCTACCGACTGAGCCACCCCCGCCCCTCGCATTTAAGGAAACTTGACAAATAATGAGAGCACTTTCAGATTTTCTTTGATAACGAGATTATATACAAGCAACTGACAGAGAAATGGAAACATCCTCATCTTATGTAAATGGAGAATCAAATTTGAGGTTCCGTAACTGGTTTAATAAATTTTAATGAAAATATGTGACTGAAGATAAATATAAGATGTCAGTTAAACTATCTAAATTTCGGTTTTGAATAATATCCTTTCAGTATGCAGTTATAAAATTTTGAATATTGAATAACAGACATATCATTCATAAGAATTCACCTCAGAAGTTAATTAAAACCTAAAAAAAGTATTATTTCGAACCAATGGCGTCCGCAGAGGGGGGCAAACGGGGCACTTGCCCCCCTGAGATCGAGTAAAAAAATTCCACAAATTATAATCGTAACAATTTAAACGTAATTAATTTAAAATTCATTATGTATGTGTTTTTGCATTGATGCAATACTGTATTCTATAATCTACTTGTGAAAAAAAAACCTAAAAAATTAAATAATTAAATAAAAATTTATTGATATAATTATTTGTCTCCAAGCTTCCCCCCCCCCCCCCCCTAGAAATTTTTCTGCGGACGCCCATGTTTCGAACTATTTAATAAAATAAGTGTAGTTTTAGAATTTTGTGCAAATAGTTCTTTTAATAATTGTCAGTTTTACACATCTGAAATTCTCAGTTTCTTATCCTTGACTTTACTCCTGTTTATTCGAGCTTCCATTTTCTTTAATACCCATCAAATACTATTGGAAATCGAGATTTAGATGCATTTCAATGAGATTTAAAATTATCTAGTCGATTTCTCCTATAAAAAAGTTTATTGTACAGTCGCTCAAAAAAGTATCCGAACACTGTTGGTTGATTACAGAATTCAGAAAAAATATCTGGGAACGATTTTTTTAGAAATTAGTAATCTGGCAACCTTCGTGTCATGTGACACGAAGGTTGCCAGATCACTAATTTCTAAAAAAATCGTTGCCAGATATTTTTTTCTGAATTCTGTAATCAACCAACAGTGTTCGGATACTTTTTTGAGCGACTGTACAAATTGTGGATCTTCGAATTTGACTATTTTCTGTCCAGCTGCTGTAGGTTTCACTGAAAATTTTATACAGATATTTCCGAAAATTATGGAACAACCTTATGACTCAATGAGAAGCTAACATCAAAGCTCTATATCTTCTAAAATACGTCTTGTTTTGAAACGTGATAGCAGATAAAGATCTCAATCAAATATATCAATATCTCGATTTTCAACAATATTCTTTCAATATTTAATGAGTTATGGAGGTTGAATATTTAACAGTAACAATGCCAGTCACAAAAATTTACTTTGGAAGTTAATTAAAACTATTGCATTAAAGTATTTAATAAAATAAATGCGTATTTTAGAAATTTGCGAAAGTAATTCTTCAACCATTCATCAGTTTCTTGAAATTGATTGTACAAGTTTCCTAAAACTGGCATTGCTTTTGTTAAATATTCAAACTTCCATAACTCATTAAATACTGAAAGAATACTGTAGAAAATCGAGATATTGATATATTTGATTGAGATCTTTATCTGCTATCACATTTTTCAAAATTAAAAACTTATTTTCGAAGTTATAGAACTTTGACCTTATCTTCTCATTGGCGTCTTAGGGTTATTCTGTAATTTATGGAAACAAGTGTATATATAAATCTAGCCTTAAATTGAGGATTAAACTAAACAATTATCCTCGTCGTTAAAGAAGTAACCTTCAAACAAAGAAAGGAGAAACAAATACAGAATTAGATAATAAAATCATCTGAAGGATTTTTCAGTGAAGAACAGTAAGAAGGCGCATAATTTGATGTTTGACAGCCAAGTACGGATTTAGAAACTCTGCAGCTTCTGAAAACAGAATTGCAAATTACAAGCATTCGGATTTAGATGCTTCGGAAAGCGATGTGGGAATTCGGCGCCGATATCTTTGACCTCAATTTGCGATTTTCTGTGTCGGTACTAGGAGCGGCAGAGTCTGGTGAATTCCTATTAGCGGGATTATACAAATAAATAATTCCCTGGCTTGTGTTTGTACTGGAACTTCGACTGATTAGAGGTTTGTTAAGCAAAAGTTTAATGTAATTCACATGTCAGTGGAAAATGAGGACAGTCACATTTTCACAAAAGAGGATTACGGTTTGACAATGGATTTGTTGAAGTCCTGGAATTGGAATGGAATGAAGTAGCTGGCACTGGGGATGCTAAGCCGCAAAAATAAGATCGTCTTGCGGGGGTTTCAGTTCACTGGCAAATATTTTAAGAGGGAATCATTGAGAAGGATGATATTAATAATTAAATGTCACTTATGTCTGATGGGATTACGTTCGCAGTCAACAATTTCCAACTTTTAGAAGATGGGAGATGATTGAGGGGAGGGGAGTAATATTACACTTCTGATCAGTGCTTCTCATGTTTTTTAATGAGATTTATTTCTTAATGTCTTGCAAACGGATGTATGGATCACGTTACTTTTTAAACATCAGATTTTTTACATACCGCAAATTTGGAGATGATACGAGGGTCCATCATTCAATTCGTGGACGGTCGTCGCCAGTGATTAGTAGCTGTCCGTTTCCTAAGTTATTGCATGATATTTGGCAACACAGTGACTCTTTTCGGGCACGGAGCATTGTGTGCAAGTTGAAACATGTTGGGAAAGGGTCGTAAGTAACAGCAGAACAGTACGTAGTTAGTGTCTACCATCTTTAACCTTTGGATAGTTGTTGGGATTTGTGGGTGTAAGATTTTGTTGCAAGCTATGACTGATTTGGAAGCAGTGGTATGTGATAAGTTACTGTGTGGTGCAGAGACAAAATTACTCAAGTGTACGGAGAACGGTACTTGGTTGCTTAGAGCTTGAGTCGTCGTCCATGTAATTGCGCTCTTCAGTGAAGCGTTTGTGACACTTGAAGACCTCGCTTCTTTTAGAGCACTCTTCTCCATACACTTGAGTCATATATGCGACGATCTGTGCACTATTTAAGCCTCGCCGAACACAGTAACGTATCACATACTGCTGCTCAGTTTCCAGATCAGCCATAACATGCACATAGAAACACACACAAAAGCGAACATCTTCCCAAAGCAAGAAAACGACAGACTGATTGCGTACCGTTCTACTGTTACTTGCGATCGTACTGCAACGTGTTTCAACTTGCATGCAATGCTCCGTGATCTTTAAGAGTCGCTGTGTTGTCATATATCATGGATTAAAAAATAAAAAAATCCCTCAAGCAGCTGCTTGACACACAGGAGTTCGTCAGTTGATACGCCACAGTAGAAGGTCTGTGATGAAGGCGAGAGCAGAAAACCAACAAAAATATCCACGCCTTACCCGGGGCTCGAACCAGGCCTCTTTGATCAGTAGCCAAACGCGTTAACTAGTACGAAATGCTGCTAATTATTGGTGATAGCATTCTGTTTACTACAGAAGGAATGGAGATAATAATATGAGAGAGGTACATCAGCTAACCAAAAGTTAATAGATACATTACATAGAAAAAAAAAAACATTAGAGAATTTCTATGTTGTTTCAGTTGAGTTGTTCCACTACTGAGTAACAATTTTTTGTGCTCAATTGGTTAAATGGCCAGGTCACATCCCAGGGGCTCGGCGAAGGTTGCTAAAGGGAATCCACTGAACAGCTGTTAGGCGACAGATTGAAATCTCTCATCAAGTCATCCGATATGTTCTTTAACATTCACAGGGTATGGCTCTTCTGCACACGGGGCAACGGTTTAACGTCCCATACGATGAAGAGAGTGTTTTCGGCTAACGGTGTTTCATTCCTCACTAAGGGCAGAGATAGGGATTAGTGGAAATAACTCTCAATGCGGGAAAAGTTGGCACTCGAACCTTAGAACTGTATATTGCGAACCGGCAGGCTACTGGCTGAGCTAACTCTGTCTCAAACGTGCAAGATAGAAGGACCCTAATCCTTCGGAGGTGGATAGGGGCATTTTTTTGAAGTTATGTAGCTTAAAAATAGATTCTCATTGATATAACACGGAAATTATACAATATTTTGATAAGGCAGTGTATAATGCCCGATACTTTGCAAAATACATTTGCATGATCTCATAGATAATGGCATTCACTTCGATAACATGTTGCTGAGATAAAAAAATATTAGTTACACCCCATCTTTGAAACATTAAACATTGTGTTTTGCTTAAAAATAAAACCGCATGAGATTACATTTCAAATGCTCTTCCAAAATTCTGAAAGCATCTTATGTTGCTATGGTAACTATAAAGAGATCAGGGGAGATTCTCCATATTCTGTTTCAAACAAACAATCGCTCTGATTTTGCTCTGAACAACAGTTAAATGATCTGCATCTTTTTTGTCATTTTAGGGAGCGTTGTCCTGGCAAAGAGAATATTGCATGTTGTCCTTAGACAACATTTTGGCGTATTATAAATGCATAGTTTCAGAATTCTCTTGCAACGCAATGTATTTATTATCTCGCTTTAGAGATACATTAAAAATTATTTTTGTGTTGCATAGGTATTAATGAAATATTACGATTCTCACTTTCTCAATAACCCCAAAGTTTAAATTTCGTCCTCTAACGGTAAAAAATAGTTGGAAACTGCAAAATATTGAACACATATTACCAACGATTGTACTTAAGCTAGAAATCTGAAAGTTTAGTGGTGACCCTTTACCTTACCCTTAAAAATTTTATTTTGCCTCTGCAGAATGGGTGGGTTGGGTTGGGTTGTTTTACCTCTGAGCGGCACTTTTTTGCACACCATGGGCTAAATGGCCAGGTCATATGGACCCCGAAGGCTCAGAGAAGGTTGGGGGAGGGGACCCACTGGAACAGCTGTTGGGAGACAGATGGTAGCCTCCCGTCAAGGCCATCCAGCGTGTTCTTTAACGTGCACAGGGTATGGCTCTCCCGAACACGGGCCACGGCTTAACGTCCCATCCGACGGACGGCCCTTTCCAAGCCCATCGGTGTCCCCTACTAACCGTGGGCAGGGCGGGGAATTTTGCGGAGATAAATCTCAACGCTGACCCGGCTGGGACTCGAACCTGGGAACTACAGATTACGATCCTGGCGCGCTACCGACTGAGCCACCCCCGCCCCGAATGTTTTTGCGTTTTTATTTTAAGAGATAACTGTTTTTAGAGATAAACTAAAAATAATATTTGGGGTTGGATAGGTATTGATAAAATAATACGTTTGCCCTTCTCGAATGTCCCAAAAACTTAAATTGAGTCCTCTAACTGTAAAAAGGTTCAAAAATTTGCAAAATTTTGAAGGAATATTGCAAACGTTTTTTTATGTTAGAAATCTGAACTTTTAGTGGTGAAATGGGAATGTCATGAGGTTGGACAAAAACGAAGTTGTTCTCTTACACCCAAGGGTGTGGGAAACAACATTTTATTTTACGAAATAATTGGAAACTTCTTCACAGATGGATAGGTACTAATGTAATATTCGGATTCACGTTTTTTAAACCCTAAGGAAGTTTTAATTTGCATCGTTAGGGGGCACAAAATATGGAAAAGGCAAAACTTTTAAAGAACAATATAAGTGATCTGTTTATGGTAGAAATTTGAAATTTCTACGGTAGAGTGTGAACAGATGTTCCACTGAGGACAACATCTTACTCCATTTTCTCAGCAGGGTGTGAGAAATGCAAAATTTCATTTTAAAGAATAAAAGAGAAATACTTTTTATATTTTATAAGCGTTAAATATTTTCTTTTTTACTTGTATTTTCCCAATTATCCATTATCTCGAATTTAAATTTTTAACGACTGCAAAAGTCTGTAAATGAAAAACTTCATTCTCTTTGAAAACGATATTCCTGAATTCGCCAGAGGCAGGCACGTATCCAGGATTTAGTTTCGGGAAGTTTGGGGGGGGGGGGGGGGTCAAAGAATAACACTTGAGTAGGATTTGAGTAGGACTTGTCTATGATTAAGTCCATGACAGCTATTTCAATGATATCATGTATGGAGGGAAATATTTATATATATATTGTTAAAATATTATTGCAGGTCATTTAAGGAAATACCTAACAAATGAATAGAATATTAAATATATTCCCCCTATGATATAAATCATAATAATATACTCTTTTTTAATAATATACTCCACTGCAAAGTAAAAGTTAAAATACTATTTTATATGGAATAACATTTTATAGCTGTTTATTGTTTCTTATTTTGTAAACAATAAACAGCTATAATTTGCTGTTTATTGTTAATTTTGTAATTTCGTAAACTTTGTAAATTTTGTAACTATTTTTAGTTACAAAGTTTACAAAGGCACCAGTTTTTGATTTCAAAGCAGGTAGGCAAACTGTTGCCCTCAGTGGAACATCTGTTCACACTCAACCACAGAAATTTCAAATTTCTACCATAAACAGATCACTTACATTGTTCTTTAAAAGTTTCGCATTTTCCATACTTATTTCCCGGAGAGTTCGTATGAAGATGATAGGATTTCGGGGGTGGACTTTCTATTAATCCCCTGGGAAAGGGGGGCGGGGGGTGGCTCAGTCGGTAGCGCGCCAGGCTCGTAATCTGTAGTTCCCAGGTTCGAGTCCCAGCTGGGTCAGCGTTGAGATTTATCTCCGCAAAATTTTCCCCCCCTGCTCACGGTAGTAGGGGACACCGATGGGCTTGGAAAGGCCGCCGTCCGTCGGATGAGACGTTAAGCCGTGGCCCCGTGTGTGGGAGAGCCATACACTGTGCACGTTAAAGAACACGCTGTATGGCCTTGACGGGAGGCTACCATCTGTCTCCCAACAGCTGTTCCAGTGAGTCCCCTCCCCAAACCTTCTCTGAGCCTTCGGGGTCCATGTGGCCTGGCCATTTAGCCCATGGTGTGCAAAAAAGTGCCGCTCAGAGGTAAAACAACCCAACCCAACCCTGGGAAGGGTACGTCTTTGTCCTAGGCCAAAGGTGATATGTGCTTTCCTAGTTTGCATGTAAAGTTTGAATATTTGGAAAAAGAATAGTAATATTTAAAATCTTGACGTAAAATTAAAGTACTGAAAGATATATTGATTTGATTTTTTCTTTGGATGGTGTTACCTCTGACTAGCTCCATTTTTTTGCCCACAATGGACTAAATTCTCAGATCCCAAAGATCCCAAGGGCTCACAGAAGGTTGGAGGTGAGGATTCACTGGACATCTGTTGAGAGACAGATGATAGCCTAACATCAAGGCCATCTAACGTGTTCTTTAACATGAATAGCGTATAGCTTTCCTGCTCACGAACCACGACTTAACTTCCCATCTGACGGACGGCGGCTTTTGCAGCCCATTGGTGTCCTCTTTCTTACCTAGGACAGGGAATCCCACAGACAGTGGCACTTTTGGGACTGGAATTTGGGAACTGAAGATTACGAGCTTGTAGAAGGCTACCTTGACAATGAAGGCCATGATAGCTGTTTCTATGACGTCATGTACGAAGGGAAATTATTTTTAAATTTTGAAACAATATTATTGGAAGTTGCTTTAAGTTATATCATATAAATGAATAAAAAGAATATTAATTACAATAACTAATGTAACAATAATCAAATATTTATTTAGACGTTTATTTTGTTTTATTTTCCATTTATATCATAGGGGGAATATATTTAATATTCTATTCATTTGTTAGGTATTTCCTTGAATGACCTGCAACAATATTTTAGGAATATATATGTATATAAATATTTCCCTCCATACATGATATCATTAAAATAGCTGTCATGGACTTAATCATAGAGGCAGCCTTGGCTTGGTGCGCTACCGATTGAGTCATCTTTTACCCAATATCCTTGTGACCTGACAATTTAGCCTATTATGCGTAAACAAGTATTGCTCTGCAATAAAACAACATATCAATACGCTGGCCTCTAAAGCACTACCAACATTGCAAGCCATCACAATTAATCTTATTTGCATAACATAATAAACAAAATTAGAGAATTGCTGACCAGTAGTGTCACTTTTTTTTTCTTCTACAAATACATGAAAAGGAAAGTTTTTTTACAGTGCTTTGATATCTTCTCTACAACACAAAGATGAGACATATATAAGTCTGCGAACTGAGAAACTAGCACTCATTATCTTTCGTTAAACGTGTAATATATACATGCTCACATCTCCTGGGATTGTAGCAGCTGGGATTGTTGTTCAAGACACATCAAAGCCACCGAACGAAGCGCACTCTGACGAGAAAGCAGGCTGGAGCCAAGGTAATACTTGGGAGAGTTACAAAGATTAAAAGTTTTGTGCGGACTCAGAATAATGTAGGAAGACAGGAATTCGTCTATTTCAGCACCAAACTCCACGAACTGAGCAAATTAACACCGACCTTTCTCTAGGTAACATGAACTGACGTGGAGGAAATTAATTTCCGAATTTGCTGAGTGATATTTGAACTAATGTAATAAAGGTTATATAGTACTGATTACATCTTGTCAATTTTTCACGATAAGATTTAGCGCCGAAAAGGCAACTGACTTACAAAGGCGAAAACATAGTCGTCTTGAAGATCTACGATAAATGAAATATGTAAATTCTATTTGAGGTAAGTGTGCATATGCATGACTCAGTAATTTCTTAAAGTAAAATTCTAGAGACGCGAAACTTGTTAATGTTGGATGTTCACCCTTATTCTCTGCCAGATGTAATCTGTGAAAAGGAGGAATTATCCCACTAAAGTATAGTGGACTAATGGAATTAGCTCAGTTGGATTATAACTACTGGAGTATTATTGATATAATATAGACTAAGCGACTACTTTATTAGGTATCTTCATGTTATGTCAATTGGAACTCAGCTACTATGAAAAATGTGACAGAAGATAATTTAAAGATGTCAATAAAACTTATTTAAATCTCAGCTATGGGTTGAGTTGTTTTACCTCTGAGCGGCCTTTTTTTTCACACAATGTTCTAAATGGCCAGGTCACAAGGGTCCCGAAGGCTCAGGGAAGATTGGTGGAGAGGACTCAATGGACAGCTGTTAGGAGACAGATGATAACCTCCCGGCAAGGCCATTTATGCGTTCTAACGTGCCCAGGTTACGGCTCTCTCCCGCACACGGGGCCATGGCTTAAGGTCTCATTCGACGGACGGTGGTCTTTCTAAGTCCATTGGCGTCCCCTACTGACCGTGGGCAGCTCGGGGAGTTTTACGGGGATATATTTCAACGCTGGTCCAGGTGGGACTCGAACCTAGGAACTTCAAATTACGAGACTGGCGCGCTACCTACTGAGCCACCCTCACTTTCTCGCCTATGAAAGTCCAATCTTCACATTGTGCAAAGTGATAATGAGAGCAAGGTGTATGCCAAAACCGGTGATCATAGGTTTTACCATTTAGGGAGAATTCTTCTTCCGCTTTATGTAGAGGAGTTTTTTTGGGGGTGGGGGGTGGGGGTTAAAATCTTTATATTACTTAAGTCATGATGAAAGAAAGCTTTTAAATCAAAATCTGTGATCTTAACTTTTATCGGTTAGAAGAAATTATTCCCTAGTGTGTGTATGTGGGAGGGAATGTTTGTTTTTGGGGGGAAAGGAAGATGTAGGGGTCATATTTTTTGCCTTTCTTTAACCTACTCTAAGAAGTTGTATGCCCAGTTTGATGATCCTTGCACTTACCGTTAAGAAAAATACTTTCCCGAATTTTACAAGAAGCAATTTTCTTTAAGGAGGTAAGAAATATTAAGGTGTAAACTCTTTTGCTACTTTAAGCTGCGATTTGAAGAATCTGTATGTTGAATTTGGTGGTTGAAGCTCTTAGCATTTAAAGCAGTTTGTACTACGCTGCTCTAAGTTACGATTAGAGGAATGTGTTTATTTAATTTGGAGGTATACCTTCACAAAACAACAGGACATTTAGATGTCCCGAAAATTTCCTTCGAGACATCGGAACAATTCTCTAAAAACAGTGACTCATGGACACCCTATTTTGGTCATACCCAGTGCGATCCACAGAATAGTTAGCTGACAAAGATGAACGACTCAATAGCATTAGAGGTCCTTTATAGTTAGAAGCTGGCCTCTTCTTCTTATACATCCTTCTTTCTAAGCTGGACCTATTTGCATCTCGGTGATTCACTGCCATTGGTTGATTGAGTAACGTGGTTTATGGACACCATGTTTTGTCGTACCGTGAGACGAAAGCTATGAGTTAGTGTATGTACCAAGTTAAAACTTATCAGTTGTTATAGTTTTATATATTTCTACCACTTTTTTTGTCTATAAAAGCTGTTATATTTTATGAATGTCTCATTGCGCTGCATTTGGGTGTAAAAATTTCACTCGAAGAAATAATTTAACGAATATTTTCCCCCGAGAAACTCCATCAGAAGACGGCAAACGACTGCAAAAGTGAAACGAACTGGCTGAAAACCAACAAATAATTTCTTTTAAGGTTCATTTGAAAAACGAGCTAATGTTTTCACTTTGTCGTCTGCCTATGACAGTATTTGTTCGTCTGTCTGTCCGTCTCTCTGTTAACTGTTGTCTGTCCATCTGTCTGTCCGTCTATAGACAATATTTTTTTTTTTTTACCTTTAGAGATAAATGAAAAATTCTTTTTGGGTTGGATAGGTGTCGAACAAATATTGTGATTAGCAATTTTGAAAATTTTCAATAGCTTTAATAGCGCCCTCTAGCGGTGGGAAAAGATGGAAAATACTAAAATTTCAAACGAATATTACAAGCAAACTATTTACACTGGAAATCTGAAATTTTGGTAGTAGAGTGTTATGGTCAGAAGGTTTACAACGGCAACAAGGTTTTGCCATCTTAGCCAAAAGGGGTGTGTGAAAATGAAACCGTTTTTTTAAGAGATAAACGAAACAATGTTTTTTTTTGCTTTACAGACACTAACAAAATATTAATGATTTAAACAATATTTGGTAATTTCAGCATTACCTGTAGACGTTTAAACGTCTATACAGGGTGAATCTGAAAAAGTGGGCAAAACTTTACGGGGTGGTAGAACGCAGCTATACGAGCAATATTCGTCATAGAAAGTATGGGCGGAACGCAAACGGCGAGCCGCTAGGTGGCGTTGGAAATGGTATAAAAGGGTCGGTCCTCGCACCCAACGGCATTTCTACCGTGGATTGCCGAGAGGATGGCTGGTTATACTAACCACGAAATGGCGGATATGCACTTTGTGTACGGTGCGGCGGACGGGAATGCAAGTGAGGCACAGAGTATCTCCTCTCCTTCTTGTGTTCATTCTTTAAATGTGGCAGTGGAAAACACCTTTTAACTTCTCACCGCTTGCGTTCCGACCATACATTCTATGACGAATATTGCTCGTATAGCTGCGTTCTACCACCCCGTAAAGTTTTGCCCACTTTTTCAGATTCATCCTGTATATCAATAAATGTTTTTTGTGAAAAACGCCGGCTTTAGTTCAACAGGTTAGAATGTTCTGGTATATTTCTGGAGAGTTGCGGGTTCGACTCTCGTATATCGGCGAATTTTTTTTCCAAAAAAATATTAATATCTACGTTTTTGGAATCCCCATCAGCTGCAATTTCCAGTGTTAGAGAGTGCTAAAGAGGGTAAATAAAAACTAGAAAGGCGACCTCCAGCGGCGGAAGAAGCTGGAAAATACCAAATCTTTAAATAAATATTTCAAACGATCTATTTTTGCTAGAAACTTAAGTTTTTGATCATAATAAATTGTATAATAGATTGGTGATAAAGTGGTTTAAACTAATAGTAATTATTTGTCCCATTGGTAAAATGCAAATTTTCTGCTTTAAGAGATAAATTAAAATTTTTTTTGCACATTATAGGTACTAATAAAATATTAATTGTTTATTTTGCCGAAATTTCTACCATAAAGAGATCACTTGAAACATTCGTTAAAAGTTTTGCAATTCCGATATTTAGTGATCTCTAATAACATAAATTAAAACTACCTTTGAAAATGCGAATTACATTTCATTAGTAACCAACTAAAAAAAGAGATTTCCAATTATCTCTTAAAACAAAACCATTCCGTTTCTTCCCTACCCTCGGCTTAGGGTCAACTCATTGTTGTCAATGGAATTTTCAACACTGTCACATTCCACGACCAAAATTTTAAATTTCTAGCCTAACTACATCGTTTGCAATATCCGTTTTAAATTTTTGGTATTTTTAAATTTTTTCCACCGTTGGAGGGCGCAGTTTTAGCTTTTGGGAAATTCGCAAAATGCAAATTGTAATATTTCATCAATACCTGACCAATCCAAAAAGAATTTTTAATTTATCTCTAAAAGCATACACTTTTCTCTTAAAACAAAAAAAAGTTGCATTCACCTCCCCCCTGGGCCTAAAGGGTCAAGTGATTGTTGCCAATGGTAACTTAGTAACCTTCACATTTCAACATCAAATTTTAAACTTCTAACATAACAACATCGTTTGGAATATTCGTTTGATAATTTGGAATTTTAAAATTTTTCCACCGTTAAAGGGCGCAGTTATAACTTTTGGGAGATTCAAAAAATGCAAATCGTAATATATCATTAATTCCAATCTAACATAAAAAGAATTTTTTATTTATCTGTTTAAACAAAATAGTTCGATGTCTACAGACGGACAAGACAACAAAACGAAATTATATATATTTTTTTAAAGGAAAAAAAAAAGCCGTAAAATTTACTTTTCCTTTTTTATCCGTTCTCTAAAATGCTTCCAATCATGAACACTGAAATCTGTATCAAATATTGCCCTATCTTTTCATGAATCCATAAGTATTCGTGCAATACCATTCAGCTATGCAAGCTAAACGATACGAGCGACGACAAAACATGGCGTCCAATTTTGAGATGGCCAACCTCTACCTATATAGGGCCTCTAAATACTGTTACGACAGAAGAATCTGGCAACCGAAAGCAAAGTTTCAGCCAACGAATAAGAACGTTGGGAGAATTTGGAGAAGAAGAGTGGAGCGTTAACGGTCGTTTTGTATTGTAACGGTTGTTGTGTTGTAACGGTCGTGAGTTCGAAAATGGACGGTGAGCTGTTCTGAGACAGTGCGCGTAAGTATCAAGAAGTAACTTGATGTGTTGTGTATACGCGGAAGGATAAAAGTGGGATCTTTTATCGTTAAGTATCAAGAAGTAACTTGATGTGTTGTGTATACGCGGAAGTATAAAAGTGGGAACTTTTATGGCTAACTTCGAATGTCTACACGGACTGTCTTTTTGTTCGGCTAGTGTGTGAAAAGTTATTAGCACAGGACGAGAATTGGTTTACGAGTGAAGATCTTCGGGTGACCTGGTAAATCAAGTAAAAGGTAGTATTTAGTAAAATACACAGAGCTGATGTTGTGTGCTCACGCAGGAAGATTGATGACTTGTGCATGTTAATAGTTAATTTGTTAATAAGATACTTCATCCATATTTCCTTTGTAACAATTTACCTTGTATTGAATTTGGTTTTGAAATATAGCTTTTAATACTCACGTTCAGTGGCTATCCATTTTTGTGATCCGCAACATTTGGTGTCAGAAGTGGGATAATTTATTGAATGCCGTTAACTAGAAGTATGGATGAATTGGTAAAGTTGTTGAATGACATTAAAAGTCAAAATAATGATTTGAAAGCCGATATGGCCGCACAATATAATGAGTTGAGAACTGAGATAGTTTCTCAAAAAGATGACTTGAAAGCCTATATGGCTACACAGTTCAAGGATTTTAAAACCGAACTCAATAGACAATGCAATAGTTTAAATGTTGAATTTGTCAGTGAAAAAGATGATCTTGATAGTGTTAAGTTAGATTGTAAACATGGAAAAGAAAAAGAGAAAGGCAACGCATATAAAAATGTGGATCTGCTACTGGAAATCAAGAATTGTAGAGATAGCGCAGATAATGCCTTTGACCACGCAACTACTGGTGATGCATGGCAGAGTGTCTATGTCGCTGGTGACATGTCTAGGAACTGTGAAGAACAATCACACAGATCAGAGAGCTGTGAGACTATACAGTACGCTTTGCACTTCAAAATACCTAGGTATACAAGTCTGGCACGATCTGAAGAGAGATCCACACGAAAGGTATTCTATTCCTCACCGTCAGCAAAATGTGTCATGGACAATTATCGCAAAGGCAGAGTAACGAGTGGTAATGAGGGGGAACGAAACAGAGTTTACGTTTCGCAGAGTGGTCCGAGTAAAGAAAAGGCGTCCATTCATCATAGATACAAAGTGCCATTCGACGTTACTGGGGAAGTCGGAGAGATTTTTCCGAAGCATATAGCCACACTTGAATCGTTTATAGAAAGTGGGGATTTAAGGAAGAGGAATTCCGAAGAATGGCTTAGAAGCATAACAGGTGATGCTAGTAAAAGAGCTTCAGGCAGAGACAGTACTTCAAAGACTAACTTTCTGGATGAAACTAAGCCTCAGAGTTACGATCAGAGAGAAGTGAATCCCTCAGATAATTTCAACGTAGCCACGCTGAATTTCTTTTCTGAACAGTCAATGTGCAGATTTGGACATTATAACCATTTAGATTATAAGGATATAGAAAAGTTTTATCACGACTACAAGAGCTCTAAAGTGGACAATATGTTACGAAACTCATCGCTGATCTCCAGAATGAACAATTTGGCAATCATGTCTGATATTTCCCTGGTTAATTACAATGAGAGCTCGAAGAAAGGGAATTCGGAAGAAACAGCAACTATGACCTCCTCGGGTCATGTGTTTTGCTGGAGACCCGAGTGGCGCCATCGGATGGTGGATAAACACAGCACAAGAGGTGTCAGCGACAAAGTGAGTCTTGTCTTGGCTCCTGCACTTGCTGCTTTAGGTCTCAAGGTCCCTATGATCTCCGGTCGTGCTCTCCAATTGACGGGAGATACTCTATACAAATTGGAATCCATCCCTGGCTTCACAGTCGACTGCACTAAAGATAAAATCGAGCAGATGATGGAAGACGTCGGATGCTGCATCGTAGGACAGACAGAGGAGCTGGTGCCAACAGATAAGGAGATTTACCGCTGCAAGGATCTGACGGCTACCGTAGATAGCGTTCCTCTAAGGAGATGCTCAATTGTGTCCAAAAAGCAGGCTGAAGGAGTGTGCGCTTTGGTTTATGATGTTGAATTCGGAAAAGGAGCTATTGATCTCATCAATACAGAAGATGTTGCTGTTGATTTAGTTAAGAAAATGGTTGCAGCATCACAAGCTCGTGGAATGAAGAGTTTGAGTTGTTCAGCTGTTATCAGCAACATGGATTCACCTCTTGAAAACTCTGTTGACAACTCTCTGGAAGTGATGGAAGCTGTTCAGTGTTTCCTTGGTAACGGATCCTTGGAACTGCAAGAGCTCGTCGAAGAGTTAGGAGGAGAACTTCTGCGTTTGGTGAACATTGTGGATAATAGGGTAGATGAAGCATCACGTGTCTGCAAGATTCTGCATAACGGCAATGCTTTGAACAAGTTTCGTAACATGTTAATAGAACAAGGAGTATCTGAAGATGTTGCAAGCTGGCTATGTGAAGGTAAAACAGAAAAAATATTGCTAGCAGCCCGACACATCACTGATTTCACTTATACAGGAGAAACAGGTAAGGTTGTCGGATTAGAAGCTGCAGTTCTAGCAAGAGTATGGAAGGAGGAGATGGACCGAAGCGCTAAAAAGAATTATGGAGCTGATATAATTGTGAAGCACCTTGGGGATCAAATTGAATCAGGTGAAATATGGCTGAAGGTTCATCACGACAGTTCTGAATTAAGTGAAAGTCAACTGACAAAAAGGTCAGACTGGAGGATGAAACTTCTCCCTAGATTTTATGTCACTAATGACTTTCATTCCTTGTTACTCTTGATAGAAGTAAAAATCCAAAAAAAGAAAACTTTCGACAAAGAAGAAAACTTTTTACAGGTTTTGCACGAAAACTCTTAGTCGATTCTTCTCCCTGCAGAGACATAAACGTGTTCACAAGGGCTATAGGCGTTACACGTATTATGTTTGTGGACGAGGCTTCAGTCAGAAAAGAAATCTACGTCATAATGAGATTCGCTTTCATTTTGACACAGACGTGGTATATCGCATTCGTCGATGTCCAGCTACAAAGTGCAAGGTGGTTCACGTGGATCATTTGGCCCCGTTTCATCGAAGAACTGAAGAAACTTTGGAATCCAGAATTGTTCGGGACGAACAAGACCTAGGAAGGGGGCAGTGTTACGACAGAAGAATCTGGCAACCGAAAGCAAAGTTTCAGCCAACGAATAAGAACGTTGGGAGAATTTGGAGAAGAAGAGTGGAGCGTTAACGGTCGTTTTGTATTGTAACGGTTGTTGTGTTGTAACGGTCGTGAGTTCGAAAATGGACGGTGAGCTGTTCTGAGACAGTGCGCGTAAGTATCAAGAAGTAACTTGATGTGTTGTGTATACGCGGAAGGATAAAAGTGGGAACTTTTATGGCTAACTTCGAATGTCTACACGGACTGTCTTTTTGTTCGGCTAGTGTGTGAAAAGTTATTAGCACAGGACGAGAATTGGTTTACGAGTGAAGATCTTCGGGTGACCTGGTAAATCAAGTAAAAGGTAGTATTTAGTAAAATACACAGAGCTGATGTTGTGTGCTCACGCAGGAAGATTGATGACTTGTGCATGTTAATAGTTAATTTGTTAATAAGATACTTCATCCATATTTCCTTTGTAACAATTTACCTTGTATTGAATTTGGTTTTGAAATATAGCTTTTAATACTCACGTTCAGTGGCTATCCATTTTTGTGATCCGCAACAATACCATTGCTTTGCAGCGCCATCTTTAGAAATCGGTCGTAATTCTCATTTTTTCATTAACTTTCAATACGAGTGGAAGTGCAACGCTCACTGTGATTTGTGATTACTGTGATTAGTAATCCTATAGATTTGTGCAGTCGTTTCTAAAATTGCCCTTTGAGTGTTCAAACCTTTTCGATATCCAAATTGATTTAGGGCAAATAAATTATGCATATCGCAAAAGTTAGTAAGATTTAAATAAAATTTTCAAGAATCTTAGAAAAAGCTGATAGAAGCGAAATTGTTCTGCAATTTTCAATTGACTTTGAGTCACCATTTTTAAACACTGGGATAATTAAAGAAGGTTTTAAATTTCAGGGAACACACCTTATACAAAAGAAAAGTTTGCAAGTTTACAAAATATATATCCAATTTCCGGAAAAATATTTTTAACAGTGATAACTGCAGTTTCGTCCTTACCAGGTAATTTTCCCTCCTTCAGTTCCTTGATAGTATCAAAAATTTCATGTTCTGGTATAAAATAAAAAAATAAATACCCCCTCAAGCAGCTGCTTGCCACAGAGGTCTGACAGGAGCCTGTCAGTTTATATGCCATAGTAGAAGGTCTGAGAGGATGGCAGGACCTCAGCAGAAAAACAACACACACAACCATGCCTTATATAAGGGGGAAAAAATGGAATTAGGAATTTAACGTTTTAAATTATTTATTACCTCTTTTATTTGGGTTTCATTATGTAGGTTTTGTTGAAATAATGAAGAAATTACCTCATTAAAATAATTGTTAAATTTATTAACAAATTCTTGCGGCTTCTCATCAAACCGAAGTAAGTGATTGCTATCCGTAATAATTCGAGGCTGATTGACCTTTACCGTCACACATTTCATTGATAGTCTCCCAATTTTTTCTAGCATTATTTCCGTTTTTTATTAAAATATTTTTCAATGATCATTTTTAGCTTCTCTGATTACATTAGATAGCACATTTTTATGTCTTTTGAAATATTCATTTTCAGTTTTATCCAATTTTTTTATTTAGATATTTTATATAAATTTCTTTTAAAATTGATTAAATTAACAATAGCTTCTGTTATCCATGGTTTGAGTTTTTTTATTTTCTTTTTAGAGTACGTAACCTGCGCATCTTTAATTAGTAAAGCTATTTCCTTAGAAATGCTTCAAATGCTAAATTCACATTTACCTGTCTCGCGACATGATTGTTCTGACAATATTATTTTCAATTACTATATTGAATCTTAGTAACATTTGAGAAAGTTTTTCTATAGAAACGTCTCTATAAAACCACATTTTGTATTACTTCCAACGAAAAAAAGATTTGAGATGTCAATTTTAACAATATACTGTATGTGGTTACAGTGCCTAATCTAAAATTTCTAATGTAAAGTTGAGCTTGGCAGGTTTTAGTACTTTGCCTAGTAGCAAAAGCATGACAGGAATGGAATCCATTTGAATTTATCATTAGTAAAAAAATTATTTTGTGTTGATCATCAGATAATAAATCCAAATTAAAATCTCCTGTCATTATCATACTACTGTATTTCGTTCAATGCAGCTCACCCATGTTGCCAATTCATCAATAAATTTTGATTTACTGAATTATGAGCTCTATAAATTGCAACAAGTCCAAGTTCGTAATTGAATGCTTTTATATACAATTCCATACAGTCAGCAGTTTTAAAATAAAATAAAAAATCAGGTTCACTTCCCATCCTTCTTTATTGTAAACAATTACTCCTCCTTACCTTTTTTTTCTCCCTACATTTATAGTATTCTTTATATATATCTATTTTATATAAGTCTATTTCCTCTTCTTTTACCAAATCTCAGTAAGTACTATAATTTGTGGTTTTAATTCAGTTAAGTTTAGTAATACTACAAAATGATCAAACTTTTTCTCAGACTTCTTATATTTCCCTGTAAAATGTTTATTCCACAACCCCAACAAAATTTTTTTATCATAAGCATTTTTTATCAATTTCAATAACGTTAGAATAATAATCATCCATCATATATAATTTTTCATCATCATATGTAACACTCCGAACATCAGAACCAAAATCAGAAACAGTAACATCATTATGCAGGTCATACGACAAAAAATTAGCCATTATATATACATTTCACAAAAATTAAATATTACACTCATAATACTTAACTATCTCCGTTTATCTAGATCCTGCGGGTTTTTAATTCTAACCGAACCAAAACCTTCCGCTTTTCGTATAAAATCTTAGAGTCTCTGACCCAAACCTACTTGTAGCCCAATTCGCGCTGTTTTTCCTTTGCCTTAAATAATAGCAGTTTATTTTCTTGCGTCAGGTGATCGTTAATATAAAATCTTCCATCTTCATATCGATCATCAATTGCTTTCGGTGTTACTTCCTTTTTTTTTTCTTTCCTGGCCCTACTCCTAAAAACTTTAGTCTTCATTGTTCTAAATTGTACGATGATAGATTTAATTTTACTTTTATTTGAGACTGGCACCCTATGAGCAGCCTCTACATCCAAATGTTTTGTCTCAATTTTCAATTTCAGAGCAAATTTTTCAAAAATTTGCAAAATATTTTTTGCCCTCTCTCAGTAAAACAAACTCTCTCTATGTTCCTACTTCTGTTATATTGCTGCATTTCATTTAGTTTCCATTTCAATTCAAAAACCTCTCTTTCCAGTACTGAAGTAGACTCTCCTAATATTTTTGTCTGACATTGTACTTCGGAAATTTGCTTAGTAATTTCCTTCAGCATTTTGATGTGTTTATTAAGCTTATTGCAACAAGAGGAAACCTTTTATTAAATTCTTTAATTTCCAGCAAGATCTCCTTCAGAAATTTTCATTTATTGTCATAATTTCAGCTCTAAAAATACTAAATTGTTCCTTCATCTTGGATTGGATTGTTTTACCTCTGAGCGGCACTTTTTTGCACACCATGGGCTAAATGGCCAGGTCACATGGACCCCGAAGGCTCAGAGAAGGTTGGGGGAGGGGACCCACTGGTACAGCTGTTGGGAGACAGATGGTAGCCTCCCGTCAAGGCCATCCAGCGTGTTCTTTAACGTGCACAGGGTATGGCTCACCCGCACACGGGGCCACGGCTTAACGTCCCATCCGACCCGCAGCGGCCTTTCCAAGCCCATCGGTGTCCCCTACTGACCGTGGGCAGGGCGGAGAATTTTGCGGATATAAATCTCAACGCTGACCCAGCTGGGACTCGAACCTGGGAACTACAGATTACGAGCCTGGCGCGCTACCGACTGAGCCACCCCCGCCCCAGTTCCTTCATCATATCCTCGGAAAACTTCTTTGTATCTGCATTGATTCTCAAGTTACCACCCTCGTCGTTTTCACCTCTTTCCTGGGTTGAAGTCTCAACAATTCTATTTCCATTGTTACACGTTTTATATTTCAGTTTCTTTTTGCATCTTGCGGTATTTTTTGGAAGTTAGACTCTTTTAGATTGGGACAATAGAAATGGAAATTATTTCCTCAATTATAGCATTCAACACAGTCGGAGATTCCGAGGATTTCATGCATCGAAAGGGACTTTAAGCCGTGGCCCCGTGTGCGGGAGAGTCATAGCCTGTGCATATTAAATAACACGCTGGATGGCCTTGACGGGTGGCTACTATCTGTCTTCCAACAGCTGTTCCAATGGGTCCCCTCCCTCAAACTTCTCTGAGCCTTCGGGATCCTTGTGACCTTGTGCAAAACAGTGCCACTCAGAGATAAAACAACCCAATCCAATCGAGGATTTCATTTCCACAAGAATAGCAATTCATTTTTCTATGTCAAAATTACTTTTAAATCCACAGCTATAAATAGTGTTCGTAAAATAAAAAGTTTAGTCCGGAGACAAATCCCCTCTAATAAACGATCATGACCAAAACGAAACAAACGATCGTCACAAACTTACTCTTACCTCGTAGCAGTTATGCTGCAGCTCTAGCGGACGATAGTTCTTGCCAGGTCACATGGGAAATCGTTGCTCGCACGTGTCATGTGCTTCCCCCTCTCCTTCTTCCGGTACACGTAAGCTCAGTTGCAAAATTTTCAAATCACAAATTCGCAATTACTAATCATAATAGTAACTTACTCACTACCTTTTCAAGTCCATTGGGTATTCATTCCCACTATCAAAAGATTACAACTTCCTTATGTAAGAGAAATAACTTCAAATGGAAATTTTTTACTCACATTATAAATCACTGCGCTTAACCATTTTAGCTGTTGCCACCAACAGTATATAATAATCTATATTAATTTTTAAAATAAAAGAAAAAATTAAGCTATCATGCGGGAAAAATGCTAGCTTCGTTTCTGTGCTAAAATACTCCTATGTGGAAGTCCTTTATCTGCGCTACCTGTTTAATGAGCCCTGTGACCGGCGAAGGGTTGAAAGATGGAAGTTTGCTACTTTGAATCATTTACTATATATTTAGACCTGAGTAACGCCGGACAGTCCATTTAAGCGTTGTGAGTAAAACAAAACAAGAAAAGCATATTTTACCTATTGTCCTTCCATGGCAAAACCCAACAAACCAAATAGGTCCTTCCTTAGCAAATAAAAAATTGGCAGTCTTCTTTAGAGATGGGTGAAACCACAACTTTATTTTTAGAGATAAGCCAAAAATTCCTTTTTGTTATTTAGATAATGAAATTAATATAATATCGAACATTGCTATTTGCATTACCTGAATAAGCCTAGGTTACAATTTTTATTGTCAGATGGCGCTCAGGTCGAAAAATGGAGAGCTCCATTTTTTTTGAAAATGAAACAGATTCTTAATATTTAATGTCATAGGAGATACGTCTTTCTAGTTGACCAATTTTTATTTAATTCAACCATTTATACTAATTAAAGTGTCTAACCTACAAACAGAATACCTGTAATATTCTCATACAGAATAATTGAATAAGTATATTTTTTGTGATAAACATAAAATGTAATTTTAAAGATCAAATTAAATATTAATTTATTATTGAACAATAAACTACTTTAGACATTAAAAAAAGTTTCTCAAGTAAGGCGTGGAATCTTTGAACATGCAGCTTCAGAGCGTGTACTTTCAAAACTAACAATATCTCATTAATTTTCTAACCGCATTTTGAAAATCTCACTTTTTTTCACCCCGATTTAACGCAAATTGAAAAATGAAGTAAATATTAAAACTCGCGGCAGTGCTGCAAGTTGTAGTTTGATGAAAATATGTTTAAATAATTAAAATATGTTTTTTCCCTTAAACAAGGAGCTTAGGTATGAGTTCCAATGGGCCAGTTCAAACTGTATCAGTGCTTTGCTTACACTAGGCAAATTTTCTCATCATTGTTCGGTTTTAATCTCAGTAAAAATATTAACTTTCTTTTCCATTATTTAATAATTTTTATTGTTCTGCATCTTACAGATGCTTTGATTCCAGTAGGAATTTATACCGCCAGAAGCTGAGTTGACTGAAATTTAATTGCTAATTAACGGAGTTATATTTTCGAGAGTTTGATTCGATACTCAATGTGATGACAAAATAAATTTTAGAGCGGTTGCGGAGTGAATTAAATTTACTGCAATTTAGCATCTTTGTGATAGAAAGCAGTAAAGCAAACTAAATTATCAACCTGAAAAATTTCAACGCTGGTTTTGTTACATTTCCATGATTTTGCATGTATAAACTACGGCATCAGTAGATTGCTGTGTGATCTTGTTTTGGAAAGTAGCAGATAGAATGAAAAGCAAAAATCCTCAAAAATGTTGTTCAGAGTGGATTATTTTTTAATGCGATCTAGTGGAATACCAGTGGAAATTATTTTTACCCAATAAATGCCGTACATAACACCCATATTTCCGTAAAGAAATGCAACAATAAAAACCATTGTTAATTTAAAAAAGATATGCCGATTTTATTTACAAGACCGAACTTATCAGCAATGCGCGGGCATTCGCTTCACGAAATGCATTAGCATTCGTTGGGCCAGGGACAAGAAATATTTGCGGCCCTCTTGTTTCGTTTTGAATTAGAATCTTGGGTGAGAAGTGGTCTTCAGAAGCTTTATCTTTATTTGTTATGCTTTCTTTTATATATTTTTTCCATAAACATCCTCTCGTTTTGTCCACCAATTTTTGTTTTCTTATAGCTTGAGGCCCTCTATAAGTAAGGGACACGGAGCCCTGTTCAGGGACACTAACCGCTCCTGGTCCCGTGCTTACAGAGGGCCCAAAAATTTCTTATCGGTCCCGTGTTTATAGAGAGGCCAAAATGTTTCTATTTCCCCGTGCTTATAAAGGACCCAAAAACGTTTCTCTAATTCCCGTGCTTATGAAGGGTCCAAATATGTCTATCGTTCCCGTGCTTATAGAAGGCTCAAATGTTCCTATCAATCCCGTGAATATAGAGGGCCCAAATGTTCTTTTCAATCCATTGATTATAGAGGGTCCAAATATTTCTATCATTCCCGTGCTTATAGAAGGTCCAAATATTCCTATCATTCTCGTGCTTATAGATGGCACAAATGTTCCTATCAATCCCCTGCTTACAGAGGGTCCAAATATTTCTATCATTCCCGTGCTTAGAGAAGGCCCAAATGTTCCTATCAATCCCGTGCTGCTCAGGGCTCAAATATACCTATCATTAATAGCTCCCTATTGTCCTTGCCTAATAGTGAAATGAATATTTCAGCAGACATAAAAAAGGGAATTATTAGAAAATGAAACAATTCGCAATCACATATTTTATTACGTGGAGATTAGGTTTAAAAATATAAAATGCTGTTATTTACCATCTACAATTACCAAACCATAAAGTTTGCAGTATATTACTATTGTACATTTATAAAGCTCGGAAATCTTTATTCAATTGGATTTTCTGCGCTATCTACCGCTTTATCGTAGGCGAGGAAGAGGACACTGATGGAATTTTAAGTCCGTCCTCCATCAGATGAAATGCCAAGACATGACCCAATATCCAAAAGTGTCGTACTCTATCCGTTGAAGAGAAGCTGAATGGCTTTGAATCGAGGCTACCATCTGTCTCCTAACAGCTGTGAAGTGTCTTCCCTTTCAATATTCAGTACTGATCTCTTGGGAACTTTTGGCTTAAATATTTAGTTTAATGGTTGCACGAAAAGAGCGCTCAGTGATAAACACAAGTCAATATAAAGAGTAACGGAAAATAAAAAGTTTCACCAGGAGAGGCACTTTTGTGCACAGAATGGGCTAAATAACTAGGTCACAAAGAGCCCAAAAGGGCTTGGAGTTAGCTAGAGAAAAGGGATTGGAGTTAGCTAGAGAAAAGGGCTTGGAGTGGTTAGGGAAAGGAACCCACTAATCAGTTGTTAGGAGACATAAGGTAGCCTCTCGCAAGGCCACACAGCGTGTTCTTTAATGAGCACAGAGCATGGCTCTCAAAAACACGGATCCATGTCTTAATATTTCATCCGACGGACGACGGCGTTTCCAATTCCATCCAGTGAACCATCTTTCTCATTGAGAGCAGAGAGAGGATTCGCTCAGATACATTTCAACGCTGACACAGTAGGAACTCCAACTTGGGAACTATAGATTACGAGCCTAGTGCTTTACCGACCGAGCCACCATCATCTCTCTCGTAGTTCAAGCTTCTACAGTTTTCACAGAACACTGTTTGCTTGAAAACAGATTAATAGACCATTGATTAAAATAACGTTGGAATACTTTCTAAGCGAAGTTCAACGTCTAGAGATGGAAACAACAAAGTGAAAACGATAGTTTCTTTGTTTTTTGCTTTTTTTTTTTGAAAATGAGTAATTAATTTTTTTCAAAATTCCCCAGCGAAATCTGGAACATCACGTTTGAAGCATTTACCATAGTCTTTATGAAATTGAAATGTCCCTCTTAAATACTGAATGACAATACAAAAACATAGCATTTTTTTTCGAAAATGAGTGTTTGAAACAAAACATTTGTGTTAAAAATTTGGAAAATATCCCTCTTAACCCCCCCCCCCCTCCGTAGAAACTAGAACATCACTTTTTACACATTTAACATAGGTTCTTGGAAATTAAACGTTCTTCTTAAACACCGAACGTGGAAGTGAAAGTAGTAACTCCTGTTTGTTTGTTTATTTTACAACGAGCTAGCCAACAATTTTCAACATTTGGATTACATACATACATACTAAATCTTCATACAGCGAGGGGCTACGGAGGTCCACCAGACTGTAATTTTCCTCTCCAGACGTTTCTCTTCTGAGCTACGGCTGCTGCAATTGGCCACTACAGGCCAATTCTAGCAAGGTCTACAGGTTTCTGAAACTTTAAACATTTCTCAAGAATGCCTAAATGAAAATATTTGATCAATACATCTCCTACTACACTGTTCATCACGTAGTTGTCCATGAAACAAATTCTTAATTCTATTAAGTATAATGATGCAAAGGAACAGAAAGTAAATTAATTCCCCTATAATTACCACAAGAACTGCGATCACATTTTTTAAAAATTGGGACAATAATAGCTCTAGTAAAATCCTTAGGAACAACAACTTTATCATGAGAAATATTCAAAATTTCACTTAGCCATGTGACAACACAAAAGTTTCCAGCTCTAAGAATTTCAGTGGTGATTTCATCCACACCTGGGAATTTATTTAGTTTTAATTTATAGATAGTCAAAGTGACTTTGTAATGTGATATAGGGCCATCATTAAAGCCAATAACGTATGTATCCTTATTACAAACAAAGGGAGAAGAAATAATCATGTTATTTAGAACTCTTCTGAAATGCTCAGCCCGCTAGCCATCACAGAATCCTCACCTTCAACCATCTGTCTGTTTATTCCCGCATAAAACATTAGTAATCTGGTACAACTCCCTGCTGTGGTGCTGTCTAACTGCTTCCTCAGCTTTATCAGCCAAGCTATAAAGCCAAAGTTTCTTATCAGCTGTTAACTGATCTTTTACATGTTTATTAAGCTCGATGTAACTGCCTTCTGTTAGGACTAGTAGCAAGTTGATTCATATTAATCCTGCACTTCCTTCTTTCAGAAATAAGCTCCATAGCCTTATCACTCAAATAATTTTGTTTCAGCTGTTCCCTTTTACCCAACAGAGTACTGTTGGTCTCAAGAAAGTTACTGTTCTTATAGAAGGTTCAAGAAAAGCCTTCTATAAGGACAAGAATAATAGAGTTCTGTTGGTTTCAAGAAAAGCCTTTGATCCCATTCTTTCTCAACATCAGCAGTAAGCAAACCACGATTGTCATAATGACTAAGTATCCTATCATAGTATGCTTTGACTATATCTGGAACTTTAAGACCTTCAGTGTTTAAGGTAATTTTCTTAACCTTTGCACGACATTTCTTAAGCTTCAGCTGCAAGACACTTTTGACCAGATAATGGTCAGACTTAATTTCGGCTCTCCTGTATAGTCTGGTATTCTTAACTGAGCTAGACCACTTGCTGTTATCAAAATATAATATATCATATTCCTGTGCAATCCATCAGGTGAAACCCATGTACATTTATAAATGCCCTGGTGTTCGTAGTATGTGTTAGTTATTCGAAAACCATTAAGTTTACTTACCTATAGGAGACATTCCCCATTGCTGTCCCCCAACCAATGTCAAAGGGACCTAAAACTCCTGCCCAAAGATTAGATTCAGTACCAACTTTAGCAGTGAAGTCATCTAGCACAAGAGAAATATCTCCTTTCTTCACAGAATTCAAAATATCCCGAAGTTGGCTGTAAAACGTGTCTTTCTCGTTCGTCATCAGAGTCCTCTGTGGGGGCATAACAACAGATGACATTCGAGTCTTTAATTTTTGTTTTAAATCTGGCTGTAAGAAATATTTCATTAATGTAGTCATATCATAGAAGAACATGAGTGGTGTGTTTGCTGAGAAGAAAACCTACACTTTGGAAATGCGTTCCATCCTCCCTGCCTGAAATGAGAAATTTAAAGTTATTTTTAAGTATCTCATCTTTAGCTGTCCATCTGGTCTCTTGCACGCCTAGCATATCTAGGTTATAACGCTGGAATTCCTGCGTGAGGACATCAAGAGAATAATCTCTATATAACGTCCTCACGTTCCACCTAACTGCAGAGAGAAAATGATTAGTAGGATTTTTTAAGAAACTAGGTTTATTGAAAGAAGTATGACAGACAATATCTATTTGATATGAGAATATCAAATAGCCCCCTGATCGCAGGCATGGGGCAAAGACCTGTCCCTCCTCCGCTAAAGGCTAAATTTACCGATGCTGGTAGAAACTTCAAACACCACCTTTTCAAGTGGACCTTTTGAAGTGTCATATGGACTGCCTGAAACACATTACTCCAGTTTACGATTGACGATGCCTAGCTAACAAGGTGAGGGTTTTAGGTATCTGCGATGGCCTCTGATCAGGATTATCATATATAAGTTATCCCGTGCCTGTTCACTTAAAGCGGACAACTCACAAGCAAAAGAAAACACAGCGACGGCTTCTCCTTCAACAGAGGCCCACCAGTGAAGCAAGTCCAGGATGCATAATCAAGCACAAATCCTTAAACCAGTCCAGTCTAGTGGGTATAAATGGTCAGAACAGGATCCTGTGAAGTTGACCACTCCTAAGCAGGGTTGAAAAAAGATAAAGTGGACATAGATGACCAGATCAGTAGGCCACACGTAGCTGGCACCCCTCCTCTTTTGTTCCCTTCCAAAAGAGAATATCTCTTTTGAAAGGTACAGTCGTTCAAAAAAGCATCCGAACGCTATGGTTGATTACAAAATTCAGAAAAAATATCTGGCAACGATTTTTTTTAAAAATTAGTGATCTGTCAACCTTCGTGTCACGTGACACGAAGGTTGCCAGATCACTAATTTCTAAAAAAAATCGTTGCCAGATATTTTTTTTGAATTTTGTAATCAACCATAGCGTTCGGATACTTTTTTGAGCGACTGTACTTAACGGCCTGCACACGAGAAGGCAGGGTCGGACATTAGGTGCTAGACCTGGCCGATTCTGTGCATCATCATTGGGGATTGGTACACAGCTCTCCTTTCAGTTTATACCTAGCAACCATTTACAGACCTCATTTGGATTACAGATCTCTTAAGAATGAAACTCACACTTCAAAGATTCGAAGAAAAAAAATAACACACTCTTTAAAAAAAAATAGAAGTGAAAAGCAACAGACTGAAATCACCTTACTTGATTTTTACATCATTTCTTGGGGCCATGGCTCAGTCGGTAGCGTGCCAGGCTCGTAATCTGCAGTTGAGATTTATCTCCGCAAAACTCCCCGCCCTGACCACGGTCAGTAATGGACACCGATGGGCTTGGAAAGGCCGCCGTCCGTCGGATGGGACGTTAAGACGTGGCTCCGTGTATGAGAGAGTCACACCCTGTGCACGTTAAAGAACACGCTGGATGGCCTTGACGGAAGGCTACTATTTGTCTCCCAACAGCTGTTCCAGTGGGTCCCCTCCCTCAACCTTCTCTGAGTCTTCGGGGTCCTTGTGACCTGGCCATTTAGCCCATTGTGTGAAAAAAGGGCCGCTCAGAGGTAAAACAACCCAACCCAACATCATTTCTTAAACATTCCATATGGTGTCTTAAAAAGTCAAACACTCCACTTAGAAATAAACACTCCTCTGATCTTTATTCTTTCGAAAAAACATTTAAAAATATTAAAAAAATATATATATGGGAAATGGTAATGAAATTACGCTTCCTGAACTCTTTCTCTATTACGCCGTTAAAAACCAAACTTCGTGAAGCAATTTTATCTCTTATTCAACTAAATAATCATATTTATCCATCATACTTTCAGTTTCATTAACATCGATATTTGAGGAAATTAATTACAGAAGAAATCATAACAGTAAAAATATTCAGAAGCGCGCCAAACACTGAAATAATTACCAACACAATAATGCTTGTCTCATTTACAGTGAAAAAAAAACTAGCTCAATTTAAACATCGCATAACATTTATGAGAGCTTCTACGATTAGAGAGTAAATAACAATTTAGATAATCAAATTCTCTCGCAACAGTTTCAGACTGATTACTTCGGCCTGGTAGATATCATACATTGTTTTTCGCAGTAACTTCAACAATCTGGGGAATCTTGTTGACTGCTGCTTAATCCCCACCAATAGTTGCTGTTACGAAAGAAGTTTCATCTCCCTCGGAATGTGTCTTTTCCTCTTTGAGGTGAGGAATAGGAATACCATAAGTCGTGTGAAGTAACATCTGCCACTCGCAAGAGGTAATTTACTGTAGTTGGAGTACTACACTCCGTGACAGATTCACAGGAGAACAACCTTGAAGGTGAACTTTTAATTTTGTTACAACTGAAGCGTTTGTGTGAAGAATACTGGGAAATTCATGGAACAGCTGTATCGAAAATATTCTCTCTGAAATGTTTTCGTCTCGAAGGCAAACTTGTGAGTAGAGAACGGCAAATTTTGAAATGGAGAGTCATCTTAAAAATGAAAAGCTTCTTAAACATTTGGTTAAACGTTTGTTTATAATGATACACATTTTTCTGTCCTTCCGGAGAAACACGAAATTCTTCAGAGAAAGATTAACAAAGAATGGACACGTCACAAAAAGAAATAATTCTCCCCTTGCAACGAAACAATGCCAAAGCTTCCTCGAGTTCCTCAACACAGCTTTAATCATAACTTTATCAACTACAGGCAAGAATTTAAAACTTTAAATCTACTGTTGGTTCGAGATCGATTATCCGTTGCATATTTTAGAGAGTTTGCATGTCTGATTGTCCGACAATTTCTCTTAGATGGTCAAAGCTAGGACCATAGGACCACCAAACTTCGTCTACAGCTTCATCTCACCGTAATAGCGGA
This sequence comes from Ryuthela nishihirai, assembly GCA_038380435.1. Lineage (NCBI taxonomy): Eukaryota > Metazoa > Arthropoda > Arachnida > Araneae > Heptathelidae > Ryuthela > Ryuthela nishihirai. The sequence goes on from JAWZYU010000007.1 coordinate 17,753,720, forward strand.
CTGTAAGGGTTTAGACTCCATAAAATGAGGTTCTCTGCAAAACGTTGGGCGCGAAACATCTCAATTCATAATTCTTTCGCAACTTCCACCTCTCCGTTCTCGACTTTCGCCTCTCCGTTGGCGACTTTCACCTCTCCGTTCTCGCTTTCGCCTCTCCTGTCGCTTCATTTCAGACATTTTCAGCGGGTTTAATTCCGACCCACCCTAGCAGCAAGTGGAACAATTCTAAACCCTAGGCAGCAAGTGGGACCATTATACCAAATTTGGGACCCATAGGTCAAATACGTGAGGAACTGCGGTGAGCCAAAAACTTCTACCACTAGTGACGTCATCCCAGACGTAAAGGAATGTCAGCGCACATTCTCGAAATACGACCAGATGACTGCTTCTCTGAGTCACTTTATCAAGGCACGAACAAAATCGGACAATTCTGCTAGTCTAATATACAGGTGTCCGATAATTAAAAGCGGCGTTTCGTGAAACCCTATCCCCAAATTCACAAAAGATATCACGTTGAAGATTATACCTGTACCTTCCTCCACTCAAACGTTCACGGGCGGCCAACAGACAAGACAGCGTACCGCCATATTGCTCAAGAGAACATCATCAGGAAATGATGCACAAGTTCTTAGTGCAGCATTTCCTGATAGGTGGATTTGCAGGGGTAGTCCAATTTTATAGCAACCAAAGAGCCCTGATTTGACACCCTTGATTTTTCTTGTAGGGCTTTATAAAGAATTATGTTTACATGGACAAAATTAGAGACCTGAATCATTTAAAAGCCAGAATAAAAGAAACAACTGAGCAAGTAAGAAAAGATATGCTGCAGTGTGTATGGCAAGAGATATGTAGTGTGTATGGCAAGAGATATGTAGTGTGTATGGTAAGAGATATGTAGTGTGTATGGCAAGAGATATGCAGTGTGTATGGCAAGAGATATGTAGTGTGTATGGCAAGAGATATGCAGTGTGTATGGCAAGAGATATGTAGTGTGTATGGCAAGAGATATGTAGTGTGTATGGCAAGAGATATGCAGTGTGTATGGCAAGAGATATGCAGTGTGTATGGCAAGAGATATGTAGTGTGTGTGGCAAGAGATATGCAGTGTGTGTGGCAAGAGATATGTAGTGTGTTTGGCAAGAGATATGCAGTGTGTATGGCAAGAGATATGCAGTGTGTATGGCAAGAGATATGTAGTGTGTATGGCAAGAGATATGCAGCGTGTATGGCAAGAGATATGTAGTGTGTATGGCAAGAGATATGCAGTGTGTATGGCAAGAGATATGCAGTGTGTATGGCAAGAGATATGTAGTGTGTATGGCAAGAGATATGCAGTGTGTATGGCAAGAGATATGCAGTGTGTATGGCAAGAGATATGCAGTGTGTATGGCAAGAGATATGCAGTGTGTATGGCAAGAGATATGTAGTGTGTATGGCAAGAGATATGTAGTGTGTATGGCAAGAGATATGTAGTGTGTATGGCAAGAGATATGCAGTGTGTATGGCAAGAGATATGTAGTGTGTATGGCAAGAGATATGCAGTGTGTATGGCAAGAGATATGCAGTGTGTATGGCAAGAGATATGTAGTGTGTATGGCAAGAGATATGCAGTGTGTATGGCAAGAGATATGCAGTGTGTATGGCAAGAGATATGTAGTGTGTATGGCAAGAGATATGCAGTGTGTATGGCAAGAGATATGCAGTGTGTATGGCAAGAGATATGCAGTGTGTATGGCAAGAGATATGTAGTGTGTATGGCAAGAGACATGCAGTGTGTATGGCAAGAGATATGTAGTGTGTATGGCAAGAGATATGCAGTGTGTATGGCAAGAGATATGTAGTGTGTATGGCAAGAGATATGCAGTGTGTATGGCAAGAGATATGCAGTGTGTATGGCAAGAGATATGTAGTGTGTATGGCAAGAGATATGCAGTATGTATGGCAAGAGATATGCAGTGTGTATGGCAAGAGATATGCAGTGTGTATGGCAAGAGATATGTAGTGTGTATGGCAAGAGATATGTAGTGTGTATGGCAAGAGATATGTAGTGTGTATGGCAAGAGATATGCAGTGTGTATGGCAAGAGATATGTAGTGTGTATGGCAAGAGATATGTAGTGTGTATGGCAAGAGATATGTAGTGTGTATGGCAAGAGATATGCAGTGTGTATGGCAAGAGATATGCAGTGTGTATGGCAAGAGATATGCAGTGTGTATGGCAAGAGATATGTAGTGTGTATGGCAAGAGATATGTAGTGTGTATGGCAAGAGATATGCAGTGTGTATGGCAAGAGATATGGAGCAACCCACAAGCAAACGGAAATGTGTATGGTAAGATACTGATTGAACATATGTAGGGTGACGAACAACTTTATACAATGTGTAAATTTACGAACTTACTATATGTGGAAATTCATTAATTACGTTAAAAGTATTTGATGTAAGCTTGCAATTTAAATATTACTTTCCTGAATATGTATATTATTTTCCTACACATTGGCTCTCGAAACCTCACCGTTGTTTTTTGGTTCTCAAAGTTTTCGAGTCCGCAGATCTTCTAACTCAAACCTTCGAGATTGAGGACCCCACCCCCCCCCTAACTCAGACTTTTCTAATCAGCGGACTTCCAAAACTTTTTTTTTTCAACTCTCTTTTTTTTCTTCTTTCAACTTAAACTTTTCTAATTTCTAGTCTTAGGATCCCCTAAATCAAACATTTCATGTCAGCGAACATAGTATTAGACTATGGACCATTCATGATCCCATGATATGGCATTTTTATACCTGTAGCTTCCTCCACTCAAAGAGTATGATTTTATGATGAAAAACTATTCACCTTCGATGGACAACATAGTTGCAACTTTATTATCATGATCAAATAAAATCTGAAGACACCTTAGAAAATCACCTTAGACTATCTCCCGAAGACTCCTTAAAAATCTCCTTAGCTGCCTCCTGAAGACTCCTTAGAAATCTTCTAAAGCTATTCTCTCAAAGAAAGACTAATATCGATTTTGTTCCGAATAGGCTTAAAAAAATCGTTGAAATATACTTTCTCTATTAAACGTATTTTAATTGATTGCGTAGCGTTTCACCTTGAAAGACGGATCTCTTTTAGTTATCATCATCTGCAGTCCGAGCTTTTTACAGTCGGACACCTTTTATTTGAACATTCATTTTTACCACCTATTTCTGTATTTTTAACGTTTTTTGGATATTTTAACCGTGTTTAACAGTGGCTACGCGTAAGTGGGGATTACCGTATTTTTCCGTGTATTAGACGATACGTTTTTCTAAAATTTTCAGACCAAAAATTGGGGGTAATCTTATACAGGGTGTCTCAAAAATATAGATACAAACATTTAGGGGATGTAGATAACATCTAAAGGAATGAGAATTGCATAGGAACCCATAACCGGAAACGTCATGGGAAAGTGGTAGAAGAGGTGCAAGATCTGAAATAACACAAGACTGGTACTAGGATTAGTCTCCACGGCATCCAACACACTTTCTTCCACGGCGGGAGTACCCGTCGATCGTGTCCTGCCCTCACTTCTGCTACCTCTTAATGACCCATAATAGCACAAATTTTGATGCGCACGCGCAAACAAACGGTGGCCCGGTACATGTCTGTGTGAGAAGCGTTCTTGATACATTCGTTGAGCGGCTCGTCCGTTGCCCTCAGCTATTCCATACACTAAGTGCATGTCTGTCAACTCTCGGTTCGAATACCTTTGCATGCTCTTCGTCAGCCGACTACCGCTCGAATGAGGAAATCCGAAATTTCCCCTCTAGCGAACTGATGAACAGCGCCGCCCATTGACTTACGGTGACGTTTCCGGTTATGAGTTCCTATGCAATTCTCATTCCTTTAGATGTTATCTACCTCCCCTAAAAGTTTGTACCTATATTTTTGAGACACCCTGTACACGTGGGTAACTGGTAAACAGCTCTCAATTTCAATCATCTAAGAGTAAAAACAACTTTAATTTCAGTCCTATGAGACTAGAACGAGCTGTGTGTCAGTCCTGTGAAACAGTTTCCTGTTTGTGTCCAATCATTCTGTACGAATTTCTGCACGAAAGGTAGAAAAACGTTGATTAATGTCGAAACTCGAAAAGTGGTGATTCTCTTTAATTACATACATAAATATAAACGAATTTTGATGTTACTTTCTTATACCAGTTAAATGCAATTTTAACTTAAAAATAAACATTTGTTTCCTTCCCATTATGTCATTAAACGTGTTAACTGAACTTCATGACGAATAGGCTATTAGGGTAAACATTTTCACTCCCTAGGAAACGTTATTAAAGACCTAAGTAATCTTGGCTATAACATTATTTCATCCAGTAAATAAATGAGTGCTCCAACTAAAATAATAATGATGGTGATGGGATTTGCTGTCAACGAATAAAGTAAGATGAAAATTAAACATAGAGAACACTGTTGATGAAATGATGGGGATATATAGAAGTTAATTTCTAGGGTGGAAATCTTGGTCTTCACTGAGCACATAGTTTGGATTTAATTAAACTAAGCGTCGTCTTGAGCTAACTACGAGACACCGAATGAAACGAATACAATTGGATCGAAACAGGATTAAAGAAATTCATCCTTACTCTTGTGTTTATAATTTATTTAACGGCATCATTTAGCTGTAATCAAACTGATTAAGGTCAAGATCGTTTCTCTAGTTTCATCCATTACCTCAGATCATGAGGTTGCTAGGCAACAGTAAAGCGTCTACTTAAAAGCTTTTGGTGCAAAAAGAAATTATCTCGTGTGATGTAAAAATAGTTATGTTAATTAAGAGAAAACGATTCTAATGGTTTTATTTTTAAAAGTGGTTTTTGCTTTTTTATTTAGTGTAGCTAGTTAATTGGTGAAACGTAACTAAACGGTTTGCAATATCCTCTTAAAGTTAAGGATTATAGTATCAGTTGCATCTTTCTTTCGTAATGATGACGAGGATGATTGTGATGGTGAGAAGGAAGTTTGAATCTGCGACGATGTAAGTGATGATGGATTTCTGCTGGTGATGATGTTCATTATTGTTTTTATTGTCGCCTTCACCTTTCCTCCTCCTGCTCTGGATGTTGAGGAAGGTGATGAATAATGAGATAACGAATATGATAATATCGACGAGAGAGATGGAAATTATAATGCTGATGATGACAAGGATGGCGAATGTTGATGATGAGAATGAAAATATTTGAATGGGTGAAAAAAATTGTGATGTCGAGGAGGTAACGACGACGATATTGAAAGAGAAGTTACTGTAATTTGAGATGACAATGATGTTGGATAATATGAGAAATTTCAGATGGAGAGGATGATATTATAAAATATGGTGATGAATAATTTGGTGGTGAGGAAGATGGTGATGGTGATGAGAAGGACGAGGTGGAGGAAAAATGATGACGAAAATAAGAATAATGTGAATTATGGGATAGGACGTTTGTATGCAAGGATGGCGAAGAGGGTGAAAAAACTTATGATGACGAGGATATGAACAATAACTATCACGAGTGTGATGAAATTTGTGATGAATATGAAAAATAATTGTCAAAAGCGTGATAAAACTTATGACAACAAGGGTATAAACAATAATTGTGAAGAGCGTGATGAAAATTGTGATGATGAAGATATGAACAGTGTGAAAGTAATAAAATTTCTGATGATGGGAAATGAACAATAATATTGAAGAGAGTGATAATTAGGATATGGAAAATAATTATAAAGATAGTGATAACTAGGATATGAAAAATAATTTTAAAGAAAGTGAAACGTGTGATGAGAGGATATGAATGATGATTGTGAAGGTGAGGAATTTACGTGATGATGAAAAATAATTGTCAAAAGATGGATGAAACTTGTGATGATGAAAAATAATTGTCAAAAGATGGATGAAACTTGTGATGATAGGGATATGAAGAAAATCGTGAAGAACGTGATGAAATTTGTGATTACGCAAATATAAACAATGTTAAAGTGATGAAACTTCTGATGACGGGAATACGAAAAATAATTGTGAAGAAGGTGATGACGAGGAAATGAAAAATAACGATAAAGACCTGATGACAAGGATATGAATATTGATTGTGAAGTGAAGCATGAAACTTGTGATTAAGAAAATATGAGCAATGTAAAGTGATGAAAATTGTGATGAGGAGGAAAAGAACTGTAATTGTGAAGAGCGTGATGAAACTTGTGGTGACTAGGATATGAAGAATAGTTGTGAAGAAACTGATGATGTGGATATAAACAACAATTGTGAAGAACGTGATAAATAGATGTGATGGCAAGAATATGAGCAACAACTCTGAGAGTCGTGATAATCCTTTGGTTGCAAGGATGGTGATGATGAAACTTGTGAGAGAGGATTGTAATAATGATGGTAAAGAGCGTGATGTAACTTTGGTTACGAAGATGGCAATATAATCTTATGATAGCGAATATAGGAACACCAGTGATGAAGAGAATGGTGAAACTTTTTTCCTTTCAACGGTTATAATCATGACGAAGTTGAAAAGAGAAGGATGAATATTGTGTGTGAAAACGAAAGAATTCAATTTATTAAATATTGAATTAATAAGAATAATTATAATCCTATGCAGTTTGCTTACTGGGTATTTAATATATATAACATATGTGTGCGTTTGCATTGTTTTAATTTGATTTTGAATGGTTTCAATTAAAAGGAACAGAAATATAAAAAAATGAAAATATCGGATTAGAGAGACAAGATGTAACAATATTGAGGAAACGACAATTAGCTGGATATATAGGGGAAAAATATTATCTGTTTCAACTGAAACAGATAATATTCCGATTGTTTCGTTCAATGGAAGACGATCTTCAACAATCAGCTTTATTGAAAGTCGGATTAATAAGAATATTGATAGTTCGTTGCAGTGTGCAATGCGTTCTTTTGACTTCTTATTAATTCATTTAGAAGAGGCACGTCCAATCAATACGGAAAAAACAACACTAGGGTCCATAAATTAAGGAATAACCCTATTCTATATTTATTATAATAGGAAACTAAGGACCAAGCTGTATAATTTCTAATATAAATATATATTTGAAAAAATGTGATAACAGATAACGAACTCGATCAAATATATATCAATATATCGATTTTCAACATTATTCGTTCAATATTAAATGAGAAATGGAAGTTTCAATATTTTGCAATAACAATTGACTTAAAAAAAGGCGCAAAAATTGACTTCAAAAGATAATTAAAATTATTGTATTAAAGTGTTTAATGAACTTTAGAAGTCTGTTTAAAGAATTCTTTCATTATTCATCAGTTTTGTGTAAGTTTCTTAACCCATTTCTTCCCAGTGTTGCGTACACGCAATACGAAGTGTTGCGTGTACTCAACACTTGGGAAGAAATGGGTTAAGACTGGCATTTATTTCGTTAAATATTCAGACATTCCATAACTCATTAAATACTGAACGCATATTGTTGAAAATCCAGATATTGATATATTTGATTGAGATTTTTATCTGCTATTACATTTTTTAAGTATAAAACTTATTTTAGAAGTCATATAATTTTGTTAGCTTCCAATTGAGATAATATAGGGTTGTTCTTTAATTTGATGAGTGCAATCACACCATTGTATCTTCTTAAAGAGAAACAGGAAAAATTCTCAAAAATGAAACCATACATTTATAATGAGTAATGAATTGGAAAAAGAATAATATTTTTAATGAATGAAGAAAGGGTACTAAGTACTAAATGAATAGAGGTAAAGCACTAAGCGGAGGATTTATTTATTTATGCATATAAAAATATTTGGGGAATACATTTGGGAGGAATGAGACGAATTTAGTAAATTTATTATTTGTTTTATGAGCCGAAAGCTCTTTTGCAATATGAAGGGTTTTATAAGGGCTGGGTTGCTTTACCTCTGAGCAGAACTTTCTTTGCACACCATGGGCTAAATGGCCAGGGCACAAGGACCCTAAAGGCTCAGAGAAGATTGGGGGAAGGGACCCACTGGAACAGCTGTTGAGAGACAGATGTTAGCCTCCCGTCAAGGCCATCCAGCGTGTTCTTTAACGTACACAGGGTATGGCTCTCCCGCACACGGGGCCACGGCTTAACGTCCCATCCGACGGACGGCGGCCTCTCCAAGGTTTTATAAGGAACAGACGTCGAACAGAATCCGTTGTATTGAAATGTCGGATTAGAAAGAATAAATACAACCCTTTATTGAATGACGGATTAGAGTTAACCAATGTAAACACAAGTTCTGTTGATATCCTGAACTTCATTTGTTTAAATATATTATCGTTCAGATGAAACAGATTTGTTGAAAAATTTGTTTTATTGGTGATGGGATTGGAGAGAATATATATATATATGAACTATGTTCATCTCTAAATAACTTCCTTTTATGGACTGAAGTATTACAGAGATTTCCGAGAACTGTTGATTTTATTTCCTCTACATCATATAATTTACAACAAGTTAAACCCATGACAAAACTAATCTTAACTAGTTGCAAAATATTTTTGACGCGAAAATAAGTTTAGGTATGAAACCTATGTCCATTGATTACTCTTAATTCACAGCTTTCCACTTATTATTCACAACGTACTATTCCATACACTAGGTATGCGACGCTAACGCCCCCATAAATTTCGGACACTTTTCCAGGGATCACTCCCGACTCACGGCAACTTTGAACCCGATCCGTTACTCCAACAGAGAATACGAATATCTAGATCTAAATGGGATCACCCCACCCATTGATTCGAATGGTTTCAATTAAAAGGAACAGAAATATAAAAAATAATGGGATCACCCCACCCATTTGATTTCGAATGGTTTCAATTAAAAGGAACAGAAATATAAAAAAAATGAAAATGTACCGCTCAAATTTGTGACCGATAGCTCAAATACCCGCAGAACTACATGGAAACCGACAATTTCTGCCACAGATGACGTCACACGTATCCGTCCACCCTTTCGTTCGTAAGGAATTACTGTAATTATATAACATGACGATGATTAATTAATAATAGAGTATTGCAGGAGATGTCCTGTAAGAAGTTAGAAGTTACCACATAAATAGTTAGCTGAAAAAAATTGACTCTCGCCGTGAGGGAGATTTGGACCCACGTCTCCTGAATACATTTGCAATTAGGTTCAGTAATCCAAATGTATTTTCAGACATTTTTTTTCCTACCGATCTGCTATCGTATCCACTAGAGATGAGTTTGGGCCTGGCCTTTGTTATCTAATCATTCTAAGTAGAAATAATCATTGCTTAGAACATCTCTGAAACGCTCAGCCCACCTAGTCATCACATAATCCTCATCTTCAACCAACCACCTTGCCATGTTTATCCCTCAATCCCTGTGTACCTGTCTGTTTCTTCCCACACAAAATGTTAACTATTTGGTACAACCAGACTGCAATTTTCCTCCCCATGCATGTCTGTCCTGATGTACAGCTGCTGCTTTTGGTCACTGAAGGCCAATTCTAGAATAACCCTGTTTACATTGTCTTCCCATTACATCCTAGGTCTCCCCCTTTTTCCGAGGCCTTTGGTAGCACTGTTCATAATCCTATTTGCTAATCTGCAGCTATGCATATGACAACATGGGCAAACCAACGCAGTCTCTTTAGGCACAAAATGCTGCTCAAAGGACGTTGCTGACTCCTTTTTCTAACCTCATCATTAGTTACAAAGTTAAACCACCTAATGTCCAAGGTACTGAGTAGGTATCTGGAATCAAAAACATCGAGTTTCCTATTATCCTGTTTATAAAGCGCCCAGGCTAAAACTAAACTTAGAAGGAACAAAACTATTATACAACCTAATTCTAGTCTTTAGGTGTATATGCTTATTTTTGCACACTCTCCATAAGTTCTTAAAAGTTCCAGCAGCGATCCCTATTCTTTATTCATCTCATGCCGTACATTATCCGTATCACCAGTATCTGTTACATTGCTCCCAGATAATTAAACTGAGACACCTGCTCAAGTGTGCAAACCATTCAGATCAACTGAACCACAGCCTGCCTGACCAATTTTCATCATTTTAGTTTTTCTCTGTTTATCACCAAATCTACTCTATTACCAATCTCATCAACAGCCCTAATGAAAGAATTCATCTCATCAACATCATTAGCCAACACGGCCAAATCATCTGTATAATTTAAATCAAAAAGTTTGAAATCTGTAGGCCATTTAAGGCCAAAGGTTTTCTCTTGCAAAGAATTTCTCAACATAATCAATAACCAAATTAAAGTGAAAAGGAGACAAAAGTATTACTTAACAGCTGATAAGAATCTTTGCATGATAGCTCGGCTGACAAAGCAGATGAATCAGTTAAACAGCACAACATCAGGGGGATTGTACCAGATGGTTAATGTATTGTGTGGAAAGAAAGATACAGGTACCCAGGAATTGAGGATAAACATGGTTCCACTAGCATTGCTAAACCAATCGCTACAAGCATTACCAACTCTCATACACTACTCAGTATTATTATAGAGAGTGTTTATTACACTAACGTTTTAGGTATTCCATATGATCTAACGATCAACCACAAATTATGTCGATAAACATGGTCAAAAGCCTTTGTGATATCTATAAAGCTAGTAACTACAGGTTTCTGAAGCTAAACATTTCTCAAGAATCTGCTTAAGTGAATATATTTGATCAATACATCCGTAATTGTCCATCAGCCAGATTCTTAATTCTATTAAGCACAATTATGCAAAGAACTTTAACTGGAATATAAAGTATGCTGATATGCTTATAGTTATCACAAGAACTGCAATCGCCTTTTTAAAAAAATCGGGATAATAACAGTTCGTAAAATATTTAGGAACAACACCTTTATCATGAGAAATATTCAAAAATTCAATCAGCCATGTGACAACACAAATGCTCCCAGCTCTAAGCATTTCAGTGGTGATTTCATCCACCCCTGGGGATTTATGCAGTTTTAATTTAGAAAATGCCAAAGTGATTTCAAAATGTGATATAGGGCCATCATTAAAGCCAGTAATGCATCTATCCTCATTACAAACAATGAGAGTAGAACTAACCACATTGTTTAGAACTCCTCTGAAATGCTCAGCCCACCTATCCATGACAGAATCCTCACCTTAAACCACCTTGCCATGTTTATCCTTGAATTCCTGTGTACTTGTCTGTTTCTTCCCACACGAAACATTAACAATCTGGTACAACCCCCTGTTGTTATGCTGTTTAACAGCTTCTTCTGCTTTGTCAGCCAAGCTATCAAGTCAAAGATTCTTATCAGCTGTTTACTGATCCTTTACACGCTTATTAAGCTCTCTGTAATAATATAAGAATAAAATAAATGATCAGACACATTCATTTCTGTATATATGTCTTATGATGTGTCAGAGAAATTTTTCCCAAATCGGTCTAACGCGGGCTTGAGTTCAACAATTGTCTAAATAACTCGGACTCAGTAGCTTGGGGATCTGGCTCGAAATATTTAGTTCGAACTTGTCTCTATTATCCACCTAATTATTGTATCCTCTATATTGTCTTCCACGCAATTGTCATATGCTCAATATTGTTCTCCCCCAATTGTCGTTTCCTCAATATCGTCTCCGCCCAAATATCGTACCCTAAATATTGTTTTTCACTAATTGTCGTCCACCCAACTGTCGTCCATCCAGTTATAGTACACCCAATTCTTCTATCCTCCCAGTTGCAGCTCTCCGTCTTGGACTTCCGTCTTGTATCCAGGGAGTGAGAGGTTTGGCTCTCATTCTGGATGAATGTGATGGCAGATTTCATTTTTCTCTGCGGGATTGACCCTTATACTGCATAGCGTTAGAGGAGACCTCCATATTGACTCTGGAGATTGACTGTCAAGCTGGATGGCTTTGACTGGAGGCTTTCATGTTTCTCAAGGGGTTACCTCTTACCAATTTCCTCCGTCCCCAGGTGTGTTCTAGAGACCTTGCCCTGCTAAACGTCAAGAGAGAGTGGGAGAGGTTGCAGGAAAAATCATAAGGAAATGCAAAGTAATCCCGATAAAATAACCGAACTCTACCACAGTTAACGACAGTCTGTTTAATGGATATCAGATTCTAAACACTGCTGATAACGGGAAACTTGTTAAGTGCTTTACGTAAAACTTGTTTGTTAAAAGAACTTCTTGGCTAATGGTCTGTCTGTTCTTCAGATAACAGGCTCATCTGCATTAAACATCATCAGCTTTCTAGCCATTGAACAAGAGTCTATCTCCATATCCGACATTTTCTTATTTTGCATTGCGTAGTGACAAAATTTATGTGCTCCTTTGGTCTTATCTGCAAAAGTAATTAAAGCAATTCGTTTCATAAATTTTTGCTAACAGCGAAATTGCATTATGGAGGGTAAAAATTTCTGTTTCCCACAAAATTAGTGTAGAATTAAAAACGAAAAATGCTTCGCGTTTTAAGTTTTGCCCACTTCCATACCTTAAAGGTTGTTTAAGCTGTGATTCTCAATATATCAGAACCGTCTACATAATTCATGATTGAATATTTCCTGTTTACGTTTTTTACTTATACAGGGCCGGGTCCAAGAGGCAAGGGATCCATCCCCCTTGAGAATGCTACTAAATGGCACTGAGGGTAAAAAAATATAAAACGAACCCCGGGTAAGGCATGGCTGTTTGTGTCGTTTTTCTGCTGAGGGCCTGCCATCCTCACAGACCTTCTACTATGGCATATAAACTGACAGACTCCTGTCAGACCTCTGTGGCAAGCAGCTGCTTGAGGGGGTATTTATTTATTTATTATTATATGTCCGGATCTAGAAAAGAAAAAAGGGGGACAAGAGCTGCAATTCCATTGCAATATAACATTTTCTCCTCTATTTTACAAGTAGCGCTCCAGGCTCGTAATCAGCAGTTCCCAAATTCGAGTCCTAGCTGGATCAGCGTTGATATTTATCTCCGTAAAACTTCCCGCCTTGTCCACGGTAAGTAGGGGATACCGATGGGGTTTTAAAGACCGCTTTCCATCGGATGGGACATTATGCCATGTCCCGTGTACGGGGAAGCCATACCCTGTGCATATTAAAGAACACGTTTCATGGTCTTGACGGGAGGATACTATCTGTCTCCCAACACATGTCCAGTGTGTCCCCCTCCCTCAACCGTCTTTGGGCCTCAGGGTTTCTTGTGACCTGGCCATTTAGCTTATTGTGTGCACAAATAGTGCCGCTCAGAGGTAAAACAGCTGAACACTCCTCCAGAAAAATTTAAAATTTCTGGCATAAATACATTATTGGAAATATTCGTTTAAGTTTTTTGGAAATTTAAAAATTTCCACCGTTAGAGGGCGCATTTTAAACTTTTGGTATATTGGGAAATTGGAAATCGTAATATTCCATCAATATCTACCCAACTGAAAAAGAATTTTCAATTATTTGTAGAAACAAAAAAGTTGAATGTCTACAGATGTACAGATAGACAGACGACAAACCGTAAACATTAACTCATTTTCTTTTAAAAAGAACAGAAAAAAATCATAAACATTAAAGTCAAAACAATAACAATCGTATAATAGTTTGCAAAAGGGTAAATACATACAAGCACAAGAAGAGAGATCGGCCTCAAATTCAGAATATGCTTTTTGTTTTACTTACTAATCAATGTGATGTATGGGTACACTTAGAACATGCTTCAGCCACAAGGAATATGGAAATGAATCCTGTTGTTTTTCCATAGCTAACATCGGGGAGTTTTCTCATGGATCTCTGCCAGAGGAATATATCGCATTAATTTAAGGTAATGCGCTCAAAATAGTTTACTCTGACATCGAAAAACAGATAATACGCTATTTGATTTATTTACGTTGATATCCTAATTTTAAATACATACTTTAATCATTTTCGAATTATCTCATGGAAAGTTCTCATATTCGGTAAATAAATTATTTATCCAAACGTACTTTTGTTAAAAGTGTTAATTAATAAATGATTTCGTTTACATTTTATGATAAAAATGGGTTCAATTTATTTCGTAGGTTGGATTGTTTTTGCTTCAAGCGTTACTTTTTTGCACACAGTGCATTCTATGTCCAGGATACAATAACTCCAGGATATAAGATCCTCAAACGCTATGCCCAGGATATAAGATCCTCAAGCGCCTATGTCCAGGATATAAGATTCTCAAGCGCTTATGTCCAGAATATAAGATCCTCAAGCGCTTATGTCCAGGATATAAGAACGCCAAGAGCTTATATCCAGGATATAAGAATCTCAAGAGCTTATGTCCAGGATATAAGATCCTCAAGCGCTTATAGCCAGAATATAAGATCCTCCAGCGCTTATGTCCAGGATATAAGAACGCCAAGAGCTTATATCCAGGATATAAGAATCTCAAGAGCTTTGAGTTGGGTAGATCCAAGGACAGTTGTTAGGAGACAGATATTTTTTCGTTATGTTTTATACATATTTCTTTCATCTATCAGTTTTTACTGGATACTGATAGTAGCACAGGCGTCTCCAGAACATACACTTCGGTGAGTCTTCACTTTTACTTTTCATATTCCTATTAGACGAATTTTTCACCTCAATTACTGGATGAATAATCCACCTTTGTTAAACGCACTTTTTAACTCACCCACTGAACGAACATTTTACCTCACTTAAAAGCACTGGGCGAAGCTTGACCTCTACTCGACAAACTTTACAACTCTCTTACTAGACAAAGTCTTTGACTTTGTTAAAACAATTTTTTTACCTCACTTACTGGAAGCGTTTTTCGCCTCACTTACTACACAGTCTTCGGCTTTTCTGGTCAATCCTTTCTCTTCGATTGATGGACAAAATCCTCTTTGTAGAAGTTATACTGGGCGAAGTTTTCATGTTTGCTCGACAAACTTTTCTCCTCATTTACCGGGCGAAATTTTCACGTTTGCTCGACAAATTTTCACCACACTTACTAGACGAAGCCTGACTTTGTTAGAAGAATTCTTTACCTCACTTGCTGGAAGTAGCCTCTGTTTTTGACGGAAGAGTTTTTATCCTCACTTACTCAAAGTCTTAGCCTTTTCTGGGCGAAACTTATTCTACCATTGAAGGACAAAATCGTTTCCTTTGTGGAAGATCTCTTCATCTCACATGGATCACGACTTCGTTTTGCTGAGCTTTTTGCCTCTGTTAAAAAACGAAATATTTTATAGGGGAACAGGTCCCTAATGGAAAAACATTTCACATCATCACCTACCCGAGCAGGGACGTACTGAGAGGTGTGGCCGGATCCCCACCCCCGAAAATTCTGTCTCTTACACAAAATCTCAAACTTGTCTACCTGCTTTGAAATCAAAAACAGTTGCCTTTGTATAATTTTATCCCCATATTTTATGTCTGACACCAAAAATAGATTAAGAAAAGAAAAAAATAAAGAAATACTACAAAAATCTCATTTCACATAGAATATCATTTTAACCTTTACTGTTCGGTGGACTATTTTAATAATTGGGAAATTCTACTCAAGTATTATTCTCAGAGCCCTCCACCCGCAGTCAAATTCTCGGAGTCTCCCCATAACTGAATTCTCGAACACCCCCCCCCCCCACGCAAAAAAAAAACTAATTTTTTGCCCGGGGTGGGGGGGGGGGTCCGAGACTTCATTTTTTTTCCTGCATTTCAATTTAAAATTTCTTTGATACATTGAACCTATACAGCTACACTAATCTTACTCTGCAATCTAAAAAATTCAAAGTTTATCAACCTTAGTTGAATATATTGTGTTTTGTTTCATTGCGAATAAGTGAAAATAAAATCTCTTGTTTTCTTTCTGTATGAGGTCTTCTCTGCGGACGAAGTTCATAACACTGAATTTGATATGAGGTCGATGCGAGTCTGAAAACTGCTAAATAAAACATAATACCAGAACTAAAAACAGTTCTTCAGAGAGAGTCCAGTTACGAAACAAAAAAAAATTCCATTTGTTTTACTGTCGTACCTCGTTTTGGTTCTCTCGCTTGTCAAGTTGATGTTATGTCTGATGGAATGGTGGATTCCTCCTAGTGGTTGTTGTAATTCTTGTACGTATTATGGAGTGGACACAGGCATTGCTTCGGGCCAACCATATAAGAGGTCACAGGGAAGATGTAATTCTCTTCCAAAGAGTGTCATGGAAGGTCTGTCCAATTGTCTCATGCACTGCTGTTCAGTATGCCAACGAAAGGAGTGGTATATGGCGATCCTAGTCACGTTGATTGTCGTCGACAAACAATGCTAGTTGTTGTGCAATTGTCCTATTAAATCTCTCAGCCATACCATCCAACTGAGGGTGTAGGGGAGTTGTTCTGGTTTTCTGAATACCCAATAGTTGGCAGATGCCTATAAACACATTGGATTCAAAATTTCATCATTGGTCAGTGCGGAGTTGCAAAGGTACTCCATACCTACTAATCAAGTTATTCACTATCATCTCTGCACCTGTTGTTGCTTCCTGGTCTTGGATGAGATAGACATCAGGCCACTTCGTGAAATAATCCATTACCACTAATAAATAGCGATTTCCTTCATCAGTTCTAGGAAAAGGACCCATTACATCAATGGCTATTCTTTTAAAAGGGACATCAACGTTATACGTCTGCAGCTTACCCCGACTCCTAGTCTTAGGGCTTTTCTTTGCTGCACATGCCTCACATTGCCTGCACCATCTTTCAACGTCTGCCCTACTTTTCAGCCAATGAAATCGTCCCCTTGCTTGGGCTAATGTCTTATTAACACCGAAGTGTCCTCCAATGGCACACTCATGCACATCTTTCATCACTAATTCAGCTAGTTCCGTTCGGGAGCGAGGAAGGATTATCCGCCAACGTCAGCCGTCCAGTGGGATTCTCCCATCTTCTGTATAATACACCGTCTTTCACTTCTAAGAAGTCCCAATGTACTCAGTAACTTTTGGCAGATGGATCGGGATTTGCTCCCAATTAGGTCTTACATCAGATTTTTCAATCAAATCCATTATTGGCCTTATATCTTCATCGTCTAGTTGGGCCTTTCTAATTTCCATTGGACTCCAGATATTAGGAGTTTCACTGTTTGCTTATGTCGATGTCATTTCTCTTATGGGCATTACCTCTTTATTACCAAATTTTAACTCTGCATTATAGCAATGCTTACAGTTGTCAATACATGGATGTTTTAAAAGGGCATCTGAATTCCTATTCATTTTGCCACTTCGATGCTCGATGGAGAAATTATACTCTTGTAACTGCTATATCCACCTAGCGATTCAGGGTTTTTAAAGTTTAGTAACCACCTCTGAGTGCAGCATGATCAGTGCGTATAAGAAATTCTGGCCATAGAGAAGATGATGAAAATGCTCTATTGCCTTTACTATTGCTAACAGTTCTTTTCTTGTATATGACATAATAATTTCGTTCTGGTTTGGATAGAATTTTGATAAAGTATGCAATAACTTTTTCTTGTCCGTCTTGTTGCTGTGAAAGTACTGCACCAACTCCTGTGTTACTTGCGTCAGTATCTATTATGAAATGTTTTCCAGTTTGCGGATATGCTAATATTAGTGCTGTGGAAGGAGCCTACTTCAACTGTTGGAAGGTCTACATGAAACGCTGGTCCTCCTCTGTCAGACGTTATAATATCCTTGCGATGTTGGAGAAATCCTTGACAATTCTGCTATAGTAGGTACAAAGTCCAATAAAACTGCGAAGTTGATGAACATCTTGTGGTGGAGGTCATTCTCTTACAGCGTCTATCTTACTAGGAACAGTCTTACTCCCTGATGTAGTGATGACATGACTAAGGTAATGAAGTTCTTGCTGCAACAGTTTACACTTAGTCGGTCCCAATTCTAGCATAGCTGTCCTAAGTTTATCAAATACTTGACGAAGATTTCTCAAATGTTTTTGAAATGTCTTTCCAAGAACGATGATGTCGTCCAAGTAAACCAGTCAGACCTCCCAAGACAAATCTTTGAGCACCGACTCCTTTAATCGTTCAAATGTTGCGTGTGCATTGCAAAGTCCAAATGGCATCACTTTAAACTGCTACAGCCATTTCCTGCAGTGAAAGCTGTTTTCACACGGTCGTCAGGATGTATACCAACTTGCCAATAGCCGCTCTTCAAGTCTAACATCGAAAACCATTCTGACCCAGATAGAGTGTCTAGTGTATCATCAATCCTGAGTTCAGGAATGCAGTCTTTCTTTGTTACATCATTTAATCTGCGGTAATCCACACAAAATCTGGTAGATCCTTCCTTTTTCTTGACAAGAACCACTGGTGTTATCCAGGGAGTCGATGATGGTTCTGTAATGTTTTGAGCTTCCATGTCCCTTATGAGTTGTTCTGTCTCCTCCCGTTTTGCCAATGTAATTCTTCTTGCCGGTAGATGGACTGGAGGAGAATCACCATTGTTAATCTTATGTTCTGTCAGGTTAGTACGGCCATAATCATTTGATGTAGCAGAAAAAATGTCGGAAAACTCTTTCAGTAAGTTCTCGGCCTTAACAGCTTGATATTCTTCTTGTTTCTCTCCATAAGTCAGTAAGATAAGATGGGATGTCTCTATGGTGTTGGTTTGAGTCAATAACTTCCGTTGTGTTTATACTTGTTACCCAGGTAACAGGTTCATATATTGCTAATTCTTCTTCCTTTTTCAATATTCTATTCGATTTGTTACAGTTCATCACTCTGATAGGAATCTGTTATTTATCTACACTGACTAAAGTCCTTGCAACCTGGATACCATGAGCCAAAGTTCCTTTACCAGAGGCATCGGTGACTGCCACACGGATGGCCCCAGAAGTCTCCGCCCGATATCCACGTATTTTGAATCTCTGTCTTCCATCACTAATATTGGGGTCACGCTTGATGAAGAATCGGATGTTCGGCTAAGCAGATGGATCTCTTCTGTCTTATAGAGGAGTAAGAGAGGAGATATATAGAGGAGATTATAGAGGAGTAAGCTGTCACTGGGTCTAAAGCTGAATCCATGTTTCTTTAGGAAATCAGGGCCTAATATGCATTCATCGTAGATGCCAGCGATGTAAACAGGATGGCGTACCAGACAGCTACCAACTCGGATGCTGAGTCTTATCTTTCCATGGACTTTAGTACGATCTCCAGTGGCTCTTTGTAGGGTTATATTAGACTGTCTAGCATTCCAGTTTGTGTGAGGTATTATCTTCTTTATTATGTCTGTTCTGTGTAAAGTTACATTTGCACAAGTGTCTACTATCATACGGCAAGGCACTCCATTCATGGTTCCATTAGCTACTAATCCGTTATTCTCACCATGTAGAGTTGAAACGTGGGCGACTTCCTCTGGGGCCAACCAATCAACAGACAGCCTTTGCCCTTCACGTTGCTTATGCTGGTTCTCTTTTCTGTTCGACGTGTTAGAACTTTGTACCCACCACCTTTTGCAGTTGGCTCGAATCTGTCCAGTCTTGCCGCAATTCCAACACTGTATGTTGTACAAGTCCTTGGAAAGGAACCTTTAATCTCTTTCGAAACGGATGATATTGTTTTGGTAAGTTCTTTCCTTTCACTATCCTTTTCTATAGTTTCTTCTGCATTCACAAACCTCACTGTGTGTTTTGTTCGCTCGAGAGGAAAGCGTGGAGCACTCGTACTTCATGGCATGTACCACAGCTGACTTTGAAGTTTCGCTTTCCAACAACCTCAGAGATTGTTGAGTATCAGGGTCAGCAATAGCATCAATATATTGCCATTGAGCTAAGTTATCTTGAATTTCTGGTGGACAGGTACAGTCGCTCAAAAAAGTATCCGAACACTATGGTTGACTACAGAATTCAGAAAAAATATATGGCAAAGATTTTTTTAGAAATTAGTGATCTGGCAACCTTCGTGTCAGACAACCTTCGTGTCAGACACGAAGGTTGCCAGATCACTAATTTCTAAAAAAATCTTTGCCATATATTTTTTCTGAATTCTGTAGTCAACCATAGTGTTCGCATACTTTTTTGAGCGACTGTACTATATGCCAATCTAATTAGACGTTCAATATCCCTAACAAGTTCTTCCAAAGTTTCGCCATTCTTCTGCATATGATGTTTCAATTTTGAGTCATATAATATTGTTTTAAATGACTATCGCTAAATCTGAGTTCGAAACAGAAACCAGACTTTGATAATCAAGTCGTTTTTCTTCTGGAATAGACTGTAAAACTTCCGCAGCAGAATTTCTTAAGGAAGCTGCAAGAAAACTATTTTGTAATTCATTCCACACATTAGCGATGACTTCAAACTGTATTTTGAAGACTATCCAAAGATGATTGACCATCATATGGGGATGGTTTAGTTTTATTTCTAGCGATATGTGTAAAACCATTATTGTCACTAAAATTTCCATTGTCACAAGAAGAAGGTAACCTTTCATTTCCTAAAATCTGAAAATGACGTTCACAATCAGTTTTTACAATTTCAGTTTGAAGCTTAACACTATCAAGTTTGCATTAAAATCACAAGTGATTCGGCTATCAAGTCATATTTTTGAGAGACTATCTCAGCTCTTATATCAGTCATCAGTTTAACTAATTCATCCATACTTCTTAAAGTTAAAGGCATTCAAATTAATAATGATATCTACACCCCACTTCTGACACCAATTTTTATAAATTTAAAATGGCTTAGCACTGAGCGTGGGTATAAGTAAATATATTTTACAATGCAAATTACAAAACAATGCAATTTATTATAAAAGCATGGATGCAATTACTTATAAACAAACTAAATACTATCTTACCTAAAGTAATAATCTTTTCCTACAGAACAGTTAAAACTAGCTCTGTCTACTCAATTGATCAACGTTTTAATTTTTATAGTAAATGTCCTTCTTTTTATCCCTCACTTCAGGCACAAATCATCCGAATTTTCTGTGTTAATTCATCAGGTTTTACACTAATAGAACTAAACAACCTCCCGCCCACTCACCATATAAAAATATTTCTTCTTTTCAAACACTTATCGCGTATACACAGTCGTATCAGAATATATGACCCAGCTGGGTCAGTGTTGAGATTTATCTCCGCAAAATTCCCCGCCCTGCTCACGGTCAGTAGGAGACACCGATGGGCTTGGAAAGGCCGCCGTCCGTCGGATGGGACGTTAAGCCGTGGCCCCGTATGCGGGAGAGCCATACCCTGTGCACGTTAAAGAACACGCTGGATGGCCTTGACGGGAGACTACCATCTGTCTCCCAACAGCTGTTCCAGTGGGTCCCCTCCTCCAACCTTCTCTGAGCCTTCGGGGTCCATGTGACCTGGCCATTTAGCCCATGGTGTGCAAAAAAGTGCCGCCCAAGAGGTAAAACAACCCAACCCAGAATATATGATCACCTACCATAATATATGTATGGTAGGTGGTCATGTTATTCTGATACGACTGTGTATAATGAGACTGTGTCCTCTTTCATATATCCACAACTCCAACATTACAATTCTATCATTCTTATTCGTTTGTTACATAAATCTCACGCAGAAGCATAGGCGAGCGTTCATGTCACGTTTTTCATAAAGTCACTGCA
This sequence comes from Ryuthela nishihirai, assembly GCA_038380435.1. Taxonomy (NCBI): domain Eukaryota; kingdom Metazoa; phylum Arthropoda; class Arachnida; order Araneae; family Heptathelidae; genus Ryuthela; species Ryuthela nishihirai. The sequence goes on from JAWZYU010000007.1 coordinate 17,775,261, forward strand.
GCACGTTCATCTGTTGTAATAACTTTGTGTTTTGTTTCATTGCAAATAAGTGAAAATAAAATCTTGCTTACTTACTGTATGAAGTCTTCTCTGCGGACGAAGTTCATAACACTGAACTCCATAGGGTGCGGGGGTGGCTCAGTCGGTAGCGCGCCAGGCTCGTAATCTGTAGTTCCCAGGTTCGAGTCCCAGCTGGGTCAGCGTTGAGATTTATCTCCGCAAAATTCCCCTCCCTGCCCATGGTCAGTAGGGGACACCGATGGGCTTGGAAAGGCCGCCGTCCGTCGGATGTGACGTTAAGCCGTGGCCTCGTGTGCGGGAGAGCCATACCCTGTGCACGTTAAAGAACACGCTGGATGGCCTTGACGGGAGGCTACCATCTGTCTCCCAACAGCTGTTCCAGTGGGTCCCCTCCCCCAACCTTCCCTGAGCCTCCGGGGTCCATGTGACCTGGCCATTTAGCCCATGATGTGCAAAAAAGTGCCGCTCAGAGGTAAAACAACACAACCAAACCCAACTGAACTCCATATGAGTTCGAGGCGAGTCTGACAACTGCTAAAAAATCATAATACCAGAACTGAAAACAGTTCTTCAGAGCGAGTTCGTTACGAAACAAAACAAGGCTGAAATTCTGTGGATAGCAATAGAGCAGATTTTCATGTTGACTCGAAAGAATTTATTTTCTGAGACAAAATACGAATTACCTAAAAAGCACAAATCTATCAAATAACAGGGATATAAAAAAAAATCACAAATTGGTTGCATTTTGTTGAAATCATGCACAATTTTCCAATGAAATCCAATACTAAAAAAAGAACGAAAAAACTACAAACTGATTTTATTTCGCTTTTTCTCTTTAAGCTGCCTTTTATTCTCGTTATTGACTTTTTTCAAAACATATCCTTTGCTCTACAAACATAATCAAGGTTTCTTATATTTTATTCAGAGTGTAGGAAAAAAAAACTGCATAAAAAGTACCATACGTGTGCTTGTTGCGTTGTTAGAGGAAAGTGGTGCAATATGAAACGGCAAACAGAAACTTTTGGATTTCAGTGTTCCTTATATTGAGCCTCGTTTAGACATAAAAGAGCGTTATAAATGAAACTAGTTGGTTCCTCGATAAAATCTGAACGGTGAATAATGAGTATTAGCGTAAACGTTAGAGAAGAAGAACATACTGAACGGAGTCGGAAAAAAAAAGTCAGAAAAATGCATCACTTGTATGCAAAAAAAAACTGTTCTACAGAATCTGGCTTTTATCAGAAATATATTATTGTCGCTATTATATTGCAGGAGAAAACCAAATTTTCAAACAAATAGTAATAACCACCGTTTGTTGGAATCATTTAGAGCAGAGGTTCCCAAACTTATTGGTCCTACTGCCCCCTTTTCGGAAAAAAAAATTACTCAGCGTCCCCTTGGAAATCTACCTTCTTTAAGCGAACAAATAGAAAGATGCAGTGACAAATTTGCGTTCTTTTCTGTATCTATATTTCTACCTACGTCCTACAACATAGTAAAGAAAGATGTTGTAAATAAGACACCTTGAAGCTTGAAATTATAAAATTATTTATTAAAATCAACTATAGTAACATTTGCATTACACACAGAAAATTAAGATAACGAAGAATAATTTTATGTGTTTATTTGGAAAATAAAGTAATCTCTACGACTTTAACTCTATGTTACACAACAGATGAAACGTGTACGAACGGTTTTTCAAAATTTTCTTATCTTCCTTTCTTTATGCTTCCACCGCCCCCCCCCCAATTGCACCCGAGGCTTCTACCGACCCCCTGGATCGTTCCAGCGCCCCTCAGGGGGCGGTATCGCCCACTTTGGGAAACATTGATTTAGAGTAACTTACGAGAAAAAATATTCGATATACTAGTTAAACCCACGACATTGATTTGGCGTGAAACGTAAGACCATTGAAATTTTTTCCCATTTTTATAAGTTTATTCCCATCTTTCCACAATTACTATTCACAAAGTACTACTCCATTCACCCGGTAGGCGGCGGCAGTGCCCCCAGAAATTTTTCGGGGACTATTCGAGGGATCAATCCCGGCCGACGGCAGCTAGGAACCCAATTCGTTAACCAAACAGGGCTAGATCTAAGTGGAAACTCCCCATTAAATTTGGTACCGATCGCTCAAGTACCTGCAGAACCACAAGGAAATCGACAATTTCTGCCACCGATGACGTCACACATGGGTCCCCATGGCCAGCGAGAGAGAGAGAGGCCGCGGCGCGCTCAGCGTTTGCTGAAGTCATGTGACCAACTGGTTCTGAGCGATGGCCCCGGTCTGAGCAGTCGTGGTAGAAGATCGTTTCTAGCGTTATTTCCATTGCACAAAATAACCCTCATTATATAAAATGAAAATGTTTATCATGAAATTCTAAATCGTTTGTAAAGCCATCTATGAAACATCATTTTTAAAATTTTTTTAAAGTTTATTCTTTTGAAATGCCTTTATTAGCAATATTTGAACGTAGATGATAGAAAATACGTAATAAAAAGCAAATATTTTCGAAAAAGCTTTAAAAATAATGCATGCTTTAAAATAAAATGAAATATGAATTCTCTTTATTTCTTTTACGTTTACCAGAACAATCAGGAATCACTGAATTATGACCCCCTCCTTGTTATGTCTATGGGAAATTAAATTCGGAGGTCTATATAATCATTCTACTTCTAAAATAAGAATTTTTAATGATAGCCCCCAACCAAGCCAATCATCGATTTTTCCAGAATATTAGATTAGGATATTATGGAAGACTCTAAATATTAACAACAACAGCGACAAACAAAAATTTACCAGAAAAAAATTACAATTTGAATAAATAGTATTTTAAACCATTTAATACAGGGGTATATTTGTGTACATAATTCTTTCAATATTTTTAAATGTTCTTCGGACTTGCATTGTTTTTACTAAATATTCAAACTTTCCATAATTCTTTAAATATTGAGTGAATATTGCTCTATAGGGACAATTAGATAAAATTTTCAGCAAGTCTATCTTCAGTCAAAATTACTTCTAAATCGTTTATTTTCGAAGTTATGGAGCTACTAATTTAGCTTACCATTGATATAACATCGAAAGAATAGTCGTAATCAATTGATTTTGGTTTTAACTTTAAAAAATAACAATTGACACCAAATAAAATATAACTTATTTTTTTTATTCCCACAATCACATTACACGTAAGGGAAAAAATATATTTCTAGTTTAATACATATATCAGTGAGTTAGAAGAAATCAACTAATAAGCTAAACTGAAAGGCAAATCACCAACAAATATGTTACTAAATGATATGAATATTTCAAATAATATGAATGATAGCCAATTATATGAATACAGACTCTGTCATCAAGGATAAGACATTCATTAAAATGCACCAGAATTCTTTATACATGTAATTCACACTATTCTATATAGGTATTCTGATATGCGATGAAAAATGCTACATTAATGACATTACTTATACAATAACATAAGATTTTTTTTCCTCTGTATGCTTTATGATGATTATGATTAAAACTAAATTGAGACTGAAAAGACTGTTTATGCAGAAGCTAACACACTTAACCAAATGAAATGTTTATAGGATTTCTGATAGTTGAGAAAATATATAAAATATCAGTTGAAAGGACTGATGGATCAAAATAACTAATGCTATGAAAGATTACTTTTACCCTAATGCATTTCTAAAAATGATCTGATTATAGGATGCTTATAGAAATAGCTAAAATGAATGCTACGTAAGTAAAAAAACTGATCACGTAAATTATTTTTAATAAACCAACCAGTGCTGTGAAATGAACTATCTTCTTTGGAAGAAACCATATAACCAATAAATCAATTAATACTATAAAATAAGATACAATGGACCTATATTAGAGCAATACAGTTAGCAAAATAAAATTATTCACTATTTTATGCCTTAGAAATCCCCCAAATAAAATGCTAGATAATGTAGGTAAATGATTTGTATTAAACAAATTAATGCTATCAAATATAACACATGATCTCTATTACAGCAATGCACTTAGCAAAATATGATTACTGTCTAACTGATGCCTAAGAAATACTAAAAATAAAATACCATATGATGCAGAGAAGTGACATGGGTAAATGATTTGTATTTGACCAATTAATGTTATGAAATATAACACATGAGTTTACTACAGAATGCACTTAGCAAAATATGATTATCGTATAATTGATGCCTAAGGAATACTAAAAATAAAATACCATATGGTGCAGAGAAGTGACATAGAGAAATGATTTGTATTTGACCAATTAATGCTATGAAATATAACACGACTCTACATAATACATTTATATACCATGAATATAATTTACCTATTGCTTTAGAAAAACCCAAAATACCCTGCCAGGTGAGAAGTGATACAGATTTGTATTAAACCAATATCTGATATGAACTATGACCTTATTAAAGCAATACTTATCAAAATGGATTTATATGCTACTGAATTTTTTGAGAAGTACAGAAGTAATATGTTAGATGAAGTGCATGTAAATAAAATTATATTAACCCTTCTAGAGTTATGAAAAAACTTTCCTCTGTGAGAAAACAAGTATTGAAATATGACACGTGTCTCTCAAAGTTGTATACTTACTATACTTAGCAAAATATTATAGGCTACTTAATACTTTGGAAATACACAAAATAAAGTACACGATAAAGCATTGATATGATGAAGGTGAATAATGATGTGAACTTTTTTGTGAGCCTCGTAATCTGTTAAGTACTTATTATTACTTACACTAAATGAATTTGTGACATGAATATGTGCTTTCTGGTGCATTTTTAAACATGAAATGCATTACAGGTTTTTTAAAATGCCATATTTCAGAAGATGTAATTAAGATATTATTATTTAGTATTGAGTTTTCTAACCTTTCGTGCAGTACACTTTACGTCACTTTCTTTATCATTTGCAGACTTCACAAAATTATTTAACAATACTTAACAGTCGGAAAATATACATTTTGTAGTTTCTCGAGAAGTGTATTCTTGCACAGACAATTATCTTTTAAATTCATAGCATGTGCTCGATTGAGATGAATGCAGCAGATTTTATATATTAGTGACAATTGGCTTTCTGATTTTATAAATCGAGTTGTATGATTTTTTAATTATTTCAGACATAGCGAACCAAACATGAGGAATTGTGTAAATTGCATTTTCTGCAGGTAGAATTAATTTTCCCTTATCCAAATCGCCTATGAATTCATAGGTCTGATCTACTTCTACTTCTTTGTTTAATTGCAACCATTTACAGCATGTATTACAATTTTTCACCTTAAGTACTCTTCTAACCACAAATCCACCAATATATGCCAATATTGGTATAAAATTTGGTGGAACTGAACTGAAATCAAACTCAGCCTCTAACAAATCTGAAAACATATCAATCCTTATTGTACTATTGTAATGTTCTTCAACAGGAAACAGTGTTTTTAAATGCACTTCTACATGTTTTGCTGAGAACAAGACAGCATTTTTAAACCTTATTTTTCGTTCACTCTCAAGAAGCTGAACATAACCAATATAATGATTTGCACCACTTAACTGTCTATATGTACTAAATCGATTTCTAAACTGTCACTTTGAAACTTACTTAACAGGATATAATCTAATTTATATTTCTCAAACAATTATGGAAATAACTCTATAAAGGCACCAGTTGTTGTAATAAGGGCCTGAAATGTTGGTGCAGATAAAGAATCTGCAATAGGTACAGACACTCGCCTAATTTTTAACCAATGGGATGAGCAAGTATGAATGAGCAAGTACCATCCACTAAGTTAAAAACATCTGAATAATTTTTGGCAATGTGCTGTAGGGCAACAACATTATTTTCATTTATGATTTTCAAAGCAAGATTCACATTTTGCTTTTGAATACTAGAAGGGTAAAGTGCTTTATTAGATAAAGTGTGACCATACTTCACCAGTGACTTCTTTTCAATTTCATACATTAATTCCAAATGCCGATACTGTGATTCCTTTGATATTTTGGTATTTTCTACTTTTTCCACTGTCAGAAGGCGCAGTTGTAACTTTTAAGAGATTGGAAAAATGCAAATAGTAAAATTTCATTAATACCTATCCAACACAAAAATAATTTTTTATTTTTCTATATAAACAAAAACGTTCATTGTCTACATACGGACAGACAGCAAAGCGATATTATTATTATCTGTTTTTGTTTTCTAAAAAAAGCTCTAAAATTTACATTTTATTTTTAATCGTTTTCAAAGTGCTTCCAATCGTGAGCATTGATATCTGTATCAAATATTACCCTACCCTTTTCCAGAATCCATAAGTATCTGTGCAATATCATTCAGTTTTGCACGCCAGAGAATCCAAGCGACGACAAAACATGGCGTCCAATTTTGAAATGGCCAACCTGTACCTATATAGGGCCTCTACTACATACCTGACCTCTAGAGAGTAACGTACGACTGTTTTCTGAGAGAGTAAAATTGCCATTCAACGAAAACTAATCTTTTCATAACCTTATAAAATATATTTCCACTTTCATTAATTTGATGATCTGGCAACCGGACTGGGTTACATAGGGTTGCATAGTTAGTTTATTATTATAATTCCATACTGCTCTTGGTGAGAAAGGTGACACCGAATGGCTTGGAAAGGCCATCTTCTCTCCGATGGGACTTAAGTACGGTTCAGTATGCCACAGAGGCTTATTCTGTGCTGCTAAAAAACACGTTTGACGCACCTGGCGAGAGGCCTCCGTTTGTATCCTAACAGCTATCCACTAGATTACATTCCCCAACCCAACATTTGGGTCCTTGGAGTCCTTGTAACTAGGCTATTTAAGACGTTGTGTACACATTGTGTTGTTCAGAGGTAAAGCAACACAACAACATACTCTGCGTGTGTTAAAGAAAATGCTGGCTTGACCTGATGGACATTTTGACTCCTAAAAATGCAAAATAGTTCCCATTTTCCGACTCAACTGTAAGGGTCCTTATTAATAAATAGTTATACTCCTTGGGGTCCTTATTACTGGTCATTCGCCCATTTGTTTGTACAAAAGCGCCGCTCATATCTAATATACAAAGAAGATGGTTTTTTTATGTGTTTGTTTCTTTGTGTATCTGTCAGCTTATGTATTCTGTCCCAGAAAATCTCGAAATCCCCATAGACTAGGTTATGTTCACGGAAACCTATATTTGGAGATACGAAACTTCTGAAGTTTCAGGACAAATTTACCTTATCTGATTTTTCCCCCAAACGTTAACGCTAGCAGTTAAAAAACGGTGTCTCATAGACTTAGCATTAACAGTTATTCAAAATCACGCGGGGAGTGCCATTTATTAAAAATTAGACAGTATCAGACCTCCCCTATACCGAGGGTGGGGGGAAGGCGAATTGATTGTAATGAGTTTTATTCCAAATGAAAACTTCCAGCGTATGGAGTGCTATCTACTATATATTTCAAAGAGTTTCAGACCTTCCCTAGAAGAGAGGGATAAATTGTTTACCAATTGCGAAAAGAACGAAACGATCGTAATAAATTTTATGCCAAATTAAATCTTGCGACTTAAGAAATGCCATCTACTATATACTTTAGAAAGTTTCAGACTCGAGCAGCGCCGGACAAATCTGTTATGTTTAAAATAAACATCCCACTATGGAGCTCTGTGGTGAAATCCTGCAACTCGGTACACGTTTTTGGGAAAAAATCAGATTAAGGTAAATTTGTCCTGGAACTTCAGAAGTTTCGTATCTCCAAATTTATCTTTCTGTGGACATAACCTTGAAGTAACTAGATTTATTATCGAACTCTCTACGTAGGCTAATTATGGAGGATTTCATTTCAAGTACTCTTTCTGTATTGTTCAAAACATGGGGAAAAAGAAGTAAAACGAAATCATTTGAGCTTTAATCTTCGGTCCGTTAACACGGAACTTACTTGAGACGATGCAACAGGCTCCATGAAGCGCAAGTTCAAAGGCTTGAGACGTCTTGTCGATAACAGCATCCGCAAGCAATAACGTCAGCGAAAGAGTTCGCTACGAAACATTAGGCACTAACACTAATTACTTGATCATGGAGGGCTGGATTGCATTCACTCTTATCGAAGAAAGTCGTTAGTGGTCTTCAAGAGTCTGGGGACGCGGCCTCTCTTTCGACCGCTTCAGACGCAACCGTTCATTCTGATTGAAGGATAGATCAGTTGTTTGTTTTTCATCGTTACACACCAGGGATCGTGTCTGGGTTAACTGTGACTAAGTTTAAACATTATTATTCAGTCAGATATTATTTTTTGTTACTTATCATCATTTTGTGCATTTTTTACCTGCTAAAATCTCATCTTAGTAGAATATTTTTTTCTACTGCAAATCCAAAAGGTAATGACTGTGATGGTATTGTTGTGAATTTTAATAGTAAAAGCTTAGTGTGAGTTCGAAGTTATGCTTACCACATATAAATATAAGTGAAATAATTTATTACAAATGTATAAAACCATGCAAATAAAACAATTTTAACTAAACACAAGTTTTTGTCTTCATTAGTATGAAGTTAAACCATAAAAAGAATGCTTTCTGATGCTTAACTAATTTCTCTAATGTTTACACTACATTGTTTTCAATATTTACTCCTAGTACAAAACAGAACCTTTTATTTAATAACATTTAACGAATGATGCAAATTTCTGTTGAAATTCCTTTGTGTTAACATGGATACCTTAACAATTCTTCACACATTAAGCATCAGACGATGATCTCTCCTTAAAGAGGAACTAAGACCAACTTTTCTTGCTCGATGAACATATTGCTCCTTCGGCCTGATTGACATGTCTCCCAACTAACATTCACTTCAGCATAAACAGTAAATAAGCAATCTTCTCGTTCATATTACTAAAACACTACCCAATGACATCAACACGAAACATCCTTTTTATTACTAACAAAAACTTCTCTGTTTTCTCCTAAATTCTTTTTATTCAGTTTCTCTCTGTTCTAATAAGTTGATGATGTAATTGTCGCGCTGAAGCATACACGAAGGTCAATGACACATCTATCATGGTTCCATTGTAGCAGGTTCATCTGTCCTAACAGTACATTTCAAAGCGTAACACTCCTTCCTCCATCTGGATTATTCATATAAATTCATTTAAACGTAAATTTCTACAAAGAGTAGCACGCCAATGTCGTAATCTGTAAGTCACAGGTTAGGGTTCCACCTGTGATAGCGTTGGGAATGATTGCCGCGAAACTCTTTGTTCTCAGTCAGATGGCACACCGATGGGCTTGGAATGGTCGCAGTCCGTCAGATGGGACATTAAGCCGTGGCACAGTGTGCGGGAGAGCAAACGGTGTGTGTGTGTTAAAGGAGGCTACCATCTGTCTCCTAGAAGATGTGTGGGTGGCGGGGTTGCTCAGTCGGTAGCGCTCCAGGCTCATAATCTGTAGTTCCCAGGTTCGAGTCCCAGCTGGGTCAGCGTTGAAATTTATCTCCGCAAAATTCTCCACTCTGCCAACGGTCAGTAGGGGACACCGATGGGCTTGGAAAGGCCGTCGTCCGTCGGATGGGACGTTAAGCCGTGGCCCTGTCTGCGGGAGAGTCATACCCTGTGCACGTTAAAGAACAATCTGGATGGCCTTGACGGGAGACTACCATCTGTCTCCCAACCGCTGTTGCAGTGGGTCCCTTCCCCCAACCTTCTCTGAGCCTTCGGGGTCCTTGTGATCTGGCTATTTAGCCCATGGTGTGCAAAAAAGTGCCGCTCAGAGGTAAAACAATTCAACCTTCTCGGGGTCTTTGTGATCTGGCTATTTAGCCCATGATGTGCAAAAAAGTGCCGCTCAGAGGTAAAACAACCCAACCTTCTCGGGATCTTTGTGACGTGGCCATTTAGCCCATTATGTGCAAAAAAGTGCCGCTCAGAGGTAAAACAACCCAACCTTCTCGGGGTCTTTGTGACGTGGCCATTTAGCCCATTATGTGCAAAAAAGTGCAGCTCAAAAGCCAAACACACAAAAAAAAAAATACCCCCTCAAGCAGCTGCTTGCCACAGAGGTCTGACAGGAGCCTGTCAGTTTATATGCCAGAGTAGAAGGTCTGTGAGGATGGCAGGACCTCAGCAGAAAAACAACACACACACACACACACATCCATGCCTTACCCGGGGCTCGAACCCAGGTCCTTTAGATCAGTAGCCAAGCGTGCTAACCACTCAGCCATGGGACATAAACGATCTCAAAAATAAAGAATTTAATTTTTAACATTCTGTAGCGTGAATAATTTTCATGTTAATGATATGTTGCATATTAATATCTCGAATCTTTTCGAACGAATTTAAACCAGTCACCACGTTTCAGTATGGTTATGGAGAACAAAACCAATTTCGTTTTCACTTTTCTACACATAAAAATATTTGTTTTAAAATTCCTTTATTTTTTGTTCACATTTTAAATTTAAAAACTTTATAATATATGAAGAAAATTAAATTTCTCTTTCTCTATATTCCTACCCATGCTTTAAAAATTTCAGTGTAAGCATTTTTGCAAAAAATCAATTTTTCGTTGCAAGAATCCCAAGCACCAATGGAAATAAAGTTCGACATTTGTTACACGAATAATTTTATACCTTGAGATATTGTGGATGTTAACTTCAACCTTGTTTGAAGAACTGGGACTTGAAACCTTAATTTATTAAAATTAATCATGTAAAACATTATGACAAAATAAAAAACTAATCATTTTACACTTTGTTTTTAAAATTTTCAGCATTTGGTAGAATAGTTTCTTTTAATATTTCATTTTTATGACAGATTTATACCGAATTTAATATTTCGTATCTTATAAACAAAAATCATCCTTATCTTCATCGTATCCGTTCTGTGTTCTAAAATTTCAACTTAAGCATTTACAATAAGAACCCCCATTTTTAAACGACTTCTCATTATAAAAAAATGGTACTATAACATTTCATTTACGACGAATTCTAATTTTAATCATAAGTTTAATATCTTCGATTTTCTGATGATTTTTAACTGATCACTCTATCTTTCAAATCAGAATTAATAATATGAAAATATCGTTTAAAAGAAAGAAAACAGTTATATATATATTTTTTTTCCTTTTTTGCCACCTTAATAGTGTACTTTTTATTTTTACTATTTATGTTAATTTTTCGTATTGAAATCAAAACACCAAATTTTATAAAAAAAATAATATTCAAAATTACACTGTTTCCTTTCCCCTCGTTATAGAAAATCACCACCGAAAACTTGAACACGCACAAAAAATTTTTATCAAATGATCCTCCATAAGTAAAAAAAATATTCAACTGCCTTCGATGTGACCATACACACACACACACATAGCCTCATCACTTGAATACCTCGACGAATGTTGCTAAAAGCTGTGAACTAACTTCTCTGAATCCCCCCCGCCTCCAAAATACCGACAACTCTGCCTAAATTTCGGAGCTTTAACGTTAATCTGTTCGCCTGTCTATAGTCAATTACTTATGGTATCTTTTAGCGGAGAAATTGCTTAATGACAACAGATTCCGCCATGCCTCCAGAGCGCCAATGGAGAACGGGGCCATTCTCTACAGAGAGTTGCCGCTTTCGGGATCAGTTGAATATATATTACCTAATTATAGGTTTGCGGCAGAGGAACAATGACTAGCTGTATTCTTCTCAGGAGTCGGGTGTCTGCGCCACTTTTCTGAATATTTTACAATGCTAACGAGAGACCGACGCGTATAATCTCGAGCCCGGATGTTCTTTTGTTCAGCCGACGAAAATATTTGATAACCAGCACGTGTTTGTAAAACACACGGATACAAGAAAAAAAATTACAAAAAAAAATGATGAAAAATAAAAACGTAAGGAAAATATTCTTGGGCGTTTTAAATGCAATTAGATGCGTGTAGAGCTTTCGGTGATGGAGGGGGATTTTTTTTTTTATTAGGTTTTGTAACTGGATAAATATGGAATTTACGAAGTGTACATGATTGTTTCAGTCGATGGCGTATCATGCTCATAATTTGATGATACCAGGTTCGATTCTCTATTGGGACCGTAGTAATATATACTCAGCTAACACTCGTTCAAGGGTTTGGGTGTTGACCCTGTCGGTAGCGCGCCAGGATAGTAATCTGCAGATCTCAGGTTCGAGTCCTACCTGGGCCAACGTTAAAATTATCTTCGCAGAAATCCCACTCTGTTCTTGACCAGTAGGGGATACCAATGGGTTTAGAAAGGCCGTCGTCTATCAGATGGAACATAAAGCTATGATTCCGTGTGCATGAGAGCATACCCAATACACGTTAAAGAACGCTACGGGTGGCCTTGAAGGGAGTCTACCATTTATCTCCTAATAGCTATTTAGTGGGTTCCCTCCCCCAAGCTGGGCCAGCGTTGAGATTTATCTCCGCAAAATTCCCCACCCTGCCCACGGTCAGTAGGGGACACCGATGGGCTTGGAAAGCCGCCGTCCGTCGGATGGGACGTTAAGCCGTGGCCCCGTGTGCGGGAGAGTCATACCCTGTGCACGTTAAAGAACACGCTGGATGGCCTTGACGGGAGGCTACCATTTGTCTCCCAACAGCTGTTCCAGTGGGTCCCCTTTCCCAACCTTCTCTGAGCCTTCGGGGTCCATGTGACCTGGCCATTTAGCCCATGGTGTGCAAAAAAGTGCCGCTCAGAGGTAAAACAACCCAAATCCCTCCCCCAAACTTTTCTGAGCCCTCGGGGTCCTCGTGAACATTTAGACCTTTGTGGGCAAAGAAATGCACTCAGAGATAACCCAATCTGTGCAGTTATCCAACACGATGGATAACTTTGATGGGAGTGTTCCATCTGACATTCTTAACAGTTGTCTGGTGGATCTCTTTTCCCAACCTCTCGGATCATTCGGGGTCTGTATGACATGGCTATTTAACCCTTTGTGTGCACAAAAGTGCCGCTCACAGGTAAAACAACTAGCCGAACTCGCGCTCAATCTTCGATGAGAAACATAATTAAGATGAGCTTGAAAAGGTCGTCATCCGTGAAACTTTAAGCTGCAGTTTGGTGTAAATTTGAGCTATCCTATGTATGCTAGAAAACAATTGACGATGAAAAGAGGTTTAAATCTGTTTTCTAACACCTGTCCAGTAGGTAAATAAATAATTTTTCTTTGCTCAGCTTTGAGACCTTGAAACCTGCCCATTCTGTACAAAATAAAAAGTGTTGTCTGTGGTTAGGTAGTTATACCTCTGAGCGCCAATTTTATGCAAACAATTAGCTACATGGCCAGGTTACAAGAACCCTGAGGGTTCAGAGGAGATTGGAAGAACAGGACACACTGAACAGCTGTTAGGAGACAGATAGAAGCCTCCATTAGGATCATCCAGTATATTTTTAGCGTGCACCTGTTATGGTTTTCCAGCACACGGCCTAACCTCCCATCCCACGGACGCCGATCTCTCCAAGCCCAAAGGTGTCCTTTTTCTGATCGAAGCAGGGTAGAGGTATGACGGAAACTAATCTTAAAGTTTGACAGAATTTGGTCTCGATATAATGAAGTGGACGAAGGAGCAGTGGATGAAGGAGATGAAGGTGGACGAAGGAGCAGTGGATGAAGGAGATGAAGGTGGACGAAGGAGCAGTGGATTGCGATCCTGGTGCGCTATCGACTGATCTAATTCCCATTGCTCAGAGGCAAACCAACTGAATCCATTCCAGAACCTTTGTATCCATTTCATTTTCACTTACCGTATATAATAATTTCATTGTTATATTTTAATAATGTCGCAGTTAGAGTTGGATATTCCAGAGTTCCTTAGTACAGGGTGGGGCACAGAAACTCCCTTTTCCTGACGGCACATTGTGAAGTGAGGTTAGGTCGTAGAAAAATGGGAATGGGCTCGGTGAAAGCAGCAGTCACGGAAGTTTGTGTCTAGTACCCCTCAGTACAAAACATGAGGTGGGCGAAGGAGCAGCGTGCGTTTGCGGTCGAAGCCTATTTTTCGAACAACCGTTCCTATGTGGCGGTGCAGTGTGCGTTCCGTACTCACTTCGGAATTCAGCCCAGAGGTCCGGTTCCTGACCAGAAAACGATTTTTTTTGGGGTAGAGAGTTTTAGGACAACCGGGAGTGTGGTAAAAAAAAACCCAGGACGACGACGGACCGTTACGACGCCAGAAAATGTGGAGGCAGTTCGACAGTCGATTTTGAGATCTCCGAGACGCTGCTCTCGCAAATATGCAGTCGCCTTAGGAATATCCAATCGATCAATGCGTCGAATTCTTCATGAACATCTTCATTTCCATCCCTACAAGATGTGTATTGCGCAAGAATTGTCACCACGTGATTTCCAGAACCGAATAACGGCGTGCGAAACTTTATTGGAGACTTTTCCCCTTGACGCAATTGTTTTCTTTAGTGATGAGGCACATTTTCACCTATCCGGATGTGTCAATAAACAGAATATGCACTATTGGAGTGGCACCAACCCTAGAGAGCTCCATGAGAGGCCACTTCACAGTGATAAGGTGATAGTATGGTGTGCGTTGTCGAGAGTTGGAATTATTGGTCCTTATTTTTTTGAGGAGGACAATCGAGCAGTTACTGTCAATTCACAGCGGTATGTGGACATGATTCCAAACTTTTTCGAACCAGCTCTTGAAGAAATGAACCTAGGAAATGTCTGGTTCCAACAGGATGGTGCCACGGCCCACACAGCCCGAGCTTCGATGACAGTTTTAAGGGCAATGTTCCCCGTACGGCTCATTTCGATTCGGGGTGATATCACGTGGGCGGCGCGCTCGCCCGATCTAACGCCCTGTGATTTTTTTCTGGGGATACCTACCGCTGGACATGTTGGAACGTGTAGAGGGAAACGTCAGAAATCGGTTGCATCAGTGCATAGAGAACGATGGCCAACACCTTCAAGATATTTTGTTTAAAACATCATGATTTCAAATTTGAAATTATGTTATTTCATTATCTAAAAAATACATTTTTTGATCAGCAACGATTTTTCTTCCATTCGCCTTCAAAAAAGAAAGTTTTTGCGCCCCATCCTGTACTAAACTGCTTTTTAGAATTTAAGGAGAATATTATATATAAAAATATGTATAACAGGGTATAAGGTGTGATTATAGGCTTTATTTAAATCTCTTTTCCCTTCCAGCAACTCTCCCGGAACTCATACTTTCATACGTTGCTCACATTAAAATAAAAAAGCTGAAACCTTTTTAAGTTATTTAAACTACTTTTCTCCGTTACTCTTCAACTTTGATCACCAATTAATTTTATTATTTCACAAATTCAAGTATATGAAGCGTAACATTGTTTATCACTATCTGAAACCTTTCTATTCAATGCTACAAATATTCCGTTGTTTTACTACTGAATAAAATCTACTTTAATTGGATTAAAAATTATATTCACTATTCCAAAATTTCCTAACCAAATGCTCCAAAGATTCCATTTTTATTAATACTTCACAAAATCGCATTTAGTCTTTAAGTATTGTATACATTATTCCGAAATATCCTATCCAAATGCTCGAAAGATTCCATTTTTTCTTAACACTGAACAAAGTCGTCTTTAGTCTGTTAAGTATTGTACTCACTATTCCGAGGTGTTCTCTCCAAATGCTCGAAAGATTCCAATTTTTTCTTGATACTGAACAAAATCGCATTTAGTTTGTTAGGTATAGCGCTCACTATTCCGAAATATCCTATTCAAATGCTCCAAAGATTCTATTTTTTCTTAATGCTGAACAAAATAACCTTTAGTCTTTTAAGTATTTTACTCACTATTCCGAGATGTTCTATCCAAATGCTCCAAAGATTCATTTTTCTTGATACTGAACAAAATTGTCTTTAGTCTATTAAGTATTACGCTCACTATTCCGAGATGTTCTATCCAAATGCCCGAAAGATTCAATTTTTTTCTTGATACTGAACAAAATCACGTATAATCTGTTAAGTATTGCGCTCACTATTCCGAAATTTCCTATTCAAATGCTCAAAAGATTCAATTTTTTCTTAATACTGAACAAAATCACCTTTATTCTGTTAAGTATTTTACTCATTATTCCGAGATGTTCTATCCAAATGCTCCAAAGATTCCATTTTTTCTTGATACTGAACGACATCGCCTGTAGTCTGTTTAGTAATTTGCTCACTATTCAGAAATTTCCTATTCAGATGCTCCAAAGATTCCATTTTTTTCTTAATACTGAACAAAATCACATTTAGTCTGTTAAGTATTGTATTCACTATTCCAAGCTGTTCTCTCCAAAGATTCAATTTTTTTCTTAATACTGAACAAAATCGTCTTTAGTCTGTTTAGTATTGCGCTCACAATTCCTAAATTTCCTATTGAAATGCTCCAAAGATTCCATTTTTTCTTAATACTGAACAAAATCGCCTTTAGTCTGTTAGGTATTTTACTCACTATTCCGAGCTGTTCTGCCCAAAGATTCCATTTTTTTCTTAATAGTGAACAAAATCGTCTTTTGTCTGTTAAGTATTGTACTCACTATTTGGAAACTTCAGATATTCCGTTGTATTTTACTACTGAACAAATCTCTGTTAAGTGTGTTAAGTATTGTACTCTCCATTTAAAAATTTTCCATTGAAATGACTCAAAGGTTATATTTCTTTATTCCTACTTATGAAGTGCTTTAAGCATTTTATTCTTATTCAGTTTCATCATTCAATTCCTTCAAAGATTCCAATGCTCTGTGCTATTTAATAATTTCGTTGTCCTTATAAGAATTCTTCTCGTTCTTATCATTTTTAAATTTCTTGTTGAAATAATTGACATAACCGTTTGTTCCTTCCCTCTTTGTAATTTGGTATGGAAACTCTACCACGACTCCCTTCTTCCTTAGTACCGAACAATTTCGTCTTTTAAGAATCCCATTCATTCCCTCTCACCATTAAACATTTTGCCATTCGAATGCGTCAAAGGTGCCATTTCTTTTTTCCTATTTTAGAATTTAACCGTGAAGTACTTCAAGAATTTAATTTTCCTTACTTTCACAGTTTCCTCATTCAAATGCTTCAGGAGTCTATTTTCTGCTATTATTTCAGAATTTCGTCATTCATATGCTTCAATTATTCTCTTATTCCATACTATTTTATAATTTACCCATTCAAAAGCTTCAAGGATTCAAATATTTAAAAAACTATTTTAAAATTTCCCATTGGAATTACAGACTCATTTGTCATCACTATTATTCAATTTCGCTATTTAGCTGCTGCAAACATCCTATCACTTTTCATAATTTTTAAATATACCATTCAAACGATTCAATCGTTCTATTGCTCGCTACTGTTTTGAACTGTAATTTTTGAATTACTATTGTTCTCCATTATTTTGAATAATTGCGAGGATTCACAAGTCAAATCCTTTACTATTTTTCAATTCAGTAATTGAAGTGCTTCAAGCATTGTATTAATCTCATCGTTTTCAAATTTATCATTCAAATGCTTCACAGATTCCACCCTTCATTTCCGTTTGAAAATGCTTCAAATATTTTAGAGTATTTCCAACTATTTGGAATTCTACTCATTTCAGTGGTTCACAAATATTCCACTGTCCCTTACTACTTGAGCCGTGGATTGTTTTAATCGGTAGCATTCCCTATTCATTAAGAGCAGGGTTGGGTTGTTTTACCTCTGAGCGGCACTTTTTTGCACACCATGGGCTAAATGGCCAGGTCCCATGGACCCCGAAGCTCAGAGAAGGTTGGGGGAGGGGACCCACTGGAACAGCTGTTGGGAGACAGATGGTAGCCCCCCGGTCAAGGCCATCCAGCGTGTTCTTTGACGTGCACAGGGTATGGCTCTCCCGCACACGGGGCCACGGCTTAACGTCACATCCGACGGACGGTGGCCTTTCCAAGCCCATCGGTGTCCCCTACTGACCGTGGGCAGGGCGGGGAATTTTGCGGAGATAAATCTCAACGCTGGCCCAGCTGGGACTCGAACTGGGAACTACAGATTACGAGCCTGGCGCGCTACCGACTGAGCCACCCCCGCCCCCGTTAAGAGCAGTTCAGAGATTTGAGTCCCAATTAGATCAGCTTTTAGACTATCCTCGCTAACATCCTCCCTACCTTAAATGAGAGGCGAGACCACCGATGAGCTTCAAAAAACCGTCCATCAAATGGGACGTAAAGCTGAGCTCCCCTGGACACGTTAAGAACACACTGGATGTCCTTGACAGGAGGCTATGATCTGTTTCCTAAAAATCGTCCTGCAAAGAATCCCATTACCCAACCATCTCTGAGCCATTGGCATCCTTGTGACCTGACCTTTTAGCCCACTGGGTGCATAAAAATACCTCTCAGAGGAAAAACGATCCTGATCCCTACTACAATTTTTCTTTTGAAGTAATTCAAGCATTCCATTGCTGCTTTACAATGTCATAACTTAATGCTTTGAACAATAGTATTATATTATTAAATACAATACGTTTTATTATCAATCTTCCTCCATTTTATTCTACCCAAGCACCTGCCTTTCCCCCCCCCCTCTTTTATTCTCCGCAGAATCGCCTTCAAATCAACGCTTTTCTCATTTCCTGTTTTTTATTTAACTTAAGGACGAAAACCTATTAGAGTCTAATTTAAATTCCTCCTACTCTAGAGCCTCCGAAGAAAGAAGCTTCAACAAAAAGCATCTCCAAACTGATTCAAAGACGATAAATCGTTTCAAATTTGTGAGACCAATTTCTGACAAACTTGCTACTGACGCGTTATAAACCACGAGTTACGCAATTTTGCTTAAAATTATAAATTTGTTATCAACATCTAGGACCAGCATTTATTCCAGCTTAGAGAGGAGTTTTGTTTCTTTTCATTCAATCTGTTCAATTAATTCAAGCACACAGAAGGAAGGATAAGAAAAAAAAAAAGCCTTAGAGTTTTGTCTTTACGGCTATCCGATGTTCTGGAAGCTCAGTTCCCAAGGGCAACTCACGCTGTCGATAATAGTAGATGGGACTACATCGGTTCGTTAGGCTAAGGTAGTATTTTCCCTGCCCGGAGCCACATCCTTTGTTCTAATTAAATACATTATAGTCTCCGGCTCCATTTTTTTTTTCATTTTCCTACGAATTCTTTCACATCTCAGATATGAAGGCGAACGCCGAGCTGAATTGCCTTCTAATGAATAAACGATCTGGCAAACAAAAATACCTCTTAACGATATTAAACTTGGTCAAGCGTTATCACCAACATCAGACTAGAGACGAAAGTTGGTAACGACTTTTATGAGGGATTTCATAGAAGAACTCGGCAGGATTTAAAAAAAAAACGATTTTTCTTGTTTCTTTCTCTTGGCTTTCTTTTATTTTAATAAACGAGTTCGCGTTGTGCAAAACGTTTAATTTTAGGTCTAAGTGAGCACTGTATGTTTTTTTCTAAAGCGATATGATTTTATGCTGTGGCTTCAAAGGTAAACATCTGGAATATGCGTAGATTTGTCAGAAATGATTGTAGAGAAAATGTGCCTTTTTTTAATCTCAGTGCGGATATGCTATTTTTATGGTAATAGTAAAAGGTCCAGTAATAGAATACAGTTTTTTCAACTGAAAATAATGGGATTTAGATAAATTCCCATTGGAATGCAGATTTTTGCTAACATAGGTTTATTTTACTTACACAATGATTGGATTTAGGTATACTTTCATTTTAACTTTAATTTTGCTACCGAAAAATTATTAGATTTATGAATAATTTTATTTTAAGATTTTTGCTGCGAAAATCATTTGTATTAAAGATGCCCGGATCTAGAAAAAAAAATAACGTGTAAGGGGAAGGGGTATGCACTGACCGGAGTGAAAGGGGTGGAGGAGATAACTGAACTGACCCGAGTGAAAGGGGTGGAGGGGGTAACTGACCCAAATGAAAGTGGCAGGGGGAGGGTCGAGTGCAACTGACTCGAGTGAAAGGGGAGGGGAAGGAGATGTAACTGACCCGAGTGAAAGGGGAGGGTAGAGGGTGAAACTTACCCAATGAAAGGGGATGGGGTGTAGCTGAGCTGAGTGAAAAGGGAGGGGAGGGGAGGAGGTGCAACTGACCAGAAAAAAAGGGGAGGGGAGGGGAAAGTGAAACTAACCCGAATGAAATTGAATGGGAAGAGAGTGCAACTGGTCCGAGTGAAACGGGAGGGGGGGGGGTAAAACTGACCAGAGTGGGAGGAAAGGGGAGAGAGGGGTGCAACTGACCTGATTGGAAAAGAAGGGGGAGGGGATAGTGTAACTAACCCAAGTGAAATGGAATGGGGAGGAGTGCAACTGACTTGGGTAAAAGGGGAGGGGGGAATGGTGCAACTGACCTGAGTGGAAGGAGATGGGGGGAGGGGTGGAATTGACCAGAGTGAAAAGGGAGGAGGAAGGAAGAATATAACTAACCTGAGTGAAAGGGAACGGGGAAGAGTGCAACTGACCCAAGTGGAAGGAGAGGGGGAAGGGTGAAATTGACCAGAGTTAAAGGGGAGGGGGGAGGAAGAGTATAACTAACCTGAGTGAAAGGGAATGGGTTAGAGTATAACTAACCTGAGTGAAAGGGAATGGGGAAGAGTGCAACTGACCCAAGTGAAAGGAGAAAGGAAGAGTGCAACTGACCCAAGTGAAAGGAAAGGGGAGGGGTCAAATTGACCAGAGTGAAAGGGGAGGGGGAGGGAAGAGTATAACTAACCTGAGTGAAAGGGAATGGGGCGGAGTTCGACTGACTCGAGTGGAAGGGGAGTGGAAGGGTGCAATTGACCAGAGTTAAAGGAGAGGGGGAGGGAAGAGTATAACTAAACTGAGTGAAAGGGAATGGGGAAGAGTGTAACTGACCCAAGTGGAAGGGAGTGGAGGGTAAGGGTGCAACTGACCCAAGTGGAAGGAGAGGGGGAGGGGTGAAATTGACCAGAGTGAAAGGGGGGAGGAGGGAAGAGTATAACTAACTTGAGTGAAAGGGAATGGGGAAGATTTCAACTGACCCAAGTGGAAGGAGAGGGGAGGGGTCAAATTGACCAGAGTGAAAGGGGAGGGGGAGGGAAGAGTATAACTAACCTGAGTGAAAGGGAATGGGGCGGAGTTCGACTGACTCGAGTGGAAGGGGAGTGGAAGGGTGCAATTGACCCAAATGGAAGGAGAGGGTGAGGGATGAAATTGACCAGAGTGAAAGGGGGGAGGAGGGAAGAGTATAACTAACTTAAGTGAAAGGGAATGGGGAAGATTTCAACTGACCCAAGTGGAAGGAGAGGGGGGAAGGGTGAAATTGACCAGAGTGAAAGGGTAGGGGGAGGGAGGAGTATAACTAACCTGAGTGAAAGGGAATGGGGCGGAGTTCGAGTGGAAGGGGAGTGGAAGGGTGCAATTGACCCAAATGGAAGGAGAGGGTGAGGGATGAAATTGACCAGAGTGAAAGGGGAGGGGGAGGGAAGAGTATAACTAACCCGAGTGAAAGGGGAGAGGAAAGGGTTGCAACCGATCCAAGTGAAAGAGGAGCGGAACGATTGATTCGGAATGAACCGGAACGCCGTTTCAGTATAAACTTTTCTCCCTCTGTTTTAGTGGTCTTTAAGAAATTTCTCAAAATGTGAAATGATATATATATATATCGTTACAAATTTTAGTAGAAAACTGAGTGTGAGTTAAAATAAATGATTACCAATCAAATTAAAAATTAACTAATTTAATTACAAAGGTAATTAGATCACACATATGCAGGGTGTTTATAAAGTAACTATCTATTTCTGTGAACAAACCATTTAATAACCCTATTTGTGTTACAAATGAATCAAAAACATGAAAACAACCAAACATTAATAAGATTCAACATGACCCCCTTGCATGTCAACACACAAATCCCAACGTTCAGTGGTAGCACGGTAAACACTTTCCAAGATATCAGGTATAATATTAGCCACTGCAGCTGTGATCCGCTCCTTCAGGTGATTAATGCTGCTAATCTTCATCTTGTACACCTCTGATTTTTATAACCACACCCAAAAATTCTAAGAGATCAGGTGACCTTGGAAATAATCTAAATCTGTGAGATCAGGTGACCTTGGAGCCCAAAATCTGACGGAACCTCTTCCGATTCACCTACCTGGAAAGGTTTCATGTAGGTAGTCACGGACAATTTTTGCAAAATGTGATGGTGCTCCATCTTGTTGGAAGACAACAGTGTCGATTATTCCATCAGACACAAGTTGCGGGACCAAAAATATCTCCAGCATATCCCGGTAAATATATCGGGATACGCTGGAGATTTTTTTGGTTCGTTCTTTTTGGTCGCCAGTTCTCAGAAAAAGAGAAAAGGCCATACACTTGGTCTTTGTGATGTCCACCAACCAATTATTAACCACTGAAGAATCTTTGACTTTCTCCAGACTTTGATGTGAATAGTAGTCAGCCCAAATCCTGAAATTGTGCCTGTTGACAGGTCCACACATGGGAAACGTCACGTCATCACTGAACAAAATGTTATTCATGAGATCTTCTCGTTCCATCGCTTCCAAAAGCCACACATGACCACACGAGCTACATAGTCCTCCTCGTGTAGCTTATGAAGCATCTATAGATGATAACACCGTTTTTCCAATGTGAAACGTAGGGTTTTCCAAACAACCGTTTGCGTTACACCAAACTCCCTGCTTAGTATCCTTGTTGATGCCCGCATATTGGCGATATGCCTCGCATTATACTCCCTGCTTAGTATCCTTGTTGATGCCCGCAATTGATAGATTGCATTCTCGATGCGTTCCACAGTTTCTGGTGAAACTGGAGGTCAACCAGAACATTTCTCATCATGAACACTCCCTGTCCTCCGAAATTTGTTCACCAGGGATCTGATTGCTAACCTTGTTGGCGGTGGTTTATGGAATTTACGAGTGAACTTTTGTCTCATTCCTTCGAAGGACACACCTTGCAGACGTGCCTCAACTACTGCTATTCTTTCTTCAGTCGTCAGCATGATTCACAAAACCTGGAACAGAAAATAATCAGTCAGCGTTTTCAGGAAAATGAATAGTTACTTTTATAAACACCCTGTATAACAATTTCAACTAAACACAAATTTGCCTGCCATCAGTCTGAAGTTAAACCATCAAAAGAATGTTTCACAATTCTTAACTATATTTCAAATAGTTTCACTACAATTCTTACAAGCTCTACTCAAAGCATAAAGTGAATCTTATTAAAACTTTCAGTAAGCGACACAATTATCTCTGTCGATATGCCTATAAGTTATCAAGGTTTACCTTTCCAATTCTACGTTTCACATTACATACTTCATCGACACCAAATCTCCTTTGCCTTTCCTCTAATAGAGTTCTTCGACACAATACTACCACCAAAATTAGGTTTCATAATGCTAACTTCGCTCGAATCCTTTCAAAAACTAGCTACTCAACTCTTCTCAAACAACAAACCACTCAACTCCACTCAGATATCTTCTTTTAGAATACATAACCAAAACACCACTAAGCAAAAAGAGGTCAAATTTCTACTCTACTGTAAACTTCCAATGTTTTTACAACTCGTTATTATTCAAAGTCTCTCTCTATTCCAACAAATTAGTGATGTACTTCTTGCGATGAGACATAACACGAACGTCAGATGGCACCTGTTCCGGTTTTCTCGTTGCTTGTTTTCCTCTCATAACAATATATATACTTGAAATCTGAGGGTGCCTTCGAGACCTCCTGATTCTTACAACGTTACTCCGACCTCTATTTGATCTTGAACAATTTTTGCATCCAAAATTTTACAATGTTTCTGAGATGTGTTATCGAAAAAACTCCAGGGACCAATTTTCAGATTTCTAACGCCCGTATATCAAAATTTGTTAATGCTTTATTAAACAAGTAAAATTATAAACTGTTTTTGTCCGAAAAATTTCGTTTAGAGGAGGGAAAACATTCAGCAATAAGTCAAGTATTTCAAAAGTCATTCCATGGATCTCTAGAAACAAAACCGTAACTCTATGACAAGATAAAAGCAGACGTCATCGCGAATCGATGACGTCACAGACAGTCATTGTCTATAACTTCAATTCTTCACAAGAATGGACTAAAGACTGGTTATTGATAAATCGAAATCCGCGAAAGAGACAGTGAAAAGACCGCATTTGTCACTCGTGAGTGCCGTTATGAACCCGAAGTACTATTCTCTCTGGTACTCACTTCACACCAGAGGATGACCTGAAGGTGATGTATGCTACACTCAGTCATCTGAAATCGCAGATCTGTCATGTCTCAATGACATCATCGTATTCTCTGACACTAGCAGACGATCTGATCTCTGTCAATCTCCATAGCGCAAACCTGAATCTGCTTAAGTGCAGTTTAGCTGAAATGCAGGTATACATCCTTTGATGCACTGTGTGAACTGAAGCCTTGGATGGTAAGTTTTGTCGATGAAGAGCAGGATCGTTAGATGGAGAATAGAATCTTCAGGTGGAGAGTCAGTTCTTGAAATGGAGAATGAGTTCTTCATATGGAGAATGAGTTCTTCAGGTGGAAAATACTTTAATGAACTCGAAACATAATGACAAGCATTTACTTGGTGTACAATTTTTTCATAAATTAACGGAAAGAAATAGTTAAAGTTTATGAAGAGGGACAGTCAACACTTTAATTCGCTATTCTATGGAATAACAAACTAAACCAGTTAACGCATAGAATGTTTTAATGATTCTACAATTTCTACAACTTCTACAGATTCAACAATTTCTACAGATTCTACAACTACGGTTGTTAATATGTGAAATGAGTCAACTGACAGTTGCGCTGCTTTCCCATTCGTCATCTTACTCGGTTTCACGTTGACATTTCCATAGGATCGTTTGATTTCACAGTTTGCATAAATTCAGCGTTATTTAGAAAACTACTTGATACTTTCTCCGGTACTGATTCCAGGAATATACAAGTGTTTCATTTAACTTGTTATTTTTATTTTTTAACATTTCATATTTTAACTGAGTGACTCGGTTTAAACATGGGATGGACAGCATAAGGCTCACTACACTGGTTTGGAATAGTTAGTTTAGGGAACAGATAGTTATTCCATAAACGAACTAGTTACAATGTTTTAAATTTCAGTGTATTTCACATTGTAACCTAAACGCTCAGTTAATTTATGAAGTAATTATGTATTTCATGAAATATCTGAATTAAAATTTTAATGGTAACGTGTATACAGTTGAAATGTCATATTCTATTTCTCTCTGAGTTAGTGAAAACGCAGTTCTCTGTTAAACCTATGTATGTAACTGCTGTGGGAAATGATTTTCTGCTGATGAAAATGAATTCAAAATAGCTAATTTTTTGTATTTGTTTTGATAATAATTTGCTTCGCATTTATTATTTCAGGTTACAACATGTGTTCGCGAACAATTCTTTCTAGCTATCGGTCATATATTAAAAAAAATAATATTTAATTTGTTGAAAAGAAAGCTGAAAATAGAAAAATAAATTAATTTATATTATAAATATATTTTTTTTAATTTTTGCTACTTATAAAATAAATTATATGCAGAAAACGCGAAGCACAGAAACCAGCAACACGAAAGCATATTTGAACAATTTGAAAACGCGTCTTTTGTAATAGTTTAGGAAATAGTCGTGAACAGAAGGAAGACGCATCGTGAAGAGAAGGAAGACATCGTGAACAGTGGGAAGATGTGTGATCAAGAGAAGGAAGCCATGTCGTGAACAGAAGGAAGGCACATTGTGAACAGCAGGAATATGCTTCCTGAACAAGGAAGACGCATCGTGGAGGGAAGTAAGACGCAACGTGAACAGCAGGGAATTCAACGTGAGAATTCAACAACCAAGCTAATCTGAGAATTTATCAACCAAATTATCCATAATAAACTTGAAACTACCATTAATGCTTTATCAGAAGTATATGCCACAAGGTATATCTGAAATTCAACCAGCAGAAATTTTCAATAACATCTTTGAGGACATTATTGCCAATCTTAGAAACAATAACTACATGCTGAATTTCTATATAATTCCTAAACATATTCAACCTTCTATTCCCTCACTTTTTATACCTCCCATTTCAAAACAAGAAGCTGTGAAAAACATTTAAGTGACTTAAATGAAAGAAAATCGTACGGATGGGAAAGAATCTGGTTCAAGTAAAGCACATTAAAACATGCAAAAACTTTTTGACTGATCTTGCGACGAACTTTATCAATGAAAACGTATCTACCGGAAACATTCTTAATAGAATTAAAATTGATTTAAGGACAATTGGCCTTAAATTATTTTGTCATTTTCAATCAGCTTTTTGCTAATATTTTTTATTTATTTTGTTTACTAATTTTTCCTGTCACTAATTATAGTCCCATTGCCATATTATCTGTTCTGCACAAAAATCCTTGAAAGATGTAGAGTTAATATGTTATCGAATTTCATTAGTGATAAGCAATATGGTTTCCAGAAAGTCAAAAACGCAATTGCGCCTTTAACGGAGTTTTCTGAAGTCATTAAGTAAAGTTTAAACAATGGAAAAAATCAACTGCTATCTTCCTGGACTTTCGTAAGAGATTTGGTAGGTTAGATCACGATATTCTGCTTCAACATTTTATACCTATGTTATATGAGGTATTACCCTTAAATGGTTCGAAAATTATTTAGAAAACAGAGTGCATGTTACTAAAAGTAATGGTGTTTTAGTAAGAAAAGAAAAATATGCATTAGTGTCCCACATGGTTTAATTTTAGGTCAGCTCTTATTTATTATTTATATTAATGATCTAGCAAACCTTAAATTGAAGGGCTCTCCTTATATTTATGCTGGTGACACCGCCTTGATTAACGTATAGGAGACTCAATCTGAAGTATACAGGATGATTTTAACAAAATTATTAACTAGATTCACACTAATCATATATACATAAACTCAGTCAAAATCAAATGGATGAGCTTTCATTCACCAGGAAATTATCTTTAAGCTTATGCGATAAAAATCCACGAACCGTTATGCCCTATTCGCATGATAACCCAGAAAACAGACTGCTGCGGCTATTGTGTTATTGAGCATGTTCAGAACGATAAATATATTGGACTTTATACGTATACAACCTTCTGATGGAATATACATATTCATAAATGATCAGAAAAATTGTATATATGTGCATCTAAACTTTACAAATTGCCATTTGCTGCAAATATACAATCATGCATTTTGATTTACAAAGCTATCTGTGAATCTATATTAACTTATGGTTTGACAATTATCAAACTAGTTCAAGCTAGTTTATGGCTCAACTAGCTTGAACAAATGTAAAGAAAACAGAAACCATTCAGTGTTAAATTGCTAAAAATATAACCTCCAACTGCCTAAGAAATTCATTACATCATAGTGAAGAAAGACTAAATTATTTAAGCATACTTTCCTTTCACAACCTTTTCAAACACACGATCGCTTCAAAATATTTTTTGACAATCAATTTAAATCCAAAATATCTCACGAGGAAAAAGGATTGTTGGAAATCCAGCAATTATTTCCAACTTTCAAAAATAGTAAACAATTACGGGAATAGTACGATGGCATTTTACAGTACCTTACATGTTCAATCAATTTCCAGGAGAAATTATTTTATTAAACAAATTTAGAGAAATCAAAAAGAGACTAGAAATTTTCTTCAAGGCAGAAAAATCCACATAGATATTGAACCACCACAATGGAACATCCACTGAAATTTCACATCGAAAAATTAAGTGTTTGATGACATTGTTTTAAATTATATTTATGTATTTTCATGTAAAGTTATTATTCTTCTCTCCTGTAGATAAGCAGATACTTTGCTGGTCATATGTCTAAACTAGGAGTTCTCAACGTGGCGTACGCGGAAAATTTTTGGGTACGCCGTGAGAGCTCAAAAGTTGCTAGATGTATGTTATATATATTGTTGCGAATTACAAAATGGATTGGCACTGGGCGTGAGTATTAATAACTATATTTTAAAACCAATTATGATACAATGCAAATCGTTACAAAAGTATGGATGAAGTATCTCATAAACAAATTAACTACTATTATACATAAATCATTAACACTTTTTCTGCAGAGCATACAAGACCAGTCTGTTCTACTAAACTATTACCTCTATACTGTCTGTCGTATCTCCTGAATACATTCACTTCAGGGGTAAATAATCCTTCGTCTTTGATTATATCACTAGACTTGTCACGCTAGCAAAAACACAACGACCGCCCGCGCATACATCACATAAAAGATATTTATTTTCTTTTACTTATCGCGTACTGACTCAGACCATCTGAACATCCTTTCAGATCTCACAACTTTAACACACTGCACTGCTATATTTTTCATTCTTCTAAATCGTTCTAAGTTCCAAATCGTTGGCTAATTGAATCTCACGTAGAAGCACACACGAGGGCTCCAGTCACGTTAACTCGTGAAGTCACTGTTGTTCGTTCATCTGTCGTAACAATATATATGTTTTATTTTATTCCCATTGTTATACTATAACTATAGTTTTATCTATCTACACAAGGGGTACGCCAGTTACATACACATTTCCAGGGGGTAAGTGAAGCATAAAAAGTTGAGAACCACTGGTCTAAACTATTATATAATTAACATACATATGAATAAAGATTATCATTATTATTACAATTTTTTTGAAATAAGGATGCATGCATTTAGTACCAGGAGGCATGCGATGAACACCAGGATGCATATAGAGAACTGAGTGCATGCATTGGCCAAGATACATGTAATGAACATGATACACGTCTCAACAGAGCACACATTATTAATACAGAACACACATGACAAAGGGCAGGAGATACATTGAAAGAAAAGATATATAATGCAAACCATAATAAACATAACACGAACAGAATAAACGTTGTAACTACAGGATGAAGCCACGAATTATCAGAGACGATGAATACAACAAGCTGCACATCATGAAAACAGGAAAAACTTTGCGAATACAGGATACACTACGCAAACAAGAGGCTTGTCCTAAGCAACAGGATACGTGTTGTGAACTGTAACATACGTGGCATAACCAACAGGAAGACATATCAAGAGCAATAGGATAGATGATAAGAACTACAGAATAGACATTGCATACCGTAGGAAAATGCATAGTAGCAGGAAGAAGACATGTAATGAACAAAAGAAAGACATGTTAAGACCAAAAGAAAGACATGTCACGAAAAAAAGAGACATGTCACGGAAAAAAGGAAGACACTTTACGAACAGAAGAAAGACAAGCGTAAGATAAATGAAATGAAAAAGTGTGATATAAGATGAAATGAAAGTACTATGGATAATAGTTGACTCAATACGTCCCATTACGTTTTACGACCAAAAGAAAGACATGTTACCAGATAAAGAAAGACGTTACAAACAGAAGAAAGACATGTTACCAGATAAAGAAAGACGTTACAAACAGAAGAAAGACGTTACAAACAGAAGAAAGCATTCCATGACCAAAAGAAATACATGCACAAAAGGAAGACATGTTGCGAACAGAAAAAAAAAGACATGTTATGACCATAAGAAAGACATGAACGAAAGGAAGACATGTTACGAGCAAAAAAAAAGACATGTTATGAGCAACAGAAAGAAAAACAAGAACAAAAAAAGAACGTCAAGAATAAGAGGAAATCACATCGGGAACAATCCCTAATTATAAAATTCGTGTTTGAAGATGTTTTCACTGTTTCCATGGATTAGAAAATTATACCAAAGTACTAGAATTCTGGCCAGGTGGTACCCTCATATAAAAACAAAAATTATACAGAGGCGTTCAAGATGAAATTCGAATTTTAACGTTATGGTAGATCCAACAGAAGTGAAAATATCTTCTTCTACTGGAGTTGTTGTCATTAACCATACTTCTTTTTAATGCATTTGCTTGTGTAAAAAAATAATCTCATTAATCTCGAAAGTTGCATCGATCATTTGATTTTTATTTCACATATTTTTTTATATAAAATTCATCGCGTTGGGAGAAAAATAAGGTTCGCCGCTAATTAGAAATAAAAAAAAAACTGTCGCTCCCTGATGTCTACCCCCGGTTGTCCCTTAAATGGACAAATCACAAGCTATCGTTGTTTCCACGAGATATTGTGTTTCTTGATCCTGGTGTTTGTATTGCTATACACGTTTGGAATTCTCGTGCATAAAGCAAGTTAAATCCTTTTTCCTATTAAGATCACAAATTTAACAATTTCTTACAGATGATTTTTTTAATATTGGAATCTATTATTATTTTTGAAGATAAATATCATTAAATAAATTAAGTCTGAGCAATATATTTTTTGAAAAGGCTTGTTTCCTCTGAAGCTACATCACTATTAAAACATTACTATATTTACTGTTTGGCTAAATTATTACGAACATTTACCTAATATTTCGTCGTATGTATATGGTTCCCGAATTACAAAGTTCCAATTTTCTGCTCATAGTTCTCGTTGAAATGAGCATTAAAAGTCTCAGCTGAGGAACTGCAGAAACTCTCTTTTACCGTACAGTTTGTGCCAATAAACGTCCCTGCTGTTGAAGCTACTTTTCCTTGGAGGCTGTAGAACATGAAGAATTTAAATTAGGCTCTAATAGGTTTTCGTCTTTAAGTTAAATAAAAAAACAGGAAATGAGAAAACATTTATTCCGAGGCGAATCGGTGGAAAATAAAAGAGAAAAAAAATACCTTAGGGATTTGAACAGAGTAAAAGATCTTGTATTTAATAAAGCTTCGAAGGAAAAATTGTATGGATATGAGTAGGGTTGTTTTTCCTCTAAATGCACACAGTCGGTTAAATGGCCAGGTTGCAAGGATTCCAAGGACTTAGAGATGTTTGGATAATGAGATTCACTGGACGATTGTTAGGAGACAAATGATAACCTCCCATCAAGGAATTTTCAGCGTGTTCTTTAATGTAACGGGAGGATGTCGCCTAACGTTCCATTGAATGGATGGTGGCCTTTCCAGTCTCATCGGTGTCCCACTTAAACACAAAGGATAAGGAGGATGTTAGTGGAGATAGATGTCAAAGCTGGCACAGTGGGTAGTCGAATCTAAGAACTGCTTTCCAGGGATCTGGAGCTTTACCGACTGAACCAAACCTCGTCCATTGTGTTCAGAAAAGTCTATCCGGAACATGTTAAACAAAAGCTAGATGGCCTTGGCAGGAAGCTTCCATCTATCTCTTACCCAGTTTCCAGCTTTTAGGGTCCTTGTGACCCAGTCATTTAGCCCATTATGTGCACAAATGTGCCACTCAGAAGTAAAACAACCCAACACATTCCAAGCACTTTGCTTATCTTCTTACTTTCTAACTGTGTCAGGAAAAAAGAAAATTATAGTCATAACAAGTGTAATAGTTGACCCATTACGATAGTGTTATAATCCGAGAGACGCATACTGCGATTTCTAATACTCATTATTATTTTTAACTCCAGGGTTTAATATATCATGAGCCATTAATAACAGTGTTTTGAAGTTTATTGTTTTTCGTTGCTCATAATATGTTAGAAACTGTCAGTATGTTAATGATATATTAATGTCTTCTCCCCCCCTCCATAAAAACAAAAGATAGCATCTCGGATAGCCTTACATATTTTCATTTTATCATCAGTTCAATTACCATTATTGTAAGATATTTTGTGAGAGATGGTAATCCCTTTCAAGCCAGCTGAATTGCATGGCATTAGACAGGGCAATTAATCATAACTTAATGAGTGAGTAACATTGTGCAAAACACGTGGTTAAAGAAATAATGAACCAGAAGAATAATTTACTCTTGTTTTCCGCGATATTTGGTTTTATCGCTTTTCAGAATGAAAATAAATTACGCAGCATGATACGTTTTTTCCCCGCTTCGAAGTCTTCAGGCTGTTTAACTGTTAATCTACATTTCAGTAGCTCAAGATGTTGGGTGTGAAGTAAATGTGTCCTTAAGAGGTAAATAAGTAGTCGAAACGCGATATTAATATTCTCAGACGAATGGAAGTTGTTTTTAAATGAAAATATTCGAATCTCGTTAAGAAGTTGGTTTATATTAAGAATACTCAATTAGTCTTTTTTTTTGCATTTCACCAATTCTCTTTGAAAGCACACAGTATTTGTCGTAGCGTAACGAAGGTGTATGATTCCACTGTATTTTGTGACATTTTTTTTTAGTGTGTTTTCGTTCGAATGTATATTGTGTAGACAAAGCGTTAAATAATTTCTACGTTGGATTGCTTGTTGTTGGGTTGTTTGTTGAATGGTGCTTTTGTGCACACAGTGGGCTAAATGGCCGGTTCACAAGACCCCAACGTCTCCGGGAAAATTGGGGAAGGTTATCTACTGGACAGTTGTTGGAAGTTAGATAGCAGCCTCTCGTGAAGGTCATCGAGCTTGTTCCTTAACGTGAAAAGGTATGGCTCTCTCACACACGGGGCGGGGTTTTTACGTCCCATCCGACGGACGGTGGCCTTTCCAATCCTATCGTTGTCCCGTACTGACCGAGGGTAGAGTGAGGGTTTTGCGGAGATAAATCTCAACCCTGGCTCAGGCTTTACTTGAACCTCGAAACTTTAAATTAAGAGTCTGGCGTCCTATTAACTGAGCCAAAACTCAACCCCTTCAGTGCGTGTCAGCAGAGAATATATTATCACTGTCACAATAAGGAATCGAACCTGGTATCATCAAGTTACGAGCATGACACGCCATCGATTGAAACAACCCTACACCGTTCCAAAATTCCGTATTTATCCAGTTACAATTCCTAATAAAAACGTTTTCACCCATCAGCGAAAGCTCTACTCGCATCTAATTGCATTTAAAACGCTCAAGGATTTTTTCTTTACTTATTTTTTCATCATTGTACATTTTTTTTTGTATCCGTGTGTTTTACGACCACGTGCTTGTTATCAAATATTTTCGGCAGCTGAAAAAAAGAACATCGGAGCTCGAGTTATATGCGTCGGTCTCTCTTTAGGATCGTAAAATATTCAGTAAAATGGCGCAGACTCTTGAGAAGAATACAGCTAGTCATTGTTCTTCTGCCGCAAACCTATAATTGGGAAATATACGTATATTCAATTGATCCTAAAAGTGCAGAAAAATATCAACGCTTCCATAGTTAGGACTCGAGACTGTTGAACTCGAAACTCGGAAGTTAAGACTCGAAACTCGGAAGTTAGACTCGAAACTCGAAAGTTAGGACTCGAAACTCGAAAGCTAGGACTCCAAATCATTGATTAGGAACATGACGTGCTACCAAGCAAACCCTGTCCCGACACGCTACGTCAATAGGAAACTAACTTCAGTGGTATGTAACAAGGATGGCCAAGCATCGTAACTCCTAAAGCCACTTACAGGTTTCTTGAAGCAATAGATATTCGATTTCAAAACACTTGAAACTAACTAGAACAGTATATCAAATTTGAGAATGACCTGTTTATTTTAATTATTACAATATATACATATGCTCATTGCTGTTTTCATCGTAAGAATTTGGTCCTTTCTAAAGTTAGCTATTGTACTGAAACTTGGAATCATTGTAAGCAAAATAAGAGGAAACTTCGTGTCTTTGAATATAAATGCTTGCACATTTTATATACTGTATACTGCATATATAAGAAATATTGCAGCACTCACAGAGATTTTGGACATTTGCAGCGTGCTTAATTCCGATATACCGTAGATAGGAACCCGATCTCTAAACCCTATGGGGCAAGATGCCAGTGGGACCATTTCACTAAATTTGGCACCGATTAATCAAGTACCTATGGGATTATAAGGAGCTGAAATACTGTGGTGACGTACAAGAAACAAGTGTCCTCGAACTCGTTCGGAATACGCCTGGAACAAAGGCGTACTGATCGTCCCCAAGATACGATATATTACGAAAGCCGAAATTTATGTCAGATATTTATATTGTACATTTTTCAAAAAATTGAAATTTAAGTGTATGATGGTGCACATTAAATGAGAAATAGTTTTCTGGAACATTGAAAAAAAGTTCGTTAGCCACCGTTGGTGGCGGTTGTCTTTTGCTGTGTGCTTAAGTTTTTCTAGAGTTTAACGATTGGTTTTTAGTGTTGAATTTAAAGATTTTAATTTGATTCCCATAACGTTGAAACTTAACTTCTATAAGATAGTATGTGAACCCAACTTTACCTGAATAAAATGTCCAACGGTAATGAAAAAAAAAGGAATCTCCGACCTCGACCAAAGTCAAGGTAAAGAGATTTCACGTTTCTACAACAGTGCAAATAAAACTAATATGGAACTGAGGGACTCAAAAAAAAATTTTACTATCTTGACTGAAGACTTGAAATTATCCTCGGACTCCAAAATTTCGCCAACGAAATTTATAGAAGACAATATTACTTCAGAGTAGGATAAAAATAACAACAGAACTGAAGAAAATACAAGTAAAATACAGGTAAACGATACAATTAATAACACATAAAATATCAGAATGGTGGATAATATGGTTATTGATGAAAATAATATGCTAAATAGCCACTTGACTGATGTTCCTACTGAGAAAGAGAAAGGTAATGATAATGATAAACGATTTACAGTAATTACTACTCTGGACACTGAAAATATTAATGACACATTAAATAAAAATAACGGCTTTGTTTTAGACATATCAGGAATTGATGAAGACATTAGTTCGCTGGGTCTTGGGAAGGTGACTAGTTTCTTCTTTTCATTTGCTTAATGAACATGTTTCTGGCAAGTTCATTTCTTTTGGCAGACTCTTGATTTTTCCCAACAATAAAAGTCAGTATGAAAAAATCCTAGGACTCAAAAAAATTTTAAATATCCCGATATTGGTCGAACATCTGAAATTTGCCACAACCAAACTTGGTTATATAATTAGAGTTCCCACATATTTGTCTGATGATGAACTTCTTGAAATGCTTTCTAACCAACACGTACTTAGTCTTAGAAGAATGATTCATTTTGACCAACAAAGCTATAGAAAAATGGAGATCAATAGTTCACCTACACAAAAATAATTTGAAGGCGATACACTTCCCGATATTGTGTATTTTGGATTTAGACGTCATCTAGTTAAAAAATACACGTTACCTCCAAACTTATGTTTTAAGTGTTATCGATTTGGACATGCTATTTCATCTTGCAGGGGTAAACAAACCTGCAAAAGATTTGGGGGCCGCCATCATCATCGGCAATGTACGACTAAAACGCTAAAAATGTCCCAATTGCTTCGGCCAACATCCTGCCACTTGGGCCAGATGTAAGATTAGAATAATTGCTTGTAAAACAAGAATTTATCAAGTGGATAATGGATTATCTTGGCAATCCGATTTTAATAAAGCTAAAATCGAATTTGAAAACACGAATAAAATGATTTTGCATGATAATCATCACTCAAACAATGAGATTTAGTCTGTTCATAGCTTGAAAACGAACAGGATCCAAACTCAGAGTTATGAGGACCTGGGAGTGAGCTCTTTCTCGCAAATTGCTCCGGACCTTGGAGAGAACTTTCCCAGCCTTCCATCTACTTCAAATGATTTTCTCAGAACATTCGTTAATGAAAAAACGTCACAAACCCCTCAAAATTATGCTGGGGTAGCAAAAAAAAATATTACTGGAGCAAAATCTTCAATAAAAATACTGTGCTGGAACGATCTCATATAACAGAACTTGTTGACACTTCTTCAAGAGGAAACTCACAGAAATCTTCATTGAACACTGACGGTAAATGTCAAATGATTGGTCTGTTGATTAAACTTCTTGATTATTTATTACCTTCAGGCCCTGAGCTTAATCTTATCAAAAATATCCTCTTATCTATTCTGAATGCAGATTCATGGAAAGAAAATCATTAATAATACATTGGAATTGTAGAGGAATTCGACATAAATTGCGTCATTTCAAGCATTTAATCAAAACCTTAAAAATTCAGATGCTTTGCTTACAGGAAACAATGACAGACAATATTCCTAATCTTAGTAACTTCATAATTTATAAACAAAAGAACTGTGAACACTCTAGAAGTATTGCTACATGCATAAATAAAATTTTATCACAGAGAAGAATTAAAATTGACATAACTAATGAAAAACTTGAAATTATGATTATACAAATAAAAATCAATAAATTAACTACCGATATTATTAATATTTATAACTCAGGAGTTAACATAAACTATGAACAATATTTAAGAATTATAGAAAATCTAACACGGGAAATATTAATTTGTGGTGATCTTAACATGCACAACAAATTATGGTTCTCTTATAAAAATGATAAAAAAAGTTTGCATCTAATAAAATTCATTGAAAATTATAAATTAATTATACTTAACGAAAAAAAAAAAACCACATTTATCAATAATCCCAATATTTGTTCCATTATTGACTTATCAATTTGTTCAAGTAAAATTGCAAAAGAACTTACATGGTCTATACATGATGACAATTATGACAGCGATCATTTTCATTTCTTTTAAGATTCAAGTCATATCAAAACCATTTTTAAAGATTACTAATTGGAAAAGCTTTAATATGACATAAATAAGGAAGATATAAATATTGAACAAATGGATTATATAGAAATAATTGAAAATTTAAATGAAACTAAAAATATTAAATGAAAGTAAAGTAATTAAGAAAATTCCAAAAAATAATATTCAAACAATTTTTATAAATAAACTAATCGCCATTAGGAGAAAAGCTGAGAGAAAGATTCAAAATAAAAATCATTTCAAGATTATCAAAATTTTAAAAGACTAAACATTGCTATCTCAAAAAAAAAATTAAAAATTTACAAAGACAAAATTGGGAAAAAATTACAGAACAAACATCACCATAAATAACTACCTCAAATCTATGGCATATTTATAAAAAATTATACAGTGATACTACTCCGAAAAATCCTATACAAACTTATGTATCAAAGAACAAAAAAAACGCAGAAAATTTCTGAAGACCTAGCAGAAATTTTTGAAAAATCACGCCACAAACTCGATAATTCAATAGGCAAAAAAATATAAAAACAAAAATATTTCCCATAAATTATTTCATTCTAATAAAAGTAACTACCTCAACCTACGCTTTTCATTCTTTGAACTAAAAACTGCTATTACAATATTAAAAAAGAATACCATACCTGGCCCTGATGGCATTTTAAATAAACTACTGAAAAATCTCTCCCATAAATGGTTACGAAAATTATTAAAATTATTTAATAACTTTTGGAAATCCCATTCATACCCAAATAATTGGTTTGAAAATTATATGGTATTTATTCAAAAACAAAACAAACCGGCTGATGAGCTTAAATCGTACAAACCTATTTGTTTGAGCTCAAACATGTTAAAATTATTTGAAAGATTAATATACAATAGACTTTATTGGTACCTTGAAAAAATAATATTTTAGATAAAAATTGCTTTGGCTTTAGACCAGTAAGGTCAACGAAATATTTATTATTAAATTTAATATCAGACTCAGAATTTGCAATCAAAAATGTACTTTACTTAATTGCTGCTGTTGCAGATTTTGAACAAGCTTTTAAATCCATCTCATATAATGGCTTGCTTTTCAAACTAACATTAAAAATTTGCGGAAACTTACATCAATTTCTATTGAAATTCATACAAGAAAAAAAAAACATGTAAAGTTAAGATAAGAAATTATTATTATTCAAAATCATACATATTCAATAATGGAGTAATTCAAGGAGACATATTATCTCCTACGTTATTTAACATTTATTTAAATGACATATCAGAAAATTTTCCTCCTGAAATTACATATGGCACATATGCCGATGATTTAATTTTCTGTACCATCCATAATGATTTATCTATTATTCGGAAATGAATTCAAAATGCTTTTTAAAAATTACAAACGTATTGCAAAACCTGTAATTTAACATTATCCACAGAAAAAAACTATAATTATTTATTTTCATAAAAAATAAAAAATTACAAATGAAATTACAAAAAATGTAAATAACATACGTATTAAAATGAAAGATAATTTAAAATTTTTAAAACTTAATTTAAAATTTAATTAGATGCCACATTACTCTGGAATAAATATATAGATATTGCAAGAGAAAAAGCAAACAAACTATTTAACTGTCTTAGATACTTAGGAATAATATAATTTTAATTATATATAATTAAAATTTAAAATTTAATTTAGATGCCACATTACTCTGGAATAAATATATAGATATTGCAAGAGAAAAAGCAAACAAACTATTTAACTGTCTTAGATACTTAGGAAGCTCCAAATGGGGCTGTTCAGTTAAAAATTTACTTTTACTTTACAACTCTATAATCATATCTAAATGCACTTATGGCACTGAATTGCTAAATAATATTTGCAAAAATAAATTAAAAAAATTACAAGTTCGACAAACAAAAATTTTAAAATACTGTTTAGGATTATTACAATGTACTAATAATTTATCTACATAGTAGAAACAGCTGTTCCTTCTTTAGAAATAAAAAAAAATATTTATCATCTAACTTAATTTTTAGAATTATTATAAAAAAACTATTAAATATATACATCCTAAAATAGATAAATTTTTAACCAACTTTCAGGACCTCACATTATTCAATTTTCCGGAAAAAAAATACTGTGATTAATATATTACAAAAAAATTTTAGTGGAGACCATATTACAACTTTTCCATGTTGGATTACTGACGGCTCCTTAAATTCAGACAAATCAATATCCTCTGGAGCATTTTATTGTCTTAGTAAAAAATTTAAAAAAAATATTTAAATTTGATTCTTCAACTCCTGTTATTATCGCAGAATTTACTGCTATCGTCCTTGCAATTGAATGGGAACTTAAATATTATAACAAAAATATAGTCATTTTATTGGACAATAGATCTTCTTTACTTATTTTCATAAACTCCCCTTATAAGAATAATTTTCCAATTTTTATTAACGATATTTTTACACTTACATATCAACATCTCCAACATAATAATTACTTATGTTTGCAATGGATTCCCGCTCATATTAATCTTGAAAATAGTGAACATGTAGATAGACTTGTTAAAAATGCTAAAGACCTCACTCAATCTATGTTAACTCCTGTTCTTTTTTCAATGCACAAAAGGCAAAAACAAAAATAAATTGCTAATTGAACTCCAAAACTGGTATAATTTAATGGCTAGACACACTTTTCGTTATCATATAGACTCTAAACTTAATAATTTCTCTGACTCTGGCTTAAAAAAAAGAAATAACTATCATGAGAATTAAATCTAATACGGCTCTAAAAAATACTACCATATACAAAATGAAGAAAATTAACTCTCCAAATTGCAATTATTGTAATAGTACCCATACATTAGAGCACATTATATTCCATTGCAAAAAAATATAATTAAGAAAGAAATTTATATTTCACAAATTTACAAAAAAAAAGAAAAAAATAATATTAAAAATTTACTTGAACCTACAGAAATATATTTAAAAATCATTAGTTATAAACTGTTAATTAATTTTTAAAAAATATAAATCTTTTAGGTAGTCTATAAAAAATTATTAAATAAAAAAAATAGTGCTAATAAAATATATTAAAAAAATGTGTCTGAATTAGTCTGCATAGTAAGACTTTACTATGCAGGAATTATTCATTTGTGATTTCTTTATCATCCCCCGGAACATTTCTTGTGGCAGGGGTGGGGATTACGAGATTTTCCTTTACGCCACTGGCCAGGAATATTGCTGCTTTAGATCATTTTACTATATCTTGGGGCCTGAGCAATACCGGGCAATTCTGTTAGTGTATAACAGATATGGTCAATGAAAATAAACATTTAGATCAAAGTCATTATCTTGTGTCTACAAATCACCAGTTAGGTCACAATTTCCTGGCTTTTGTTAGACCATTGACCGCAAATAACATATCTATCAGAAAATGTTTGTGTTTCTTCTTCTTTTCTACTGAAATGAAGATTTCCGAACCCTAATCGAGACTTATGCGCGAGTAATACAATGCTAAAATAAATGCTACGGTACTGGTTTTATAAATGTTATGCTATATATTATTTATGGTACTTATAAATGCTGCACACATACACTTGCTTTATAAATTAAGGAACAAAACTATGTTATTTCATTGGGAAGCTAACGTTTGAAGTTCTGTACTCTAAAATAAGTTTTGTTTTGAAAAATGTCATAGCAGAAAAATAAATCAATCAAATAGAGCAGTGGTTCTCAACCTTTTATGCTTCACATACCCCCTGGAAATGTATATTAACTGTCGTACCCTTTGTATAGATAGAAAAAACTATAATTATAGTGTAATAATGGGAATAAAATAAACATTTATATATACACATTAAATTTTGTATTAATAAATTACATATATCGATAAACACAAAAAATTACATTTTGCACAGCAGTGTTGCCAACTTAGCGACTTTGTTACTAGATCTAGCGACTTTTGAGCTCTCACGGCGTCCCCAAAAAACGTTTTACCGTGTACCCCACGTTGAGAACCTCTGAAATAGAGCATTGGTTCCCAAATTGTATTTCGCGGAACGTCGGGGTTCCCCGGCCTTCTGGTAGAGGTTCCCCAAGCAAAAATCTGCAATGGCTAAATATTTAAATATTGGGAAAAAAAAAAAAATAGCCGTCCCATGGCCGAGTGGTTAGCGCGCTTGGCTACTGTTCTAAGGGACCTGGGTTCGAGCCCCGGATAAGGCATGGTTGTATGTGTTGTTTTTCTGCTGAGGTCCTGCCATCCTCTCAGATCTTCTACTTTGGCATATAAACTGACAGGCTCCTGTCAGACCTCTGTGGCAAGCAGCTGCTTGAGGGGTATTTATTTTATTATTTATTTAATAAAAAATAAAATAAATAAATAAATTCCCCCTCAAGCAGCTGCTTGCCACAGAGGTCTGACAGGAACCTGTCAGTTTATATGCCAGAATAGAAGGTCTGAGAGGATGGCAGGACCTCAGCAGAAAAACGACACAAACAGCCATGCCTTATCCGGGGCTCGAACCCAGGTCCCTTAGATCAGGAGCCAAGCGTGCTAAACACTCGGCCACGGGACGGCTAAAAAAATAAATAAATACCCACTCAAGCTACCCAGACTTAATACTTAAACAAGAATTAATGGAGAAATTAAACAGAACCAAACATATGAAGTGTAATGGATGCAATGTTTCAAAAGGTATACCTCTTTACTACAAATACATATAGGCGTATTAGGCTAAGAAAACCTCATGTAGCCCATGTGTATAACACAATAACGTCCCAAGAGCTTTCTCAATATCATTTGTATAATGTTAAGTGCCCCCCCGGTATAAAAAAATTTGGGAACCACTGAAATAGAGTAATATCTCGTTTTTCAGCAATATTCGTTCAGTAGTATTTAATGAGTTATGGAAGTCTGAATATTTAACCATAAGTCAGGGCGCACACCGCCGCAATTAGCAACAGCAATGCTACGACGATTGCAATTGCTTTTTTAAAATGCAATCTAACAACATTCATAGAACATTATAAATAACTTTGGATGCATTCATAAACCTTTTGAATTCTAAGAGGTTCTTTAGGTATATTCATAAAATGCGCCTTAAAGGAGGATCATCGTCGCATTGCTGTTGCATATTGCGGCTGTGTCCGCTCTCCCTAGCAATGCCAGTCACAAAAATTGATTTCAGAATTAATTAAATCTTAGTAATAAGTATTGTAGATGTATGTCCGTGTTGTTTTTTCTGCTGAGGTCCTGCCATCCTCACAGATCTTCTACTATGGCATATAAACTGACAGGTTCCTATCAGACCTCTGTAGCAAACAGCTGCTTGAGGGATATAAAAATAAGTATTGTATCAAAATGTTTAATAAAATAGATGTGAATTTTAGAAGTTTGTGTAAAGAATTATTTCACTACTCATCAGTTTTTGTTTAAGTTTCTTAAGACTGGCATTGCTGTTGTTAAATATTCAAACTTCCATAATTCATTAAATACTGAACGAATATTGTTGAAAATTGAAATATTGATTAAATAATTGAGATCTTTTTCCCTTATCACATTATTCAAAAAAAAAAAAAGAAAAAAACTTATTTAAGAAGTTTTAGAGCTTCGATGTTTGCTTCCCATTGACATAACTTAGAGTTGTTCCTTAATTTATGAAAACGAGTGTAGCAAAACTGTTTAAAATCTGTAAGAGTAGTGAATGAAATAAATTTCGATTTGAGAGAGTCACACTTCTATGACACCATCGGATTTAAGAAAATTAAAATTTTCCTCTTCCTTTAATTCCTTTTGTGTCAAATTAAATTAAAATCAAACTGCATGTCACTTCACCAGTGTTGATTTGCCAATGTCATTGATAGAGAAATATTTGTGTTACGAATAGTGGTCCCAAATTAAACGTTTGACGAAGATGGAAGTGATGTCGAATTTTCAGGAGGTAATTAGAACATCTCTTGCATTTTCTTTAATTCCGGGGATAGTAATTAAATATCTATGAAACTTGTAAGCTGAGATACTATGTTTCTGTTCAGAATATTGCCATTTAGGTAACTGAGAAATTATTATTTCTTTGTTAATTCACAAGAACTCAGGAAAAAGCAATGAATAAAAAATATTAATCTCTGTTTTTTATAATCAAACTCTACCGAATTGCGCGAAGTTGCTAAGGTCTTTAATTAAAGTCTCTAAAATATAAAGTAGATGATACACTGCAAAACACAAGCTTTGGTTTAGCTGGGTTGGATTCCTTTCCATCTGAGAGGCACGTTTTTGCACACAGTGGTATAAATGGGCAGGTCACAAGGGCCCCAAAGGCTCAGAGAAGGTTTGGAGAAAAGGACCCACTGGGCAGCTGTTTGGACACAGATGATAGTCTCTCGTCAAGGTCATTCAGTGTGTTGTTTAACATGCACTGGGTATGACTTTCCCACACATGAAGCCAAGGCTAACATCCCAGCCGAAGAACGGCTGCCTTTCCAAACGCATCGGTATCCCCTTACTCACCGAGAGTAGGGTGGGGGATTTAGTGGTAAAAATGTCAAAGTTCGCACAGTTGGGACTCGAACCTAGGAACTGAAGATTACGAATCTTTTGTGATACCGATTGAGCAAACTCCTGTCCTATTTTCATCGGGCATACAACTCCTTAGCTTCGATCCCTGTGAAATTTCCCTCCCTCTTTTATTGTGGGAGTGTGGAGGAGGTAGGGGGTAGGGGGTATGCACAAAGAAGGGATCATAAATTGAGGTGACCCATGTTATTCTCCACTCTAAACACTTTTATTTCAAATATAGATTGTTATGTTATATTCAGTAGTCGTTTACGCATTTCACTTGTTTTAATGGGAAATGGCTTTGGAGTGGGGCTGGGGAGAACATTTAGTGGGCAAGATCTTAGATTGCTTTAAGTTTTGATCACAGGAAATTGTATATCAAATTTGAGTGTTTTAGTTTTATCGTAGGGTGGGGCAGGCACATACCTAAGATTTAATTCCGCGGGGGGGGGGATGTCTGAGAATACGACTAGAGTAAGGTTTCCGATTACTAAAATATTCCACTAAACAGGAAAGGTTAAAGTGGTATTCTTTATAAAATGAGATTTTATAGGTTTTTCTTTTCAATCTATTTTAGTGTCGGGCATAAAATATAGGACTAAAATAAAAATTATACAAAGGCAACTGTTTCGGATTTCAAAGCAGGTAGACAAGTTTGAAATTTAGTGTAAGACAACAATATTTATTTATTGATTTATTTTTTTGGGGGGGGGAGGATCCGAACTTTACTTCTATATACGTCGCTGGGATGGAAGTGAGTGGTCTCATTTGATAACACGCTAGGCTCATAATCTGAAGTTCCCAGGTTCGAGTCCCCTAACTGTGCCAGCGACGAGATTTATCTGCACTATTCCCCACACTACATTTATCTGCACTATTCCCCACACTAAAGAAAGGGGACATCGCTGGACTTGGAAAAACTGGCGATTTAGAATTTTAAGCCATAGCCACGTTCAAGAGAACCATAATCTTGTGAATGCTAAAGAACACACTGGATGTTCTTAATGAGAAGCTAACAATTCGGGCTTGGACTCAAAACAGTGGGCACAGTTGGCCCTCGAACCTAGGAA
Source organism: Ryuthela nishihirai (assembly GCA_038380435.1). Lineage (NCBI taxonomy): Eukaryota > Metazoa > Arthropoda > Arachnida > Araneae > Heptathelidae > Ryuthela > Ryuthela nishihirai. The sequence continues at coordinate 17,819,410 of JAWZYU010000007.1, forward strand.
TTGGGCCCAACTGTGTCGGTTTTGACAGACAACTTCGGGTTCGCGCCCAGAACAATTCAAATTTCAAATATTTCTTGTCATTGTAAAAAATATAAGCAAAAATATAAAATATATTTATTATAATTTCAACTTTTTAATCGTTTTTGATGACTAAAAATAAGCACCATGTGGCTTTTGATTTTTTTAGCATTCTTTATCTTTAATAGATGAAGTTTCTTTACATTTATAATAATGCCACCCACGAACTTTCATCTTCTACTGGTATTTCTGTTTCGTTCCAAATAGCATTGACATTTTAATTTGATCATAAATTGATTGTAATTAATAATATAAAAATAAAATAAATAATTGGCGATATACATTTTTGTATACATGTCTTTAGATGCGTCAAATAATTTTTTCCCCGAATCGGGTTCGGATGGATATGGTCTCAGAAAATTGTGCCCAAACTTATCTTTACCATGGGGACGAGAGTGGCTCAGTCAGCAGCGCAACACGCTCGTAATCTGCAGTTACCAGGTTAGACTCCCACTTGAGCCAACGTTGAGATTTATTTTCTCAAAATTACCACCCTGCTCTCGGTCAGTAGAGGACGCTGATGGGCTTGGAAAGCCACCGTTCGTTGGCTAGGAGATAAGGCCATATTACCTGTACATATTAAAAAACACGGTGGATGGCCTTAAAGGGAGGCTATCACCTGTCTCTTAACATCTGTCCAGTGGGTCTCTTCTCCCAACATTCTTTTAACACTCGGGGTCCTTGCGACCTGGTTTTTTAACCAATTGTGCGCAAAAAATTGCCCTCAGAATCAAACAATCGAATCTATCTCTGTCAGGAACACAATGATTACGTTCAGTGAGGGTTCCCTGTAATTGGGAATCAAGATCTGTATTTGGCAGCGATCTTTAATACATCTTCAATAACGTTCTGCCTAAAAAGCCTATTTTAGAATTATAGAGTTTCGATGTTAGCTTTCCTGTAACGTAATATGAGATTCTAACCTCAACTTTTCATTAGTAGTTTAATTTTCAATTTTATTTAGTAGTAGTTTTATTTTTCAATAATTATTCAATTATTGTTTTGTGTGCAACTCAAAATGGTTGTAGCCGTTATTTTGTTTCCAAGAGCAGGATTAAGTTCACATAAAATTTAAAATCTACAGTTATGCAAAATATACATTTATAAAAAGCGAGAATGATTAATGCTAAAGTATAAGGGATGTGAAAAAACAGAGAAATCCAAAAGCAAATCAGAATTTCGAAATGTCCAGTAAAAGAGACATCAGGTTTTGTGCAAAAAAAAAAAAACATCTTTACTCAACAATAACAAACTAAAATGAACAATCCTGAATGGAAGAATACTATGCAGTTTAAATAAACGAAAAGTAATTCTTTGAAGACTTTATAAATAAAGCTGAAAATCTCCGAGGAACGGCTTAACAAACCTGAGTCTGAATATTAAAATGCTATGCAAAGAAACAAACACAAACTCTTTAAACAGTTCAGAATCGTAAAGCAAAGTCCTACGCTTCATAATGCGTTTTAAACTACGAGTTGGACTTGCAAAGTTTTCTGTGTTGAACTAGGAGCACTTTTGATAAAAAAAACTTTTTTCTTCGCAACAGTGATAAAACTTTCATAAAAGTCTTTTCACTTTTCTAAAAGTTTTTCCTTTAGTACAATGGAAAAACATTACTCTTTTTTTCGAAGTTCAGTTCTTCGTCTTAGGTTGAAAAACTAAATAATCTTGTGTTGCGATGTTTCATTGTCTAAGTTGATTAAAAAATAGTGGATAAAAAATTTATTGCAGAATTAAAAGGACAAAATGTGACTAGGAAGTTGGTTGTTTACTCCTAAGAGCTAGTGGAACAGAGGTTCCTTTTCAGGTTTGAAACCTCGCTTCCCCTTGCCATATTATTTTAGCTGCTACCACCTGGTTTGTGCTAAGTCAGAAAAGAAACACTCTTGGCCTGTTGAGTTCCCAATTTATCATGCAACATGACATAATTGTGATTTCATGCTATAAAAAGTAACCAAGAATTGTAAACTTTTTTTTTTTATTTCAGCTGAGCTGAAAGAAAATCCAAGTCCTACACACAAAAGGAAAAACGAGTTACTGAAAAATATACTTTTGCTAATGAAAAAAGAAGGAAGAGAGCGAGAAGAATCTCATCCTCATCGGCATCCTCAGTGGGGGCATAACAGCAGATAACATTCAAGTCTTTAATGCTTGTCTGAAATTTTGCTGTAACAAAACTTTCATTAATGCATTCATATCCTAGAAGAGCATCACTAGCGTGTCTGCTGAGAAGCAGACCCACGTCTTGGTGATGCTTATTATCGTCTCTCCCTGAAAAGAGAAATTTAAGATTATGTTTAAGAATCTGATCTTCATCTGTCCATCTGGCCTCTTGCAAGCCGAGAATATCTAAATTATAACGGTGGAATTCTTGTGTGAAGTCATCAAGAGAAAAGCTCTGTGCAGAGTCCTCACATTCCAACTACCTATGGAGAGAAAATGGTTCGTGGAATGTTTAAAGAAATTACGTTTATTGAGAGAGGGAATGCCGACAATATCAAACAGCCCCCTAATAGCAGGCATGGGGCAAAGACCCGTTCCCCCACTACTAAAGGCTGAAGCCATCTACATTGGAAGACTTCCTCTAATGTAGAATTTGACAATGCCAGTAGAAGCAAGAGTTCAAGTGCTTGCGATGATCTCTGCTCAGGATTATCTACCAGCTGATAAAACATATCCTGTGAATCTATTCACTTGGAGCTTGTCAACCCACAAAGAAACAGAAAACACAGAGGAAGATTTTCCCGCCACAGAAGCCCACCAGTGCAGCAAATTCAGGATCCATAATCAAGCTCAGAGCCATAATTCCTTTCAGGTTGGTATTTATGGTCAGCACCAGGACACCTGTGTGGTTGAGCACTCCTCGGCAGGGTAGGAAAAAAAAACGAAAAGTAACCATAATTGTTTAAATCGGTAGGCCACAGAGATCTGGAAGCCCTTCTCTTCCGTTCCGTTTCACTAGAGAGGGTTGGGTTGGGTTGTTTTACCTCTGAGCGGCACTTTTTTGCACACCATGGGCTAAATGACCAGGTCACATGGACCCCGAAGGCTCAGAGAAGGTTGGGGGAGGGGACCCACTGGAACAGCTGTTGGGAGACAGATGGTAGCATCCCGTCAAGGCCATCCAGCGTGTTCTTTAACGTGCACAGGGTATGTCTCTCCGGCACATGGGGCCACGGCTTAACGTACCATCCGACGGACGGCGGCCTTTCCAAGCCCATCGGTTCCCCTACTGACCGTGGGCAGGGCGTTCACTAGAGAGTATCTCTTTTGAAAACACCACGACAACGGCCTGCACCACGACGTAGCATATATTCATATCATTTGCTACCCCAGTTGACACAGCCCCTAGAATTTTCACTCATAAAAGTTTCTTTTAATTAAAATATGGGATAAACCAATTTTTAGGCTTCATCTATCGCATGAAAAATTATAATAAGCATTCATGTCTCAGGTGTTTCCTTTGGAAAAAAATCCCAAAACAATTCGTTACCTAAATGATAATATGGTAAAAAGAAAATGCAAAGTACAGGGTTCATCAAATTAATAAGTTTAACATTTCTTACGGTAATAAAATGTGCGAAAATATTCTATAATTTTTATGTTGATTAAAACTTTAAATCACCTTCTTTTCATATGAAAATATTATTTGTTTAATAAATGATAAAATCATGAACTATATTTTATATTGTACCTACGACAGAACAGTATATTGAAAAGTTTTGCTTTATTTATTTCTACGCATCTGCTTTAAGTAATTCAATTTTAGAGTACAGTATTTCATAATGTACTTACCTCTGAAATGTCAAACTGCTGCTTTTACACGAACGGTTTTTACAACCATATGCTGAAAAAGAGGTTAGCATATCACCATATCGCTGTTTATGTATTCCAAACACCCCTCTTTTTCCTATCTGACGAGTTTTCTCGGGCACACCTTCATAGTGTCCGTTTCCAGTGCTATCCCTAGTAATATTACCTCGTTGTGTTTAACGCCCTGTGTATGTGTTTATACGTTGTATGAGCAAATAGAAAAAGTTAAAATAGAGCTTATAGGTTATATCTGCCCTCTGTGTAGGGACTATCTCCTTCCTTTAAAAAAAAATCGCGTTTTATTTGTAATAACTTAAGTGAAAATACGAGATACGCACATGAATAATAGATAATACTGATTGTGAATTACTTCACTAATAAAATGCTGCAAAAAATATATTTTTTTTTCTGTTCAGGTACCAGGCGAGTGTCCATGCACCTACCGGTAATTCATGACTAGTTTGCAAATAATATAATTTGTAGTGTGCCGACATGGCTGTTAGATATGAACGTTTTCAGAAATTATATATAACAGGATCAAAACCAGGTATGAGGAATTACACTGAACCCTAGATTTAATTGACAAATAGAGAGGAAAGGTGCCCGTTATATTCTAATGTTTACATGACAATGCAAAGGATAGATGACCATATGTTATAATATCCAATGCAGTGCTTTAGGAACCCAACTACACAGTCTAAGACACGTATCAAATTACCTCCAATTGCAATAAAAACACTAAAATAAACTATATACTAAGAAGAAAAACATTTAATCTGAGTCTAAGAGCATTCATTTTCTAGTGGTCTCTTCTTAGTAGAGGGTGGTGATGAATAAAACCTGGAAGGAGCACCAACAGATTTCGAGAATTTTAAGAGCGATCCATAGTAAATACACAGATTACCTGTAGAGATAGTCTTCAAACATTAGCTAAAATATTCTGAAAACATTTCATCGCCGAAAGGTATTTTGAAAAAATTTCATTGTCCGAGGCGCTCTGTGGTAGTGCGGTCTGGCATGAATCTGGAAAGATGCGGGTCCGATTCTCGCCGTGTCGGCGATGAATTTTTTTTCAGAATATTTTAACTAATTTTAAGAGCGAATTGTGACTGTCACTGGCCAAAAGCAGATCAAACTAGTTTGTCTTGGGTGGAGGGATGTTGTCCGCAAAAACGGGGTGCGTAGAATCGAGATTTAATTGTAACTAAAAAACAACGTAACGTTTCTGGAGTATGTTATTATTTTCTTACTTTAGTACCCATTAACTCTGGAAATTAGAACTTATTGATGATTCAGTAAATACGAATAGTAATATTTCATTTATATCTATCCAAACTAATTTTTTCTGTCTTAAAACAAAAAGACACGTATCTAATTACCAGCAATTGCAATAAAAACATTAAAATGAACAATACTGTATACTAAGGAGAAAAACATTTAATCTGAGTCTGAGAGCATTCATTTTGCCGTGGTCTCTTACTAGTAACGTAATAAGTTACATATAACTAGTAGGGTTACATTTCAAAACCATCTAGGGTTAGGTAGGAAAAATCACTGATAAGTAGGAAAACTCACTACATACTCTACCATCGAAAGGTTGTTGGGTTGGGTTGTTTTACCTCTGAGCGGCACTTTTTTGCACACCACGGGCTAAATGGCCAGATCACATGGACCCCGAAGGCTCAGAGAAGGTTGGGGGAGGGGACCCACTGGAACAGCTGTTGGGAGACAGATGGTAGCCTCCCGTCAAGGCCATCCAGCGTGTTCTTTAACGTGCACAGGGTATGGCTCTCCCGCACACGGGGCCACGGCTTAACGTCCCATCCGACGGACGGCGGCGTTTCCAAGCCCATCGGTGTCCCCTACTGACCGTGGGCAGGGCGAGCAATTTTGCGGAGATAAATCTCAACGCTGACCCAGCTGGGACTCCAACCTGGGAACTACAGATTACGAACCTGGCGCGCTACCGACTGAGCCACCCCCGCCCCCCATCGAAAGGTAATAGCATATTTAGCATGAATAGATTAATTGAAATGTTTGTTTAAAATATTTGCATTTTTTAACTTTATTGTTTCCTAAAGGTGCCCTAAAGTTAGAATAAAGAAATACTTCAAACTATTGATAAAAATGTTAATCATAATTTTTCATTAGTCAATACTCAATCCATAACATTTCTGTTACATCTATTAAAGCAAAAAAATAAAAAGTATATAGATGAATAGTTAAACATAAAACAAAGTGAAAATAATAACTCGTTTTTGCAAACGAGCTAAAAATCATAGATATCTGAAAGCGAAACAAAAATCAGGACGGTGTGATTTTATATTTTTGTGGGTTTAATTCAGTTTCAAATAAAACAGATTAAGTGTATTTTAAGTGTATTATTTGTTTTTTGGAACCTACAAAATGAAAAAGAAAAAAAATTGACAGACCAGTGTTTAAGAAACCTTTTTTTTTTATATTACTTTAAAAAAAATTCACAAATATTGATACGTACGCTAATTCTAAGCTAAATAAGAACATCAAATTAGCATTAATAATATTTATGTTATGATACATAAAATATTTTTTTAAATGTTTCACTTATTTTGTGACGTATTGATAATATGCTAAAATAACATTCATAAAGAAGACTTTGCTTTCTATGTTTATTCCCATGGAGTTCATAAAAAATAATTTAACAGTTGCGAACACTGATCAAAAGATACCATTTTTAAAAATTACCTTTCTGAATCTGGTTACAGTTACAAGTTTGATTTTTTGATAAAAATTTAAATTTACAACCTACTAAACTTCCTACTATAATTGATGACAATTTGTTGTTAAAAGGTTCCAAATATATGAAGCGTTTGGTAAAATACATAAGTGTAAATACCTAACGTGAAAGAAATAATGTTTTGATATTAAATATTTTATCCTTATGAGACCAAAAAAAAACTAATCTACAGTAAAATCGGTGCATTGAAGGAAAAATGCGAAAGATATACGAAGACAGCTAGCTCCACCTTATTCTGAAATGAGATATTGCTCCGTATTATTGAGTATATTGAACCGTTCTGGAAATGTAAAAAATATGGAGATTATAATAAAATACTAACCTCCTTTCTCCTTGGTTCTCGACAGGTTTAGCTTAATAATATCTTTGGGATGATGGACGACACTATTCAGATAGGAAAGGAAGAAAAATATGAAAGACATTAGAGGAACTATTTTTTTCTAAAGGCGGAGGAACAGGTGCTCTGATAGAAACGAATAAAAAATATTGTTCCGAGAGAATACTGATATTCAACTATAAATTGTCTTTCGGAATTTCGCTCTACATTTGAAAGTTGGGGGAGGGGATATTTCAGTACCTATAGTTTTATTATTCTGAAGAGGATTTTACTGTTAGCAATTAATAAATTTTTGCTATTCGAAATTTTGGAATGTAACAAGTCCAAGGTTTAAGGAGTCGTTTCATGAAAACCATTTTGTTTAAAATGGGGTAGAGCTTCCTATTGTAGGAATAATATCAGTGCATGCTACTTAAATGTTCTTATATACAAAATAAGAAAAATATTTTAGGAAATGCATTATAGTTTATGTGAATATTTACCATTTGTTTTCTGAACAAATAAAGAGTAAATTGTTCTTGGCGTTAAAACGTAGTAAGGTGACCATTTTTAAGTTAAGGTGACCATTTTTCTTCGAGGAAAATATAGAACACTTATTCTAAGATATGAAGCAAATATTATCACTCAAGAAGCTTTCTGGAAATTTATTTTAATTAAACTATTTGTTCGTCAATTTTTTTTATGATGATATTAATTTATTTTATATCTAGCAAAGTCATCCTCGAAAAGTGATAAATATCATAAAAATCTCTAAAATAAAACAAATAATATACATACATTAATTTATTTAAAATGAAAAGTGTTATTCAAAAACTTTAAAAAAAGAAACATATAAAACAGCTTTTAATTTGTCAAAGATTGACACTATTACAAAAAATATTGAATAGTTTGGTACAATTAAATAATTTTGAATTATAAAAATTATAGTAATTCACAATCAGTCATATTTTCCAATAAAAAGTTTAAGAAGTTACGGAACTTTTTAATCCGACTTCCTATTAAAATAAAATAAATCGTTCCCTAATAAAGTGACCACTGAGGGAATGTTAATATTTATATGCTCTCGCACGTGGCGAATATTAGTATTCAGAAAAATAGTTTTATGCATTAATATGTAATAATAGTTTATATGTATATGCGTACAAAGAAAAACTTATATAATATATTTAGGGCGTATCAATGATTAGGAAAATATTTTCTGCAATTTGAATATCCTGCAGGGACGGTGTGTCATTAGGGGCCAGAAATGCCAGGCCCCACCAATATTTCTGCAATATATACCAAAATATTAAATTCTTATTAAAATAAATAACAAAAATAATAATTTAAATGAATATTTGTTTTCTAAGTTCCTTTTACTTGCTCCTTTTACTTGTTTCATGCTCCTTTTACTTCCTTTCAATAAGCATATAGTGAAGTAATGCATTCTAAGGTGCCTTACGTATAGAGGCCTCTACTTACGTACTGATTGCAGCGCCACAACTAGGTGAGTAGAGGGAAAGTGGGGGTTCTGAGCCAGTGGAGGGTCAATGTTAAACCTATGGGACCCGCCACCCATGTGTTTCAAGCTGGTGGCGGGTCATTATCAAGCACATTGGTCAGAATTCTCACTGTTTTTTTTTGAGACTGAAGTCGAACAATGGTGAATAAAATACCTCCCTCCAGTGATGTAATAATCTGAAATTATATTATTCAGTTAAATTGCAGATAATCCATTCATAATTTCTACCGACGTCCATCTTGGTTTCCACAAACCCCGAAATTTTTTTGAGTCCACCATTTAGAAACCTGTCGTCACCACAAACTCCCACGATTTTGCGGTTAGTCCACCATCTTGGTTTCTAACCTCATCCGAAATTTCTAAGTCCAGACTCCGCCATCTTGGTTCCTGACATATTAATTAAATGCTTATCAGAAGTTTCACCCCCTTTATTAAACCTCCCTTATCAAAACTGTCACCCCCCTCATTATTTAACCCGCTATCAAAGTCCCTTTCCCCATTATTAAAAAAAACCCTTCCCCCCCACCTTTAACCTCTGGCACCATCTGGTGACATCCCCTGCGGTTGCGTCATCCTCCTACAGCGTGAAGTAAGTCCGCCACTTTGAAATCTGATGTCACCAATTAGAAGTTTTCTTTTCATTTACTGTAGGACAGTCTTTTAAATCAGTTTCTGCGGGATAGTCCTTCTTCTAGTATAAATACGGCATCCATCAGTCAGATTCCTCATTCAGTTGTCAGGCGTTGATAGTGACGGTTCTCTGCTGCTGCTTCTCCGTGATTTTTCCAACGGCAATAGTGATAGTTCTCAACGTCCTCGTGTAGTATCAGTTATTTTACAAGTCACTGTTTCATAATGTATCCATGCGATATATGTGAGAACGTTTTCCTTCATCAGACCCATCTCATTCGTCATAAGAGAAATCATGATGGAAATAACCTGTTTAAGTGCTCTCAATGTGAATCAACATTCTCAAGGAGAGATGACGTCCGACGTCACGAGTTAACCCACACCTCCAGGAAAACCTACAAATGCGAAGAATGTGCCATGGAGTTTGGGAGAAAAGACAGTCTTTTGCGCCATCAAAGAAAGCCACACAATAATAAACGAAAACGTTCTGAAGATGAAAGGTTTCCCCAGAAGAAACAAAAAACAGACCCTGAAGACCCCTGTCAGTTTACATCATCATCATCATCATCATCCTCAAGCAGCAATGGGCTACGGAGGTCCAACCATACCACGCAATTTACTTCTCCAAGCATATCTGTCCTGAGCTACATCTGCTGCATCCGGCCACTGCACACCAATTCTAACAAGGTCCTGTTTGACATTGTCTGCCCACCGCATCCTAAGTCTCCCCCTCCTTCTGAATCCTCTAGGCACACTGTTCATAACCCTATTCGCCAATCTATAATTATCCATACGGGCAACATGTCCAAACCAGCGGAGTCTCTCTCTGCACAATATGCTGCTTAAAGGAGGTTGCAGACTCCTTTGCCTAACCTCATCATTAGTTACAAAGTTAAACCACCTAATACCCAAGATACTGCGTAAGCATCTAGAATCAAAAGCATCTAGTTTCCTGTTATCTTGTTTACAAAGCGTCCAAGTTTCACTACCATAACTAACCCTAGAAAGAACCAAACTATTATACAGTCTAATTTTAGTCTTTAGGTGTATACGCCTATTTCTCCACAATCTCCATAGATTCTTAAAAGTCCCGGCAGCAATACCTATTCGTCTGTTAATCTCATGCCGCACATCACCAGTATCAGTTACATAGCTCCCAAGATAATTAAACTCTGACACCTGCTCAAGACTGCAACCATTCAGATTAACTGAATCACAACCTGCCTGACCAATTTTCATCACTTTAGTTTTCTCTCTGTTTATAACCAAACCTACACTACTACCAGTCTCATCAACAGTTCGAATGAAAGAGTTCATCTCATCAACATCATTTGCCAAAAGGGCTAAATCATCAGCATAATCTAAATCAGAAATTTTCATATCTCCAGCCCATTTCAGGCCAAAATCTTTCCCTTGAAGTGAATTTCGCATAACATAATCAACAACCAAACTAAAGAGAAAAGGAGACAAAATGCACCTTTGTCGAACACCAGAAGTAATGCTAAACCAATTGCTACAAGACTTACCAACTCTCACACACGACTCAGTGTTATTATAGAGAGCTTTCATTATGTTAACTAACTTGTCTGGTATACCATATGATCCCACAATCAACCACAAATTATGACGATCAACAGAGTCGAAAGCCTTTTTGAAATCAACAAAGCTAGCAACCAAAGGTTTCTGAAACTCCAAACATTTCTCAAGAATCTGCCTAAGTGAAAATATCTGATCTACACATCCCCTACCACTTCTGAATCCACATTGCTCATCACGCAATTGCCTGTCAACCAGATTCTTAATTCTATTAAGCACAATCATGGAAAGAACTTTACATGGAACAGAGAGTAGGCTGATACCCCTATAGTTATCACAAGAACTGCGATCACCTTTTTTGAAAATAGGGATAATAATAGCTCTGGTAAAATCTTTAGGAACCATGCCTTTATCATAAAAGTTATTCAAAATTTCAGTCATCCAAGTGATAACCAAAACATTCCCAGCTCTGAGCATTTCTGTAGTAATTTCATCTACCCCTGGGGATTTATGAAGTTTCAGTTTAGAGATAGCCAAACTAACTTCAGATTGTGTTATAGGGCCAACATTAAAGCTGCTAATGCATCTATCATCATTACAAACAATGGGAGTAGAACTAACCACATTGTTTAGAACATCACTGAAATGCTCAGCCCACCTAGCCATGAGAGAATCCTCACCTTCTATAACCTTACCTTGTTTATCCTTCAATCCCTGTATGCCTGTCCGTTTTCTACCACATAAAACATTAACTATCTGGTACAGCTCTCTGCTGTTGTGCTGCCTAACCGTTTCCTCAGCTTTGTCAGCCAAGCTATCAAGCCAAAGATTTTTATCAGTAGCTAACTGATCCTTTACACGTTTATTAAGTTCTTTGTAATGCTTTCTATTAGGACTAGTAGGGTACTAATTAAGGACATTCCTGCAATTCCTTCTTTCTGAAATAAGCTCAATTGCCTTGTCACTTAAATAATTCTGCCTCCTCTGCTCCTTTTTTCCTAAAAGAGTATTGTTAGTTTCCAAAAAATCCTGTTTAAAATGGCCCCATTCTTCCTCAACTTCAGTATTAAGCAAACCATGACCGTCATAATGACTAAGTAACCTATCATGGTAAGCTTTAGCTATAACTGGGTCATTCAGAGCTTCAGTATTAAAGGTAAAGTTTTTAACTCTAGCACAACACTTTTTAGGTTTAAGTTGCAAGACACTTTTAACAAGGTAATGGTCACATCCAATTTCAGCTCCCCTATATGCCCTGGTATTTCTAACAGAACTAGCCCATTTGCTATTAATAAAAATATAATCAATCATATTCCTATACAGCCCATCAGGTGAAACCCATGTGTATTTATGTATGTCACGGTGTTTGTAATATGTGTTAGTTATTCTGAAACCATTGAGTTTACTTACCTGTAGGAGACGTTGCCCATTGCCATTGCAGCTACCAATACCAAAAGGACCTATTACTACTCCCCAAAGGTCAGAGTCGGTACCAACTTTGGCATTGAAGTCACCAAGAACAAGGGTAATATCTCTTTTCTTGACAGAATTCAAAATGTCCTGAAGTTGTCCGTAAAACCTATCCTTCTCATCCTCATCAGCATCCTCAGTGGAGGCATAACAGCAGATAACATTCAAGTTTTTAATGCTTGTCTGAAATTTTGCTGTAAGAAACCTTTCATTAATGCACTCATATCCTAGAAGAGCATCACTAGCATGTCTGCTGAGCAGCAGACCCACGCCTTGGTGATGCTTTCCATCCTCCCTCCCTGTAAAGAGAAATTTAAAGTTATTTTTAAGTATCTCACCTTTACCTGTCCATCTGGTCTCTTGCAAGCCTAGAATATCTAGGTTATAGCGCTGGAATTCCTGCATGAGGACATCAAGAGAATAATCTCTATGTAATGTCCTCACGTTCCACGTTCCTGCAGAAAGAAAATGATTAGTAGGATTTTTAAAGAAATTAGGTTTATTGAGATTGGTAGGGCCAACAATATCAAACAGCCCCCTGATCGCAGGCATGGGGCAAAGACCCGTTCCTCCTCCGCTAAAGGCTGAAGTCACCGATGCTGGTAGGAACTTCAGGCACCACCTTTTCAAGTGGACTTTTTCAAGAGCCACATGGCCTGCCTGAGACGCATTACTCCAGTTTAGGCTTGACGATGCCCAACTAGCTAAGTAAGGTTCAGGTACCTGCGATGGCCTCTGATTAGGATTATCCACCAGCTGATATAAGGTATCCCATGCCTCTGTTCACTTAGAGCTGGCAACCCAGAAGCAAACAGAAAACACAGCGGCAGACTCTCCCTCAACAGAGGCCCACCAGTGCAGCAAGTCCAGGATCCATAATCAAGCTCAAATCCATAAACAAGCCCAGTCTAGTAGGTATAAATGGTCAGCACCAGGACCCTGTGAAGTTGACCACTCCTCAGCAGTGTTGAAAAAAAAGAAAAAAGTGGCCGTAGATGACCAGATCAGCAGGCCATACTGAACTGGCAGCCCTCCCCTTCCGTTCCCTTCCAAAAGAGAGTATCTCTTTTGAAAGGTACTAACGGCCTGCACCACGAGAAGGCGGGGTCGGACATTAGGTGCTAGACCTGGCCGGTTCTGTGCATCATCACTAGGGATTGGTACACAGCTCTCCTTCCAGTTTACGCCTAGCTACCATTTACAGGCCGAAACTTTCCCAGGAGGGTTTTGAACGCGTTATCTTATGGGGCAGAAGCTTAATCTGCGCGCTAACAGAAGAAATGAAAAGGACCCTGTCAACACATAAGCTGGTGGCAACGGATGAAACATCTGTTGACCTCACCTTTTTCCTTGAATCCTCGCGGAAGTCACTCCTAACTCACCTGAAAGAAGAATTGAGCTTGAAAGGTAGTATTAAATGGTACCTTGCAGTACAAGTGCGCTTCAGCCGAAAAGTTTCCCCTTCTACCGTCGAACACTGTACCCCGTTTTTCCGAAGTAACTGTGTCACAAGTCTTCCTACATCATACCTAAACAGAGAATTGGATTAAGCGTATAAGAAGATTAAGACCTCATTTGAAGAATTTGAAGGAGCACATAGTGGATGGACACTGGATGCTGTACTCCACGCTGAAATGAACATTGGGAAATATATACCTCTTGCAGGGTGTAGTTATATCCCTACTCCAAGAGAATTACTGTTAAAACACGCTATTGTCAATGTATGTAATTCTGACCAAAAATGTTTTGTCTGGTCTGTTTTAGCCTCTTTGTATCCTGCCACAGATCATCCGCAGTGCCTTAACAACTATATACATTTAGAAGAAAAATTAAACACATCTGACCTAATTTTCCCTGTGACAATAAATCAAATATCTAAATTCGAAAAAATGAACAATATTTCTGTTAATGTTTTTGGATATGAGAAACAGGTGTTCCCACTCTACATCACACCATTCAGATTTAAAGCGCACACGAATCTCCTTCTGTTATCGGATGATGAAAAGCAGCATTATTGCTCCATTAAGAATATGAGTAGACTTCTCAGTCCTCTCACTAAACATAAATGCCAGACTTTCTACTGTGATTACTGCCTTCACCGTTTCAAAAATGAATCGCTCTTGAAGGATCATGTTCCCTATTGTCAAGAACATGGACCCCAAAGAGTAGAATTTCCAACAGAAGAAGAAAAATGGTTGAAATTCACAAATTTTAGGTTTCAGCACCCCGATCCATACGTGATTTATGCCGACTTTGAATCATTCCTAGTGAAAGTGGACACTTGTATGCCTAACCCTGAAAAATCTCACACCACTATCACGGCAAATCATGAACCCTGTGGATTTGCATATCTTGTTGTTGGACCTGATGGCTGCAGCTATAAACCTCCAGTAGTTTGTAGAGGTCCTAATGCAGTAGAAGAATTTTTAGAACGTTTGCTTAAAGAAGAAGAAAACATTAAAAATTTACTGTCGATGATAAAGCCAATGCAGCTGTCGAATCATGAAGAGGAATCATTTCACAACGCTACTGACTGTCATATTTGTAAGCATGACCTAGGAGCAGATCGTGTGAGATATCACGATCATATAACAGGTAAATTCCGAGGAGCCGCCCATAATTCCTGTAATCTGACCTTTAAGTTAACGAATAGGATTCCAGTTATCTTCCACAACCTAAAAGGATATGACAGCCACCTTATTACGCAGGGAATCGGCAGAATCAAAAATATGAAGATTAATTGCATTCCCAATAACATGGAAACATATATAGCCTTCTCCCTGGGGACATTACATTTTATAGACTCCTATCAGTTTTTAAGCACATCCTTTGAGAAGCTCCCAGGGCTAATTTCACCACTGGGCTTTGATAAAATTTCACCACTGGCAGATTGATAAAGAAGAAATAATTTATTACCAGATGAGTTCCATATTTTAAAGGAACATGTTGAAACTGAACGGTTACACCTGGTTTTGAGAAAAGGAGTTTACCCCTATGATTATATTGATAACAGTGAAAAGTTTGAAGAAACAGTATTACCACCACGCGAAGCATTTTACAACCAACTCACAGAAGAAGCACTAGAGGAAGAAGACTACACCCATGCAATAAGAGTATGGAATACATTCAACATAAAAAATCTAGGCCAGTATCATGACTTGTACCTGAAAACAGACGTGCTCCTCTTAGCTGATGTTTTCGAAAGTTTCAGAAAACTATGCAACAGATACTACGAAATCCATCCCTGTCATGTTTACACAGCTCCTGGATTAGCCTGGCAAGCATGCTTAAAAATGACAAATGTAAAACTTGAGTTGATAACTGATCCTACAATGTACCTTTTCCTGGAAAAAGGCATACGAGGGGGGATTTCTGTGATATACAATCGTCTTAGTACTGCAAACAACAAGTATTTGCACACCTATGATCCTCAGTTACCCTCTAAATACATTATGTACTATGATGCCAACAATCTTTATGGATGGGCAATGTCACAATGCGTCCCTCAAAGCGATTTTCGATGGCTTAATAAAGAAGAAATAGCAGATCTAGATATTACAGCAGTTGCTGATGATTCGAATAAAGGGTACATATTGGAAGTTGATTTAGATTATCCAGTTTCTCTGCACGACAAGCATAATGATTATCCACTAGCCCCTGAAAAACTTCAGATCACCAGCAGCATGCTATCCCCATATTGTCAAGAGGTTGCCCATAACCTTGGAATAAATAGAAGCCAATCAGTGGTGAAATTAGCCCCAAATCTAAATTCTAAGGAAAAATATGTCCTTCATTATCGAAATCTCAAACAATATTTAGCCTTCGGTATGCAGCTGAAGAAAATACATCACGTTTTAGAATTTAATCCGTCTTGCTGGCTAAAACCATATATAGAATTTAATACAGATCAGCGGAAGAAAGCTAGAAACGACTTCGAGAAGGATTTCTTCAAACTGATGAATAATGCTGTGTTTGGAAAAACGATGGAAAATTTGAGAAATCGAGTGAAAATTGAATTGACTCAGAACCCGAAGAGAATATGTAAACTCGTAGCATCACCTAGTTTTCACGCTTTTCGTGTTTTTGACAACGACCTCGCATGTGTGCAATCAAAGCTAACTAAATTGGAACTTAACAGGCGGATTTATGCTGGTTTCAGTATTCTAGATATTAGTAAACTATTGATGTATAGCTTTCATTATGAGTATATTAGCCAAAAATATGGAGAAAAAGCTAAATTATTGTTCACTGATACAGATTCACTGTGCTACGAGCTTCAAACCGAGGACGTGTATGCTGATATGAAAGACGATATAGATCATTTTGACACGTCCGACTATCACATTGATCATGTTTTGCATAGTACACATAATAAAAAGGTACTAGGTAAAATGAAAGATGAACTTTCGGGAGTACCTATCAAACAATTTTCCGGGCTTCGTTCTAAAATGTATTCCCTTCAGAGTTTACATGAGCAGAAGAAGACTGGGAAAGGAGTCCCCAAATACATCGTAAAAAGAACCCTTCGTCACATGGATTACAGAGACTGCTTAATAAACAAATCACCTTGTCGAGTAGATTTGACAAGGATTCAAAGTAGCACCCACCATCTTCATACAGTGAAAGGTGTAAAACTTGGTCTGTCACCATTTGACGATAAAAGATATATTTTAGAAAATGGTTATGACATCCTTTCGTACGGTCACTACAAAACAATGAAAAAATAACATAACAGAAAAAAACGAATATTTCACTGTGATTTTTAATATGTTTGAGCTATTTATGTATAAAAAATATGATAATTTTATCCAAATGTATGCATATAACCCCCAATATATGTAAAAATATTACTTGTAATCATTATTATATGTAGACAACTGTATGTAAAAACCATTTCCTCTGTTAACCTGCATTTTTTTTGTAAGCAGGCTGTAAAGTATAATCAATGTAAAAAAGCATCATTGTGAAATGTATAAAATTGTAAACTAATGGAAATCATTACATGTGCATGCATTGTCATTGTATCACCAATTACTTTGAAATCAATAAAAAATTTTAAATGAAATATATATGTCGTCCGAGTCTTATCTCTAGCAAGCGAGGAGATAAACAAGCATTATCACGAACACTCGAGGCGCTGAGTCATTGCCTCGCCAGTATTGCGTTGGAAGCAGGTCACTCAGTCACTGGGAGAAAGCCCTTCTGGGAGAAAGCCCTTCTGGGAATCCATTTCTGGGATTACACTTATAATAAAAGATTGGTAATTCTCTAAATTTTCATGGTTTATCAAACATTACTTATAATTTCACGATATAGTGACGTTCTCAAGTATTGAGAAGTGATGAAAATATAAGATTTCCTTTCAATGTTATCGTAACTCGCTTGCTTCCTTGTTACCGGAACGAGCCTCCTAGAAATCAACGTCTTTTTCTTTAAAGCGATCACCTCTCAAAAGCACCGGGACTTCAATAAATGGGCTGAGTGCTGTGTTTATGAAAAATTTATCAGTACGGGATGAAATTCTAATTTTTACTTTGCAGAGACGAGAACTTTACGTAGATTTTTACAGAGAAATAATTGAAATTATTGCATCAGCCATTTAGCGATAAAGTATTTTAGAGCAGATTTTTACTGAATATTAATACTTTTGAATAAAGTATAATTTCCTGTATATAATACAGAGGTTTACAGACGAATTTTATTTCCTATGAATAAAAAAAATAGGATTTTCATACCGTTATTCGAATTACTCAGTTAATTCACCACTTATTACAACTGTTTAGTAAAAAAAAAATAGGATTTTCATACTGTTATTCGAATTACTCAGTTAATTCACCACTTATTACAACTGTTTAGTAAAAAAAATAGGATTTTCATACTGTTATTCAAATTACTCAGTTAATTCGCCACTTATTACAACTGTTTAGTAAAAAAAATGTATTTAATTCCCAGATTTTTAACGACTGAGATAAAAAAAAAATAATGTGCTTACCTACATTAAATACAATGGAAAATAGCGAAAATTTACCACTAATTTCAGCTGCTTAATATCAAGAAATACAGACGATATCCTGGTTTTTTTTTTAGCATTGCACATAAGAAAAAAAAAAGGATTAGCGAACGTATCAACATGTACCTCTGATACTTAAATATGACATGCTCTGTGTTTCAATATTACACATTTTTTCAGTATTTTACACATTAATTACTTACTTTTTTTCATTCAACAGTTAAGTACCCAATTGGAAGTAATGTGAGCAATATTTCCTGTTTAAATGCATCTCCACAAATCCGCTTTAAAACATTTTCTTATAATTTAAGGGGAAAATAAAGAATTTTAATTGAATTTCTTTTAACACTAAATACTTAATATATTGTAATCAACGTATTCTATATACAAAACGAATTAATACAGCCTAGTTACTGGAAATTAACATAATGTTGAAGTGCTTTCTACCTAAAGATTAAAAAAAAAACCTGAATACTTTTATTTTAATTAAATTTTCAGCCACTAGATGGCGACGCAGTTACTATTAAACCATGGGACAGACGAGAGAAACTTGAAGCCTTTGAACAGAGCGCCACCTAGCGGGATTTTCAGTAGTTTAGTCACAACCGGGCGGTCCCCCTTGGGTCAAAGTCCAGGTGGTGACGTCATAGGGGGAAAGCATTGTGCAAAGGGATCCGGTGGGTTGTGACTAAACTACTGAAAATCCCGCTAGGTGGCGCTCTGATCAAAGGCTTCAAGTTTCTCTCGTCTGTCCCAAGGTTTAATAGTAACTGCGTCGCCATCTAGTGGATGAAAATGTAATTAAAATTAAAGTATTCAGGTTTTTTTTTTAATCTTTAGGTAGAAAGCACTTCAACATTATGTTAATTTCCAGTAACTAGGCTGTATTAATTCGTTTTGTATATAAAATACGTTGATTACAATATATTAAGTATTTAGTGTTAAAAGAAATTCAATTAAAATTCTTTATTTTCCCCTTAAATTATAAGAAAATGTTTTAAAGCGGATTTGTGGAGATGCATTTAAACAGGAAATATTGCTCACATTACTTCCAATTGGGTACTTAACTGTTGAATGAAAAAAAGTAAGTAATTAATGTGTAAAATACTGAAAAAATGTGTAATATTGAAACACAGAGCATGTCATATTTAAGTATCAGAGGTACATGTTGATACGTTCGCTAATCCTTTTTTTTTTCTTATGTGCAATGCTAAAAAAAAAAGCAGGAAATCGTCTGTATTTCTTGATATTAAGCAGCTGAAATTAGTGGTAAATTTTCGCTATTTTACATTGTATTTAATGTAGGTAAGCACATTATTTTTTTTTATCTCAGTCCTTAAAAATCTGGGAATTAAATACATTTTTTTTACTAAACAGTTGTAATAAGTGGCGAATTAACTGAGTAATTTGAATAACAGTATGAAAATCCTATTTTTTTTACTAAACAGTTGTAATAAGTGGTGAATTAACTGAGTAATTCGAATAACGGTATGAAAATCCTATTTTTTTTATTCATAGGAAATAAAATTCGTCTGTAAACCTCTGTATTATATACAGGAAATTATACTTTATTCAAAAGTATTAATATTCAGTAAAAATCTGCTCTAAAATACTTTATCGCTAAATGGCTGATGCAATAATTTCAATTATTTCTCTGTAAAAATCTACGTAAAGTTCTCGTCTCTGCAAAGTAAAAATTAGAATTTCATCCCGTACTGATAAATTTTTCATAAACACAGCACTCAGCCCATTTATTGAAGTCCCGGTGCTTTTGAGAGGTGATCGCTTTAAAGAAAAAGACATTGATTTCTAGGAGGCTCGTTCCGGTAACAAGGAAGCAAGCGAGTTACGATAACATTGAAAGGAAATCTTATATTTTCATCACTTCTCAATACTTGAGAACGTCACTATATCGTGAAATTATAAGTAATGTTTGATAAACCATGAAAATTTAGAGAATTACCAATCTTTTATTATAAGTGTAATCCCAGAAATGGATTCCCAGAAGGGCTTTCTCCCAGTGACTGAGTGACCTGCTTCCAACGCAATACTGGCGAGGCAATGACTCAGCGCCTCGAGTGTCCGTGATAATGCTTGTTTATCTCCTCGCTTGCTAGAGATAAGACTCGGACGACACATATATTTCATTTAAAAATTTTTATTGATTTCAAAGTAATTGGTGATACAATGACAATGCATGCACATGTAATGATTTCCATTAGTTTACAATTTTATACATTGCACAATGATGCTTTTTCACATTGATTATACTTTACAAAAATAAAATGCAGGTTAACAGAGGAAATGGTTTTTACATACAGTTGTCTACATATAATAATGATATCAAATAATATTTTTACATATATAGGGGGTTATATGCATACATTTGGATAAAATTATCATATTTTTATACATAAATAGCTCAAACATATTAAAAATCACAGTGAAATATTCGTTTTTTTCTGTTATGTTATTTTTTCATTGTTTTGTAGTGACCGTACGAAAGGGTGTCATAACCATTTTCTAAAATATATCTTTTATCGTCAAATGGTGACAGACCAAGTTTTACACCTTTCACTGTATGAAGATGGTGGGTGCTACTTTGAATCCTTGTCAAATCTACTCGACAAGGTGATTTGTTTATTAAGCAGTCTCTGTAATCCTTGTGACGAAGGGTTCTTTTTACGATGTATTTGGGGACTCCTTTCCCAGTCTACTTCTCCTCATGTAAACTCTGAAGGGAATACATTTTAGAACGAAGCCCTGCAAATTGTTTGATAGGTACTCCTGAAAGTTCATCTTTCATTTTACCTAGTACCTTTTTATTATGTGTACTATGCAAAACATGATCAATGTGATAGTCGGACGTGTCAAAATGATCTATATCGTCTTTCATATCAGCATACACGTCCTCGGTTTGAAGCTCGTAGCACAGTGAATCTGTATCAGTGAACAATAATTTAGCTTTTTCTCCATATTTTGGGCTAATATACTCATAATGAAAGCTATACATCAATAGTTTACTAATATCTAGAATACTGAAAACAGCATAAAACCGCCTGTTGAAGTTCCAATTTAGTTAGCTTTGATTGCACACATGCGAGGTCGTTGTCAAAAACACGAAAAGCGTGAAAACCAGGTGATGCTACGAGTTTACATACTCTCTTCGTGTTCTGAGTCAATTCGATTTTCACTCGATTTCTCAAATTTTCCATCGTTTTTCCAAACACAGCATTATTCGTCAGTTTGAAGAAATCCTTCTCGAAGTCGTTTCTAGCTTTCTTCCGCTGATCTGTATTAAATTCTATATATGGTTTTAGCCAGCAAGACTGATTAAATTCTAAAACGTGATGTATTTTCTTCAGCTGCATACCGAAGGCTAAATATTGTTTGAGATTTCGATAATGAAGGACATATTTTTCCTTAGAATTTAGATTTGGGTCTAATTTCACCACTGACTGGCTTCTATTTATTCCAAGGTTTTGGGCAACCTCTTGACAATATGGGGATAGCATGTTGCTGGTAATCTGAAGTTTCTCAGGGGATAGCGGATAATCATTATGCTTGTCGTGCAGAGAAACTGGATAATCTAAATCAACTTCCAATATGTACCCTTTATTCGAATCATCAGCAACTGCTGTAATATCTAGATCTGCTATTTCTTCTTTATTAAGCCATCGAAAATCGCTTTGAGGGAGGCATTGTGACATTGCCCATCCATAAAGATTGTTGGAATCATAGTACATAATGTATTTAGAGGGTAACTGAGGATCATAGGTGTGCAAATACTTGTTGTTTGCAGTACTAAGACGATTGTATATCACAGAAATCCCCCCTCGTATGCCTTTTTCCAGGAAAAGGTACATTGTAGGATCAGTTATCAACTCAAGTTTTACATTTGTCATTTTTAAGCATGCTTGCCAGGCTAATCCAGGAGCTGTGTAAACATGACAGGGATCGATTTCATAGTATCTGATGCATAGTTTTCTGAAACTTTCGAAAACATCAGCTAAGAGGAGCACGTCTGTCTTCAGGTACAAGTCATGATACTGGCCTAGATTTTTTATGTTGAATGTATTCCATACTCTTATTGCATGGGTGTAGTCTTCTTCCTCTAGTGCTTCTTCTGTGAGTTGGTTGTAAAATGCTTCGCGTTGTGGTAATACTGTTTCTTCAAACTTTTCACTGTTGTCAATATAATCATAGGTGTAAACTCCTTTTCTCAAAACCAGGTGTAACCGTTCAGTTTCAACATGTTCCTTTAAAATATGGAACTCATCTGGTGATAAATTATTTAGTAGCTTCTCAAGGGATGTGCTTAAAAACTGATAGGAGTCTATAAAATGTAATGTCCCCAGGGAGAAGGCTATGTATGTTTCCATGTTATTGGGAATGTAATTAATCTTCTTATTTTTGATTCTGCCGGTTCCCTGCATAATAAGGTGGTTGTCATATTCCTTTAGGTTGTGGAAGATAACTGGAATCCTATTGGTTAACTTAAAGTTCAGATTACAGGAATTATGGGCGGCTCCTCGGAATTTACCTGTTATATGATCGTGATATCTCACACGATCTGCTCCTAGGACATGCTTACAAATATGACAGTCAGTAGCGTTGTGAAATGATTCCTCTTCATGATTCGACAGCTGCATTGGCTTTATCATCGACAGTAAATTTTTAATGTTTTCTTCTTCTTTAAGCAAACGTTCTAAAAATTCTTCTACTGCATTAGGACCTCTACAAACTACTGGAGGTTTATAGCTGCAGCCATCAGGTCCAACAACAAGATATGCAAATCCACAGTTTTCATGATTTGCCGTCGTAGTGGTGTGAGATTTTTCAGGGTTAGGCATACAAGTGTCCACTTTCACTAGGAATGATTCAAAGTCGGCATAAATCACGTATGGATCGGGGTGCTGAAACTTAAAATTTGTGAATTTCAACCATTTTTCTTCTTCTGTTGGAAATTCTACTCTTTGGGGTCCATGTTCTTGACAATAGGGAACATGATCCTTCAAGAGCGATTCATTTTTGAAACGGTGAAGGCAGTAATCACAGTAGAAAGTCTGGCATTTATGTTTAGTGAGAGGCTGAGAAGTCTACTCATATTCTTAATGGAGCAATAATGCTGCTTTTCATCATCCGATAACAGAAGGAGATTCGTGTGCGCTTTAAATCTGAATGGTGTGATGTAGAGTGGGAACACCTGTTTTTCATATCCAAAAACATTAACAGAAATATTGTTCATTTTTTCGAATTTAGATATTTGATTTATTGTCACAGGGAAAATTAGGTCAGATGTGTTTAATTTTTCTTCTAAATGTATATAGTTGTTAAGGCACTGCGGATGATCTGTGGCAGGATACAAAGAGGCTAAAACAGACCAGACAAAACATTTTTGGTCAGAATTACATACATTGACAATAGCGTGTTTTAACAGTAATTCTCTTGGAGTAGGGATATAACTAGACCCTGCAAGAGGTATATATTTCCCAATGTTCATTTCAGCGTGGAGTACAGCATCCAGTGTCCATCCACTGTGTGCTCCTTCAAATTCTTCAAATGAGGTCTTAATCTTCTTATACGCTGAATCCAATTCTCTGTTTAGGTATGATGTAGGAAGACTTGTGACACAGTTACTTCGGAAAAACGGGGTACAGTGTTCGACGGTAGAACGGGAAACATTTCGCCTGAAGCGCACTTAAACTGCAAAGTACCATTTAATACTACCTTTCGAGGTCAATTCTTCTTTCAGGTGAGTTAGGAGTGACTTCCGCGAGGATTCAAGGAAAAAGGTGAGGTCAACAGATGTTTCATCCGTTGCCACCAGCTCATGTGTTGACAGGGTCCTTTTCATTTCTTTTGTAAACTGACAGGGGTCTTCAGGGTCTGGTTTTTGTTTCTTCTGGCGAAACCTTTCATCTTCAGAACGTTTTCGTTTATTATTGTGTGGCTCTCTTTGATGGCGCAAAAGACTGTCTTTTCTCCCAAACTCCATGGCACATTCTTCGCATTTGTAGGTTTTCCTGGAGGTGTGGGTTAACTCGTGACGTCGGACGTCATCTCTCCTTGAGAATGTTGATTCACATTGAGAGCACTTAAGCAGGTTATTTCCATCATGATTTCTCTTATGACGAATGAGATGTGTCTGATGAAGGAAAACCTTCTCACATATATCGCATGGATACATTATGAGACAGTGACTTGTAAAATAACTGATACTACACGAGGACGTTGAGAACTATCACTATTGCCGTTGGAAAAATCATAGAGAAGCAGCAGCAGAGAACCGTCGCTATCAACGCCTGACAACTGAATGAGAAATCTGACTGATGGATGCCGTATTTATACTAGAAGAAGGACTATCCCGCAGAAACTGATTTAAAAGACTGTCCTGCAGTAAATGAAAAGAAAACTTCTAATTGGTGACATTAGATTTCGAAGTGGTGGACTTACTTCACGCTGTAGGAGGATGACGCAACCGCAGGGGATATCACCAGATGGTGCCAGAGGTTAAAGGTGGGGGGAAGTTTTTTTTTTTAATAATGGGGAAAGGGACTTTGATAGCGGGTTAAATAATGAGGGGGGTGACAGTTTTGATAAGGGAGGTTTAAAAAAGGGGGTGAAACTTCTGATAAGCATTTAATTAATATGTCAGGAACCAAGATGGCGGAGTCTGGACTTGGAAATTTCGGATGAGTTTAGAAACCAAGATGGTGGACTAACGGCAAAATCGTGGGAGTTTGTGGTGACGACAAGTTTTTAAATGGTGGACTCGAAAAAATTTCGGGGTTTGTGGAAACCAAGATGGACGTCGGTGGAAATTATGAATGGATTATCTGCAATTTAACTGAATAATATAATTTCAGATTATTACATCACTGGAGGGAGGTATTTTATTCACCATTGTTCGACTTCAGTCTTAAAAAAACAGTGAGAATTCTGACCAATGTGCTTGAAAAAACCCGTCATCAGCTTGAAACACATGGGTGGCGGGTCCCATAGGATTAACATTGACCCGCCACTGGCTGAGAACCCCCACTTTCCCTCTACTTAGGTGGCTAATGAAAACTCAACATTTAGTAATCTGTCATATTGGAGAAGGCACCAATACATGTACCTTCAGGTAACATTTTATTATATATTAAAATATGTAGTTATATACATTAGTAATATACTTAGTACTAGTATACACTAGTAACGGATTAGTTCCGTAAATAAGTACGTTATTGACTCAGTTGACAGTGAGAATATTATTAGGCAATCAGAAATTTGAAGTTATTTTAATAATAACAGTGCGATGTGAAGAAGTCACCGGCAGTATTGCTTCTCAACAAGAGTTGTCTAAAGCGATATTTACTATATTAATGAAGTTGCATTTTGTATAATTATTGTACGGTATTTTTGTGTAATTTAAACAAACACTGAGATTTTAATGTTCGGCCGATTATCTATTAACATTTCAGGATAACAGCTACTAATGTAAATGAATATTTACTAATGCCTCTAATGAATTCTAATGAATCGTGTTGGTAATTAATGCGTTTACTTCAGGGAGAAAAGGGCGCTTCAATAGGTATCATATTGGCTGTTGATAAGAATTTGAGTGCAGCTACCTAATTAAAATGTCTGGGAATGCGATAGATGTTAAGAAGTGAATTTGGCGTTAGGAAATAAATTCTGAATGCCGAGTTTATTAATAAATGAGTCTAAATAACTAAATTAAGCACCTAATGTAAGGCTTACATGCTGATGTATATGCAATAAGATGAAGTCAACGTCAACTGTCGAATGTGTGTATGTATTTTATCAGCATCATGGCAAATGTATGTATAACAACAGATTATTTCTTAAACAAATAGTAAAAATTGTTCAAATTTCTTTTTATATTTTTGTAATGCAATGACATGCAAGCTTATGTTAAACGATTAGTTTGATTTTGTTGTGGAAAGCATTTTTTTCTTCTTAATAATTTATTTCTTTTACGTTACATTTCTTTAGGAAAGTGAATTATACATTTCTGATCCAAAGCAAGGAATTAAAAAAGCAAACTTAGGATAAATATACAGGTTGATTCAAAACTCTTGGGCCAAACTTTAAGGGGTGATAGAACACAAGTAAACAGGCACTTTTCGTCATACCATGCATGGTCGGAATTCAAGCGGTGAAGCGCTAGAGGGCGCTTTCCAGTGAACATTTATAAGTGCTGGTTTTCGCACTCATCGTTATTTCTATCGTGGATTACAGAACGGATGGATTGTTTCACGAATCAGGAGAAGGCGGACATGCATTTCACGTACGGATCTGCGGACGGGAATGTGAGGGAAACCCAAAGACTGTACTGGGAGCGCTTTCTGACCAGATGCCTGCCTGATCGTAAAAACTTTCAGCGATTGCACCAGTTACAGTTGCTAGTGGTATTCTCTAGATTTGTGTTCGTTGTCTGTAGTGACGAGATCATTCATCGGTTAAAAATGTTTATTCCTGAAAATCCTTAATAAAATTTAGTATATGTGCGAAACAGGCTCCTTTGTCAGCGGTTTGCAGGATACAGGGCGTGCAAGGAGTGTGAGGACTCCACGTGTTACAGAGGAAATTTTATGTAGGGTTGGAGATCGTCCCGAATGTAGCACGTGAACAATTTCCCATGCCCTAAGTGTGACCTAATCGACGGTGTGGCGAGTTCTAGGAGACGAACGATTACACCCCTACCATGCACAGAGGGTGCATGACTACACACCTGCAGATTATCGTCCTCGTGTGGATTTTGCACAGTAGTTCCTGCAGCAGACTACAGCACAACCGAACTTTGATGCACATGTCTTATTCACTGACAAATGCATCTTTACACGTGAGGGCATTTTTAATACCCACAATTTATATGTGTGGGTCACCAGTAATACGCACACCATACGTCCACATTCGTACCAGCGGCGTTTCTCCATAAATATTTGGGCTGGAATTCTCCATGACCATTTGATTGGCCCATACCTTCTGCCAGCCCAACTGTAAGGTGGAACGTATCTAGTATTTTTACAAGAAGTCTTGCCAGAATTACTGAACCCTGTTCCAGCAAACATTCAAACACGTATGTGGTTCCAACACAGTGGATCACCACCCCATTTCAACGTGGATGTGCGGAATGCCTTGGATGCAACATTTCCAGGACGATGGATTAGTTGGGGTGGTCCCATCGCTTGGCCGCCACGATCGCCCGATCTCTCATGTCTGGACTTTTTCCTATGGGGCCATATGAAAAGCCTCATCTACGATAGCCCTATCGATTCCAATGAGGACTTTATTGCCAGGATTTCTATTGCCGCTGCCACTGTACGAGAAATGCCTGGTGTTTTCGCCCATGTACGCCGATCACTACGTCGAAGGTGTGAAGCCTGTATTATTGTTGGCGATCGCTCTTTTGAGCAGTCTCTGCAATTTGTTCAATAAAATTCGGTACTTTCTGTTCTGTAATTTCTGCAATTGTTTCAAACCTCTTCTGTCATTCTTGTGTTTCTTCATTTCCTGACACAGTAACTGCTAACCCCTAGCGCTTCACCGCTTGAGTTCCGACCATGCATTGTATGACGAAAAGTGATTGTTTAGGTGTGTTCTATCACCCCTTAAAGTTTGGCCCAAGAGTTCTGAATCATTCTGTATAAAAATACTATTGACATTTTTGTCAGTAATTGCAGCAGAGGTAAATTGCAGCAAAATTTGAATCATTATTTAAATAATCTTTCAGCTTCTATTATAGTAATAAAACTCACATTTGAAATATTTTAATGAAATATAATTTTGCAATTTGTTTAGAATAGCTTACTGATGTTTTAAAGGGGTTTTTGGTAAGTTTGAGGTGTGATAAATAAATGTTTTTCAAACAGGAAAATGTGGTTAAATAAAGTATTCTATGGGTTATCATTTGTCATGGAATTAAAAACATTTTTCTAACGGATTCATTATCGCGGTACGATCCGTTAATTTGATGCTTAGTCTACGGATCTGTATGCTGATTTGAATTTGATGTAAGCGCATAATTAAATAAAATATCCCCTCAAGCAGCTGCTTGCCACAGAGGTCTGACAGGAGCCAATCAGTTTATATGCCATAGTAGAAGGTCTGTGAGGATGGTAGGACCTCAGCAGAAAAAACGACACACATATCAATGCATTATCCGGGGCTCGAATCCAGGTCCCTTAGATCAGTAGTATCCATGCATTACCCGGGGCTCGAACCCAGGTCCCTTAGATCAATAGCCAAGCGCGCTAACCACTCGGCCACGGGACGGCTGTAAATGCATGGATGCAGTATAATAGTAGGCATTGATACAGTTGCTAGTGGTATTCTCTGGATTTGTGTTCGTTGTCTGTAGTGACGAGATCATTCATCGGTTAAAAAAGTTTATTCCAGAAAATCCTTAATAAAATTTAGTGATTGAATTATTTAGTTTCGAGGATTTTCCTAAATGTCGAGAGGAAGCGTACAGCTCACGAATTTCCATCATTTGGACTAGCTGTCTCTGATTGGATTATTCTGATAGGATGTCTCACTTTTCGACCGTTCCACACTTATAACCATATTAATAATAATAATTAATTACATATAATAATATAATAATAATTACAATATTATTAAAATATAATAATAATACATTAATATAAATAATTTATTCTCTATGACTTTACGATTTTCTCAAATAAATTGTACCCACGAGAATATGCTGTTTAATTCATTACAGACAACCAATGCAAATTTATACTTTTATTAGTAATATTACTAACTCAACGAAATGTATCCCAAGCAGTAGGAGTGTTTGTGTTTGATTTCTTAAAACTTCAGTGCAGGAATGGCTTTTGGTGGGCGATATCTGATACCTCCAAAAATAATCACAAAAAAAGTAATAAACGAATTTCAAATTTAGTATATATTATATATTTTTTTTAAATACCCCCTCAAGCAGCTACTTGCCACAGAGGTCTGACAGGAGCCTGTCAGTTTATATGCCATAGCAGAAGGTCTGAGAGTATGGCAGGCCCTCAGCAGAAAAACGACACAAACAGCCATGCCTTACCCGGGGCTCGAACCCAGGTCCCTTAGATCAGTAGCCAAGTGCTCTAACCACTCGGCCATGGGACTGCTGATACATTATATATTATAACAAAATCAATATAACCATTTTTATATTAGTTTTGTCATCATTATTTGCCGTGTTATGTAAACAATCATATCTTTTCGCATTGTCATTACGATTTTTAACATTAGGGATTTTTTTAACACAGGAATATTAGCATTATCTATTACTAGAAATCAATCGGTGCTTTTGACACATCTTGATTTTTAGCTAGTCACTCCGACCTCTATTTCACCTTAAACGAAACACCAGATCTGAAAATTCCTCTCATTTCTGAGTTCGCTTGCCTGAAATAGCCCTCTTCACCAATTCTTAGCTCTCGAGCACTGGTATATCGAATTTGACCTCGAATGACCCATCGCATCCAAAATTTGGCAACCTTTCCGAGATCTGCGACTCAAAATATCCCCAGGAACCAAATTTTAGCTCTCCAGCACCTATAGATCTAAATTTGACCTTTGATCTCAAAGGACTTTCCAGATGCGAAATTTCGCAACGTTTTTCAGATCTGCAACCCGAAATATCTCCAGACACCAAATTTCACGTTTCTAGCACTTCTAGATTACGGTTTGACCTCTAGGTGACCTTCACTTAACCTTGAAGGAGGAGTCGGTCAAATTTCCGATTTTCCCCAAGATCTACGACCCGGATTACCTCTAGGTGCAAATGATCAGAGCTCTACCATTTCTGTATCAGAGTGAGGTCTAACATGATACATGTATAGGTATATAGGTAATTATTACAATGGAGGGACAAAATACTGAATTGAATTGGAAAAGACAATATCGCCTTTTCGAATCTGTTTTTTTATTTTCACCGAAATTGTTAAATTTTGTACTTTGAGAATAGCTAAAAAAAAGAACATATGCATTAAGAAATGCTTTCCAGCCCGATTCATTTCTATTCAATACCAGGAATCTCCCCATTTTTTTTCCTATTTTCAGTCCCTGACTGTAGTAGACAAAGTGTCCCACCAAACATTTTAGTCAAGAGCCTCCACTGATAAATATTAATAATTTGAATGTAATATTTCTAGGTGATATCAATAATCAAATATAAAGATTTACTAAATTTAAGAAATCCATCGAAGTTTTTGTTCAACTATCAGGGAAGTATTCACTTTTAGTTTTACCGTTGATACCAATTTTAGAGGAGAAAGACAATATTTTTTTCTAAAATTAATATCGACGATAAAACTACGAGTGAATGCTTCTTTGATTTTGAACAAAAATGTCGATGGATTTCTGCAATTTATCCAATTGCATACTCGTGACATACTTTCTGTTTTCTTGACATACTTTCTGTCTTCTTGACAAACTTTCTGTTTTCTTGACATGCTTGTCATCTGCTTTGAGAGCAGAGAAGAACTTGCCTTCATGAGACATAGAAAAATTGGTACTATAGGTAGAGATTGGATTGTTTTACCTCTGAGCGGCACTTTTTTGCACATCATGGGGTAAATGGCCAGGTCACATGGACCCCGAAGGCTCAGAGAAGGTTGGGGGAGGGAACCCACTGGAACAGCTGTTGGGAGACAGATGGTAGCCTCCCGTCAAGGCCATCCAGCGTGTTCTTTAACGTGCACAGGGTATGGCTCTCCCGCACACGGGCCACGGCTTAACGTCCCATCCGACGGACGGCGGTCTTTTCAAGCCCATCGGTGTCCCCTACTGACCGTGGGCAGGGTGGGGAAATTTTGCGGAGAAAAATCTCAACGCCGACCCAGCTGGGACTCTAACCTGAGAACTACAGATTACGAGCCTGGTACGCTACCGACCAAAGGCGCGTCCCCGCCCCATAGGTAGAGAGTTTATGTCGTAAAATAGAGAAGAATTTGATCAGCGGCTAGCTCAGCGGTCAGAGCATCTGACCTGTTATAAGATTGGGTTGTTTTACCCTTCAGCAGTACTTTTTTTTGCACACAATGGGTTAAAAGGCCACGTCACAAGGACCCCGAAGTCTCAGAGAAAGTTGGAGGATGCGACCTACTGGAACAGCTGTTGGGAAACAGATAATCGCCTACCATCAAGGCCATCCAGCGTGTTCTTTAACGTGCACAGGGTATGACTCTCCCGCACAAGAACGGACCACGGCTTAATGTCCTATCAGAAGGCCGGCGGCCTTTCTAAGCCCATCGGTGTACCCTACTGACCGTGGGCAGGGCAAGAAATTTTTGCGGAGAAACGTCTCAACGCTGACCCAGCTGGGACTCGAACCGGGGAAGTGCAGATTAAGAGCCTGGCGAGCTACCGACTGAGTCGACACCCCCGCACCCTTGTTATCAGGTGGTCATGGGTTCCTTTCCCACCCGTCTCTAGGCAATGTTTCCTCTAAAACTGATATTAACGTAAAACTAAGAGTGAATATTTTCCTGATCATCAATATTTACTATATACATATTTTAACATATAATAGGCAATTATTTATACCTGCATTGAGGGTCGAATCTAGGGGCGAGATCAATTTAAAAAGTGCTAGTAAGGGTGAAAAAAGACAAACAAAAATATTGAACAAATATTAACCACCTCTAAAGCGAAAAGGAAAAAATGTTACATTATTTCAAAAAAACTTCAAAAGGATGGTCAAGACTCTTGAGCCTCTTTTACGTTTTCCGGTTTCAGTTCTATTGCGTCAGCCCACTTCCACCTTACACACACCTTTTCTTCTTTTTTCTGGATGCAGGCCTTTAAGTATTCAGTAATTTATATAATCTAAATCAGGCGATATGAATAATCAAAAACACATTTTGCAAATTCATAATACACTGCTGTTTATAATTAAAGGAAGTTGAATAAAGTTGAAAATATCACAATAAACACCCTTCTGGCTTTAACGAAAATTTCCAAGGATATTTAGAGTGAATTTACTCACATTTATTGGCTACCAAATTTGCATTTCTCAATGCGAAACTATGCAATATGTAAATTAAGCTGGCGATAAAAACAGCTTCAGGAACGTGCGCTTTTCGATTTGGATTAAGAGCGGCTTAATCGAGCGTTTCGCATTACAGTTTTGTTAAAATGCAAAGAAGGAACCATTTGAATAACGGTCAGAGGTGGAGAGCCACCAGAACGGATGAAAGCAAGACAATCACTTAGAGAAGGTAGAACTTGCTCTAGAAGAACGAACCACGGTAGACCCATAGCATTTCAAGATGACCTTTTCCTGTTCCTAACTTCAATGGGCAATAGAATGATGCCAGCTCGCCAACTTGCGTTGGAGGTGTCAGCTGCCAGAGGAAAAACAGTATCTAGAGTAACGGTGTCCTGACGACTTCATTAAATAGGATTATACGCTAGAATACTTGAATATTTGTAGTGTGTATACCAATGACCTCAGGTCATCAGAGGGCACAACTGGAATGGAATAGGCAGCACCTCAATTGGACCAATGATCAATGAGGTATAGGTTCTCTTTTCGGATGAATCACGATATAGCGTAAGAAGTGATTCTCGGTGCCAATGCATTTGGAGAGAGTATGGAACACGTTATCACTCTCTGAATATCGTTGAAAGGGACGTTTTCAATGACTGCATTGACCTTACATGTCTTCACATGAAAGGAATCTCCTAACTCTAACTGCTCTAAGGTACAGAGAGGATATCCTAGAGATCCTAGAGACTTTAAGAAGTGTCATTGAGTCAGGATTCATTTTTATGGATGATAACCTTCATCCACATAGAACTCAGATAGTGGATGATTACTTTGAGAGTGAAGATATCTAGAGCTGTGGTTCTCAAACCTTTATGTTTCACGTACCCCCTGGAAATGTGTATGTAACTGGCGTACCCCTTGTATAGATAGAAAACTCTATAGTTATAATATAACAATGGGAATAAAATAAAACACTGACTTTGTTACTAGATCTAGCGACTTTGGAGCTCTCACGGCGTACCCCCCCAAAAATTTTACCGCGCACCCCACGTTGAAAACCCCTAATCTAGAGAATGAATTTGCCAGCGAGGTCCCCAGACCTAAATCCTCTTGAACATGCATGGGATGCTTTGGGAAGGCAAGTTGCAAGTCGTCAACCCCCTCCAAGGATCCTTCATGAGCTGACAAATGTTCTTCTAGAGGAGTGGGATTTGCTGCTCTCTTGCATTGTTGGATAACCTTATTAGAAGCATGAGAGCTCGGTGTGCAAGCTGTATTGTTATTAGGGGAAATTACAGTTTTTTACCAAATAGCGTTAACTTCAATATCTGCGGTGATCTATATTTTTTTCATAATTAGAAATATTTTCTGATATATTCTTTGATAGGATTGTTAATTTTTGAATTGGAAAAGTATTCCAATATATTCTTTATTTTAAATGTAAATATTAATATATATATAATATTAAATGTTCTCTGAAACTTTCGTTAAATTTTAAAAAAGATTTCTTGAGATATTTGCATTGAGCTGAGATATTAGCATTATTACACGTATTGAATAATAAACATTTTCTTTTTTCTTTCTTTTTTTTTTATCTGATATCAATAATTCTTATGTTTCAATATTTTGCATTACTTACTTTAAAAATCTGTCTTAAAACCTTTATGCTCATTATTATCATTTATCACAACAGAGTTATGCAGAAGAACGAAAAAAAGAACTCCCACACGAAAAGAACATTAACAGAAAAAAAAAACTCTGCTTAAGTTTTTTTATGCCTAGACGTCAACTCTACTTTCGAGTAAACATGGTAATAAGAGCGCCTATCTTTTTTTTGCCTTGTTTTAACCACAAAGGTATCATTCACACTCGGAGAACGTTTCTTCATCACCCTTCTAAACACCCACTAAGAACTCTTCTAATGATGGCCACCATGCTCTCCATCAATAAGGACTGAGAGAGGTTGAAGGGAAAGCAACTGATTATCTACGTACGTTCAATATCCCTCCTCAAGCCAACAGTCCACTACCACTCACACAGACACCATATGGCAAGGTAATTATCCCAGTGGGGTTCCTCTCAACAACCGCCGTGTCTCAATGAACGGACTGGCGGTGAGACGTACTCTAGAAGACCCAGACGGGGAAGGAAGTGTATGGCTACGGTAATTGGTATTGATCCATTAGCACCACGAAAATGCTTAATCAGATGGCCACCACTAGTGTAAACCACGACCGGAGTGGGGCCACAGCTGCGATGTTTGGGTGATGGTTAAATGAAAGACTTTATTTTAATGTTAAGCGAATGATGTCCCTAAACTCTTCGAGGCTTCTTTTAAAAACCATCTTCTCTTCTGTGCAATGATTTAATCGAGCTTAAGGAAGAGTTTTCTTCATGTTGGAGTTAGTCGTAATGTTTCTGTTAAAGTTTGTAGTTTTGGTCCCCAAATCGAGTTTTGTTGAGTGATTGGGCATTCGATCGCTGCAATTGTTTGTATTTGTTTTTAACCTCGGGTGATGCCTCATCAGAAAAAAAAATGATTTTTGAAGACTTTTAGAAGAGATCTATATCTGAGTTTCTTTTCTATAACGAACTACCTCGTTTATGTTTCAGAGACCATGTCCTAATTTTTTTCTTTTGTTGGAAACATCCTTCTGAGGTTCTTTTTATACTTTTAATGAATTGCTAAGAATAAAAGAAAAAAATCCCGTTTTGTACAGCACTACAGAACGTGCATTAAAACTCTTCTACATTACATAAATGAAAATCCCTCATTTTAAATGAATTAGTACGAAAAATATCATTCAAAGTAAAAAAAAAGTAATATCTGTAAATTTCGATATTATTTATTTAATTTTTTTAGTAATTGAAACTTTAGACAGCAGACGCTACTTTAACGCTCATCCTGAACATTTTTCTTCAGAATTGACGATAACTGGAAGAATCATTGTACAAATTTATAAAGTTACATTTATTTTAGTTGATTGGTTGTTTTATCTGTGAAGGGCACATTTTTGAACACAATGGACTGAATGGCAAGGTCACAAAGACCCCGATGGTTCAGAGAAGGTTGTGCGAAGGGGACCCACTGGACAGATGCTAAGAGACAGATGGTAGCCTCACAAGACCATCCAGCAGATTCTTTAACGTGCAGAGTGTATGGCTGAACCGAACATAGAAGCACGGCTTAACGTCCCATCCGATGGACGGCGGTCTTTCCAAGTTCATCGGCATTCCCTACTGACCGAAGGTAGTGTGGGTGTTTAGCAGAGGTGAATCTGAACGCTGGTTGGCCCAGATGGATTTGTTTTAGTAAACGATTTATTATAAAAAACCATTTATTCTTTTAATTAATTTTTGAGTTAATTTCTTAGAAGTAGCAATGCGGCTATTCAAAGTTTTAGTTCCCATAATTCTTTATTAGGCGAATATTTTTTGAAAATCGAATTTTAAATAGAATTCGGCGAGATCTTCAATTTATCTTCATCTTTATTTTCTCGTAAAATGCTCATTTTAAAAGCGAGTTTAGAAATGTGGTTTTGCATTCAAATAACACCGAAATCCCCTTGGTGCAACACTTCCTATAACGGACCAGTTGAACAATTTATGGCGTTAGCATAGGAAGTCATATAATTTAGACAATTTATATATATATTTATTATTATCAATGGTGTAGTTTTATACTAACCTTTATAATAATGTTTATCTATAAATATACCATATTTAGGAGGAAAATTATTTCTACTTATTAGCATTACAGCAATTGCGAATTAACATTAACAATTCTCCTTCTGAATAAAGCATATTTATAAAAAAAATTATATAAAGATTAGAAAAAAAGTTCATCTTCATCCTCCTCCTCAAGCAGCCATTAGCTACGGAGGTCTCACCGAATTTTGCAATTTAGTCCTCCAAACACATCTCTCCTTGGCCACTGTAGACCAATTCCAACAAGATCCTATTTGATATTGTCTGCCCACCGCACCCTAGATCTCCCACTCTTTCTGAGGCCTTTAGGCACACTGTTCATAATCCTATTCGCATAATTCATAGTCAAGCATACGGGTAACATAGCCAAAGTAACGGAGTCTCTCTCTGCACAATATGCTGTTCAAAGGAGGTTTGCCGACTCCTTTACCTAACCTCATCATGACTTACAAAGTTAAGCCACCCAATGCCCATGATACTGCGTACTACTAATAATAATAGAAATATATTGTTACGACAGATGAACGGGCTTCATTGACTTCATGATAAAACGTGACATGAACGCTTGCATATGCTTGTGCGTGAGAATTGTGACACACACTGTGGGAATGAAGGAAACTTATGAAAGCACGGAAAATACTCACTACTATAAAATATGACCAGTTTAAGTGGAAAATATTTATGTGGTGACCTAAAAGTCATGACTCTCTTGCTCGGGCTTCAAGGAGGCTTCACAAAATTTGCTGTTTTTTGTGTTTGTGAGACAGTAGGGTCAGAAAGGAACACTACAAAACAAAAGACTGGCCCAAAAGAGATATTTTTATTCCTGGAAAGAGTAATGTGAGGTATAAGCCCTTTGACCCCTCTGATGTTCTGCTCCCACCACTACACATTAAACTGAGACTTATGAAAAACTTTGTAAAGGCTATGGACAAAACTGGTAAAGGGTTTTTGCACTTGAAGGAAAATTTCCAAAACTTACTAATGCCAAACTCAAAGCAGAGATGTTTGTTGATCCTCATATCAGGAAGCTACTGAATGATACTCTCTTCGAAGAAAAACTGAATATGAAGGAGCGCGCTGCATGGAAATCATTCACGTCGGTGGTACAGGGTTTTCTGGGGAATCACAAAGAGGAAACTGCCATCGGCTCATTCAAGATCTTCTCAAATACAACGAAAATCTTTGCTGCCGAATGTCTTTGAAGATCCATTTCTTTCACTCGCATCTCGACTTCTTTCGCAAGAACTTAGGAGCTGTCAGTGATGAGCAACAGGAAATTTTTCACCGGATATTCGAACCATGGAGGAGAGATAACAAGCAGGTGGGATCCAGCAATGATGGGTGACTACTGCTGGTTCTTGCAGAAGGAAGATACCTCAGCACATAAAAGACAAAAATGAACTTCTTGTAAGTATAAAAGATCCTTATCCATGTTTTCTTATTTTGCGTTTCAATATTGTTTCATTTGTTACTTTATATTCAGTGGTCTATAACTACGATGTCTCTAATTGTTTTCGCTGTAATCACGCAATTAATAAGTTTTAAGTTACAATTTAATAAAATAGTCTTTATATTAATTTCCCAGATATGCGTATTCATTGAAATTTGAAATATATTAATCCGTAATTTTAAAAAAGCTATACTTGCTGCAGATTTTTTACAGTTATCTTTGAATTCAGCACCACAAAATTAGTTAAAAACATGTTACCATGTTTTTAACTAATTTTGCAAACAATGTTTTTTAACATTGGTTAAACATTGGTTAAAAACATGTTACTATGTTTTTAACCAATGTTTAACCAATGTTATAAAAACATTAATTAACAATGTTATAAAAATTAACAATGTTATGAAAACATATTTTTTATAACATACCAATGTTATAAAAAAAGCTTCAATTTGTTGTCCAGTGTTATTTATTTTCGTGAGCTATGCTGTCTGTTATTTTTGTTTTTAAATTTTTGTTTAATTTTTGCTGCCTCAAACAAATTTCCTTAAGAGGTTGCAATGTTTAAGAAGTATTAAGAATTCTATTATACGGTTGAAATAAATCTGAATTACTGCCACGTAGTGACAGCATGGGTGTGGACAAGTAATGATTACTGCCACGTAGTGACACTAACCAGACTCATTCAGTGTTGGCATGGGTATGTGTGTATAAATAACAATGATGACTGCTTCCAATTAATGACGCTTACTAGATTCGGTGACGACAGGAGTGTGACAAGGATGGTAGCCTCCGCGGCCACTTCTACCAATTAATGATGCTAACTAGACTCGGTGACTGCACGAGAGTGTAAAAATGATGGTGCTACCACTTAGCGACGCTTACTAGACTCACTTATGGACAGTATGGGGTGTGTAAAAGTGATGACTACTCCAATGTAGTGACGCTAACTAGACTCAGTTAGTGATGGCATGGGTGTGTGTATAGCAATGATGCATGTTGTCACCTAATGACGGTGACATGTGGTGGTGACAAAGGCCCAGATGTCTATTACTTTGAAGTGGAAGCTGCAGAACTTACTCTCTAACTTACCCTCATACTTTTATGCAAGAATTCATTTGTTAAAAAATTTAACGACACATCCCAACGTTCGAGTTACTGCATAGCAAACAAACACGAATTGCCAAGCTATCCCATAGAACGAAAAATAAAATTGATCAGTAAATAATTAAACACCTCAATATAGAATTATTCTTTTGAACTTGACTCCGAAATTAGTTGTTCCTAAAAACTGCAAATGAGTTTAAGCAAAACAAGGCGGACAATCGCGTGAACAAAGCGAGGAGATTAGGACCCAATCAGTTGGAGGACCCAATTAAATTTCAACTCAATCATCGAGATAAAGATTTAATTAAAAGAATCGACTTTATCAAGAGACGGAGTTCGCCAGAGGCCAATACTGAGGTGATCAGAGACAACAGCAGAAAACGAACGAAAGAGAAAAAAATGTTAAGTTGAAGGAAGCTCCTGTTAAGATATTTACGAAACACAAATTCATTATTCTACGGATTTCAGAGCTTTACGTACGTGACTCTTTCACTCTCTCGTATATGTTTTAATTTTACTCTTGTGCTGGAGATTACAGTGAAAGGTGGAGACTTAATTACCCTGACGTATGAATACGTTACTGTAATTGAATGCAGATTGCAGACAAATCTAAATTTAATAACTAATGTTCACGTTGGTAGTACCATTAATCACGTTTATGGCGCACGACAAGGTGACACGAAGGATATTCTCACGGTATTGCGATTACATCATTCCACAGACTAAAGAGTAGGCGATTTTCCACAAGACTTTTCGGACTGAATCCCAACTTCTGAAAGTCACAGAGAAAAATGGATTTCGCGATGCTTCTATTATTGAACCTTCAGACGATTAATTAAGAAATAATAGAGACATGTTTATATTCCCAAAGGTCGGTGAAGTAATTACTCGTGTAAGATTTCTGTACATCAGAGAGAGAAAAATTTATTTTTGTGGTAGATGGAGGGAAATACTTGTGTGTAAAATCCTCAGTGGCAAATTATTTGTTTAATGTTGTCTAGCGTAAAAGAAAGCATTTGGCTTAAGAATTGTGTTTCAATGATTAATTAGAAGTTAATGCAACTTTTAAACTAATTAGGCTGACTTAAAGCACTAAGCAAAGATATGCACTGATGAAAACAACGGGGAATAATGAAGGATATGCCAATGAAAAACCACGTTTGAAGATTAATATTCTCCGAACTCAGTTTTTCTAATTGATTGAGTGGTTACAACTCCTAGGGGCACTTTCTTTGTACACAATGGAATAAACGTCCAGGTCACAAGGACCTCTAGGACTCATTGTTCGGTAGGGAAAGGGTTGGGTTGTTTTTACCTGTGAGCAGTGCGTTTTTTGCACTCAACGGGTTAAATGGCCAGGTCTGTTCAGGGAAGAGGGATCTACTGGACAATTGCTGGGAGACAGATGATAGCATCCCGTCAAGGCCATCTAGAGTGTTCTTTAACGTACATAAAAGTCCCACTTGAAAAGGTGGTGCCTGAAGTTCCTACCAGCATCGGTGACTTCAGCCTTTAGCGGAGGAGGAACGGGTCTTTGCCCCATGCCTGCGATCAGGGGAGTGGGCTGTTTGATATTGTTGGCCCTACCAATCTCAATAAACCTAATTTCTTTAAAAATCCTACTAATCATTTTCTCTCTGCAGGAACGTGGAACGTGAGGACATTACATAGAGATTATTCTCTTGATGTCCTCATGCAGGAATTCCAGCGCTATAACCTAGATATTCTAGGCTTGCAAGAGACCAGATGGACAGGCAAAGGTGAGATACTTAAAAATAACTTTAAATTTCTCTTTACAGGGAGGGAGGATGGAAAGCATCACCAAGGCGTGGGTCTGCTGCTCAGCAGACATGCTAGAGATGCTCTTCTAGGATATGAGTGCATTAATGAAAGGTTTCTTACAGCAAAATTTCAGACAAGCATTAAAGACTTGAATGTTATCTGCTGTTATGCCCCCACTGAGGATGCCGATGAGGACGAGAAGGATAGGTTTTACGGACTTCAGGATATTTTGAATTCTGTCAAGAAAGGAGATATTACCCTTGTTCTTGGTGACTTCAATGCCAAAGTTGGTACTGACTCTGATCTTTGGGGAGGGGTGATAGGCCCTTTTGGTATTGCTAGCTGCAATGGCAATGGGCAACGTCTCCTACAGGTAAGTAAACTCAATGGTTTCAGAATAACTAACACATACACCGCGACATACATAAATACACATGGGTTTCACCTGATGGGCTGCATAGGAATATGATTGATTATATATTAATTAACAGCAAATGGGCTAGTTCTGTTAGAAATACCAGGGCATATAGGGGAGCTGAAATTGGATCTGACCATTACCTTGTTAAAAGTGTCTTGCAACTTAAACTTAAAAAGTGTTGTGCTAGGGTTAAAAAATTTACCTTTAATACTGAAGCTCTGAAAGACCCAGTTATAGCCAAAGCTTACCATGATAGGTTACTTAGTCATTATGACAGTCATGATTTGCTTAATACTGAAGTTGAGGAAGAATCGGACCATTTTAAACAGGCCTTTTTGGAAACTAACAGTACTCTTTTAGGAAAAAAGAGCAGAGGAGACAGAATTATTTCAGTAATAAGGCACTTGAGCTTATTTCAGAAAGAAAGAACTGCAGGAATGTCCTTAATCAATACCTTGCTAGTCCTAATAGAAAGCATAATAAAGAGCTTAATAAACGTGTAAAAGATCAGTTAGCTGCTGATAAGAATCTTTGGCTTGATGGCTTTGCTGACAAAGTCGAGGAAGCAGTTAGACAGCACAACAGCAGAGAGCTGTACCAGATAGTTAATGTTTTGTGTGGTAGAAAACGGACAGGCATACAAATATTGAAGGATAACCAAGGTAAGGTTGTAGAAGGGGAGGATTCTGTCATGGCTAGGTGGGCTGAGCATTTCAGTGATGTTCTAAACAATGTGGGTAGTTCTACTTCCATTGTTTGCAATGATGATAGATGCATTGGTGGCTTTAATGTTGGCCCTATAACACAATCTGAAGTTAGTTTGGCTATCTCTAAACTTAAACTTCATAAATCCCCAGTGGTGGATGAAATTAGTACGGAAATGCTGAGAGCTGGGAATGTTTCAGTTACCATTTGGATGACTGAAATTTTGAATAACTTTTATGATAAAGGCATGGTTCCTAAAGATTTTACCAGAGCTATTATTATCCCTATCTTCAAAAAAGGTGATCGCAGTTCTTGTGATAACTATAGGGGTATCAGCCTACTCTCTGTTCCAGGTAAAGTTCTTTCCATGATTGTACTTAATAGAATTAAGAATCTGGTTGACAGGCAATT
Source organism: Ryuthela nishihirai (assembly GCA_038380435.1). NCBI lineage: Eukaryota > Metazoa > Arthropoda > Arachnida > Araneae > Heptathelidae > Ryuthela > Ryuthela nishihirai. The sequence goes on from JAWZYU010000007.1 coordinate 17,861,144, forward strand.
GCGTGATGAGCAATGTGGATTCAGAAGTGGTAGGGGATGTGTAGATCAGATATTTTCACTTAGGCAGATTCTTGAGAAATGTTTAGAGTTTCAGAAACCTTTGGTTGCTAGCTTTGTTGATTTCAAAAAGGCTTTCGACTCTGTTGATCGTCATAATTTGTGGTTGATTGTGAGATCATATGGTATACCAGACAAGGTAGTTAACATAATGAAAGCTCTCTATAATAACACTGAGTCATGTGTGAGAGTTGGTAAGTCTTGTAGCAATTGGTTTAGCATTACGTCTGGTGTTCGACAAGGGTGTATTTTGTCTCCTTTTCTCTTTAGTTTGGTTGTTGATTATGTTATGCGAAATTCACTTCAAGGGAAAGATTTTAGCCTTAAATTGGCTGGAGATACGAAAATTTCTGATCTAGATTATGCTGATGATTTAGCCCTTTTGGCAAATGATGTTGATGAGATGAACTCTTTCATTCGAGCTGTTGATGAGACTGGTAGTAGAGTAGGTTTGGTTATAAACAGAGAGAAAACTAAAGTGATGAAAATTGGTCAGGCAGGTTGTGATTCAGTTAATCTGAATGGTTGCAGTCTTGAGCAGGTGTCACAGTTTAATTACCTTGGGAGCTATGTAACTGATATTGGTGATGTGCGGCATGAGATTAACAGACGAATAGGTATTGCTGCCGGAACTTTTAAGAATCTATGGAGATTGTGGAGAAATAGGCGTATACACCTAAAGACTAAAATTAGACTGTATAATAGTTTGGTTCTTTCTAGGGTTAGTTATGGTAGTGAAACTTGGACGCTGTGTAAACAAGATAACAGGAAACTAGATGCTTACGCAGTATCTTGGGTATTAGGTGGTTTAACTTTGTAACTAATGATGAGGTTAGGCAAAGGACTCTGCAACCTCCTTTAAGCAGCATATTGTGCAGAGAGAGACTCCGCTGGTTTGGCCATGTTGCCCATATGGATAATTATAGATTGGCGAATAGGGTTATGAACAGTGTGCCTAGAGGCCTCAGAAGGAGGGGGAGACCTAGGATGCGGTGGGCAGACAATGTCAAACAGGACCTTGTTAGAATTGGTGTGCAGTGGCCGGATGCAGCAGATGTAGCTCAGGACAGATATGCTTGGAGAATAAAACTGCGTGGTCTGGTTGGACCTCCGTAGCCCATGGCTGCTTGAGGATGATGATGATGAGGGGCCACGGCTTAACGCACCATCCGACGGACGACGGCCTTTCCAAGCTCATCGGTATCCCATACTGACCGAGGGCAGGGAAAGGTAAGCTGTTGTTAGATTAGGTTGTTGGTTTGTTTTTCCTCTGAGCGGCACTTTTGGAGCTACAATATAATAAAATGGGCACGTTGAAAGGACACAGAGTTCTCGTTGTTCTTGTTGTGCAAGAGACGGATTCCTACCCCCTCCCACGATGGGAATTCACGATGGGACTAGAAAAAGTGCGGAAGTAAGCTCCTTGGGACGGCAATTCCGTGAATTGCCCTTACCAAGAATGGGTATATCCAGCGGAGGATGGAGACGACTGTCGGCAAAAAGGATAATCACGGAGTCAAGTGATTGGAGGGATCAGTATAGGATCACTGGATAAGTTAATGTTAGTTGCCGCTACGTAAATTGGAGAGAGAGATTTTCTTTCTCTCTGTTTTTTGATCTCTCCCAGAGCAGTCGCGTCAGGGACTGCTCTAATCAATTCTTTTGTTTAATCACCGAGCCCTTGCCCGCTGGGTGGCAAGTGTAAGCCTTCGGTTCGATTTGACGAGATAGGCAACTGTTTGAGGTGCCAGGCGACAGTAATGGTCGAATTATTGTATAATGTCTGGCCAAATAATTATGAATAGTAAGTACATCGTGCGCAAAGTAACACGAAACAATATGATGTAGATAAAATTTCTTATTGAAAGTATTTACGTCACTACGAATTCTTAGAAAAGCCTTAGAGGCATGGTGGATGACAAAGTCAAGTGCAACATGGATATAAATGGTTAATCTGACTGACTGCGAAAGGGGACTCATCTTTGGAGCACAATTGGTAAGATCATCCGCAATGGAGGAGACGGAACTGAGCTGAAAACCATGGGGCATTGCGAGGGTGGAAAAGGCTCTGACAGAGAGAGAGAGGAGTTTGTTAGTATGAACTGAACGGCAAACCAGAGCTGCTACATTTCATCAGCTCAGAGAGATAACCACTAGCAGTACTTCAAAACCCATTTCAACGAGAACTATGTGGAGAGAATCGAAAACTATGAAATTCGGAAACTGCACCATCATGCATATAACGAATTACTAGGTAGGTGTTCAAAATAATTTGTTCAGGCAATAATATATAAATAATTTTAATCACTGTAAATATACAAAGAAATCAAAATCGTCAGCTTGTATCGAGAACCACCAGATACGAGTTAATTTCTTGACTCTTAAATAGGAACTCGTAAGCAAAGAACCGCATTAGCCCAGCGAAGACAAATGACGCTCGATAAGTAGTGCCGGAGGAAGGTGGCTTTTACAACACCATGGACTAAGATTTACGTAGATAAATGGAATCCGTTACACAGCTTTTAGATTGGGTGAAGGAGTTCGTGAATCTCTGAGCTGCACCTTTTTACACACAGTTGATTAAATTGCCAGGTCACAAGACTCAAGGCTGGGAAGGGGATCCATTGGGCATCTATTAGCACACAAATGGATACTTTATGTCGAAGACATCCAGCTTTTTATTTTACCCTTGAAACTGAGAAGTTTATGATTCTCTTGTACACGTGATCACGACGTAAAGTCCCATCTGAAGGACGGCGACTATAGCCAAACCCACTTGAGTATCCTTTTTCATTGAGAAAGGAGATAAGAGGGGAAAATTTCGACACAGGCGAAGTTCAGATTCAATCCTGGGAGCATCAAATTAAGAGCTTTGCTCTGTAGAGATTTTCTTTCTTTCCCAAAGGTCGGTGAAGTAATTACTCGTGTAAGATTTCTGTACATCAGAGAGAGAAAAATTTATTTTTGTGGTAGATGGAGGGAAATACTTGTGTGTAAAATCCTCAGTGGCAAATTATTTGTTTAATGTTATCTACCGGAAAAGAAAGCATTTGGTTTAAGAATTGTGTTTCAATGATTAATTAGAAATTAGATTGGATTGTTTTACCTCTGAGCGACACTTTTTTGCACACAATGGGCTAAATGGCCAGGCCACAAGGACCCCGAAGGCTCAGAGAAGGTTGGGGGAGGGGACCCACTGGAATAGCTGTTGGGAGACAGATGGTAGCCTCCCGTCAAGGCCATCCAACGTGTTCTTTAACGTGCACAGGGTATGGCTCTCCCGCACACGGGGCCACGGCTTAACGTCCCATCCGACGGACGGCGGCCTTTTCAAGACCATCGGTGTCCCCTACTGACCGTGGGCAGGGCGGGGAAATTTTGCGGAGATAAATCTCAACGCTGACCCAGCTGGGACTCGAACCTGGGAACTACAGATTACGAGCCTAGCGTGCTACCGACTGAGCCGCCCCCTAATTAGAAGTTAATGCACCTTTTAAACTAATTAGGCTGACTTAAAGCAGTGAGCAAAGACATGCACTGATGAAAACAACGGGGAATAAGGAAGGATATGCCAATGAAAAACCAGTTTGAAGATTATTATTCTCCAAACTCAGTTTTTCTAATTGATTGAGTGGTTACGACTCCTAGGGGCACTTTCTTTGCACACAATGGAATAATTATCCAGGTCACAAGGACCTCTAGGACTCATTGTTCGGTAGGGAAAGGGTTGGGTTGTTTTTACCTCTGAGCAGTACGTTTTGTGCACTCAACTGGTTAAATGGCCAGGTCACAAGGACTTTGAGGGCTCTGAGAGAATCTATATCCTAAATCAGTGGTTCTCAACTTTTTATGCTTCACGTACCCACTGGAAATGTGTATGTAATTGGCGTACCCCTTATATAGAAAGATAAAACTATAGTTATAGTATAATAATGGGAATAAAATAAAACATATATGTATATATAACATATATATGTATAGTGACTTTTGAGCTCTCACGACGTTCCCCAAAGAAATTTTCCCCATACTCCACGTTGAGAAGCCCTGTCCTAGATCATTCTAGAAAAATATAATTGGAAATAAAGCATTCGCCTTTTTCTTAATTCTATTTTCAACCTTCTTCGTTCATTATTTAAGGAGTCACGAAAAAACAAACAGAATTAAAAGAAACTATATTGTGACTGAGTTTGGCTCAGTTGACAGCGCGCCAGATATAACGTGATGTTACCAAGCTTGAGGAAAGGTTACGATTAAATTTTCAACGAAAACACCGATGGGCTTGGAAAGGCCACCATCCGTCGGCGGGTCCGGAGAATTAAGGGAGAATTAAGCTGTGGCCCTGTGTGCTGGAGAGCCATACCCTGTGCTCCTTAATGAATACGCTGGATAGCTTTGACGAGAGGCTACCATCTGTCTACCAACAGTTGTCCAGTGGGCCCCTCCCCAAACCTTCCCAAACCTTCTCTGAGCCCTCGCCGTCCTTGTGACCTGGATATTTAGTTCATTGTGCGCAAAAAAATACCGCTCAGAGGTAAAACAACCCAACCTAGTCCTGGTTACAATTAGCGCCGTCATCCAAACAAAGTTAACAAGCAGCTGTCCATGGTTCCCCTAGCCCTCTTTACAGGTAAGGAGTGAATGTGCTATGTGTCACAGCAATAATACTTCGCCTTTTACAACTCAGCGTGGCCCGATCTTTTATAATGCTTGAGGGGCTAACCATGGGCCAATGCATGGACCACACAGACGGATTCGTCACATCTATTGCCTATTACTGGCTAAAGTAATTGAAGAAACTTGAAGTAGGTGTTCGGCTACCAGATCTTGATATTATCATCACTGATTATTTAAATTAGGAAAGATTCCTATTAATAGAAGATGTCAATCATCATTCAGACTCTAATCCTCAATTATTAAAATTATTTAATTCCTCAATGGCTCAAAGAAGTTTAGTTTGGGTTGTTTTACCTCTGAGCGGCACTTTTTTTTTGCACACAATGAGCTAAATATTCAGCTCACAAGGACACAAAAGGCTCAGAGAAAGTTGGGGGAGGGAACCCACTGGAACAGCTATTGGGAGACAGATGGTAGCCTCCCGTCAAGGCCATCCAGCGTGTTCTTTAACGTGTACAGGGCATTGTTACGACAGATGAACGTACTATAATGAATTTATGATAAACGTGTCATGAACGCTCGCGTATGCTTCTGCGTGAGAATTGCGTAACCAACGAATTGTAACCTAACCTAACTGAAAAATAAGAAAGATAGAATTGTTATGTTGGAGTTGTTGAGATGTGATAGGATATGTGATAGGAGACATAGTTAGTCTCAGTCTGTACACGATAAAGTGGTTAATAAGAAGAGGTATTTTATGTGGTGAGTACGTTGGAGGTTAAATAGTTTATTAGTGTAAATCCTACTAGTGAATTGTAAAGAAATATAGAATGATTTACGCTAAAGTGAAATTATACAAGGGACATTGACAATAAAAATGAAGAGGTTAACGTTAGTCGTTAGTCGAATAGACAGAGCTAGTCTTAACTTTTCTGTAGTTGGCTTGGGTTGTGTTACCTCTGAGCGCCACTTTTTTGCACACCATGGGCTAAATGGCCAGGTCACATGGACCCCGAAGGCTCAGAAAAGGTTGGGGGGAAGGGACCCACTGGAATAGCTGTTGGGAGACAAATGGTAGCCTCCCGTCAAGGCTATCCAGCGTGTTCTTTAACGTGTAAAGGTATGGCTCTCCCGTACACGGGGCCACGGCTTAACGTCTCATCCGACGGACGGCGGTCTTTTCAAGCCCATCGTTCCCCTACTGACCGTAGGGCGGAGAATTTCTCGACGCTGACCGAGCTGGGACTCGAACCTGGAAACTACAGATTACGAGCCTGGCGCTCTACCGACTGATCCGTTCCGCCCCAACTTTTCTGTAGGAAGAGATTATTATTTGATGTACGAAAGTATTTAGTTTGTTTATAAGAATTGGTAAGGTTATTCTCAATAGATTTCACGTTTTTTTACAAACATGATTTTACTCTCATCGAATGACATTAGCCATGTTTTGTGATTTGGATGTGAATGGAAATAAGATAATGGATTCTTCTGAAGGTTTATCCTTATATTGATATAGATTTTCGTGCCGGTTGACTTAGTTTGTATAAATAAATTCATCCATGCTGTTTTAATAAATTGCATTGTTTTGTAATTATCATTGTCATATATTTATTTGAACTCACTCTCAGTGCTCATCTATTTAATTTGCAACATTGGAAGGCTCAGAGAAGGTTGGGGGGAGGGGACCCACTGGAACAGCTGTTGGGAGACAGATGGTAGCCTCCTGTCAAGCCCATCCAGAGTGTTTTTTAACGTGCACATTGCTTAATGCCCCATCCGATGGACCACGGCCTTTCCAAGCTCATCGGTTTCCCCTACTAACCGTGGGCAGGGCGGGAAATTTTGCGGAGACAAATCTCAACACTGATCCAGCTGGGACTCGAACCTTAACGCTACTATGAACCAGGACGCTACCGACTGAGCCACCCTCCCCGTCCCCCTGCTCAGAAGTAAACTAACTCAACCGGAAACACAATCTGTATTCTCGGCAACACTGCAAAACGCTGTGTCATTAGATAAATGCACAGTGAGCGATTTTTCAAAATGTGTCATGCAATCTGGATAATCGAAATTTTACAGCATTTAAAGAATTATGGAAGTGTGATGTTGCCTCTTCGTTTGTCTGTCTATTGGGACCACTTAGGAATGTCCCCTCGGTTCGATCGCAATACGCGACGGGTGAAAGGGTTTTTGCGAACAGAAATCAAAGGTTTTATCACAATAGCAGGGATTCAATACTGAGGCTCCTCCCCAATAAATTGGTTCAACTTCAGCCTTTACTTAAATATAACAATTATTTATTGAACCTTCCAAACATGCTTGATAGACAAGGGCATATGATCAATTACATAGCATTACATCAACAGCTTACTATGCCTGTTCAGCTGCATTCACAAAGCCCAATGCCGTTATTTCCAGTCAGCATTTACCAGCTTTACAATTTTACATCTTCATGCGTTCATTCTTCGACTGGCTCTCCTTCTCCTCGTTGCCAAACCCTTTTTTCCTTTCTCTCTCTGCTTCGGCCATCTGGCAAGGCTGTTAGCCTCCGGGACCCGGGTCACTTGTCAGCGGACGCCAGCAGTTGGGTGACCTCCGTCCCTCCGGGCACTGCTACTTCAATTAACTCTCCAGATGCTGGGAGAGAGGGCCTCCCACGTAGCATATGCCTTTTAGGTGAAATCCAAAATAATGTACAAAACATGAACAAAAAAAAAATATTTAAAAAGGCCTCTAGCCTGACAGGAAGCTTAATATTTCACGATAAGTTATCTTTGTCCGCAAACACCATTCGTAAGTGGCTGAAATAACTTTTTTACTCAAGCTTTTAAACAAGACTCGTAACCAAACCAGTTGAAAATAACAGGGAGGGTTTTGATATTAGTAGGGGGGGCTAAATAATTTTTATAAAGTAAGAACTAGAAGTAGTACCGTACAACAAAAATATAGCAAAATTTTGCGTTGACAACCTTAACGTAAAGAAATCCTTGTATTGAAAAGCAGTAAAACTTAAAAGTCTGTTTCAAAAATTTAAACACACTGGAAAGGTTGTTGAGAAGTTGCTCATGGGCTTCCGAAGGATGGGGGGGGGGGCTTTCCCCCCGCAGCCACCTTTTTAGTTAGGGATCTGTTCTAAACTGCAAACAATTTTTAATAAAGCTTCTAAATAATGCTTATTTAAGTTTAAATCAATTTCTGAAGGAATATGTTAGATATGCTCTTGAACAAATTTTTTCTGCACACGGAAACACGGCTTTACGTCCCATCCGATGGACGCGTGTCTTTCTAAGCCCATTGATGTCCCCTTTCAGATCGAGGATAGGACGCGGGATAGCGGAAATAAATATCATTGCTGGAAAAGTTCATCTTGGGTCATTATGACCTGACCTTTTATCCCATTGTTTGCACAAAAGCGCAGCTCAGAGGTAGAACGACTCAACCACATTAAGATCTTAATTTCTTTCTTAACACTATATATATATAACGAAGAATGCTTCATTACATGACATTCTTAATGCTTCAAATATATTGCAAACAGATTAATGCATTCTTAATGCTTCAAATAAATTGCAAGCAGATTAATACATTCTTAATGCTTCAAATAAATTGCAAACAGATTTAATACATTCTTAATCCTTGAAAAAATTGCAAACAGATTAATACATTCTTAATGCTTCAAATATATTGCAAACAGATTAATGCATTCTTAATGCTTTAAATAAGTTGCGAACAGATTAATGCATTCTTAATGCTTCAAATAAATTGCAAACAGATTAATACATTCTTAATGCTTCAAATATATTGCAAACAGATTAATGCATTTTTAATGCTTCAAATAAATTGCAAACAAATTAATACATTCTTAATGCTTCACTTCAAACAAAGCGGAGATTATAAAAATTTCTCTGCTCCATTTTATATTCGGAATGCAAATTGAGACCAGACTTTATATAAGCAAAGACAGAAAGAAAGTGCATTCTTCGCAATGTCTATTTTTCTTTATCTGCCTTCTTTTCTTCCTCTTTTTCTCCACCCTCCAGAGATAAATACACACGTACCTTAAAAAGAGGTCACGCCGTCCAGCAGAGTAGTTGAAGCAAAACCTCGACAAACTCTTTATTATTCGAATCACGCCCAGTCGTCATTGGGCTCCCGACGTAGTTGTACACTTTGAAGTAGAAGGCAAGCAGTTCCAGCTTTCATCCGTGGTACAAGTGATGGGAGGGTATTGGGGACCGCTTCCTGTGCTCGCGCTCTTTTATTTCTTCTTCAAGCCGGGTGTAAATGTCTGCAGAAAGCATGCAGGGAATCCTACTATCCAGAACGGGCGCGGAATTTGTCATCGAAATTCCCATTTGTATGCTGGTCTCATCAGAAAACGACTGCCACCGAGATCTTTGTACAGAAATTCCTCGGTTTTTGGATCTAATAGGAGACAAAAACGCCATGACATTTCTCCGCTTTTCAAATGTCTTCTATGTGGTCATAACAGGGACAGTTTTGCCTAATGCTACTCACTTTTAGAGCTTTATTCTTTAACACTTTAGTGGACGCTGATATGATTCTGAAAGTCAGACAACAGGATTGCATGCTAATAACGAAAAATTTCCTTTTGACTCCAGCGCATAAGTCTCTTTTAGCACTAGTATTTTACCTTCCTAGTATCTTGATAAGTCAGGTAGGACGTGAATTAGAGCCATACAAGCCAGAATCTTACTTCTGTTCGTTCTTAGTATTCCGAAAGCTACTCCAAGAATCGTAGGATGAATGATCACTCCGTGTATCAGGAAAGCTGTAGTAATGGATCATTTAATTCTCTGTATTCGACGAAATTATAATTTATGCCGTCTACCGCAAGACGGTTGCAGTTAGCGAAGCGGTTTTACGGCTCCGCGATAAGTAGGGCATTCCGTTTTATCTCTGCAATAAATTCTAAACTTTTGCTGTATATAGAGGTGGGGGGTTACGGGTGAGGAAAGTTTGTGGACATGGAGAGAGAGAGACGAAACTTTCGGCATTCTGCACGAATAATTTTCGAAGGCGTATTACGCCGGATGTAACTTAATAGTTTCGGTTACTGAGGTTAATGATTTCGGGAAAAGTAAGCAAGCTGGGTCGAATTTTGCGTCGAAATTCAAAACGTGAAATACGTGTTTAAAAATGAGGTACTCCGGGTAGTAAAACGAGGCATCAGTGTTGGTTTTAAGGCTCGAAAAGTTATAGGGTGTAGCAAATAGATAGTGTACTTGATGCTGGAAGAAAAGGTTTGCTTCAGATCTTCGTTCAATGAGAATAAATTTACATTTGTGAGTTACCTGTCATTATGAAATAATAAAAATTCCGAATGTTGTTAAAAAGTGATAAAAACGCTTAGGAAAACTTTCGTATATCTTGTGGAAAGAGTTAAGTAGCTGCAAATCCAGTGACTTAGGAAGATTTATCTCTGAGTGGAAAAATCATGTCATCTTCTGAAAGAGAGTCTGGAGTTGTCTTTTTCAGTAGCTCGTCAGGATCTTATTCTACAGTTTGCGCGTTCGAGTCCCAACTGTGCTAGGGTCCGGATTTATATCTGCTAACATCCACCCTGCATTCGGTGAAAACAACTCTCATGGTCTTGGAAAGACGCCGTCTGTCGGATGGGACGCATAGCCATATAGCAATGTAAGGAGTGCCATACTTGTGCATGTTAAAGAAACGCTAGATGGCGTTAACGATGCCATCTGTCGCCTAAAAGCTGTCCAGTAGGTCCCCTTCCCTCTAACCTTTTCTGAGGTCATGAGATCCTTGTGACCTAGCTATTTAGACCATTGTGAACTAAAAGAAAAAAGACGCTCAGAGGTGAAACAACCAAACCCATCTTTTGAAAGATGCTAAATTGTTCTATCCAGTGAGTTGAGTTGTTTTTTCTCGAGCTTAAAATGTTATCTTCAGGAAAAAAGTTAAATTACTTTAATCCAATGAGTTAAATAATTTTGCCACTGAGCGGTAAAGAAATGTCATCTTCTCAAAGTAGACAATGTGCTCTAATCCAGTGTGTTGAGTTGTTTTACCTCTGAGTTGACAAGAATCCCAAGAGCTCATAACAAGATAAGAGTAAAGTTTTGGACATTTGGTGAGAGATATAGGGAGTAATGATCATATTAGTGATTTTTGTTCTTTCCATAACTGAAAATGTTAACGATTTTGCAGATGATATCAGAGTGAAATCTGACATTGATAAGCTGAATCATTTGATCAGGATTACTGATCTGGTTATGGTATCCCCCCGTTCGCTAAAGAATATGTAGGGTTGGGTTGTTTCACCTCTAAAGGGCACTTTTTTGCACCCAGTGTGCTACACAGTGGCACACAAGGACCCCGAAGGCTCAGAGAAGGTTGAGGAAGGAGACCCACAGGTTGGGTTGGGTTGTTTTACCTATGAGCGGCACTTTTTTGCACACCATGGGCTAAATGGCCAGGTCATATGGATCCCGAAGGCTCAGAGAAGGTTGGGGGAGGGGACACACTGGAACAGCTGTTGGGAGACAGATGGTAGTCTCCCGTCAAGGCCATCCAGCGTGTTCTTTAACGTGCACAGGGTATGGCTCTCCCGCACAAAAGGGGCCACGGCTTAACGTCCCATCCGACGGACGGCGGCCTTTCCAAGCCCATCGGTGTCCCCTATTGACCGTGGGCAGGGCGGGGAAATTTTGCGGAGATAAATCTCAACGCTGACCCAGCTGGGACTCGAACCTGGGAACTACAGATTACGAGCCTGGCGCGCTACCGACTGAGCCACCCCCGCCCCCAGAGCCACAGGACAGCTGTTGGGAGACAGATGGTAACTTGCCGTCAAGGCCATTAGCTGTTCTCTAACGCGCACAGGTATGGCTCTCTTCCCCACGATGGCCAAACCTTAACGTCCCATCCGACGGACGACGGCCTTTCCAAACCCATCCATGCCTCCTACTGACCGAGAGCAGGGCGGGGAATTTGGCGGAGATAAATGTTAACGCTGGTCCAGCTGGGATTCGAACCTGGGGCTACAGATTTATGAGCTGGGAGTGCTAACGACTGAGCCATTCCCGCTCCAGAATACGCTAGATGGCTTTGACAAGAGGTTCGTTTGTCTCTTAACAGTTGTCAGTTTATCCTTTCGCCTAAACGTTTCATAATACTTGGAGTCTTTGTCTCTGTGAGCAAAAAATGGTAACTTGAGGTAAAATATCCCAAGGGGAACAACGTTATTGAAGCTGCTGTAGAAAGGATCCAATTTTTATAGTTTATTCAGAGGGAAAATAGATTTATCATTGATAGGAAAATCTAATTATCTGATTTGATAATAATTTATTAAGCATGATTCATTTTTGCTTTATGTTATTGAAACATAAATTTTATAGATCTATAAAAAAAATGCATAAAAAAGTGTGTTTTTAAACAAACTTTTCCTTTATGTTCCATGAAAAAAAAGGGTGTTGGTGGCTGCAATGCTGGAAATTATCACTGGGTGCGGGTGAAATTTCTTCAGCGTTCGCCAGTGGCCTTTCTCTTAATATAATCCGTTAGGAAATTTTATTTCGAAACTGGGGCTTCGACCCTGCGGTCCAAATGACTAGGGGGACCGAGCCTCCCTGAACCCTCGTTATTGGCTTGCTTCTTTCGATCCTTCCATAGAAGTGACTCATCAAAGAAAGCCATAACAAAATTTGCATTTATGGATGATGTAACAAAGGGCCAAGCTGCTCTTGTAGTTAGCCAATAGGATGCATGCATTCTTTCACAGATCTATAAAACCTGCACAGACAGGTGATAAAGTGCATCATAAATACATTGGGGAAACAATAACTCTTACAGCTTAAATCTTTCTAGGGTATAAACATTTAAAGCACTTCACTAGATTAGAACCATTAAAACGTAACGTACAAACTTCTTACTCTGACGGTACAGTCAAGTCACCATTCAACGAAAACTAATCTCTTGATGGTACGCGCAAATGTTGGAGAGTTACTCACAATAGCGAATTTATACTCGTAACAGCGTATGCACCGCAAGACGCACAAATGCACCGACAAACACAAACATATACACTGACAAACATGCCAACCGAAAAATACACAGCCACTGACAAAAATACCAAATGGAAAACAAACATACAAACATACCAACCAAAACACACACACACTGACAAACATACCAGCCGAAAAACAAACGTACACACAGACAAATATATCAACTGAAAAATAAAAACAGACATTGACGAACATACCAAATGAAAAACATACGCACACTGACAAACATACTAATTGAAAAACAAACACACACGCACACTGACAAACATACCAACCGAAAAAAATAAATAAAACATACACACTGACTAACATAACAAACGAAAAACAAACACACATACACTGATAAACACACCAAGCGAAAAACAAACACACACTGACAAATATATCAATTGAAAAGCAAACACGCGCTGACAAATATACGAAATGAAAAGCACACACTAACAACATACTAAATTAAAAGCATACACTGACAACATACGAAATGAAAAGCACACACTGACAAACATACCATTTAAAAAACAAACACACACACACACACAAACATACCAATCGAAAAAAGAAAAAAGAAAAAGAAAATAACAAACATATCAAACAAAAAACAAGCACACATACACTGATAAACATACCAACTGAAAAATAAACACATACTGACATATATATCAACTGAAACACACACACACTGACAAACATACCCAGTGAAAAACAAATACACCGACGAACATATCAAAAATAAATGGGGTGAGTGTTAGCTCAGTCAGTAGTGCGCATGCCTCGTAATTTGCAGTTCCCAGGTTCGAGTTCCAATGGGGCCAGCATTGAGAAATACCTCTTCTAATTCCTACGCTTGAGAAAGGGATCACTGTTAGACTTGGAAAGGATGCTTCTGTTCATTGTCTCTAACTTTAAGCCTTGGTGCCCTGTTGAGGAGAGCCTTACCATGTGCACGTTAAAGAACACACTTCATGGCCTGAATGAGAAACCACCACATGTCTCCTAAAAGTTCTCCAGTGAGTCTTCTTCCCTCAATCTTCTCTGAGCCCTTGGAGTCCTTGGGTCTTCTCCATTTAGCCTATTGTGCTCCGAAAAATGCTGTTCAGAGTTGAACAAAATAATTATAAATAGATACAAATAAATAATTACTCTTCAAGAATTACTTTTAGAGCGTGTGTTCTCTGTGCTTGCCACAGAGGTATGACAATTGCCTGCCTGTGAGGAAGGCGAGACCTCAGAGAAAGACAACATTGACGTCCATGCCTTACTCGGGGCTCGAACCCAGAGTCCTTTCGAACAGTAGTCAAGTACGCTAACACTCAACCACGGAGCGACACATATATATATATACCTATTGAAAAATAACAAACATATATAGATACTTTATATTTGTTATTGGAAAGTAAGAGACAAATATAGATACAACTATACTCGCCTATAAACTAATGAATACACTGAGAGTAAACAAGAAAATTTACCTGCAAAAAACACTCCAACAAACATACACACCGACAAGCAAGTATACTCACTGAAAAAGAAACAAATACACACCCTAAAACGAAACATCAAAACATCCATTAGAGTAAGAGATCTGCGTTACTCTGGATGAAAGAAAATTAGAAAAATCTAAGCTGAAAAAATGCGTTATTGTAAATGCAGAATTCGCAAAGAAGTGAAGAATAAGAAAAGAGGAATCATTTGTTTACAAATCTCACTACTGACTGCAAATTCTCTTTTTGATTTCTTAAACTAAAGCACAATATATAAATGGGAAGAACAAACAAAGGTGTCAAGTTACCTTCCTGGCGAACTAATAGGATGAAGTGAATTTTCTTGAGAATATGCAAACGTATAAGGGCTTTAATTGATGGTGGTGGATTTCTTTATTTTTGCAGATGGATCACTCGTTTCACTTTTTTTTAGTTCTCTCCAGCTTTTTCATACTTTCCTTGCAGTCTTTTTTTTGCTGTTTCTTGTCGTATGAGCTGTTTCTTCAGCTCAAGAATCAAATATACTCATCAAAGAACGTTAGGGATACTCATCTATATATTACTTGAAGCTCTTAAACAAGTTTTGAATCTAAATAAAATCGTCCTTGTGATTGTTTGTTCTACCTTCAAGAGACAGTTCTTTTTACACACAATGAGCGCTGAAGTCACAAAGATCTTAGCGCAGGGGAAGATTTTTGGGTTGTTTTACCTCTGAACGGCACTATTTTTCACATAATGGGCTAAATGGCCAGGTCACAAGGATCCCGAGGACTTAGAGAAGGTTGAGTGAACACTGGAACAGCTGTTAGGAGACAGATGGTAACCTCCCGTCGAGGCCGTCCAGCGTGTTCTTTAACGTGCACAGGGTATGGCTCTCCCTTGCACTAAACGACGACTTAACGTCCCATCCGACTAACAACGGCCTTTTGAAGCCCATCGGTGTCCTCTACTGGTCGAAGGCAGGATGGAGCTGAGGTAAGAAAGGGCTGGGATGCTTTACCTCTGACCCGCACTCTTTTGGCGCACAATGAAATGTTTGACTAAACGGCCGTATTCAAGAACCCCAAAGGCTTAGAGAAGGTTAGGGAAAGGGACCCATTTAAACAGTTGTTGGGAGACAGACTCCCGTTAAGTCCATCCAGTGTGTTCTTTACTGGGCACAGATTACGCCTATAATGCACAAAGATCATATCTTAATGCCATATCAACGGATGGTCATCGTTCAAGTTCGTAGGTATCCTAGTCCTCTCCGAAAGTCGAAAAGAGACTAGCAAAGAAAATCTCGATTTTTATAATGTCTTCTTAGAAACGTAGCACAAAAGTTGATATTTTCAAGAAATTTGCCCTTTGCTTCACATTCTGAAGTGAATGTTTTTAAGGTAATATTTTCCTCCCATCCTTATATGGATATAAAAAAATTGAATAAAAATCTTTCTAACCTCAAAGTGAAGTGGTTATTATAACGAATTTTTTACCACACTCAAAATGGGGTATTATCAGGACATTTTCCTTCTGACATGCGCTCCGAATAAAATTATTAAGAAAGGTTTCATTCTCCATTCCAAAGTTGATATGAATTTCGCAGGGGAATTCCCCAGTAATTTGTGAACGAAAATCTTCCACCACCCCCATCCTATTCTGATGTGGTATTATCAAGAATATTTTTCCTTCCCCGTTGTACTTGGAAGCGCATAGAAGCTGTCGGTGCTAATTCCAGCCAGATACTGAAGACAACCTTGGAATTTCAGACTTGAGCTCAAAGCCATCCGTTCAATTCGAACTGAGCTCAAAACCGAACGTGCTGCTTCAAGGCCAGATCTTGAAATCATCTCTGTTATTTCAAATCCAAGTCTGATCTTGATGCTGTCTCTGTTATTTCAAGTCCAAGCCTTGTCTTCAAGCCACCTCTGTTATTTCAAGCTCAAGGTCCGATCTTGAAACCACTTCTGTTATTTAAAGCCAAGTCCGATCTTGAAGCCACCTCTGTTGTTTCAAGTCCAAGCCTTATCTTCAAGTCATCTCTGTTATTTCAAGTCCAAGTGTGATCTTGAAACCGTTCTGTTATTCCAAGTCCAAACATTATCTTGAAGTCACTTCTGTTATTTCAAGTCCAAGCCTTATATTGAAGACCGAGGGCAGGACGAGACTGAGGAAAGAAAGCGCTGGGTTGCTTTACCTCTGAGCCAATTTCAAGTCCAAGCCTTGTCTTCAAACCATCTCTGTTATTTCAAGTCCAAGTCTGATCTTGATATTACTCTGTTGTTTCAAGTCTAAGCCTTATCTTTAAGCCACCTCTATTATTTCACGTCCAATCCCACAGCGCTGTTCTATTTCAACTTTAAGCTCGAAGTTGTCTATTCTATTTAGGATCCGAATTCGAAGTTGTTTGTGCTATTTCAAGTCTGAGCTGAAGATGTCAGTGCTCTTTGAAGCCCGAATCTGAAGCCATCCGTGTTATTTCTTGCTTGAGTCTTGAAGTGTTCATGATATTTTAAGCCCAATCCTGAATCCGTCTGTACCATTTCAATTCCGAAGCTCTCAGTGCTATTTCAAACCAGAATCCAGAAGAAGCCATGATTATTTCAAGACCGAGATTGCAACCGTCTCTGCTATCTGAAGTCATTAGTGCTATTGCAATCTTGATCCGAAGCTGTCTCTTCTAATACAAGTTTGACATGGAGTCATCCATGCTATTTCAAGCCCGGACTATTGAGTTCATTCTAGATTATCAAGATAACGAAGAGAATAGCATCTTGAAAGATGGGATTTTTTTAATTAAAAATTTAATATAGTATTAGTGAAGGTTGTTTTACAATATTTCTAAACAATGAATAAAACATTAACATAAATAAATGAAATAAAAATAGTTAAATATTTTTTATCTACGATAACTGTTACATTTAAATTGTGTGCTATTTCAGCAATAATATGATATTAAATATTACATTTTTTTGCTAGTTATATCCAAGAGCTACCTGTCCTAACATTATACAAAATTTTCTAAAAGAAATTTACTGTCTTGAAAACATTAAAATTGTTGCAATAGCCTTAACATTCGAAGTAGCCGTGGCTCTCAGTCCTGGCCGAACTCACCTCTGATGTAAACGCTTTAATTGGAAGTCCTTCCAATGCATTTATTTTATCAAATAAAGAATTTATTGGAAGTATTCAGTAAGAATGGTGGTTAAACGAAATACCTATTTACATGAATAACACAACGAAATGACGGTGGAAAAAATACCGATGTGCAGTATTTAAGAAATTCTATATTACTATTTGCTAATTGTCACTGGAGCGATTAATCGTAGCCTTTTCTTTTGAAAGAAGAATTAGTTCATATCCGAACTTCAAAAATAATCATGTAAATATTTCAGTTATTAAAAAAGAGAGAGATCCACGTAACCGTTTGCGAATAATTGAATGGCAAAAAGTAGATAGGTAAAGAGAATTAATAATTAATTAAATTTCGATTCCTAAACGAGCAAATACCTCAAAGGATTTGTGACATTCTTTTCTTCGATAACTTTTTCTTTGTATTAGATTTTTTTATGTCTTTGTTTTCCGTTTCTATATTGGCTATATTATGCAATTCGTAAAAATCAAATTTCATTTTCAATAATTATGTATTCGTTTATCTTAGGATTGGTTATTACATACGTGACGATTGATGCAGTTAATAGTTAGAAACACTGAGTCCGGACAGCGTTGAAAAAAAAGAGAGATTTAAATATGCATTATGATTTGAGTAATTTAATTTTACTGTAAACTATTTATTGCTAAATAAATTAAAATAAAATAGAATAATTTAGTTTATTTTGTTTGAATTTATAAAAAAAAAATACATTTTAAAATTAACAGCAAAAATTTTAAAAATAAATAACTACCAGTTATATTTTAAGTAATATTACTACAAATAAAACCTGTTGTATGATTAAAATTTAATTCTTCTGTTAGTAAACTGTCCGGACCTGGTAAGATAAACTTTAAGACGTGGCAGGCCGGCTGCTTCAATATACAGTGGACCCCCGATATAACGCGCATGTCGGGAGGGAAACAACCCCGCGTTATACCGAGCGGCGCGGTGGCGACACAATAAATTTCACACTGTAAGCTTTTCTTTTACTCATCATGCATACAATAATTAAACACTATTCAAAATACATGCAGGAACTCAATACATACACAATTACTCAATACGCAGTAACAATAAAATGCGATACTCACTAACGCCGCACAGACCTGTATAAACATGTTTCAACTTATCGCGAACATCGTCCGCGCTATAACCGAGTGCGCGGTATAGCGAGCAGCTCTATAACGAAGGTCCACTGTACTGAATCTGGCACATTATTTTGACCAATATTTTGATCAACATTTTTACACGATTAATTAAACGATTTTGCCAATTCATAATACTCATTAAAACGCGTATTTTTGGAATTTCTTAAAAATATAGTGCTTTTGTTCAAATTTATTATTCATTAGAAATGTGGGTTTTATTTTTTAAGTAGAAAAAATTTCCTATTGCTTCTTCGTTAAATTTGTGTTGGACGCCCTTTATATAGGAGGCTTCAACCCAACGAGGTAAATGACCATATCATAAGGCTCCTAGTCTCAGGCTTGTGGAAGACCCGCTGAATATCTACAATTAGACAGATGGATGTCTCCCGTCAAGACATTCCAGTGTGATTTTTAACTTGCAGAGGATATAGATATTCAAATAATAGTCTAAATCAAGGGAGGAGGAATCACTGGGAGGAGGCCCCATCCCTGGGGAGGCCTGAAACACATAATGTGAAATTTTTGTGTAGATATTTTTATTTTTAAATATGAAAAGAAATTGTTGCTAAAAGGGGATTGGCTAACGATAAATGAAAGGTGGAGAGGCTTGAGGGTTTCTCAAAAATCAAAACAGAGCCTTGATGACCACCATATATACTACTTCTTAGTTGCATGCTTCTTAGATGGAAGCCTTCCTTCAAAGCCATCATCCTTCAAAGATCTAAGTTCATAAAGCGGCCCAGCTGGGTCAGCGTTGAGATTTATCTCCGAAAAATTCCTGGCCCTGCCCACGGTCAGTAGGGAACACCGATGGCCTTGGAAAGACCGCCGTCCGTCGGATGGGACGTTAAGTCGTGGCCCCGTGTACGGGGGGGGGCATACCTGTGCACGTTAAAGAACAAGCTGAATGGCCTTGACGGTAGGCTACCATCTGTCTCCCAACAGCTGTTCCAGTGAGTCCCCTCCCCCAACTTTCTCTGAGCCTTCGATGTCCTTGTGACCTGGCCATTTAGCCCATGGTGTGCAAAAAAGTGCCGCTCAGAGGTAAAACAACCCAACCCAACTCATAAAGCGGTGACTCGGATTAGAGAAGCCCAACCAGAGTAACGAAAAATTAACGAACACAACATATGGTCCTCCTGCACGCGACTCCACGGTTTAACCAAAGAACTTATACGTCTTAAGAGGGGTCAGTTTCATAAAACAAATATAAGGCGTTTTCCTGAACGTCTGCTTTTCTGTATTTCAGTTTGGACTATCCTTCGAAAGCAGCCGAAACTGGGCTTCCTTTCAAGGTACCCCGCCTTGGCATTTTACACTTTTCATGACTACCTTCCTAAATTTTAGCCGAAAAAGAATTGGCAATTGAACAATCTTTAAGCACACTATAAAGTTAATATCGAAAATATTATTATTGACTTTCTTTCTATAATGCATTATTCAAATAATTTGTATTTATAAAATATATTAATAGTAAAATTTGTAAGAATACAATGATTACACTTTTAAATGAGGTATAATTAAAATTTCTACTTCTAACTTCGTAATATTATTTCCACTAGTAGCATAAAAACAAATGATGCAAAAGCTAACATAATATTTGGTCTTTATTTGGAAAATATGAATTCCTTAATGTTATATGCGGGGCCGCCTGAAAGTTGGCATTCTTACATTACTATTGGAACCCTCAAGTGAAATTTGTCTCAAGAGGGCTCTATTTATGATTTTACTTGCTGGGCTTCGAGTCTCACTTGGGTCAAAGTTGAGATTTATCTCAACTGACCAAGGGCAAGGCACTATACTGACCGAGGGCAGGGCGGGGACACCGACGGGCGTGGAAAGGCCGCCGTACATCGGATGGGACGTTATCCATGGCCCGTATGTGGAAGAGCCATTCCCTGTTCACGTTAAAGTGCTGGGTTGTTTTACCTCTGAGCGGTACTTTTCTGCATACAACGGTCTAAATGGCCAGGTCACAAAGACCCCGAGGACTCAGAGAAGGTTGGGGGAAGGAACCTACTGGAACAGCTGTTGGGAGACAGATGGTAGCCTTTCGTCATGGCCATCCAGCGTGTTCTTTAACGCGCAGAGGGTATGGTTCTCCCGCACAGGGAGTCACGGCCTAACGTCCCATCCGATGGACGGCGGTCTTTCCAAGCCCATCGGTATTCCCTACTGACCGTGGCCAAAGCGGGGAGTTTTGCGGAAATAAATGTGCACGTTAAAGAACATTGTGGAGAGCCATGACGAGATGCTGACATCTGTCCCCCAACAGTTGTTCAGTGGGTTCCTTCCCCCAACCCTCTCTAACCCTCGGGGTCACAAGGTCCTCAGAAAGTGTCCTTATGAACCCTAGGGCTTGTGTGTGTAGAATTTTAGCCCATTTAGCCCATTGTGTGCAAAAAAAATTGTCGCTCAGAGGTAAAATAATCCAACCCATCTGACTAACGGAAAATTTGCCAAGCCTGTCGGTGCTGCCTTTCTCACCAAGGGCAAAAATCCCTCAATTCAAGACATAATAAGTACTCTAACCTTAAAATACCAATTACGAATCTAGCACGCTACCGATGACCCAACTCCACCACAGTTCGTCCATGTGTGGTCAATAAAGTTGCTTGATTGATGACAAAAGAAAGTTCTGTACACCATGAAAATTCGTTTTCGTTGGTCAAAAAAAAGTCATGTTTGAGTACTAAAATCCAATCTTGTCATTTATTCGGCCCTTTTGAATTACTGGCTGTTTCGGAAAATAAAGTCAAACTCCTCACACGAAAAGTCGCCACAGTCTATTCTCTTGAATGTGCTGGAATGCTGTTTGCTATGAACGATTACATTGTTTCCATAAATCACAGCTGTTGACAAAAACACAATGGCGAACCTGCATCACGCTCTTGGGAGCATTGGTGCCTATTGATCTTTCTCCGGTGGCATCATCGTGGTCGAGATATTTCTGTCACTTGTACGAAATTCAGGATTCCCAGTGAAAAATGGCCAGGCAGGAAGAAATCTAGAAACACACATATAAACACTAAAACATTTTGAAATATGAACATATCTCTTGTTAGAGCAATGGCGAATCAAATTTAAACCTTCCATTACACTTTAAATAATGTCCTTATGGAAAAATAAGGCTGAAAATAAATTAAATGTCTTAATAGAGATCTTTATTAAGTCTATCAAAGCCGTGATTAAAGGAAAAATCAAAGTTCCTTTAATATGTAAGGATTTATGGAGGGTAAAACATTTAACTTAGCTAGTACTGTAGAAAGTCATTCAGAATTATCAAGCACTGAAATAATCATCATAGAAAATATTGAAATGTATTTAAACATTTTGGTGAAGTTATAACGGTTATGCTTTCGTCTCAACAATTTCAGCTTTCATATGCCTTTACGGTAACATTAACTTAATTATTTTCAAGTAGTATTGTTAAATGCTGAATATACATCATCAAATATTGTTTTCTGTATGATAATTTGTGATATATTTATAATAAAGAAATAAAAATTTTTTTGCATGTCTTTATACTACATTTTCATCTGTTTCGTAACAGCTGTCTAGTGGGTCTTCTTTCTCACCTGACTCTGAGCACCTGGGCTCTTCGTGAGTGCCTAAAATTCCCTTTCAGAAGTAAAATAACCCAATCCAATTTCTCGTACACAGATCTTAGCCCTTGGGGTTGTGTGAGCTGCCCATTTAGATAACTGTCATGTCACAAATGTTTGCAACAAATGTCGCATAGGAGTAAAATATAACACCTTGAAAGTTCCAGTAGAATCAGATGCCTTATTAGACTAATAATATTTTCTTTATAAATGTTTTACCGAATATTGGGCATGGAAGAGAACTAGAAAGTGAGTTACTTTAAAATTGTAATAATTTGGATAAAGGAAATTTATTGAAATTTGTTAGTACAGAGCATCATATTAGTAACGAAACTCAATAGTGGATTTAAATGAGTGAAAAAAAAAAGTGCCACTGAGAGTTAAAACAACCCAACCCTTACAAAAGGGAATTAGACCAGCATACCATTCTCTTGTACTTTTTCAGCACTAAGTTTTGCTCACACCGAAACTACTAGAAAACACTACTATGATAATTTTTAGGTATTTAGTTGTAGCTTTATTAAATATTAGCCTAATAGTTCAAATCATTACCTACTCCTCTCTAATCTAATGATCTTCCAAAAATGTTCTTGCAAAATATGTGTAATATATGCACTTTCTACTTTTTCGTCTCCGTTACCGGTTATTAAAATTCTTCGTGGGTTGGGGAAGGGAAAGCAGTGACTCTCTTGTGACCCTTTTCCTAGAACAGGGATGAACTTCTTGAATAACCCATTCTCATTGAACTGATATGGGTGTCATAGAATAATCTTTTCTCATTGAACAGATAGGGGCCATAGAATAATACTCCTCATAGAACTGATATTGGCGTCATAGAATAATCCTTTCACATAGAATTGATATGGACGTCATAAAATAATTCCTTCCCATAGAATTGACATGGCGTATTGGAATAACCTTTTCCAAAGAATTGATATGGGCGGCGTCATAGAATAATCCCTTCCCAAAGAATTGACATGGGCGTAATAGAATAATCAGTTCCCAGAGAATTGATATGAGCGTCATGGAATAATCCCTTCCCAAAGAATTGATATAGGCGTGATAGAATAATCCCTTCCCAGAGAATTGATATGAGCTTCATGGAATAATCCCTTCGCAAAGAATTGATATGGGCGTCATAGAATTAATCAATTGTCATTGAATTGATAGAACTTCAGAGAAAACTCGCTTCCCATAGAACTGGTATGACCTACATAAAATTGTTCTGCTATTTTACTTATTAATTTATTATGTCTGTGTATGTGTGTGGAAAGGGCGAATTATTCTCGATAAATGATGCAATTAATATGTTTACCTCTCCGTACCATTGGTCTTTAAAATAGACTAAATTCTTGAAATGTCATTTCAATAACGCTAATTATTAACATATATTTTATGTAATATGAAAAACATATGCTTACTATTTATATCGTTTCCCTTACGACTGGGGAGACTCAGTCGGTAGCGAGCCAGGCTCCTAATCTAGTTTCCACGAGTTCCACCTCAAGTCAACTTTGTGATTTATCTCCACAAAACTCCCCGCCCTGTCCTTGGTAAATAGGGGACACCAATGGACTTGTAAAGGTTGCCGTCCGTTGGATGAACCGTTAAGTCGTGCCCCAGCCGTGTACGGGAGAGCAATGCGCTTTAACGCATATCCTGTGCGCTTTAAACAACATTGGATGTCATTAACGGGAGGCTTCCATCTGTCTCCTAACAGCTGTCCAGTGAATCTACTTCTGAAATTTCTCTGAGTCCTCGGGGTCCTTGTGACCTGCCGATTTATCCTCATTGTGTATGAAAGAAGTGTCTTTCAGCGGTAAAACAACCAAACCCTTATGGCTATTTAAATCAAGCTCTGCATCAAGTTCATATCTGAAACTTGAAACATACAATTTACAACACAATATATCCTCGAAATGAATTTTAATGGCAAGCCTCAAATTCTCCTACATCATAAAAAAACACACACACTAAACTCACAAACTCAATCCCGTTGAAAGCTATTATTAACTGCGAGCAGACCATTCACAGTCACAGATTAAAAACAACCAACCCAATCTGATGCGCGAGTTCACCACAATAAAACGTTAAAACTCCACATGAGATGAATAATACTGCATTAACACCGCGACATTCACCGAATAGAGAGCATAGAGACTATGTTTATATTACGCTAATGCAACTTTAATAACCTACATAGCAGTGGTGAAATCGGAAACTACCTCAGCGGTTTATCTTCGCCGATAATCAATTTCTAACACCCAATCTGTGACGAGTTGCGGCAGCGACCGTTTCATCTCATCCTTGCGGCTCTCAATCGATAACTTTTAATTAATTCCTGTCCCACTGAGGACCAGGAACGGAGTGAGGGAGGGAAGCCCGCTTTTCAGCCACTCTGTAATTACCCTGAGCCGACAGTGAATGCCAGCCACCCACCTGCTAATCTTGTGTCACCCGGTTGTCGGCTGTTGATGACAATCGGAACATGATCGTGACGCGCTACAATTAGTTAAAAGTGACACTTTGGCACGGGTGAAGCGATCCAAGGAGAAGAAGTTGAGATGTAGTGATGCCTTGAAGGCACTTTTCTGTTTCAATGGTTTTCTCTCTCTTTCGCAAATGCCCTTTCTGCCTGAGAGTGCTGGCTGCTTCTGCGCCAACCATCAGTCCCGTTCTAATCTAATATATAACAACGGACTGAGTTGGCAATTCTTGAACTCGGTTAAACCCCCATGATATAAAAATAAAAGAGATCATTTCATCTTTCTTTTTTGGTGTTCTTTATTTCATTGTGCACATTTTTTTTTATCTTTCTTTTTTGTTTTGTCAGACACGAAAAAGCAAAGTCTCCTCTATATCCAAAAAAAAGTGCTGCTTACAGCATTAATTGTTAAAATACGTTAATTGATTTTATAATTTGTTAATGATAATTGATGAAATCATAAGCATTTTACCTTTTGATCTTATATTGGTTTTAAATTTTCCAGCTCAAGAGTCAGTGATAACTGACAAATTGTGAGCTGTATTTTCTAAATATATAAGATTAAAATATTAAATTATAATAGCTTCGTAAAGATTTATTAATCGAAAACATCGATGCATTAATTTAATTAATCCTCTCTTTAGGGGTCGTCCATAAATCGCATAACATTTGTCAAAATGTAATTCTTCCCGTTAATGTTATATAACATTTTTCATTTCGCACCATTCTCACTCATTCTAATTTAATTAGCATAATAAGTGAGTATTGAGATATCTAATTATGTAGTGATCACACACACATGCACTCGCACACACCAAAGGGGCTCAGTGGCTCAATCGGCAGCGCGCCAGGCTCGTAATATACAATTCTCATATTCGAGTCCCAGCTGGGTCAGAGTTGAGATTTATCTCCGCAAAGCTTTCCGCCCTGCCCACGGTCAGTAAGGGACACTGATGTGCTTGGAAAGGCCGCCGTCCGTAGGATGGGACGTTAAGCCGTGTACCAATGTGCGGGAGAGCTATACCCTGTGCACGTTAAAGAACACGCTGGATGACCTTGATTGGAGGCTACCATCTGTCTCCTAATAGTTGGTGAGTCACCCCCCCCCCAACCTTCTCTGAGCCCTCGGAATCCTTGTAACCTAAGCATTTAGTCTATCTTGTGCGAAAAAAGTGCCGCTCAGAGGTAAAGAACTCAGCCCTCAAGCAGGCATGGGCAATGAAGGCTGTGAAATTTGCAGTTCTCCCATTTGTAGTTCTGCATACATATCTATACTGAGCTACAATCGTTCCACTTGGCCATTGCAGGCCAATTCTAGCAAGATCCTACTTGACAATTACAATCTATCGCGTTTTATGTTTTCCCCTTCTTCTTAGGACTTTATGGAAAATGGTTATAATGCTACACGGGTTTATCAAAATAATGGGAACATGTATTGTTTGTGTAGAACATTTTATTAATAAGCTGTAGGCCCACCTCGCGTGTTCGGAACAGACGCAATTCGAGGTGGAATAGACTTATATAAGTCATGCACATATGGTAATGGAATGTGGGACCTACAAAATATGACCTACAAAATCCTACAGAATATGACCCAACTGTGCCAGTGATGCTGGAGGTGAAAAGTGTGATCTGACCTTGCGCTCCAGATATTCCCCACAAATGTTCGATAATATTGAGGTCTGGAGATTGAGTTAGCCAGGGTAGCTACTGTACCTCTACCTCATGCTCTTAAAACCACAACTTGACAAGTTTCGCACAATGCACGGGTGCATTATCCGTTCGAAATCAGGGACGGTCATTAGGGAACAATGCTCGCAACATTGGGTGCAGGTGGTCCCTGAGAATGGATTCGTACATTGCGGATGTGACAAGACCCTGCAGAAGAACTAATGGCCCTAAGGAATGCCATGATATGGCACCCCACAACATCAAGGATCCACCTCCATGCTTCACAGTTGGAACCAAACAGTCAGTGTGGTACGCTTCTGCAGGTGTTCGCCAGCATACACTCAACTAGTGGTGGAAACAATGTGTAGCACAATTCATCAGACCATATGACATGTTGTCAGTCTTTAGTATCCCAGTTTTTATGTGCTTTGCATCACCTTACACGTTTTGTTGCATTGATGTTGGTAAGCAACGTCCTGTCCTCTTTCACAGGTAGTCATAATCTTCGATACAGTTCCTCATGTTACACCTATTTCTGCCGTTCAGATTACTGGAGCTCCTTCAAGATGTGCACCAATGATCATGTCTTTTTTAGAGGTCACTGAGATCTGACATTATCAACAATTACACAACAACAAATGTTGCGCCTGCGACACTGCTACATGATAGTTGGCATCATACTTCTCTTTTACATACCTCACATCGCGGGTGATGTCGTCCCTGTCATATGCATACGGCGCATTCCGTGTACTTCAGTCGCCGTCGGTGTTTCTATTATTTTGATAAACCCTTGTATTTGCTAATCTGTAGTTACTCGTACGGACAACATGGACAAACTAATTCAGACCTTCCGTACAAAGGATTATACTCAATGGCGGTTGATTACTACTACGTCTAGGCCTGGATCTTGAAAAAAAATAAGGGGGGAGGGGACAAGAGACTGGATTTGTATTATAAAATAACATTCACCTTCCGTTTTCGAGATCTTAAAAAAATCGTATGTGTAACAATTTTTGACTCTATTACCCTTACAAGTATTTTCAAAGTTCATGAATCCCTTTATCATCTAGATCCGATTTTGTCAATGTCTAACCTCATCATTACCTACCTAGCGAAACCATCTAAGTATGCCCAAGATGCTGTGCAAGCATCTAGAAATAAAAGGTATCATGTATCCTGTTATCTTGTTTACAAAGGCTCCAAATTTCACTGCCATAGCAAATCTTAGAAAAGACTGCCTACTACATAGCATAATTTTAGTTTTTAGATCTATACGCGTATTTTTCCAAAATCTCCAGTATTCTTAAGTCCCACTAGCAATGCCTGTTCTCCTGCTTATCTCAAGTTGTTCATTATCAGTATATGTACGTAATACAACTCGTGAGATAATTAAAAGAGGAATTTTCCCTAGAGCATCGCCATTTCAAAATACCGGAGCATCAGCTTTCCAATTTTGTCTCTTTAATTTTCTACGTGTTTATCACTAAACCTATCCTATTACCAGTCTCATTAATTGCTTTAATGATAGAGTTCATCTCTTCAACATCATTTGCCAAGAGGGCCAAATCGTCAGCGTGACCAAAGTCAGATACTTTCATATCCCTAAACCAAGGATGGCGAACATTTTCGAGATCGCGTGCCCAAATTGCAGCAATAAGAGAGCATTTCCTAGATTGCGTGCCGAAGTAACAAAAGTATATTGGTTTTCATAAATTAATAACAACTCTATGTTATGCAAATGAAAATATAACGTCGAAGATCTATAACTCCTAAAATAAGTTTTTTTGTTTTGAATTATGTCATGGCAGATACAGATGTCAATCAAATACAGGTAAATCCCGTTAAAACGCGATCCGACAGATCGCGATTCCGCTTATAAAGCGATGCAAGCATGGCTCCCGTTGTTTGGTCATATGAAACATAGTTTTTCTATGAAGAACTACATATGCAATATATCATATAATTAATTAAATTTTCTACGTAATAATATTGTTTACTTGATTTTTCCGTGAATCCTTCTATTGCAATTTATAGCGCACAAAAAAGCAAAGACAAGTAATATAGTTGGCCTATGTACGAAATTTGAATGACGAAAAATGGCTTGAATTTTTGCTAACGCGATCCCGCTTATATCACGATGCGATTCTTTGGACCCTGAGCACTTGGCTATAACGGGATTTACCTGTATATCAATATCTCGATTTTCAACAATATTCTTTCGGTATTCAATACGTTACGGAAGTTTGAATATTCAACATCAGCAATGGCTGGAAGGAAACTTATACAAAATGAAGAATAGTGAAATAATATGCAAACTTCTAAAATGCAGACTTATTTTATTAAACCCTTTTATGCAATGCTTATAAACTCCTAAAGAAAATGTTTTGTTACTGTCATTGTTATGGTTAAATATTCAAACTTCCATAACTTATTAAGCCGTCCCTTGGCCAAGTGGTTAGACTGCTTGGCTACTAATCAAAGTGGGGAAATGGTTAGCGTGCTTGGCTACTGATGAAAGGTACGTGGGTTCGACTCCTGATAAGGTATGTGTTGTTTTCTGTTGGAGTCCCGTCCTTCTGACAGACCGTCTACTATGGCGTATAAACGGACAGGCTCCTGTCACATCTCTGTGGCAAAAAAAAATGCTAGATTGGGTATTTCCTCAATAAAAAAAAAAGATAAATATCCCCTCAAGCAGCTGCTTGCCATTAATACACCACAGCAGAAGGTCTGTGAGGATGGCGGAACCTCAGCAAAAGGACAATACAAAAAAACCATGCCTTACCCGGGGCTCGAAGCCAGGTCCCTTTGATAAGTAGCCAAGCGTGCTAACCACTAGGCCATTTTACATAACATTATTTTCGTTCTTTAATTTTTGGGAAACAGTATACCACAAAAGTCGACATCTTTATAACGGATGAGAGCACAATTGAAATACTAATTATAGCAACAGAGTCTCTCTCTCGCCACCAATGATTTTATCCATAAATATGTATTGAATTGCTAGAGTTATAGTGTCCAAGCCATCCGGTAGCCGAGTGGTTAGCTTGCATGGCTACTGATCAAAGGGACCTTGGCTCGAGCCCCGGGTAAGGTATGGATGTTTCTGTTGTTTTTCTGTTGAAGTCCGCCATCCTCACAGACCTTCTACTATGACGTATTAAACTGACAGGCTCCTGTCAGACCACCGTGACAAGCGCTGCTTGAGGAGGTATTTACTTATTATGCCATAGATTCGCCGTCCTTGCCCTAAACCAGTGGTTCTCAACCTTTTGTGCTTCACGTACCCCCTGGAAATGTGTATGTAACTGGCGTACCTCTTGTATAGATAGATAAAACTATAGTTATAGTATAACAATGGGAATAAAATAAAACATATATATCAGTGGTTCTCAACCTTTTATGCTTCACGTACCCCCTGGAAATGAGTATGTAACTGGCGTTCCCCTTGAATAGATAGATAAAACTATAGTTATAGTATAACAATGGGAATAAAATAAAACATATATATCAGTGGTTCTCAACCTTTTGTGCTTCACGTACCCCCTGGAAATGTATATGTAACTGGCGTTCCCCTTGAATAGATAGATAAAACTATAGTTGTAGTATAACAATTGGAATAAAATAAAACATATATATCAGTGGTTCTCAACCTTTTATACTTCACGTACCCCCTGGAAATGTATATGTAACTGGCGTACATCTTGTATAGATAGAAAAAACTATAGTTGTAGTATAACAATTGGAATAAAATAAAACATATATATAACATATATCTAGAGAAATTTGAGCTCTCAGGGAGTACTCCAAACTTTTACCGCGTACCCCACGTTGAGAACCCTTATCCTAGACAACGTAAAGCCCCAATTTTTCCCTTCCAATGAACAATTTTATGCTCTCAGAGATTTATTTTTTTACAGAATCAGAATATAATTTTAGAGATATTTGACGCCCCCATTGACACCTCTCCCCTTCTCCTACTCCATATAATTAGGGTGACTATATGTCCCTTTCTAGTTAGGGCGGGGGTGGCTCAGTCAGTAGCGTGACAGGATCGTAAACTGCAGTTCCTAGGTTCGAGTCCCAGCTTTGTCAGCGTTGAGATTTATCTCCACAAAACTCGTCGCCCTGCCCACGGTCAGTAGGAGG
This sequence comes from Ryuthela nishihirai, assembly GCA_038380435.1. NCBI lineage: Eukaryota > Metazoa > Arthropoda > Arachnida > Araneae > Heptathelidae > Ryuthela > Ryuthela nishihirai. Next base: position 17,891,535 of record JAWZYU010000007.1, read on the forward strand.
ACACCAATGGGCTTGGATAGGTCGCTGTCCGTTGGATGGGATATTAATCCGTGTCCCTGCTTAAGAGCCATACCCATTTACCTGTGCACGTTAAAGAACGCATTGGAGTTCCTTGACGGGAAAGCAGAGCAGTGGATTCCTTCCCCAACCTTCTCTGAGATCTCGAGGTCCTTATGACGTGGTCATTTAGCCCATTGTGTGCAAAAAAAGTGTAGATCAGGGGTCGAATAATCCAATAAGTGAAATGTTCTATCAGAAAGTTCATTTTCAAAGTCGGGGTTTTTGAACGTGGTTTTTCACTCAATAAGAAGCGGTATCCATAACATTCTATAATATGCGATGTTATCTTCACTTTGCCAATTGCACTGTTTTACAACTACCTTTATTAAATTTAATCAAATTTGCTGTGCGATTACACTTTCGAGGAGAAATGTCCCAGTTTCACTAAACCATTAAGCGATAAATTGAAATCGGGACATTTACTTAAATGTTCCAGTTTTTACGAAATAAAATCTGATCACCTATATAAAAGGAGATTCGAAGTGTCAGGCTCACTTCTGATTGTTTTGAAATTTCATGGGCTACATCTTAAGCAGTTGTATGGCGTTATAATTATACTGACTGGTTCCTGTCAGACAGACCACTCTGAAAAGCAGATGTTTGAGAGAGAATTTTTCCGTGTTTTATTAAAAAAAAAATTTTATTTTTGTTTTCAGAGATAAATAAAAAAAATTCTTTTTTGTGTGTGTTTAATAGGTATTAATTAAAGTTTTAGATACTGTTTTGAATTTTTAAATGGATAGGCACTGAGCGTGAGTTTAAAGTAATTAAAATATGTAATAATGATTATAATGCAATGTAATTTATTATAGAAGTATGGAGAAACTCATATATAAACAAATCAAACACACCGGCAAGAAATTCCACAGTAATACACAGACAATTCTATATTAGAATCTATTAAATTCCTAAATAACTTATCTATACTTAATGCTGATTCTCTTCACAGGTTGATCACAAACAAATGACTACAATATTCCTCTTACGGAGAAGTTAAGACTAGTTCTGTCTGTTCCACCAAAGCACTATCTCCTCATCCTTTCGGTCATATCTCTTGAAAACATTCACTTCTTGCCTAAATAATCCTTCGTCTTTGTTTAGATCACTAGACTTATTACACTAACAAAACGACCGCCCGCGCACACATCACATAAAAGATACTTGTCTTTTACTTATCGCACACAGACTCAGGCTCTAAACCTGTTTTCTGATTTCCACAACTTTTTACACTTAACGCGTATATACTCAGATGAACTTCTTCATCTTCCACAATACCACACTACTGCATTACATTTCTCCCATTTTCTATTCTTCCGAATTGTTCTAAGTTCTAATTCGTTGGCTAAAATGAATCTCACGCAGGAGCACACACGAGCATTCATATCACGTTTGATAACTCCCTAGAGTACGTTCATCTGTCGTAACAATACTCATTTTTCGAATCTCTCAACAGCTATAATTATACCCTTTAACGGTGAAAAAGTATTTCTAATTACAAAAGCCATAATTAGTTAGCATTAGATTAAAATATTTTGGGAAGGTTAGTAGGTCATCATCTTTGGGCTTCCTGCTATCCCAAATGAACAGTAGGACAAATGAATCATATGAAAAATTAAAGTTCTGCATTTTTAAAAGTTCCATTTTAAGAAGAGTAAAACTTTTGTGGTCCAGTGCTCTTGGATCCCAATTTGCTTCCCTTTTTGCACCAAAATAGATCAAACAAGGTACAAAAAATTCAGTCACACTTTCTCCTCTTCAGTTCCATAACTTAAAATAAGAGGGTTAAGATTTTCACTTGAGAATGTTGAGATAAAATAAATTGTGCTAGAAAAATCAATATTGCTTAATGTAGGATTTTTTCCCCCCATTTTTTTTTTTCTTTTTGAAAAAGCAAAGGAAAATCCGTACCAAAGGATGATTTTAGACTGTTTATTAGAAAACTTTTATCAATATTGTAAACGATGTATTCTATCTAGAAATTTAAACTTTTGGTGGTGGATTTTGAAGATCAAGAAGTGTGCACCGACAGCAAAGATTTGTTCCTTTACCTAGAGGGTTTTATAGTTTCCAAGCGTAGTTCCTACATTGTTATAGTTCCCAAGCATAGTTTCTACAGGGTTATAGTTTCCAAGCATAGTTCCTATAGGGTTATAGTTCCCAAGCGTAGTTTCTACAGGGTTATAGTTTCCAAGAGTAGTTCCTACAGGATTATAGTTTCCAACCGTAGTTCCTGTAGGGTTATAATTTCCAAGCATAGTTCATATAGGGTTATAGTTTCCAAGTGTAGTTCCTACAGGGTTATAGTTTCCAAGCGTAGTTTCTACAGGGTTATAGTTTCCAAGCGTAGTTCCTACAGGGTTATAGTTTCCAAGCGTAGTTCCTACAGGGTTATAGTTTCCAAGCGTAGTTCATACAGGGTTATAGTTTCCAAGCGTAGTTCCTGTAGGGTTATAATTTCCAAGCATAGTTCATATAGGGTTATAGTTTCCAAGTGTAGTTCCTACAGGGCTATAGTTTCCAAGCGTAGTTTCTACAGGGTTATAGTTTCCAAGCGTAGTTCCTACAGGGTTATAGTTTCCAAGCGTAGTTCCTACAGGGTTATAGTTTCCAAGCGTAGTTCATACAGGGTTATAGTTTCCAAGCGTAGTTCCTACAGGGTTATAGTTTCCAAGCGTAGTTCCTACAGGGTTATAGTTTCCAAGCGTAGTTTCTACATGGTTATAGTTTCCAAGCGTAGTTCCTACAGAGTTAATTTCCAAGTAAAGCAGCCGGGAATATTTTTGTTGGATGTTTGTATCGTTTTTCTGCTGAAGTCCCGCCATCCTCACAGATCTTCTACTATGGCGTTTAAACTGACAGGCTCCTTGTCAGACCACTGTGGCAAGCAGTGGCCTGAGGGAGTATTTATTTATTTATTATTTATTGAGGTACTAAATGGAATATTATGATTCACATTTTTCAAATAATCCAGAAGGGTTTAATTTCCATTGCTATATGGCACTAAATGTGGAAAATTTAAACGAATATTTTAAATGACAATTTGTGCTATAATTTTTAAATATAGGCAGTGGAGTGTTATGGTGAAAGGATTTACACTAGCTGATTTGTTCACTTAACCATGGGGGAGAGAGAAAAAAATATTTCGTTTTTAAAGAAATGATAAAATCGTTTTGCTCTATGTAGGCACTAATAAAATATTGCTCTTTCTATTTTCCCAGACATCCATCACATCTAATTCATTCTACAAATGGGTGAAAAATGAAAAACTTCCTTTTCTTTGAAAATGACCATCTTATTATTCGTGAGAGGAGATTTTTGATTTTTAGCCAACTTTAACTGAAGCGTATATAAAAAAGCTTCTAGACCAAGGATTAGGGAACTCCGGCCCTCAAGACGATTTTTTGTGGCCCGCCGTCAAGTAAAGAATATTATTATTGAACACAATCGAAAACAGTAACTCATAATTTTAATTATGTATGTTTTTTAAACAATTTTTCTTACTATAGTTTAATAAACAGTCTTATTTCAAGATCGATATAATCACTTCTATATTTTTTTTCCATTAGTTATGTATGCAATTTATGGTTTCACAGGAATTTTAAGACGACTCTCTGAATGTTTAAATATTTTTTTTAGTGGTAGCAGAGAAAAACGTTTCCCACCCCTGTTCTAGACCAATGGTTCCCAATCTGTGCTCCCGGACGCTCAGGAGTCCATGAAAGTAGTAACGGGAGTTCACGAGGTAATTTTAATATTTCAGAAACTCTAACAGAAACGTACATTTATCGCGATTACATAACATCGTCAGTTTTTATTTCTTTTCAGTGGAATTATGCTAATTAAATGTGGTAACATTGGCTATTTCATGCTCATCATAAAGCTGCGATTGGCTGTTGATGTCGTAATATTTCCGGAGCCTCGAAATTCTCCATTGAAAGGTTTAGTTTCAAACTGCGAAATAGACAATAAATGAACATCAGATAAAGAACTACAGATATATAACCCATTCGTGAAACATTTAGGGAGTCCTCGTTCGAGAGGATCTATATCAGTGATTCTCAAACTCTTTTTGCTCGCGGCACACTATTTTTCGTCGTAAATATTCGCGGCACACTTAAAATTAAAGTTGACAACACTATGGGAAACTCGCTCAAGCGTAGTTTGCCTTCAATAATAACGATTTGTCGGGAGTTGTTTTAAACGCAGAGCTATTTGGTTCAAGTTCTGACGCATATTGAGGTTAGTGCGTACGCAATACGTGTTATAGGCATGTTTTGTGTTCATTTTAACGCTAAGATTTAATACCGATAAGTGGAGAAATCAGTTAGTTAAATGGAGAATCAGTGGCAGAAAGTAGTAGCAAAATGGGTTATAAATTTCCTTTTATCCACAATATCATCTGAAATTTTGCGATACACCTCGCGAAGGAAAAGTTCACGCGGTACACTAGTGTGCCACGGCACACCTTTTGAGAACCATTGATATATATTTTAAAAGAAATATATGAGATAATGAAGGGAAAAGGTCGGCCGAAAGATTCATACTTCACAGGGAATTCCATAGAAAGATATGGATTTCACAGGGGGGGGGGGGGGGCATGGCCCCGAAGAGGTTGGGAACCACTCTTCTATATTATCGTATTTTTAATATCCTTAATGGATCCTTCATTAATTTTTTCATATTCCTAACATAATGTTCTTAAAGAATAAAGTTTGTTTGTGTGTTTGTGTGTCTGTCTGCTTATGAACTCGGCCTCCAAAAGAGCTAGAGGCTTCAAACTTTCCGTGAACTTTTCCTTCACCCAGGGGAAGAATACAGTCTATTTGCGAACCCGCTGGGGTCAACCAAAATTGGGGTGGGCGGAATTGAATTTCTCAAAATCCACAAAGACTTAACATTTAACGTTCGAAAGTTATTCAAAACAACTGCTACCACCATTAAATTTGAAATAATGAATGCATCAAACTAATTTCTTTCTGATTTCGCGTGATAAACTCATTGTTTAGTTTGTTGGGTCAAGAGCGCGAGCGTCCTCGGATATTGAAGTCGTTCTAATTAAGCACGAGCAGAACACGAGATTCTTTGTTGAAATGAAAGCTTCGAAAACTTAATTTGTACGGGAAGTTAAAATCATTAACTTAATTTGAAAAATAGGCAAAAGCTAATTAAAAGTATAATAAACGTTTTAAATATTATGTTAATAAACACTTTTGTTTAATAATAATTTTTAGTACCTTTACATTTTTTATGCACCTCAGACCATAGTTAATTTTCTTTTGCTATAAAGTTACATATGCCTGAAAAATTGTATCCGAGAAACTCTGGTGGGTACGAAGTGATTTGAAAAGTTCGATTATCTGAGCGAGGTAATTCCGGTATTTGGTTTAGAAACTTTTGACATAGGGAGGATAATGGGGACCTAGAACATGCCCATTTCTTTCCACCCCTAAAAGAGAGGGTGAAAATTTTAACCGGTGAGGATTGACTGTAATTTTTAATATGCCAAATGAAAACTTGCGACGTGGAGAGTGCCATCTACTCTGTATTCTAAAGAGTTTCACATCCAAGCAAAGCCGAGTAAATCTGCTAGTAGTTTATAAGTATATTATTATTACAAATTTTTAGCTGTACTTGTTCAACCGTGCTTGAGTTTGAAACAAGCAGACAGATAATAAATAAACTTATTTAATTTAAAAAGCAATTAATTTTCAAGAAATAAGTAAAATCTTAATTATTACTCGCTTTATATACAATTAGACTAATGAGGAGGGGTGGCTCAGTCGGTAGTGCGCCAGGCTCGTAATCTGCAGTTCCCAGGTTCGAGTCCCAGCTGAGTCAGCGTTGAGATTTATCTCCGCATAGCTGCCCGCCCTGCCCACGGTCAGTAGGGGACACCGATGGGGGTGGATAAGACCGTCGTCCGTCGGCTGGGACGTTAAGCCGTGGCCCAGTGTGGGGAGAGCCATACTCTGTGCACGCTAAAGAACACACTGGATGGCCTTGACGAGAGACTACCTTCTGTCTCCTAACAGCTGTTTCAGTGGGTCCCCTCTCCCAACCTTCTCTGAGCTTTCGGGATCCTTTTTGCACACAATGGGCTAAATAGCCAGGTCACCTGGCCGTTTAGCCCATTGTGTGCAAAAAAAATGCCGTTCAGAGGTAAAACAACCCAATTAGACTAATGGCAATATTACTGTTGTCATCGATTAAATCAAATGCTAAAAGAATATAACTCTCGAAAGTATAGTTACAACGTTTTCAGCATAAAAAATTAAATAGCGTTCTTTCCAAAAACGTTTCTTATTTATTACACAATACGCTTAATAAGGACAACATTCCTGTAAACAACCGAAGTCACTCCGATTCTTCAGGAAAAAAAAAGCACAACCAATAAAAGGAATCTTAACCGACATCCGAACACAGAATACAAGTCACTCAAAGCTACTTCTCTAAACTCTCTTTTTACACTTAAATGTCTGTTTCGTTTCAAACTTAACGTATTTTCACAGTACGCGTCGTATATCTTGGTACAATAATCACGCATGAATTGTTGCACGGGAACATGTCGTTTCAGTATTATAATTTATAATCTTAACACCATAAATGTTCGAATAGTTGATCGGGCTACAATTTGTAATTTATAATTTATTTCTTATATCCGGCTATAATTTAAGCATACATAGGCTACAAATTGAAATAAAACTAGCTGAGACCTGCACAGTTATTAACGCGAAGTTTATATAAATAATGAACATATGATTATACAAAAAAATTATGCATAACAGTTTCAGTTCGTTTCATAAGAATTTTACGAATTATTCAACTCCAAATCTAAAATTGCCTGAAAGTAAATGGACAAAACCGTTTTGACAAAAAGGAATATTTCTTAAATAATTTTATGAAAAACGGGGCAGAATGGTTTAAAGATCTGAATGAAATCTGTTTTAATCTCGAAAAATCAACGATATTTTTTGGGGAGTTTACACTTACCTAAATTGGAATATTTAACAGTAACAATGCCAGTTTAAATAATTGTCCTAAAAAGTTAATAAAAAGCAAATTAAAAACGAAAGCAATAAACGTTATATTACATTTGAAAACACACGTAAGAGTATTTTTAGCATTTTAATCATTATATAAATTTTCGACAATTTTGAATGATTTTTTTTTTCAGAACGAACTAAGTGGCCATATGTTTCAGCGTCCGTAACTATTTAAATACTGAACGCATGATGTTGGAAATCGAGATATAATTATATTGGATTGAAATCTTTAAATTATCTTCAGTCATATTTTTCATGAAAAGTTTATTTGAGAAATTATTGAATTTCTGTATCTGAGTTACCCTTGAATCAACATGGAACTGTACGTAATAAAGTGGCCGTTGAGTGTAAGATTATATGGGAAAAATTCTTCTCCAGATAACTTGGTTATACTGGAACACATCCAGGTATCTGTGGTGGATCTGGAGGATCTGGAGGGGGGGGGGGGAACGTCCCTCACTTCTTTGTGAATACTAGTAAGGGAAATGGAGACCAAAAATTATTATAATTGTGCATATTTCACGCATTTTTCAAGATTAAAAACTCCTTAACGAAGAGAAAATGTTACCCTAGAATCGAAATTCGGTCTCATGCCCCCCCCCCCGTCCCCACTTCTTTCTAGATCTGGACTTGTCCATGAGGTATCTCGCCGGAGAAACCTGTAATCACCATTGTCGGCTCTTTGTCCTCTGACGTAAGCATTAGTGTGTCCCTCTGACGTAAATATTAATGACGTCACAAGAGGAGGTGGCATGATGGCTCAGTCGGTAGAGCGCCAGGCCAATACCTCCTAGAACGAACAAGCCCAAATTTTTCCACTGAAAACAAACAAATAAAATTTCAGATAAAAACAATGTATCTTTCACGATTTCAAACAAATCAAAATTGCAATAGTGTGAAAATTATCAACTATTACAAGTTTAAGTAATTTTTCATAAACATTTACATAAAAAATAATCAGTGAGATTAGCAACTATATCTGGAAAATCAATACGTAAACTAGCAAAATCAGTGATTCATTTATAACATATATGCTAAATCTCATTGAAGAAATTCATTAAGCTTCTAAAGGTGAAGAGGTGAATATTAAAAATTAAAAAATATTTAGAAGTAAATCATGAAATGATATATACTAAACCAATTGAAGAAAAGCATAAATCTCCTAAAAGTCCTAAAAGAGGGGAAAGAAATATTGAGAATTTCGCAAAACTAAGAGTAAATAAATAAATTAATTCATAAGTAGTAAACCAACTTGGGCATTAGGTGGTTCAACTTTGTAACTAATGATGAGGTTAGGCAAAGGAGTCTGCAACCTCCTTTAAGCAGCATATTGTGCAGAGAGAGACTCCGCTGGTTTGGCCATGTTGCCCGTATGGATAATTATAGATTGGCGAATAGGGTTATGAACAGTGTGCCTAAAGGCCTCAGAAGGAAGAGGAGACCTAGGATGCGGTGGGCAGACAATGTCAAACAGGACCTTATTTGAATTGGTGTGCAGTGGCCAGATGCAGTAAATGTAGCTCGGGATAGACTTGCTTGGAGAACTAAATTGCACGGTCTGGTTGGATCTCCGTAGCCCATGGCTGCTTGAGGATGATGATGATGATAATGATGATGAAACCAACTGAAGAAATACATAAATCTCTCAAAGAGAAGTGGAAAAATATTAAATATTGCACAAAATAGAAGTGATTTAATTAATATATATATATAACAAACCTAATGCAGAAATGCATAAAGCTTTTAAAGTGAGGAATATTCACATAAAATTATCCTGAGTGATTTAATGAAATCGTATGCTAATTCAAATAAAGAAATGTTTAAAACTAAAGTTGAAGGAAAAAATATAAATGAGATAGAAAATTAGCAGGGTTAATGATTAAATTAAGTCATATACACAGTCGTATCTGAATAATATGACCACCTATCATAGTATATGTATGGTAGGTGGTCATATTATTCTGATACGACTGTGTATATACTATATACATTCAAATAGCTTTAAAATACACATTAACTTTTCTATGAATGATGGAAATAAAAGTTAGTAAAAGTTATAAAATTCAGTGATACATTTTTATCATATACTTTGAACATATAATCATATACTTTGAAAATATAGAAATATATGTGCTTTCTTAGAAATAAGAAATGGTTCATTATATATATATATGATAGAGAGTGGACAAGATTAGTGATTCAATTAAATCATATGAACAAACTAATTTTTGATATATCCAGAAAACATAATACAAAAGCTGCAGAGTAGTGATTCAGATAAATGGTATACACTAACACATAGACTATCAGATATGTCAATAAACAAGCATAGAAGGTACCTAAAAATGGTGATTCAGATAAATAATGGGGACTAGGTAATTGACATCTTTGCCTTGTCATAATTAGACTGCTTATCCCTCATATATATTTAAGTTTTTAATAAAATTTATCAAATTAAACTAAAAACAACCCGACTATTCATAATATTTCAATCACGTTTAATGGCATATACTTTCCCACTCTAGGTATTAATGAAATGCCAGCTTGAACGAAATCATTTTACATTCAAAATGCAATGACACATCAGTTCAAATGCAATGACTATAAAGTCTAATCTAAATCAATTTAACACTAAAATATCAGCGAATGTCAAATTTAGGTCATTTTACCATTTAAATATCAGCAAAAAATGAACTATACAACCAAATCATTTTTACTAATTAAAGATTAGCAAAATGTTAACTGTAAACAAAATAATTTTATCACTAAGATAGCGAAATATGAACTGCAAAACCAAATAATTTTATCGCTTAAACATCAGCGAAATGTGAACTATAAACTAAATCATTTTATCACTAAAATATCAGCGAAATATAAACTATAAACCGAACCATTTTACCACTTAAATATCAGCTATAAACCAAATCAATTTAGCATTAAAATCTCAGCGAATATCAATTTTAAACTAAACCACTTTACCACTTAAATATAAGCGAAAGGTCAACTATAAACCAAATTATTTTACCACTAAAATATCGGCGAATTACAGTTGATATATAAATTCTAGCACTGAAATATCCGTGAAATATCATAAACCAATTCATTTTACCACTAAAATATCAGCGAATATCAACTATAAGCCAAATAATTTTATCATTCAGGTATCACTGAGATTTCAACTGTAAAACAAAATCACTTACCTATTAAAATTTTCAAAATTCCATTTACCTTGGGAGTTCTTGAAAGCGACGATGAAATTCTGATCGAAATTATTTTCACAAAAATCACTTCGCACAAAAGAGTGAATTGATGTTGCAACCAAGCACATTGTATATCCGAGTCGAGTCATGGTGATTAGGCCTAACAAGAGTAGCTCACACCAAAATTGCTATAAACTACCTACAAATCACTTTACTGATTACACCTGAGGACGGAAAACATTCTAATAACAATTCACATTGTATTAAACTCAAAAACGTGTAAAAAAACTACTACAAAACTTAAATTCAAAAATGCCGCCACAGCACTACATCGTGGCCATCGAGAACAAATCAAAAGAAAGGCTCACGGGACTCTTGCTCTGCTCTGTGACGCTGCCCACAGATCCACTAGGACCGCCATTGTTGTGACGTATTTCGAAGGTGGTTGGCTTTCAGCTCTAGGGGTATTGGCCAGGCTCATAATCTACAGTTCCCAAGTTCGAGTCCTGCCTGAGTCAGTGTTGAGATTTATCTCTGCAAAACATCACGCCCTGTCCTCGGTCAGTAGCGGATACCGATTTGCATGGAAAGGCCGCTGTCTGTCAGATGGTATGTAAAGTGATGGCCTCATGTTGACGGAGGCAATCATCTATTTCCTAACAGTTGTCCAGTGGCTCTTCACCCCACATCCTTCTCTGAGACCTCGGCGTCCTTATGACCTTGCCATTCAGTCCATTATATGCAAAAACTGATACTCAGAGGAAAAACAAACACCAAAAAAGCGTCACAAGAGGAATTGCCAATGGGGATAGTTTGGGGGGGGGTAGGATGGGAAGTCACAATTTAACTTACACTGCACAACATTTCTTACGCTGGAAAATTACGTATAGAACGCGATTTCATGCGAAATTCCACTCGACTTTCATTGTCAAATATACATAAATTAAACTTCCATGAACTCAATAGCGATAATCTTTAACGACCGAACCTCAAAAGGAGACAAGTACAGATGACCGGAAGTAGTAATTACGTGATCCTTCCGCGTTCGCAGCATCTCGGAACCTGATATCAGGCGGTGGACTTAGGGAACGTATCACTCCATTAGATGATACATCTGTACCAAACTGATCAGTCTCATTGTCTCTCGCGCCATTAATATCTTAGAAGAGTAGACTCTATTGGTGCCCTATATATATTGTTGCAATTTGAAATGGATGAGCACTGAGCGTGAGTACAAGTAAAAATTGGTCAATGAAAATTACAATACAATGCAATTTATTACAAAAGCATGAATGAAATTATTTATGAACAAACTAAGTCAACTGGCACGAAACTCTATAATAATACAAAGATCAACTTTCAGAATAATCCATTATCTCAATTCTATTCACATCCAATTCACGAAACAAGACTAAAATCATTCAATGAACAATAAAATCAGGCTAATATATGAATATTCAATCTAACTAGAATCATATATGTGAATACTTACAATATCTCGAGAATAACCTTACCAATTCCTAAATAACTATACACAATATGATTTCCTTCTTAGATTTTAGTCCTCAAGTACTCCAAAACTGTGACTAAGACTGTGAGATACTGGTTTCTCAGAAACAATTCTTTTCAGACGTTGATCACCACACACAAGACGACAAATTATTCTTTATCTTTACCAGCTTAACAACACGATCCACACCAATAAACATGCGTAACATGCTCGCTAGGATCGTCAACAATGATGCCATTTGACGTGGCATAATCTAGGAGTAGATTACCATTTTTATTGCAAGTTCTGGAATTCCCAGCAGTATTTTTGGAATTTAAATCTCCTGCCAAAATTGTAGGAATGTTAGTGTCAAAAATAACTTTGAAATCATTCAAGACAAGTTCAGAATTAGGCGGTTTATATACCGCAAAGACGTTCAAAGTTCCAAAAGCATCATCATGAACTGCAATAGCAGTAACTTCCAAAGAATTGACGTGCTGAGTTGGCAAGAGGTGATGTTTAATGGATCGTTTGACGACTATAGTGGTACCTCCACCACTGTTGTGCTGTCGATCCGTCCTGTAAACTTCAAAGTTTGGAAGTTTGAGACGATCAGAAGCATGAAGATGGGTTTCGCCCAAAAGGACTATGGTCAGCGTGGGAGTCAGACAAAAAGTTGCTGAACTCCCATAAGTCGGTAAGAATACCTTTTTGCATTCCAGGAAAAAACCTGGAGGTAATTCTTCTTACTGTTGTGTTCCATCTGAGGACAGCGAAGAGAGTAGATAATCGAAAGCTTTTAGCCCAACGGTGAGTTTACCCATCAGGGCGTTGGCATTTTGGTATATATGTTACCGCTAAAGTGCAGAAATCAGTTATTCTACAGATTATCTAGGTATTGTGCAGATTAACTAGGGTGATCCGTTAACGTGCGGAAAATTGTTTCATTTCTCAAATTACCTAGGTAATCTGCAAATTACCTGGTTATCTGCACATCACCTACTAGGCACTCGTTAAAGTGAAAATAAGATCTTTGCTGGAACAACAGGAACGTTTCTGTACGCTTAAATTAACATAATGTTATTTATCTAGTGTCCGAGAGTAGAGTTGAAACCAGGGTCATCCCTCTGTCAACATGAATCAGTCGTCCGAATTATAAAAAACGCCCCCAAAATGAGCAGGCCAAGTGAGAACGAATCATTTTAGTGATTCGTTATCAAGAATGAATCACTTTACCGATTCGTTCTCACTTGGCCTCCGCTCATCCGGGGCGTTTTTTATAATGCGGACGAGTGAATCACGTGACACGAAGATTCATATTCAAGAGATTCACCACTATGAGAGAAACAAACTTTTGAACTTTAACGATACGGAAGCCGTTAATGTGCACATTACCTGGGTAAAATGCGGAAAACTCTTCCGCACGTTAACGGAGTAAATCAGTTAATCTGCAGATTAGCTAGGTAATGTGCACATTAACGGCTTTCGAGCTTTAGCGGTAATATCTACATATATATACTATAGTAATATATTAATACATATATATATATAATGACTAAAATAATATACCGGTAGTTATTAAGCTATCATACTTCATTAATGAAATTGTCAATTATATATTATACTTTCGCTTAAACAAATATTAATATTTGATAATATTTTATTTTCGCAAATTATTTGAAATTGTTTTGCTTAGTTTAATATCAATGACTTTTGTACAACTGCAGAAGTATTTTGAGATTATTAGCTGAACGTACCTGGCGCTGCCCGGGTGTCACTTTTAACCTGTCTATTCTTATTTTCACTGCACTAAAAGTAAATTTTGTAAGTCCCCCCCAGACATTTTAGCACAGATTTTCAATAGGAAGAAATTTGCCCGGTATTTACATAATCGTTGTTGACTGACGTCAGCGAGTTCTCTCATAGCCCATGGCTTAGTTTCTTCATACTGAGCGTGAGTTCAATCAAGTAAATATATGACAATGATAATTAGAAAACAATGTCATTTATTACATTCATTTATTACATTCATTTATTACAAAAGCATGGATGAAATTATTTATACAAACTAAGTCTACCGACACGAAAATCTATATCAATATAAGATAAACTTTCAGAAGAGTCCATTATCTTATTTCTATTCACACCCAAATCACAAAACAAGGCAATATCGTTCGATGAAGAGTAAAATAATGTTTGTAAACAAATTTGCCATCTGGTGAGAATAACCTTACCAATTCTTATAAAAATAAAAATAAATACCCCCTCAAGCAGCTGCTTGCCACAGAGGTCTGACAGGAGCCTGTCAGTTTATATGCCATAGTAGAAGGTCTGAGAGGATGGCAGGACCTCAGCAGAAAAACGACACAAACAGCCATGCCTTACTCCGGGGCTCGAACCCAGGTCCTTTAGATCAGTAGCCAAGCGCGCTAACTATTCGGCCATGGGACGGCTCCAATTCTTATAAACAAACTAAATTCAATCAAGTAATAATCTCTTTCTACAGAAAAGTTAAGAATAGCTCTGTCTATTCGACTAACGTTTACCTCTTCATTTTGATCGCCATGACACTTGTATAACTTTCACTTTATCGTAAACCATTTATATTTTTCCTTGTTAATTCACTAGGAGGATTCACACAAATAAACTATTTAACCTCCCGTGCAGTCACCACATAAAATACCTCTTCTTATTAACCACTTTATCGTGTACAGACTGAGACTAACTATGTCTCCTATCACATATCCACAACTCCAACATAACAATTTTATCTTTCTTATTTTTCAGTTGAGCTATTCGTTCCAATTCGTTGGCTACGTAATTCTCACGCAGAAGCATACGCGAGCGTTCATGACACGTTTATCATAAATTCATTATAATACGTTCATCTGTATCGAGATTTTTATTTCCGTTACCATAGAATTTGCCGCCCTATGGTTCCCATGATATTCGTCCGCATGGTCCAAATTTCTTGCACAGCGTCCCCCGTGTGCCCCAGTGATTGGTTTAAAAATTAGATTCCCACTTTGCCGTGGTTTCGTTTCTACCCAAATTGCGACAGCTCGTGTGTCACTTTTAATCTGCATATATTGTTGTTTCCTGCACTAAATGTTAGTTCTGTGAGTAATCTCCCGACATTTTAGCACAGTTTGAAGACAAAGAATTTCCCGGTGTTGCATAAGTAATTGCTGACTCGGCGCGCGCTCTCGGAGCCCGTGGTAAACGATCGAGATATTTATTTCGTCATGTTTGACGTTCTGTAATTCCCGATTACTTCACCTAAAGGTCCCAAATTTCGTTGGCTGGTTTCCCCTACCTGACCTCATGTTTGGTTAGAATATGCGGTCCCTAGCTGCAATGGAACGCCTAAATAAAGCCTTTGGAAATGTGGGGAATCTGGCAACGGCAGCAGATTTAAATCCTATTTGAACTCTTTACTTTCACAGTTAAAGAGTAGGAAATGGTAACAATAGATATGACAGCGATTATCGTTTTCCGTAGGAATACCCCCCCCTCGATAGGGGACCACCTTGTCGTGGTGGGGGGGCTTCAGGCCCAGCAACCGGTCGAAGACTTTGCTGACCGGATTGGGTCCCCGGTTGGACAGAGCCAAGACCAACCGAGGTCGAAGACATCGCTAGTGTCTTCGACCTCGAAGTGGCCCGGTTGGACGGTGTCAAGACCTCAACATCAGGCACTCCGTGGAGCAGTTCAAGGGCACGACTGAACGGATTTTGTCCCCTAGTAGGCCTGAGCCCTCACCAAGTCTGGGCCCCACTAAGAGTATCCACCCCGGGTGCCAAGCGAACTTGGATCTATATATCCTTGTTCATGGCTAACCAGGGAACAGATTAAATTTCAGGTTTCTACCGGTGGTTAGCTTTCCTTCTATAGGACTGCTGCCATGTGAGGTTGGGGATGAGATGCATCTATATGGTGTATTCTTGCCCCCGACTCTAGATAGTCACGGCTTTCCGTTAACTTGGTAGTGTCGTGAGACGGAACCGGGGATTGCCGTGGTTGCTGAACATCGGGCAACAAATAGTACAATTTCCGTAGGAATAGCATGGTAAATGTTTTTGCTTCTAGCAAGTCCCCCGTTTTGAAATTTCGACCTGAATTTTGGCACTGCAATCAGGACTTGAACCAGAAATATTCACGGAGAATTTGGAGCGTCTACGCAGGGGTGTACCGAAGGACTATGGTTGGGGAAGGGGGGAAATCGAAAAATTTCCAACTCAAAACCAAATTTAGCCAACTGAGAAAATAACATCTCTGTCTGGTTCACACCTACAATTTTCGCTGAGGGGGGGGGGGGTCACAACTCTCCTGCATTTTGCCATTTGACTTCAAAATTTTCCAACTAGCCATATTTTTGCAGAAATAATCCCAATATTTACATCTCGTCTGAATTGAAGAATCTCGTTGAAATCAATATAATTAAGATTAGCTTTAAATGTATGAACATTAAAATGTTGTTTCATATATAGCGTATCTGCTTTGTCATTCTGGTTTTTTCAGGGTCCTCAGAAAGTACTCTTCGTAAACGGCCCTCAGAAAATACTCTTCGTAAACGGCCCTCAGAAAATACTCTTCGTAAACGGCCCTCAGAAAATACTCTTCATTGTTTCTGCGGTTAGCAAGAAAAAAAGTTTAGAAAATCCAATATAGACATACGCGATTGTATTTTCAATTTTATATAGATCTAGTCCTAAGACTAATGCAAAGAGCACGCCAACATATATTGCTAACCAAACCAACGGTCTCTTTACCCACAGGCAGCGTCTATTGAAAGGAACAGCAGACTCATTCATGACTGAGTCAGCCATCAGATTTCTAAACTTCTTTTGTATCTGTGCCTGGCGCTGATCGCATTGCCACCGCAAGTCACGCAACATCGCAATGTTCCTCGTGCAGAGTTTGTGGCTATTCCATTCTAGCTCCGCCACCCGCCAAGAACGAGAAACTCCCCCCAGACTGCGTGGACCATCATCATCAGCTGTTCTCTCAGCATTGCTGTTAAAATCACTACCAGCGATCAACAACAGTTGTTTAGAAGTTTATATTCGAGTTGAATTACTGTACGTTAATGAGGCTTTCTGATTTTAGAGTTTGCAGTTATCTTCAAATCCCACTGCAAAAGGAATATACATATGTTCTATAGAATATTTTACATGACAGGAAAAGCAACATGCTCCTTGATGTACAACTGTGTTATAAACAAAATAACCATTACAACACTGACATGACTAGTTTCTATTTGTTTATGGCAATTCTTTAATGCGTGTAAATGCTAAGTTTGAGAAAAATGTCAATCATTAAAATACTCCTAAATGCAGCTGTTAGACATGAAGTTCGGTTAGGTTGATCCATAGTAAATATACAGATTACATGTAGAGATAGACTTCAAACATTAGTTAAAAGTTTCTGAAAAAATTCATCGCCGACTCAGCGGGACCGTCGTGTCGGCGATGAATTTTTTTCAGAAGCTTTTAACTCGGTTAGGTTGTTTTACCTTTGTGCGATAATTTTGTTTGCACACAATGGGCTAAATGGCCAGATTACAAGGACTCCAAAGGCTCAGAGAAGGCTGGGGGAAGAGAACCTATTGGACAGCTTTTAGGGAAGAGATGGGAGACTTCTTTCAAGGACACACAGCATGTTCTCTAACGAGCATAGGTAATGGCTCTCTCGCATACAGCATCATCGCTTTAAGTCTGATCAATTGGATAGCAGCTATTCTAATCCCATTGAGTCCCCTATCGACTGAGGACAGAGCAGGGTTTAGCAGAGTTAAATATCAACACTGGAACAAGTGGACTAGAACCTGGAAATTGCCTTGAAGGGCATAATAATCCATATAGTTTTTTGGTGAGATTGGCAAGGCCTAAGCAAAAAGGCAATGTGCATGAAAAAGAAAAAACATCGGTTGACTTATTCTGGGATTCGAACCCACGTCTTTTTACTCCGCAGCCATGATCAAATTTAGATCGTTTCAAAAAGAAAAAAGAAAAAAGCTAATGTTTGCCTGTAGACAATTTAACGTTTTGTTTTTAGACATAAATTAAAAATTCATTTTGTGTTGGATAGGTATTGATTAATTATTATGATTCACATTTTCCGAATTTCCGAATGACTTTAATAACTCCCTCTAGTGCCGTAAAGTGACAAATTTTGAAAGAGATATTGCATACGATCCATTTATGCTAAAAGATGAAGTTTCGGTGAAGTTTTATAGTGTGAAGGGTTGGGTTGTTTTACCTCTGAGCGGCACTTTTTGCACACCATGGGCTAAATGGCCAGGTCACATGGACCCCGAAGGCTCAGAGAAGGTTGGGGGAGGGGACCCACTGGAACAGCTGTTGGGAGACAGATGGTAGCCTCCCGTCAAGGCCATCCAGCGTGTTCTTTAACGGGCACAGGGTATGGCTCTCCCACACACGGGGCCACGGCTTAATGTCCCATCCGACGGACGGCGGCCTTTCCAAGCCCATCGGTGTCCCCTACTGACCGTGGGCAGGGCGGGGAATTTTTGCGGAGATAAACCTCAACGCTGACCCAGCTGGGACTCGAACCTGGGAACTACAGATTACGAGCCTGGCGCGCTACCGACTGAGCCACCCCCGCCCCTAGAGTGTGAAGGAGTGTAATAACAACAATGATTTGATCCATTACTCCTAGACAGAGCCGGATCTAGGATGAGGAAAGGGAGGAGGAAGGGATCTATGCAATCCCTCCCACCCTTTTGAGATGGCTAGTAACTCGAACGGAGGCGAAAGAATATCAAACATATATGTAAGTATTTTTCAAAAGTTTCTTAAATGACCACTAAAACGAAGGGAAAAATTTACATATTGAAATGAGGTTCCAGCTCAATATCTTGCCCCATATCCTTTCATTTGAATCACTTCACACCTCCCCCTACCCCGTTATTTTTTTTAGATGCTGGACTGTGGATTGCTCCCACGGAAGTGGAAGAATGCACCTTTTTCGTTTGTGACATAAATGAAAAAAAATATTATAGCGCTCTATAGGTACTGTTGCTCAAAAAAGTATCCGAACACTACGGTTGATTACAAAATTCAGAAAAAATATCTGGCAACGATTTTTTTAGAAATTAGTGATCTGTCAACTTCGTGTCACGTGACACGAAGTTGTCTAACCTTTTTTTTCTGATATCTACTCCAGATTTACATATAGTCCAAATTTTCAGGGTCGTATCTACGGGACCTGGGTTCGAGACCCGGGTAAGGCATGGATGTTCGTGTTGTTTTCTGCTGAGGTTATTTGGATAGCTGTTTTCTGCTATCCAATATATTCTTTAACGTGCACAGGGTATGGCTCTCCCGCACACGGGCCAACGGCTTAATGTCCTATCTGACAGACATCGGTCTTTCCTCCCTATTGACTGAGGGCAGGGCAGAGAGTTTCGCGGAAATAAATCTCAACACTAAATCAGGCAGGACTCGAACCTGGGAACTTCAGATTACGAGAGAGAGGTGAGAGAGGTGTGTGCGTGTGGGGGGGGGGGGGAGGCGAGGAAGAAAATTGAGCCGGAAAAATATATAAGGGGGTGTGTGGAATTACTGGATTTCCAATGTAATATAACGTGTGTCCCACCTTTTTACAGGTATACAAAATTCATTTGAAATGCATGGAACATAAATAAGTGTAATAATTTTTTGCCTCTACTATCCTTACTAGCATTTTGAAAAAAAAAAGTGGGGGAATGGCCTCCTTGCAGTTCTGGAATTGAGCAGTAATATTTCATTAGTGTCTATAACTCCGAAAACTAATGTTCATTTGTCTTTTAAAACAAAAACTGTCGACTCCCCCCATGCGTGTTCTTTTTCCCCAAAAACTGTCGACTCCCCCCATTAAGGTGAAAAATCAACACTTTCAATGTCAATCTCTTCACCATTACATTTTATCACAAAAATTTCAAATTTATTGCACAAGTAGATCATTTGTAATTTTTTTCAGCTTCGGAATTTTTCTTAGTTTTTCCACGTATATAGAGAGCAATATTAAGCTATTGGGAGATTCGGTAAATGCGAAACATAAAACTTCATCCATTCTTATTGAACCCAAAGGGTTGGGTTGGGTTGTTTTACCTCTTTTTTGCACACCATGTGCACTTTTTTGGCACTTTTTTGCCCTTTTTTTCGGCACTTTTTGGCACTTTTTTCCGCACTTTTTTGCACACCATGGGCTAAATGGCCAGATCATATGGACCCCGAAGGCTCAGAGAAGGTTAGGGGAGGGGACCACTGGAACAGCTGTTGGGGGACAGATGGCAGCCTCCCGTCAAGGCCATCCAGCGTGTTCTTTAACGTGCACAGGGTATGGCTCACCCACGCACGGGACCACGGCTTAACGTCCCATCCGAAGGACGGCTGTCTTTCCAAGCCCATCGGTGTCCCCTACTGACCGTGGGCAGGGCGGGGAATTTTGCGGAGATAAATCTCAACGCTGACCCAGCTGGGACTCGAACCTGGGAACATATTCAACCCAAAAGAAATGTTTTAGCTTTTATTCAAATAAAGTTCATTGTATACAAACGGCCAGCAAAATAAAAACATTATTTTTACTCATTTTTAATTTTATTTACTTTTATTTTGAAAATGGCGAATTTTTCCATGATCACCTATTAAAGAGCGAAGGTAATCCAGGTTTTGGGTGATTCTCTGTAGCTGCTTTGGGATCCAAAATAGGTGTCTTTGTAAAAATTTATTTTAGCTCCGTACTATATATAAGTCGAAACTAAATATCCGTACTAATATATAAGTCGAAACTCCGTACTATATATAAGTCGAAACTAAATATCTATATATGAGTCGAAACTAAATATCCGTACTAATATATAAGTCGAAACTCCGAACTAAATATAAGTGAAAAAAAAAACTTTAAAGTTCTATTCCATATAGAATATTATTTTACCTTTCCTGTACGGTGGAATATTTTAATAATGAGAAACCCTACTCAAGTCTTATTCTCGGGTTGTCTGCAGACGTTTTCGTGTGATACTTCATTACTGAATTTATTTCATTTTACTTCTCACATGTATAAGTACAAAATAATAACAGGTAAAAATGAAACATTAATACACTGATTTCGATAAATTAATGAAGTTTTCCAAAACTATGTTATGTGAATGGAAAACTAACGTCGTAACTCTGTAACTTCTAAAATAAGTTGTTTTGTTTTGAGAAATATGGGAAATATATCAATATCTCGATTTTCAACAATATTCTTTCGGCATTTAATGAGTTTGGAAATTTGTATATTTAACAACAGCAGTGCCAGTTTTAAGAAATTTATGTAAAACTGATGAATAGTTAAAGAATTCTTTACACAAACTTCTAAACTACACACTTCTTTTATGAAACACTTTGATGCAATACTTACAGTATTGCTAAGTTTTAATTAACTTCTGAAGTCTATTTTTGTGACTCGCATTATTATCCAGACTTCCATAATTCATTTCATTCATTATTATATCCAGACTTCCATAATTCATTTCATTCATTATTATATCCAGACTTCCATAATTCATTGGGCGGGGTGGCTCAGTCGGTAGCGCTCCAGGCTCGTGATCTGTAGTTCCCAGGTTCGAGTCCCAGCGAGGTTGGCGTTTAGATTTATCTCCGCAAAATTTACCCGCCCTACTCACGGTGAGTAGGGGACACCGATGGGCTTGGAAAAGTCGCCGTCCATCGGATGGGACGTTAAACCGTGACCCCGTGTGCGGGAGAGCCATACCCTGTGCACGTTAAAGAACATGCTGGGCGGCCTTGACCGGGGGGGGGGGCTACCATCTGTCTCCCAACAGCTGTTCCAGTGGGTTCCCTAACCTTCTCTGAGCCTTCGGGGTCCATGTCACCTGGCCATGGTGTGCAAAAAAGTGCCGCTCAGAAGTAAAACATCCTAATTCATTATATATTGAAAATCGAGATATTGATATATTTGATTGAGATCTTTATTTGCTATCATATTTTTCGGAACAAAAAAAAAAACATATTTTTGAAGTTATAGAACTTCGACGTTAGTTTCGCATTTAACGTAGAAGTGTTCCTTAATTTTTAGAATCCAGGGCATAAAGTTTATTTTAATGTCAAAACTTAAGTTTGTGCACATCTTTCTTCACGTATCTTCTCTGAGTCCTTTGAAATCTTTGTGATCTGGTCATTGTGTGCACAAAAGTGCTTTCAGATTTCTGGAATTTAGTGTTTATATTCGACCTCTTAAAGATAAAAACGAGTCGTTACTTCCTCTGAGAAAACTTAGCATCATCTATAATTTTTTTCAATCTCGTATAATCTTATTCAAACAACAGATATTAAGGAAAATCGAAATAAACATTCTCCCAAGATGTTGTATCCAGTAGAAAAATCCAAATTCTTTGAAAAAAAAAAGAGTCTTTTGAGGATAACAAATGATCAACTTCAACTCTCACCAACACACGTGGGAATAAGGAATCCAATTTTTCACAAATGTTGGAGGAGGATTGAAAACTCTTTCCACTCCATAAGCAAAGTCGTTACCGCCTACAGCAGTTCTTTCTCTCCCTTCGCTCATAGAAGCCTTCGCGTTCCCTCCGGTAGATGCTGATATTAAGATCTTACTTTTCATAGTATGTGCACGTCACATTTAAGCCTGCCCGTATTGGTCTGTAAAAGGTAAGTACTTTCAGGAGGAATAAGGAATGATTTAGTTGCTTTGCAGTTTCATGCCACGCAGCAAGTATTCTTTATTCTCTCTTCACGCCCATTTCAGAGTTTACATCTCTAACATTCGCTCTCATTATGAAGCGATCATTTATTTGGTTGCATTTACTTGCATGTTTTCGAATGACTGAAAATGGGATTTTTGTAAAGGGGTTGAAGAAGGAAACCGGGAATATTTTTTTGTTACGTTCATAAGTCTTTAAATATATATAATGCAGACGTTATTTACAATGTGAATGCATTATATAAGTTGCTTTCGGTCTAGGTAATATTGGATAATGCCTATGAAAGCAATTTCAGCATTAAATATAATGGAGTGAGTTGTTATTTCTTTGGTTATACACACTCAGCAGTTATTTCTGTGGTTATACACTCAGCAGTTATTGCTAAAATAGGAGTATGTGGTGATTTTTTTCATTTGAGCATATAGGTCTGAAAAGTATCTAAGGAACTATTTGTAATTTTTTACAGGATTTTTCATACGAGAGCTTCCCTACTAATACCGAAATCACTGCTGACCAGGGAGGTTGGATCATTAGGTAGCACTCTAGGCTCGCACTCCAGCTTCTGTACCAGCATTGAAATTTATCTCCGCTGAACCCTCACTGTACCTTCGATCAATAGATGGGGACAATGGGCTTGGAAAGGCCACCTTTCGTCGGGTGGGACGTAAAGCCGTGGTTCCGTGTGCGGGAGAGTCATAACCCTGTGCACATTGAAGAACACGCCGGATAGCCTTGACAGGAGGATACCATCTGTCTTCTAACAGCTGTCCAGTGGGTCCCATTCCTCCAACTTTCTCCGAGCCCTTTCTGTCCTTATGACCTGGCCATTCAGCGCATTGTGTGCAAAAAAAGTGCAGCTCAGAGGTAAAATAACCGAACTATCGGACACTGCCGACCACTGCCTCGAGTTACAACTAATGAAATTTCTTGTTTCTGCTCGAACCTTTACCGCCAGCTCGTTAACCTTTATTCCCTTTTAGGGCTTAGTAAAAGAATATGTTTAAGTTTTACTAGGAATATACGAAAAGACTTTTGACTGGTTTATCTCTGAACCGTACTTTCGTGTAAACAATGGACTAAATGACCAGGTCACAAGGACCCCAATGGCTGAGAGAATGAGACCCATTGGACAACTGCTATGAGACAGATTGAAGTATCCCGTCAAGGTTATCAAGTGCATTCTTTAAAATGCACAGTGTGGACTTACCTGTACTATAAACTGAGTAAACCCGTATAACGAAAGCCTGTGTGAAAATTTTTGAATTTCATACTGTTTATTTTTTGTACATAAGTACCAGAATGTACTGTAGAACACACTGCAAACTAAAATATAATTGTACAAAATATTTGGACACTTAAATATTTTTAACAGACTTAACAGACACATCAAAGGTGTGAAAATGTTGTCATTAGTCGGATGAATTGGGTTTTTTTACCTCTCAGCAGCACTTTTCTGCACATAGTGAGCCAAATGGCCAGGTCACAAGGACCCCCGAGGGCTCAGAGAAGGTTGAGGGAAGGGGACCCACTGGACAGCTATTAGGAGACAGATGGTAGCTTCCCGTTAAGGCCATCCTGTGTTTCTTTAACGTGAACAGGATCTCTCCCAAACGGGGCAGTAGCTTAACGTCTCATCTGACGGACGGCGGATTTTCCAAACCCGTTGGTGTCCAGTAACTGACTGAAGGCAGGGCACGGAGTTTGGCAGAGATAAATCTCAACGTTGGCACAGGTGTGATCAGTCGAATGGGATATTGAGCCCGTGTTTAGGAGAGACATCGCTGTGCATTTTAAAGAACAAGCTATATGGCTTTGACGGGAGGCTGCCATCTGTCTCCTAGCAGTTGTCCGGTGTATTTTCTTATCTTTTCCAGTTGTGAAAGGTTTGGGTTTCTTGTGATCGCTTAGATTAGAAATAACCTAGTCGCGGAACTCTAGGTTTTCACGATCTCTTTTTAAACCTCATATCTTATATTGACTTTTATATATATTGATCTTATCTTTGTATCAGAAAAGTTCTTATGGTAAAACATCCACACATATTTTGCAATATTCTTGAAATATAAATGCCGACTGTAGCACAAATAACATTTGGGATATTAACGAGATTTGACTTTATTTGACAAGAAAGAAAAAAAAAACTCTTCTGCAGAAGAACCTTTCAATAAAACAGAAGTACAAAGTACCTTGCAATCTAATGCTTTACTGTAGTTAAAAGCTTCTTTAAATTCATAAGCCTTAATGCAGATGAAAAGAACATTAGTGTGACAGCAGACATTAAAAACGAAAGCGTATAAATACGGGAGAAAGAGACAGGCGAATTAATGAAGATAAACACAAAGCGAAAAACGTGGACACAGGAAGGCGGATGAAAAAAGAAACACAAGCTAAAAACTTACACGTGTAAGAGACGACTCAGAGGAAAAAAGATCAATAGACAATTTCCCATTTTGTGCAGCGTGTTTTTGAAATATAGAAACAATAATACAGCCAGACGTTCAGAAAAAAGTGTTCGATACTGGTCTGTGCTTATGCCGAACTAGGGAGGTCTGAGGAAATCCATCAAATCAAATAGAGGTAACCGGGGAAAAATGCATCATTGGAAGCGGAAACTTATTGCTTCGACAAGACAGTGAACAGCAATGGAGGGAAGGGGCATAGCAAAGCCTAAAGGAGTCGGTATTCCGTGGGTGGAAGAAAAGATAGATAGATAACCCAGGTTAGGGGGGAGGAGGGTACATAGGGGGGAGGAGGAAGAGGAGGGGGTGGGGAGAGATTGGGGGTAGGTTGTAGCTGGGTGGCGACGGATCACTCACGTTCCTAGCATTACTTTCTACGTGGTGGGAGTCCCGGTGACGAGACTTGGTGGTGCCGGCGAGCCGTGTAATTTAGGCGATGGACACACATATTTCTTTGTAATGTGTGCTGGACATAGTTCGCATAGTGTGGAGTCTTGCGAGACATTTGCAGCCATTAGTTATCTATTTCGTCGGTGCATAAATGGGGAAGAAATGGCAGTGAAAGGAATGGTTGGTTGGGAGACTGGGGTTAAGGTTGAAGACGATAAATGATCGAGAGGTATGACGATGGTGGCAATTATTTTATGATGTGGTGAAGATTAAGGTTTTTTCCCCTTTTTTATGTTTTTTTTTACTTTGTGTGGATTTTGGAAACGACAAAGGACGGCAGTTTTTTTTGCTGATCACGGGGGGGTGTCAAAGGAGGGAGGTGGTGGTGGTGATGAGGGCAACAGAAGATTTACTACCCAAAATTTGGGTTCTATTACCTCTGAGCGGCACTTCTTTGCACACAATGGACTAAATGGCCAGGTCACAAGGACGCCAAAGGCTAAGAGAATTTCAGTAAATCTCCCTGTTTTTTACCATCGAAATCTGGGCATCTTTAGTATTACATGGTGGCGCTATTGTAGCAAAAAATGTCTAAAATACCAAATTTACAATTCGCTGGGAGAGAGAGGGAGGTCTTAGTAGTTAGCACGCCAGTCTCGTAATCTGCAATTCCCTGGTTCGAGTTCGGCCTTGGCCATCGTTGAGATTTATATCCGCGAAACTCTTTGCCGGGCTCTCGGTCAATAGGGAACACCTATTGGCTTGCAAAGTACGTCAGATGGGACGTTAAGCCGTGGTACCGTGTTTTGGGAGAGCCATAGCCTGTGTCCGTTAATTAAAACACTGGATGGCCTTGGCAGGAGGCTACCATGTATCCTAACAGCTATCCAGTGGGTACCCTCCCCACAAGCTTCTCTGGCCCTCAAGTAGCCCTTAGCTGGGGCCAAGTAGCTTTCACTGATGGCCCTTAGCTGGGGCCAATCGTGAAGAGAGCGGGCCTGAGCCTGTGGCGCTGCTGTCGCTTCTGACGTCAAAAGAAGAGATATTCATGTAATTTCGAGGATTGTGAGTTGAGCTTACAAAGTATTTGAAAGGATATTGTTATTGAAGATTTCGTACTTGATAGTGGATTAGTATAGCTGAATCAGGTATGTACTAATAATTTTGTTTTAATCCTGTAGTAAATGAATAAAAAAATGTTACCAAATGTCTTAAACTTTCATCTAGCATTAACATGTTGCTTGCACTTGTCGTAGCGCCATTTTTGAAAAATGAAAGTTTTATTGTTAGTAACACAGAGGCCCTCTGTGGTTAGTAAATACACTAATTTTTCGCATATTACCAACGATAGTATTTTATACCATAAAAGATTCATGCAGACGTTGACTTATTATTCGATGCTATTTTTTTTGTGTTCGAGTCATTCATAAAGTGTCTTCGAATTGGAAAATTCATATTCATTATTATTAATTAAATTTTCTTTATATCCAGAAACTTTTAATTTTATTTAAAAAAAAGTGTTTTGACTTGAGGCAAAAAATATTGATTTACTAAAAACAATTTTTTAGGTTTGAGCAATGCGTAATACAGCTCAATTTTAGCTCAATATCATATTCATTATTTCAAAAATAATCATTTCCTAAGAGAAGAAATTTTTATATATGGCAGCTATATTATGATTTACTAATGATCAAAAACCTTTTCCCTACAACAGTTTGTACATAAATACTGTATTGATGTAAACTTAAATTATTTTTGGGAGCAGTATGACCAGTACTATATAATTCACTTGCTTTAAACATAAGCTTGTAGTATTATATTTTATTTAGAACTGGGGTATTTCAAATACAGATTTTTCCTTAAATGCTAACACGTAGAGTCTTTAAAAAATGTACTGCTACAATATTTTTCTTGGTTTTATATAAAAGTTGAAAATTCACATGTACAGGGTGGAAATGATATAAAAAAGTCAGTATATAAGGTTATTTGCTCTGCATAAAGAAAACTACAAATCAGAATCACATTCAGGTTCTTTGGGTTGTTTTACCTCTGAGCGGCACTTTTTTGCACACCATGGGCTAAATGGCCAGGTCACATGGACCCCGAAGTCTCAGAGAAGGTTGGGAGAGGGGACCCACTGGAACAGCTGTTGGAAGACAGATGGTAGCCTCCCGTCAAGGCCATCCAGCGTGTTCTTTAACGTGCACAGGGTATGGCTCTCCCGCACACGGGGCCACGGCTTAACGTCCCATCCGACGGACGGCGGCCTTTCCAAGCCCATCGGTGTCCCCCTACTAACCGTGGGCAGAGCGGGGAATTTTGCGGAGATAAATCTCAACGCTGACCCAGCTGGGACTCGAACCTGGGAACTACAGATTACGAGCCTGGCGCACTACCGACTGAGCCACCCCCGCCCCAATCACATTCAGAAAGATCATATTTTGATGACAAAACTGAATAACCATAACTTGTGTTATTGATCTTTGAAACATTGATAAAATTAATTTTGATCTGAAAAAAAAAAACCCAATAAATTAGCTCTGATCATATTAATGCCTGGAACGTAGATTCACTAAGTGGATAATGTAAGCAAGTACTATGTATATGTACCAGAAACTTGTTAAAATATTTGAGGCAGTGTGAGGAACCTATAACATGAAATTTTCTATCACAAGCTAAATATTAACTTTTTGACTACAGCTTGAATTAATATTTACTCATGTCGCACATTCAGTCTCAGAGAGTTTGAAACACATTATTGTGAAGGTTGTGACTAATGTTCCTGCTGTATTTCATGTGCAGAATATATTTGTCATGCATATCAGTATCAAGATAATTGTTGTTATTTATCATGTTAATGCAAACTATTCTGAGGACAATATGACTAGTAATGTAAAGTTTACTTGCTTGAAATAATATACAGGGTGAATCTAAAAAAGTGGGCAAAACTTTACGGGGTGGTAGAACGCAGCTATACGAGCAATATTCGTCATAGAATGTATGGTCGGAACGCAAACGGCGAGCCGCTAGGTGGCGTTGGATATAAAAGGGTCGGTCCTCACTTGCATTCCCGTCCGCCGCACCGTACACAAAGTGCATATCCGCCATTTCGTGGTTAGTATAACCAGCCATCCACTCGGCAATCCACGGTAGAAATACCGTTGGGTGCGAGGACCGACCCTTTTATTCCATTTTCAACGCCACCTAGCGGCTCGCCGTTTGCGTTCCGACCATACATTCTATGACGAATATTGCTCGTATAGCTGCGTTCTACCACCCCGTAAAGTTTTGTCCACTTTTTCAGATTCACCCTGTAGTTCATTTAGATCTTAATGTTAGATACTGGTACACATAATCTATAATGAATGATGTACTGCTGCAATACTTTCCTGGGTTTTATATAAAGTTTAGAAATATACAATTTAGAAACAACCTTACGTAAGGTTATGTAAAGGAAACTAAATAATTGCCATAAATTCAGAAAGTATGACACTTGATTCAAGAAAAATCAGTAAATTGTTGACTCGTGATGTTGGCCTCTGAGACCACTGTGAAGTTAATTTTGATCTGAAAAAAGGTTCAGTAAAATCACTGATGATATTAATGCATGTACAATATAGATTCATCCATCCATCCATCAGGTATTGAAAGTATTATCTACTTTAAACTTTCATTATATAGTTGGAAAAATATATTTGATTCAGTCTGAGACTAATCGTTATTGATAACATTAACATTCATATTGTCATAAGTTAAAGACTTTTAGACTAGAGCTTAAATTAATATTTACTCAGTATGTCATGCATTCAGTGCCACACATGTGCATCATCAATATCAAGATAGTAATTGTTGATATTTGCCAAGAAACAAAAGATATATTTTCTTTAACTGGGTGAAAGTAATTAAGTGAAATTTATTTCTTTTTTATTATTAGTATCAAGCAAGTAACAAAGCTGGAACATTCTCCCAAATGTTTATTTGAATGAATCTTCAAAGATAACAACTTTGTTATTTCTCTGGATTTTTAGGTGTACGAAATTAAAGGAACACTTTCCATGAGTTTATAATTTTAATTACATAATTTATTTTAACCTGCTTAGCAAACATTTCAAGAACTATTATATTTTAAAAAAATATGAATGTAGCACTCCAGTAATATAGTTTAAGAAAAAGCAAATCATAGTGTTTAAAAATTTATTTTCATTTCTTAAATATAAGTTTTGAAATGTTATTTAAAATAAAGGCATACAACTTATGGCCTGGCTCATGAAACAGGTTTGTACACTTTCAAGAATATTAGTAATGGGAATTAATATTCAGTGGTTATGAACTGGTATTGAATTCAAAGTATTTTATGCTTTTATTACAAATAAATTGGTATAGCTGCGAAAATAATTAGAAAAGTTGTGCATAAAAGTGCCTTTGCCCAAAGTCCATTTTACTTTTTATCTTACATTAAAGTGCTGTTAAATTAAACATTTATCCTATTTAATCAATATCCTATTTCAGTATTATGGCTCAAATATTGCTTCCGTTATTGAAAAATGGTTGACTGCCACTAGTTTAAATAGTTATAACTTTTACGAATTTGGGATATAATTATCTCACTGTTCCTTGTTACCGGATGCCAAGAAGGTGTTGTGTTCCTGCTTGCCACTCAAATTATGATTCTGCAACAGAAAATATGCGACAGTTTTTAAATTCATTAAAAATCCAGCTCGTCCAGCGAAATGGATCTCAAGTATCCATAGGAAAGATTTTGTGCCACGACCTAGTGCAGTGGTATGCAACATTTTCATGAGTCATGTATTATCCGTGAGGATAGAGTGACACGAAACGATGAAACTGTTCTTGTTGTACCGCGTCAAAACTTAACACTATCAGATGATGCAGTTCCCAGTATTTTTCCAAATAAGCCGAGATATTTTAAGAAAGACGCTCCACAAAAAAAAAATCCCCTTCCAAAGGTCGCGAGAAAATGATAGATTGTGATGATGCAGGATTTGCCAATTGATGCGCAGCTGATGTTATAGCATCCATCGAGGAAATTAAAGAAAAAAAATTGTAAACCCGAGTGGTCATCAGCATTTGTGGAGAAATTATTTGTGTTTTATAAGGTTTCAAGTGAGAACTGCCCAAAATTGTTGTTTCTTTCAAGACTTTTGATAATTCAGCTGTGGCTGTTTTTCAGAAAATTATGGAATTAGATATTAAGCCATATCACTGGAGTTTCAGCAGTGAGTCAAAATGTGATAGGTGGACCAAATTTGATTGTTTCATTAGTCATCTAGACTTGGGGTTCTCAACGTGGGGTACGCGGTAAAATGTTTTGAGGTACGTCGTGAGAGTTCAAAAGTCGTTAGATTTAGTAACAAAGTTTTATTCCCATTGTTATACTATAACTACAGTTTTATCTATCTATACAAGGGGTACGTCAGTTACATGTACATTTCCAGGGGGTATGTGAAGTATAAAATGTTGAGAACCACT
Source organism: Ryuthela nishihirai (assembly GCA_038380435.1). Classification (NCBI taxonomy): domain Eukaryota; kingdom Metazoa; phylum Arthropoda; class Arachnida; order Araneae; family Heptathelidae; genus Ryuthela; species Ryuthela nishihirai. The sequence continues at coordinate 17,922,398 of JAWZYU010000007.1, forward strand.
GATCTAGACAACTACAAATCCCATGATATTAAAGCAAGTAGTAAAATTAATGCTGCTAATCATTTGTTAGAAGAATGCTTCAGTGAAACAGCTGAAGAGGAAACAGTGATATGAACATAAAATTAAAGTTTATTAATGAACAAGTGTCACTAAGTAATACAAAACAGATTAGATATAACCCAGAGGTTGATAGTTTGGGCATCAAAATTGTATTTCAGTTACCCACAGCATATATCTTTTTGAGATCTAGCGGTGTGTTAGTATTGCCCAACCAGTATTTAAAAAAGTTATCATGAATCTCAATTGTCCAGTGAACGGAGGACTAAGTAGGCACATAACCTTTCTAAAAAAAAAGGCAGAAATGTTGGAGCCTCATGAAAATAATCATAAATGTATTACTTAATGAAATTTATATAACTCCAAATCTGAGTTATAAATTAGGCAATATTGTGGGTTAACTCTGATAATTCCGATAGTGAAGGGGCGGGGGTGGCTCAGTCGGTAGCGCGCCAGGCTCATAATCAGCAGTTCCCAGGTTCGAGTCCCAGCTGAGTCAGCGTTGAGATTTATCTCCGCAAAATTCCCAGCCCTGCCCACGGTCAGTAGGGGACACCGATGGGCTTGGAAAGGCCGCCGTCCGTCGGATGGGACGTTAAGCCGTGGCTCCGTGTGCGGGAGAGCCATACCCTGTGCACGTTAAAGAACACGCTGGATGGCCTTGACGGGAGGCTACCATCTGTCTCCCAACAACTGTTCCAGTGGGTCCCCTCCCCCAACCTTCTCTGAGCCTTTGGGGTCCATGTGACCTGGCCATTTAGCCCATTGTGTGCAAAAAAGTGACGCTCAGAGGTAAAACAACCCAACTAAATAAATATTTCTAAACATCAAGATTGAGAATGGTGAAGTTTCAGACTTTTGGTACATCTCCGGTTACATTTTTTCACGAGAAATAGATTTGAACGTGTATAATTAAAATATTTATTTCCTAAAGTACCTGTGTTGAACCGTACGTGGATAACCGATATCCTGCAGTAACGTAAAATATGAAAATCGAACCATTGGTAAAATTACTATACAGAGTTCCTTTGTTGAAGTTGTGAAGTATGAAATATTTCTCCTAAGCAACTGAAGTTAAAAACCGTTTCGAAATAAACCCTACTCGAATTTCTCTTCTCACATCTAATATTCTGCGCAGGCGCAAGATTGCTGTTCGATGTCACTATAATCGTTTTTCACAATCGTTATCGCATTTCCCCTTTGATTTATGTGGTTTCCCTCACAGAATGACGTGTTTCCCCGTTCGGTGTTGTTATGCCAGTTATTTCCGGTATAACGTCGAGAGAAAAGTGGGAGGTATATTAAGGAATTGGGTAGCACCGACTGATTGAAAAGTGTTCTTAGCACGAATGCAATCCCATACACACGCCCGAATAAAAATCAAAGGAATAAAAACAAATAGTAAGGAGAGGGGGGGATTTGAAAACTCGTTTCTTTGGCCCGAACTTTTCTTATAGGATTTGAGGAAGATTATTGATGGGGAAAGGTTTTATGAAGTTCTCAAATGGAAAATGAAAGCCGTTTGTCTTAGAACCAATTTCCTATTAAACCGTAAAATGAAAAAATATATAAATAAAAATTGCCTTGATAGTTCAGCGGATTGTGTCAGAGGATCATTACGTAGATCTAATAATCCACTGTGTTCTAATACAGTCAGACCTGATTGAACCTGCGATGAAGGTGGTTCAGTAGGTAGCGCACTGGACTCGTAATCTGTAGTTCTCAGGTTCGAGTCCCAGCTGGGTCAGCGTTGATATTTATCTCTGAAAAAGTTTTCGCCCACCCCACGGTTAGTAGGGGACACTGATGGGCTTGAAAAGGATGCCGTCTTTCGTATAAGACGTTAAGCCATGGGTCCGTGTGGAAAGCCATAACATGTGCACGTTAAAGAACACACTGGATGGCCTTAACGGAAAGCTACCATCTGTCTCCCAACAGCTGTTCCAGTAGGCCCCTTCTGAATCCTTCTCTGAGAGTTCGGGGTCATCGTGACTTGGCTATTTAGTCCATTGTGCGCAAGTGCCGCTCAGTGGTAAAACATCCAACCCTAGAATCGTAGAAAAAAATTATGCTCCTCCCCCTTCCCACTTGCTTCCCAACAGTACAAGACCTACGCAGTTAAATATACGATGCCATTATGTTCTATAGAGCTTTGCGATTAACTTCCAAGCTGCTAGTGATCCAAAAGCTGTTCCCATCACGGTAGGACAACCTCTGACGAAACAATTTTTTAGAAATTGGGAAATAAGGAAACTGTCTCGTCAATCCGTAGCAGGCCTCACTTCCCTATCGTATCGCATCATCGAGTTGGGTTGTTTTTATCTCTGAGCGGAACTTTTCACATAAGAGGCTCAATGGCCAGGTCACAAGGACCTCAATGGATCAAAAAAGGTTGAAGAATATCAATACGAAAGAATTTCTGTTATTTTCTTATACGGAAGTCATACTTTTCCACCCATCCTGAACCATCTTTATCTATGCGTCATGAGAAGATGTCCTTACAGAACGAATCAAAATTGCGATCCCTGTCGTGCTATCACATTTGGTACTGCGTTTTTCATCCTCAGTGGGAAATACATTATCAAAATCTCCCGACCGCTATTCGTCCTTTCAATTTGCTTGTCTAAGGCTAACTTCGAGGCATTAACATCAGTCTTGACAGCGTTGCCCAGTGGCAGTCGAGCCACTTCCACTGTGGCTCATTGTTTCTCTTTCCTGAGACTTATCCCTTTGCAGGATTGGGAAGGCCTTTACACCCGACTGCATGTATTGGCAACTTATTGCCAGCCATCGTGCTGAGTACCTGTGCTTCTTGCCTATCTTCATAGATTACTCGAAGTTCGGCATATAAATGGGATCAGAAATGGTCTGTAATTCCATCATTGCAAACCAGATCCCACTGCAGTGTTCCATCTGCACTGTAGAGTTGGACGCCTTACCTTGGACAATATGACAGTTAAGCATCATCGTTGTTGTGTTCTCTATACCAACTCTCTTAGCTCGCTACAAGCTTTGATCTCGTTGAGGCTTCGGCCCCACCCTGTTCTGTCCAAGATCCACTGGCAGCTCCAGCGTCTGGCAGCCACCTCGAAGATCCTTTTCTGTTGCGTGCACCGTCATGTTGGCATCAGGGGCAATGGCTTGGCAGATGCCACTACCACTTTTGCCGCCCCCCTGTCCTGCTCTCTGCTGCGTGTTCCATATCTGTATAACATTCATTCTTCTGTATTAATTGTTAAGACTGTTTTATAATTTGGGGGTGGCTCAGTCGGTAGTGCGCCAGGCTCGTAACCTGTAGTTACTAGGTTCGAGTCTCAGCTGAACCAGCATTGATATTTATCTCCGCAAAATTCCCCGCATTGCCCACGGTCAGTAGGGGACACCAATGGGCATGAACAAAACTACCGTCCGTCGGATGGGATATTAAGCTATGGTTACGTGTGCGGGAGAGACATTCTCCGATTACGTTAAAGAACACACTGTAATACCTTGACGGGAAGCTACCATCTGTCACCCAACTGTTACAGTTGATCTCCTCCCCCAACCTTCTCTGAGCATTCGGGGTCCTTGTGACCTGGCTATTTAGCCCATTGTGTGCAAAAAAGTTCCGTTCAACCCAGCAAACTATATCTGGACTTTCGACAGCATTTTACCATTGATCTCCATGGCGAGGATCTTTGTCCAAATAGCTTCCGAAAAGACACTCTGAGATCAATTCTATTATCAAATATCAAACCACGGCAATCATGTTTCCGCAGTAATCGCAAGGGGAATCTTATACTTACTCTGGCCATTCGTTTCTTATACATTCACTTCTTCTACAGGCGGACAACGAACCTAAGTGCAAGTTTTGTAATACTATTTTAAAAGTAAAATATGTTTTAACTGAATATCCCTTTTTTAACCTAGCGTCGTTTTCAAATTCCGTGATTTTACCTCGGAGCCTCTTATACTCGTACATATTTTATCTGATGACTCCTTTTTAGCTCTTGTGTTTGACGTTTTGCGTTTTAGACGTAGTATTTCAATCGTCTCTGAATTTTTACATTTCAACTTTGTAATTTAACATTAGTTTTCGGTTTTTACATGTTTCCTATAATTATTGTTAATTTACATATTTTTTTTCTTGTTGGTTTTTGCATTTTGCCTGTGTCTTTTCTGCCCTTTGTTGTTTAAGCGTTTACACTTTGTGTTGTGTATTGTATTGTTATGTGCTTTTAACTTTGGTTGTTGGTTTACATGAATTTAGATCTTTATTTTTCTCCATTATATATTGTTTGACGCATCATGGCTTTCGTTGCTTTTTGACATAAAACCCCAAACAACCCAAATCCGTCCTTCCTCTTTTTAAGAGGTGATACCTTGACCATCAACTCTGTCGCCGAAGGGGGCAGGGGTGGCTCAGTCGGTAGCGCGCCAGGCTCGTAATCTGTAGTTCCCAGGTTCGAGTCCCAGCTGGGTCAGCGTTGAGATTTATCTCCGCAAAATTCCCCGCCCTGCCCACGGTCAGTAGGGGACACCGATGGGCTTGGAAAGGCCACCGTCCGTCGGATGGGACGTTAAGCCGTGGCCCGTGTGCGGGAGAGCCATACCCTGTGCACGTTAAAGAACACGCTGGATGGCCTTGACGGGAGGCTACCATCTGTCTCCCAACAGCTGTTCCAGTGGGTCCCCTCCCCCAACCTTCTCTGAGCCTTCGGGGTCCATGTGACCTGGCCATTTAGCCCATGGTGTGCAAAAAAGTGCCGCTCAGAGGTTAAACAACCCAACCCTGTCGCCGAAATAAAAAAAAAATTATCATAAATTGATTATAATTTCCATTAAGATTGTTTATTTTCCTCGTTTCGCACCATCTAACGATAAAATGAAAATTTTCTGCATATTTTAAAAATCTGAATAAATATTTCAATAGTACTTATTTAAGAAAAAATATACTTTTCTGATTTATGATTTAACGTAAAAAATGTGATTTTTCATTCACCTTCGAGTAAAAACAGTTTGCTGTCAATATTATTAAATTAATGCACGTTAAAGAACACACTGGATGGTTTTGACGAGAAGCTACCATCTGTCTCCCAACATCTGTTCCAGTAGGCCACTCCCCAAACCTTCTCTGAAACTTCGGGGTCCTTGTGACCTGTCTATTTAGCCCATTGTGCGCAAGTGCCGCTCAGGGATAAAACAATCCAACCCTAAAATCGTAGAAAAAATTATGCTACTCCCCCTAAACTTGTACATATAAGTAATCCGGGTTGTAGATCTCGGCAACTATCAGAAATTTGATCTCCGACGTGTCCTTCATTTCATCAAGGTCAAATAGAGGTCACGTAGAGGTCAATACTTGATATCTGCGTGACTTCCCACTTGCTTCCCTACAATACAGGACCTATACAGTTAAATCTAATGATTTTTTAACGATCACAAGAAATTTAAAATTCGTACCATAAAAAGATCTTTTGCAACGTTCGTTTAAAATTTTGCCGTTTGTAACTTTTTTACACCTTTAAAGGGCGCTATTAAATATTTTGGGAGAAGTAGGAAATATAGATCCTAACATGTTATCAATACCTGCTCTGGCTAAGAAGAATTTTCCACTTACCTCAAAATGCAAAATATTTCAATGTCTACCGACGGACAGATAGATAACAAGCAGAGATAGACGACAAATTGGAGACAGACGACCAATATTGCCGTTTCTAGCATTCGTAGATCAAGTATTGACCTCTATTTATGTATATCTACGTGACCTCTATTTGACCTTGATGAAATGAAGGACACGTCGGAGATTAAATTTCAGATAGTTGCCGAGATCTACGACCGTATTACTTACATGTACAAGTTTTCAGGGCTCTGAATTTTTTGTACCATAGTTAGAATTAGTATGATCCCCTATCAGTCATTCAATTGCTCACTCAATCATCGCTGAGCCAATCACTCATAATCGTGAATCAAATATGCTGGTTTCAAATCCTATGGTATCGCAATGGGAAGTTAACATCGAAACTCTATAACTTCTAAAATATGTAATTTTGTTTTGAAACGTGTCATAGCAGATAAAGATCTCAATCAAATATATCAATACTCGATTTTCAAAATTATTCGTTCTGTATTTAATGAATTATGGAAGTTCGAATATTAACAAAAGCAATGCAGTCTTAAGAAACTTGCACAAAACTGAAGAATAGTGAAAGAATTCTTTAAACAAACTTTTAAAATACACACTTATTTTATGAAACACTTTGATACAATTCTTATTTCTAAATTTTAACTCTCTGAAGTCAGTGTTTGTGACTGGCATTCTTTTGTTAAATATTCAAACTTCGTAATTCATTAAATACCGAACGAGTATTGTTGTAAATCTAAATAATGAAATATTTGATTGAAATCTTTATCTGCTATCACATTAAAAAAAACAACAACTAATTTTAGAGTTTCGATATTAGATTCAGATTGACATAACATATTGTTGCTCATTAATTTTTGGAAAGAAATGTATTAGATTTGAAAAAACAAAAACATTGCAGGAGCTGCTTGCCAGAGGTCCGACAGAAGTGACGAGCACTCTCTGTGACGAGCACTCAATGTAACAGGTCGTCTGAAAGATAACACAACAAAACGGAACATCTCTGCCAGATCCTGGTTCGAACCCAGATTCATATGATATATAGTCAAGCATTATGCAAAATTATGTAGCATCCAGCATTTCCATCACTAAATTACCTCATCATTTTCAACTTGTTTTTTTTTGATTTAAAAGATAAATAGCAACAGGAAATTTACTGCATAATATTAGCCAATTGTACTTAATTTTGAGAAAGAACCAAACATAATGCCTAGAAATTTAACTGAACCATAATCTTCAGTTTGGAAAAAAAATTGCAATAAGTTTCATTAGTGAATGTGAACTATCACATCATTTTTTAGTTTATGATTTTTTGTCAGGAAGAAAAAACCACTAAAATTACCAAAATTAAATTACCCAATCATTTTTAGTTTTGAGGGAATAAATACAAATTACTATGACTTTTAGTTTTCTATTGTTTACTTCCATAAAAGAAAAAAAATACTACTTATTATTATTTTACAAATAATAATAATAACTACAGATAATTTCGCTTTCCAAAATGCTTTATCGCTGAAGTTTCCCCTTTAGTGTTTAAAACGAAAACAGCAGGCATTTTTCCGTTATTTTGTTATCCTATGATTTTTAGTTTTGAAAAAAAAATTACGGAAATTTTTGACCACTAAAATAACTCTATCATGCTTAATTTGTGTTGGAAAAGAAAACAATCATGTAATTTTCATAATATAATTATTTTTATGCTGAAACTTGAAGCAACCTGCAATTTTCATAATTTATATACTAAATCACCTTCGGTACAGTCTCTCAAAAAAGTATCCGAACACTATGGTTGATTACAGAATTCAGAAAAAATATCTGGCAACAATTGTTTTAGAAATTAGTGCTCTGGCAACCTTCGTGTGTCTGGCAACCTTCGTGTCACGTGACACGAAGGTTGCCAGATCACTAATTTCTAAAACAATCGTTGCCAGATATTTTTCCTGAATTCTGTAATCAACCATAGTGTTTGAATACTTCTTTGAGGGACTGTACATTGGGGAAAAAAAAATCAACCCGCAATTTATAATTTTTTATTACCCATACATCTTTAATTTTGGGAAAGAAAGTGCAAACGATTTCAATCGTTGAAACTCCTCATCATCTTTAGTTTATGGAAGAAAAGAAATAATCTCGAAATTTCCATAATTTAATTACCCAATCATCTTTAGTTTTCTGAAGATACAAATAATATCGACCATTGAAATTGCTAGTCATCTTTAATTCATGTTGGAAAAGAAAGCAACATGCAATTTCAATAATTTAATTACCCCGGGAAAGAAATATGAAACAATTTCTACCATTGAGCTACCCCCGACATCTTTAGTTTATGTTAGAAAAGAAAGCATCTCTCCCTTTCCATAATTTAATTGCTCAATTATCTTTAGTTTTGGGGAAGAAGGTACAAACAATTTAAATCATTGAAGTACCCCAGAATTTTTATATTGTCCTCTTTAACGTTGGAAAAGAAAGTAAGACACAATTTCCGCCATTTAATTACCACATCACCTTTAATTCTGAAAAAGGCTTCAACACACAGTTGCCATAAATTCAATAATTTCATCATTAAATTTAAAATTGAAAAAAACAACAAAAAAAAAAACCACTATTTTTAATTGAAATATCCGATTATTTTTACTCTGTGCACATCATATTAAAAAAAAATCATTAGCAACAAAATTTTACCATTTAATTAATACATTACCTTTCTCGTTTCATTTAGCATAAATTGTTCACCGGTAAATGATCTGACGTGACTTTCTTTTTTATAAGATCATTTTTTGGTCGGAACTTTTCAAAGAGTAAATGTAACACACACGAAAAAAAAACCCGTCTATTTATTATATTTACCTCTTTTTTTATATCTTTTTTTTTCGTCTGGTAGCACGTCGTTTCTCTCTGACGACTACCGAGGAGTTTCACTAAATCAATTTGTCTCCTTCAAAGCCCAACTTGCTGAGCGCACTATGTTCTATACGCCTAGGTTCAGAAGAAAGTAGCTGGCACCAAGCATTCAAAACAAAAGTGGTTGTGGTAATTGAGTTGAGACAGAAGCGCCGAGGAAGAATAGGAGCCAGCCGTTAAAGGAAGAGTGGAATTACGAAGCTACTGATAAATGAAGATTCTCGGCGTATTACCATCAACGTCTGAGGAATGAAGGGACCTTTTCTTAGGGGTTGGGAGAGATTTGGGAGCTCTTCCTCGTTGCTGAAACGGGGGAATCGGCATTGTTCGGGGGATGAAGTTTCGGACCCTTCCGCCTAATTAAATCTTTTTGAAGGAAGTTAACTTTGGATGAAACCCGTTTCTTTTTGCTTTCTTTCGGGTTTTGTTAAAATAAGAAGAATGTTATTAGACGATGAAAATAGGTTTAATGTCTGGAAAGGGTGTTAGAAAAACATAGCCATGAACAAAATGAAAAAAATAAAGTAAAAAAGAGTGATAGACTCAGCAGTAATAACATTTGGGACAAAGAAGAGATTTCTTTTTTCAGTTGATGAAGAAACTGACTTATGATAAGAGGGATACTGAACTGGGGTAGAATACTCGCAATGGAAACAGGGGGAAATTATGATTTTACCTCTGAGCGGCAGTTTTACACACAATGGGCTAAAGAGACAGGTCGCAAAAACCCCAATGACTATGAATAGGCGAGAGGGTGGCTCAGTCGGTAACGCGCCAGTCCCCTAATTTTGTAATTCCCCGGTTCGAGTCCCAGCCGGGTCAGTGTTGAGATTGATCTCCATAAAACTCTCCCTGCTTCTGTCAGTAGGAAACACCGATGGGCTTGGAAAGGCCGACGTCCGTTAGATCGGACGTTAAACCGTGGCTTCGTGTATGAGAGAGTCATCCCTGTGGACATTAAGGAACACTCTGTACCTTGACGAGAGGCTACCACCTGTCTCCCAATAGCTGTTCAGTGGGTTCCCTCCACCAACCTTTTCTGAGCCCTCGGGGTCCTTGTAATCTGGCCATTTAGCCCATTGTGTGCAAAAAAGTGTCTCTCAGATGTAAAACAACCCAATCCGATTCAGAGTATGTTGGCGAGAAGGGACCAACTGGACAGTTGTTAGGAGAAAGAGGGAAGCCTCCAGCCAAGGCCATACAGCGTGTCCTTTAACGAAAATAAGGCATCGCCCTCCTACACATGGGGCGGGGGTGGCTCAGTCGGTAGCGCGCCAGGCTCGTAATCTGTAGTTCCCAGGTTTGAGTCCCAGCTGGGTCAGCGTTGAGATTTATCTCCGCAAAATTCCCCGCCCTGCCCACGGTCAGTAGGGGACACCGATGGGCTTGGAAAGGCCGCCGTCCGTAGGATGGGACGTTAAGTTGTGGCCCCGTGTATGGGAGAGCCATACCCTGTGCACGTTAAAGAACACGCTGAATGGCCTTAACGGGAGGCTACCATCTGTCTCCCAACAGCTGTTCCAGTGGGTCCCCTCCCCCAACCTTCTCTGAGCCTTCGGGGTCCATGTGACCTGGCCATTTAGCTCATGGTGTGCAAAAAAAGTGCAGCTCAGAGGTAAAACAACACAAGCCCTCCTACACACCGTGACAAGACTTAACATCCAATCCGACGGAAGGAGGTCGTTTCGAGCCCTTCGGTGTCTCCTTTCCGAACTGGGGCGGGGTAGGAATTTAAAAAATAAATACCCCCTCAAGTAGCTGCTTGCCACAGAGATCTGACAGGAGCCAGTCAGTTTATATGCCAAAGTAGGAGGTCTGTGAGTATGGCAGGACCTCAGCAGAAAAACAACACACACAACCATGCCTTACCCGGGGCTCGAACCCAGGTCCCTTAGATCAGTAGCCAAGCGTGCTAACCACTAGAAGGAAAGGCTGGAAAGAATTTGGAGGAGATAAATCTCAACGCTGGCTCAGGTGGGACTGGAACCTCTGAACTGCAAATTACGAGCCTGGCGCGCGATACTAACTGGGCTAATTCCCGCCCCAGTGAGGATGACAGACTTGGTAAAAATAGCATTGAGATTAGGGTGTTTCCATTTGGATCACATCTTGACATCTCGCGGCTCATTGCAAAAGAACTCGAAGTTCATTAAACAAATCATTAAATCTGAATCTCGATCGTTTTTTCTGACTTTTTGATCAAACATTTTTACCTGCATGTTTCAAACTGATGTTATCTCCGCAAAATTCCCCGCCCTGCCCACGGTCAGTAGGGGACACCGATGGGCTTGGAAAGGCCGCCGTCCGTCGGATGGGACGTTAAGCCGTGGCCCCGTGTGCGGGAGAGCCATACCCTGTGCACGTTAAAGAACACACTGGATGGCCTTGACGGGAGGCTACCATCTGTCTCCCAACAGCTGTTCCAGTGGGTCCCCTTCCCCAACCTTCTCTGAGTCTTCGGGGTCCATGTGACCTGGCCATTTAGCCCATGGTGTGCAAAAAGTGCCACTCAGAGGTAAAACAACCCAACCCAACTCAAACTGATGTGTGTTGCTAACGAAATTCATTAAAGAAAAAAATGTCCACAGTTGAAAGCTGGACTGTAAAGCTTCAAGACACCAAACGCTTGGATCAATAGCCGTCTTTTAGCGTATTCTGAGACCTCGCTCCTAAAAACATTAGCTTAGTCGGGAAACATGTATAATTTATATATAGTATATATATTTCATGACTTATGAAGGACACCTTTCTGTTTATTTTTGAAACATTGATTTTTGTTTACTCTTGAACTACCTACTTTTATTTAAACATATTTTTCTAAACTTTGAAATATACAAATTCTATTTGCTCTCGAGTAATATATTGTCCTCGGTCAGTATGGGACATCGATGGGCTTGGAAAGGAAGCCGTCCGTCGGATGAGACGTAAAACCCTGGCCCCGTGTGAGGGAGAGCTACACTCTGTGCACGTTAAAGAACACGCTGGATAGCCTTGTTGGCAGCCTCCTACCTATCTCCTATTAGCGGTCCAGTGGATCCCCTTCACCAAACCTTCTCTGAACCCTCAGGCAAAGAATGTAGAGGGAGAATTTAAGCTTCCATAGAGATTAATGTAAAATCGAGTATCGTGCATTTGGCGTAGAGGTGAAACGAACATTACAGGGGGACGAACGCTTTTGCAATTACATGTTACTGTCAACTTCCATTCTCTTCGCTTTTCTTATGTAATAATTTCCCATTGATATCCTTGCAGAGTATATTAATATCAATTCTGTTTCCTGTTTTTATGCAACTAAGAAAGCTTCTAATTGTAATAATTTATTCTATAAATTAACTTCAGACTAATTTCAAATCTTCTCTATCCGTTCAATTTATAATTGTTGGTTCAACGAAAAATAATTCCAATGGAGAAAATAAACCTTTATTAAAATCATGATATTATTTTTTCAAATACAAAGTGCAGTTACTTTTTTTCCTTTTTAAAATACAGGGTAATTCAGAATTCATCATCAATATTTGGTGGGGAGGTAATTAATAAGAAACGAAGGAGATTTCACATAGGAAAGCATGGGCGCATATGCCATGTAGTAGGGCAAAATGACCCCAGTTCAATGATGGAAAGAACACATAAGAAGGAAGTGGTAAGGAAAAAACATTTATTATCTTACATGTAACATTTCTTTGCATTGGTTGTACAGACTTACAAGAGGTGCTCGAACGGATGTAACCCTTCATTGTGTAATATCCGCCACGCTGTTGCTTGCGAAATTCCAAACTGCCTAGCCATACCTCGTGTGCTAGCACCAGGTTGTTCCTCGATTTCCTGTAGGACAGCTTCCTCTACTGCTACTGTCCGTGCCGATCTGCGCCTCCCTCGATTAACATTACTAGCAGCAAACGATCCTGTTTCACGCAGTTGGCGATGACTACGTGAAAACATTTGATGCTGTGGCACACGGCTGTTTGGGAAGCGCGCTGCATACAATTGCCTGGCTCGAAGACATCTTTCTCCTGCCGCACCGTAAGTTACATGCATATCTGCACATTCATTCCACGTATACCGGTTCATGTTACTTCTGCAAATTCACCTTGTCGAATGACAACTGACTGCACGCGTCAAACAGCTGTGCTTCTGTATGAGAGGTGTGTTACACACAGCGCCCTCTACACCACCATGCGTTCGTCTGCCCCCATACTTTCCTATGTGAAATCTCTTTCTTTTCTTATTCCCTTCCTCCCCCTAAATATTGATGATGAATTCTGAATCACCCTGTTTAAATTTTTTGATGCATAATTCGTTTGCCCCTTATTGTTTGCTTCCCAGCTTAAACGAATGCACGATACGAATCGAAACACCACTTGAGGTCGCCACTTGTTTTGTCAAAGCTGAACTTCTTTTTCTTATACGTTCTTTGCCTCAGGGTCCTTGTGACCTGGTCATGTAAATCATTTTGTTGCCTAAAGTGCCGCTCAGTGGTAAAACAACCCAACTTTAAGAATATGTTTGTTTTTTATTTCCTTACCATTCTATAATCCTGAAGTGTTCGCCATACTTCAGGAATTAGACACACCCAATACTCAACAAACACGATAGTTGTGTTCTTAAAGAGTTCGTATTAGGTGAAAGCATCTGGAAGGCGGATCTATGGTGAGGAGTGGCAAGAGACCATCCCCCACCCATCCTTCGAGAATGCTAGTTAGGGTAATAGAAACAAAGACTATAAACTCACGAATTTTCATGAATTTTTTAAGAGTTTTAAATTTTTTTTAAAGATCTCTAGAATGGAGAAGGAAATGCTACACTGCAATGTCTCTTGTCCGCCTTTTATTTTCTTCAGGCTCGATTGATTTTCTTTCCCTCCCCCCTTAATTGTTTTCTAAGAAAGGTCTCAGGAAAGGTTGGTGGGAGGATATTTATTGGGCAGCTTTTAGGAGACAGATGGAAATCTCCTGTCAAACCAGGGGCGGGGGTGGCTCAGTCGGTAGCGCACCAGGCTCGTAATCTGTAGTTCCCAGGTTCGAGTCTCCCAGATGGGTCAGCGTTGAGATTTATCTCCGCAAATTCCCCCCCCCCCTGCCCACGGTCAGTAGGGGATACCGATGGGCTTGGAAAGGCCGCCGTCCGTCGGATGGGACGTTAAGCCGTAACCCCGTGTGCGGGAGAGCCATACCCTGTACACGTTAAAGAACACGCTGGATGGCCTTGACGGGAGGCTACCATCTGTCTCCCAACAGCTCTTCCAGTGGGTCCCCTCCCCCAACCTTCTCTGAGCCTTCGGGGTCCATGTGACCTGGCCGTTTAGCCCATGGTGTGCAAAAAAGTGGCGCTCAGAGGTAAAACAACCCAAAATCCTGTCAAACCATCAGGGTTTGGTTTTCTGCACACAGGGTTTGGTTTCCAAGCCCATCGGGATACCGATGGGCTTGGAAAGGCCGCCATCCGTCGGATGGGACGTTAAGCCGTAACCCCGTGTGCGGGAGAGCCATACCCAGTGCACGTTAAAGAACACGCTGGATGGCCTTGACGGGAGGCTACCATTTGTCTCCAAACAGCTGTTCCAGTGGGTCCCCTCCCCCAACCTTCTGTGAGCCTTCGGGGTCCATGTGACCTGGCCGTTTACCCCATGGTGTGCAAAAAAGTGGCGCTCAGAGGTAAAACAACCCAAAATCCTTTCAAACCATCAGGGTTTGGTTTTCTGCACACGGAGCCACGGCTTAATATCTCATTCGACAGACCTTTCCAAGCTCATCGATGTCCCCTTTCTCACCGAGAGAGAACGGGGAGTTAACAGAGATAAATCTCGAACCTGAGAACTGTCGTTACGAGCCAGGCGCGCGACCGACTAAGACACCCCCGCACCCAAAACAGCAAAGACCTTAGCAAAACATAAAGAAATTTTCTAACAAAGTTCTGACGGCCATATCACAAAAGGACCTCCATATCAAACGATCAGTTTTAATTTAATTTATTTAAATCTAGAACTTTCCACCACCTTTTTTGTTTTACAATGTAAATCAGCTTAACGAGGTCCATATAAATGCAGCTAATTTCCAACGCTCTTTCCCAACAAAAATATATTATTAACTTTGAGACAAAGGAGGTTTAGTATAATGATATTTTCATTCATCGGGTATTTTCCTCTTTTACCATCCAACTACTCTTAAAGAGGCTTAGTTCTCCCTCACTAATGTACTCTGTATCCTCATTTGCAACAGAAAATTCTAATACCACAGGATATTGCCATCAGACGTGATTAATTACTCTACCCATACGGACCCAAATGCAAGCTTTCAGTCTCCCCAGTTTAACATACGAACACCGGTTTAATACATCGATGCTGATAGGGGCTTCATCATAACAACCTTAACGTTGTCAAGATAAGGCAAAGCCTGATCATTCAACCCGACTTCCTTTTCCAGGTCACTGAATTAGAGGAAAAGTCGGGAGGGAAATAAAGTGTCGGGGGGCGGGTCCTGTAATGCAAAACGAGGGATAGGGAAAGGTGTAGTAGAAAACTGAGCTGTATTTGAAAACCGCTATCAAAGCTCTTATCTTCGGTCTAGTAACGCCATTGTTACTTGTATGGCATGAATGCTGAACCAGTCTTTTCATGATCGTGGCTGAAGTAATGAAGTTACCTCAACGGATGAGGTTAGGTCCAATGAAATTGAAGAGACTTGGGGCAAAAATTTCATGGGAAAACGTAATCCAATAAACTTCATTTGTTTCCGAGTACCAATATATCATTAGCGGTCTAACGAAGTTTGAAATATAGTCTGAGTGCAGGTTTGTTTTAAGAGGGAACATTAGAAGGAGGGAGCTTCCTGACTTTTCTCCTTCACATCACGCAACCTGCATCCCAGATAAGCAGATTTCAACGAGTACGCGAACGATCTTTTTAACCGCTCCGGAAGATGCTAATTTTAGACGTCCTCCAGTTGCAACTTAATCCTTTTTGAAAGCATTTGCCAATCAACAGATCGATGGAGAGGTGTATTTATCAGCTAAATTCAAGATCGGGAGTTTTTTCCTTTCTTCCGTTCTTGCTTTTACCACTTCACTTATAATCCGATTTAGTTCCCAGTGAATGAATGGCAGGAATTATTAACTTGAGCATTTGTTACTTTGTCTCCACGACATTGTAATCTGCAGTCATTACATTTGTCTGTGCTAATGGCTCTTTTTGAAATTTGAGTTAGCTGAACTGCAGATAGAGCGCCAGGTGTACAATGTACAGTTCCCAATTCGAGTCCCACCTGTGCCAGACTTGAGAATTATCTCCTCAAATCCACAACCCCAGCCCTCTGCGAGAAAGGTTACACAATGAGCTTCGAAAGGCCGCAGTCCGTCGGGCGGATGTTAAGTATTGACCCCGTTTGCGAGAGAATTGTTGGGGTGTTTTAACTCTGAGCGACACTTTTTTGCGCACAAATGGCCAGATCACAAGGAACCCCGAAAGCTCAGAGAAGGTTAGAGGAGGGAACCCACTGGAACAACTGTTAGGAGACAGATTGTAGCCTTCAGTCAAGGCCATCCAGCGTGTTCTTTAATGTGCACAGAGTATGGCTCTCCCGCACACGGACGGGACCACGACTTAACATTCCATCCGATGGGCAAAGACCTTTCCAAGCCCATCGGTGTCCCCTACTAACCGAGGGCAGGGCGGGGAATTTTGCGAAAATAAATCTCAATTATGACCCAGCTGGGACTCGCTTTTGAACTGCAGATTTCGAGACTGGCACGCTACCGACTAAGCAACCGCCGCCCCCATTTGCAAGAGAGCCATACCATGTGCACTTTAAATAACACACTGGGTGGTCTTGATGGCAAGCAATTATCTGTCTCCTAACAGCTAACCGCTGTGTCCTCTTTCTACAACCTTCTCTGAACCTTTAGGGTTATTGTTACTTGGTCATTTAGCCCATTGTGTGCAAAAAGGGAAAAAATCTGCTCAAAGGAAACCATTCTCTAACCCTAGTTCAGTCTTTTAATAAAAGAGGTTACCGATATGCTTGGATAAAGCAGTACTTCTGCGAACGGCAGGACGACCCATCGTTAAGACCCTTTGGTCAGGGTTGGGTTACCTCTGAGCGGCGCTTTTTTGCACACCATGGGCTAAATGGCCAGGTCATATGGACCCCGAAGGCTCAGAGAAGGTTGGGGGAGGGGACCCACTGGAACAGCTGTTGGGAGACAGATGGTAGCCTCCCGTCAAGGCCATCCAGCGTGTTCTTTAACGTGCACAGGTATGGCTCTCCCGCACACGGGACCACGGCTTAACGTCCCATCCGACGGACGGCGGCCTTTCCAAGACCATCGGCGTCCCTTTCTGACCGTGGGCAGGGTGGGGAATTTTGCGGAGATAAATCTCAACGTTGACCCATCTGGGACTCGAACTTGGGAAATACAGATTACGAGCCTGGCGCGCTACCGACTGAGCCAACCCCGGCGCCCCCTTTGGTCAGGAGAGCCATACCTTGTACAATAGGTGATGTCTAGTGGCACATGGGGTTCGATAGTTCAATGATGTAATAGCTGTCTGAATCATATTAATAATTGCTGGCATAGCTTGGTTATTAGTGGACTAACTAGTTATTGAGTCATTTAGAGAACTTGGGGTTTAATTTAAAGAAAAAAAAAGGAACGGAGATAACCTGTAAGCTTTTGGCTCGTATTTGTTTATCCTATACTCTACAAAAACGTATATAAGAAATATAACTTAAACACAGACAAAAATCGCATCGAAGATAAAACCAAAAACCAATTCCGATTGCATATTAACGAAGAGCAGTTCAATGGATGCCCTACATATCTGAGCTAGGCCACCTATGCATTCTGGGCCTGGACGCCGTCGAACTGAAGGAGGGGGAAAAAAAGAAGGATATTAAACATGCCTGAAGATTTCAGTAATTTTGTTGATTTCGAATTTGCTATGAATTAATAGTTTAGAATATTATAAAATATATTAGTTATTCCAACTGTATTAAAATATTAGTGAATATTTCATAATTAAGTGATACATAGATATATTTTTAAAATTCAAGAGTAACCAGAAGACTTTTTAGCGATATTTACTGAATTAAAACATCTATATATTTATATGTATATATTAAAATATTACTTCTTTTGTTACTGAACTGCCCGTTTGTGGTGTATGTAGATGGTCTTGACTGAACCTCAGTATGTATTTGTGATCTGGCCATTTAGGTTGGGTTGTTTTACACCTGAGCGACGTTTTTTTGCACACAATGGGCCAAATGGACAGGTCATAAAACCCCCAAGGGCTCAAAGAAGATTGGGGGAAGAGTTGTTGGGTTGGGTTGTTTTACCTCTGAGCGGCACTTTTTTGCACACCATGGGCTAAATGGCCAA
The DNA here is from genome assembly GCA_038380435.1 of Ryuthela nishihirai. Lineage (NCBI taxonomy): Eukaryota > Metazoa > Arthropoda > Arachnida > Araneae > Heptathelidae > Ryuthela > Ryuthela nishihirai. The sequence goes on from JAWZYU010000007.1 coordinate 17,940,351, forward strand.
GTCACATGGACCCCGAAGGCTCAGAGAAGGTTGGGGGAGGGGACCCACTGGAACAGCTGTTGGGAGACAGATGGTAGCCTCCCGTCAAGGCCATCCAGCGTGTTCTTTAACGTGCACAGGGTATGACTCTCCCGCACACGGGGCCACGGCTTAACGTCCCATCCGACGAACGGCGGCCTTTCCAAGCCCATCGGTGTCCCCTACTGACCGTGGGCAGGGCGGGGAATTTTGCGGAGATAAATCTCAACGCTGACGCAGCTGGGACTCGAACCTGGGAATTACAGATTACGAGCCTCGCGCGCTACCGACTGAGCCACCCCCGTCACTGGGGGAAGAGGACCCATGGGCAGCTGTTAGGTGACCGAGGCAGTTTCTCGTCAAGAACGTCGAACGTAAGTTCTTTAACGCGTACAGGTTATGTCTCTTCTGTACAGAGGGTTGTTTCATCTCTGAGCGACACTGTTTTTGCACACAATGGGCCAAATGGCCAGGTCATAAGGACCCCGAGGGCTCAGAGAAAGTTGGAGGAGAGGACCCACTGGACAGTTGTTGAGACACAGATGGTAGCCTCACATCAATGCCATCCAGCGTAGTCTTTAACGTGCACAGGATATGGCTCTCCCAAACGCAGAGCCACTGCATAACGTCCCATGCGGATAATGGCGGCTTTTCCAAGTCTATCGGGTCTCCTAGTGATCGTGGGCAGGGCAGCGAATTTTTGTGGAGATACGTCTCAACGCTGACCCAGCTGGGATTCGAATCTGGGAACTGCAGAGTACAAGCGCGCTACTGAATGAGCCACCTCCGCCTCTCTCCTTTACACGGCGCCACGTCCTCAACGTCCCTTCAGACAGAAGGCCCCATTTCTTGCCGTTAGGTGTCCCCTTTCTAACAGAGATCAAGATGTTTTTTAGCAGAGATAAATCTCAATGCTAGTGGAAGTGGAATTTACCTGGGAGATGCAGATTACGCGCCTGATGCGCTACTGACTGAGCCAAAGCCAGCCCGATGCCATTTAAGACGTGTACCAAAACAATGCTTGAGAGATAAAACAATCTAACCTTTCGCAACTCCTAGCTCTACCATAGTCATTGAAATTTTTCGAGGATTGAAATAATCACTAAACACACTGATAAAAATACGCTTGAAAGCTCACGTAAGATTTAATGTATCAATCATTATCGTAGTTTTAAACTTCTTGAAATAACTTTTCGTATTAATATTTTTCCGGTTAATTTTAATTAAGCTTTAATTACTCTACATTCAATTTCAATTATTCATTTTATTTCGGTCAGCTGTGGCTCAGTCGGTAGCATGCCAGGCTTCTAATCTGCAGTTCCCAGGTTTGAATCCCAGCCAGCGTTGAGATTTATCTCCGCAAAACTCCCCGCCCTGCTCTCCGTCAGTATAGCACAGCGATGGCGAACTTTTTACCCAGGTGTGTCAAACATTTTTTTTTAATATTGACGTTGTTGATGTGCCACTTGCATACATGCATAATAAATTTAACTACATAATCATAGATGGTGGCTTATACTTATCATATTAGGCTATTTATTTAATAGGACATTGATTTAAAATCTATGAATTCATATTATACAATTAATTTAATAAAGTGAAATTACAAACTTACATTACATTTAATGACTTTTCTGTTGCTGAGTACTGGTAGAAAGTTGCTTTATAGAAGAGCTATAGTGTGTACATTTTGATGCTACACAGGTAGCGCTCAAATCATTGCTCAATCTATTTCTCCCTTTCGATTTGATATTATTTAAGGCAGAAAATAGAGTTTCACAAGAGTATGTAGAAGAGAAAAATGTTAGAAGAGCTTTAGCAAAGAGTTTAAGAGCATGAAAGTTTTCGGGAAGGCTATTTAACAGTCTGAATTTTTACAGGCGGTATCATGCAGACGTTCCCGCTCAAGTTCTTCTAATTCATTTCTAAGAGCAATAAACTTTATTTTCCAGATAGGATTATACTGGAAGTCGGCTAGTTGCATTTTTAGTTTTTTTAAATCCAACCACTCAAAGCCATCTAATTTAAGATCCATGAATTCTGTTTCATCAGGATACTTTATGAATTGGATTGTTTGTTCCAACATTCGAAATTGCTCAAATCTAGAAGAAAACTGCTCAGTTACTGACTTTAAAATTTCGATAAATTGGTTGATATGTTGTTCACGATTTTTGGGGTTGTTTTCGTTAAAAATATTTTCACTCTTGGGAAATACTTAAAATTGTTACTTTCTAAATCACGTTGAAATATTTTGATTTTATTCTCAAAGATCTTGATCGTGCCAAACATAACATCGACAGATTTTCCGAAACCTTGCAATTGTATATTAAGTTTATTCAGGTGCAATAAAAAATCTGTGAAAAACATCAGCTTACTGAGCCAAGCAGAATCGTTCAACTGAGAAATTTCGTGCTCCATGCCCTTCGTATTTAAATATAATTAAATAACATTCAAACATTCAACAAACCGTTCAAGTACATGGCCACGACTCAACCATCGAATATTATTGTACATTAATAGACCATTATACACTGATTCAATTTCGCTTAAAAGTGAATTAAATTCTCGTTTGTTTAAAGCCCTGGCAGCAATAAAATTAGTTACCTTTGTCACAATTCTCATCACATCATCCAAATCCTTTAAGCCTGATTTCGCACACAGTGTCTCCTGATGTATAATACAATGGAAACAAACCAGGGGATGACCAACATATTCTGTAAATTGTTTGATAAAACCGACATTACGGCCAACCATATTAGGCGCGCCATCAGTTGTAATCGAAAATATTTTCGATAAATCTATGTTTCTCACGGAACACTTTAACAACACAGTCGCATATGTCTTTATCTGTCGTGTTTTGAGGTAAATTTTCTAACTTTATCAATTCCTCGTGCATAGAATTACCGTGAAAATACCTTGCAATAATAGCCAATCGAGCTGATGACGTAATATCTGTAGTTTCGTCGAGACAAATGGAAAAACAATGGCATGAGTTCAAGTCTTGTTGTATTTGATTTTCTATACTAGCATTCATTGATATAACTCTGTCTTTAATAGTATTCCTACTTAATGGTAACTCTGTCATGCACTTTACAATAGCTTCCTTATTATGAAAGTCCTCAAATAAAAATGGTGCACACTTTACGAAAACTTCTTTAATATAATCACCATCACTAAGTGGTTTCCCATGTTCAACAATAGTATGTGAAATACTGTAACTTGCGGCTACTAAATTTGAAGGTCCTGAAACAAATTTAACTAAAGTCCCTGTCGTGACCCGATGTTCTAATCCTGTCAGACTGGGCCAGATGTAATGTCCCTTGGGTTCGGATCCTGTCCGACTGTGACCGATGTGATGACCCAGTCCACACAAGAGAGAGAGACGATGATATAATTGCTACTTTACTTTCTTCGGTGAAAAGAACAAGTTCGCGGTTTTTTAGTCCCGTGCCACTGTATGCCTCAACTTTATTGTGTTGAATGAAGAATAGGAACTGTCCATCAATTAACTGCACCAGAGTAGATAGAGACGACACACTTTTATTAACAATATATACAGCTACGTGCTGGGAATGAGCTCCACTCCGCGGGCCTTTGCTGCTTCACTGCTGCAAACAATAATACTGAGGTGGAGAATCGCAAACTCTGCGAATTCTCACTTTACAGACCTCGAAAACTCGTCGAAAGGATTTTTCTTTGCCTACACTGTGGTTCTTCCTGAACCACAAAACTGCTCTCAGATTCACCGCTCAACTCCGTGAGCCTTTGCTGCTTTGCTACTGCAAATATTACAATAATGAGGTGGAGAATCGCACACTCTGCACCTTCTCACTTTACAAACCTCAAAACTCGGCAAAAGGATAGCCACCTTTGCCTCCACTGTGGTTCCTCTGAATCCACAAAACTATTACAGATTCCCCAGGAATCTCACCCTCACCTCCAGGGTTACTTTCTTTTGAGAAAGGCGGCGTCCTTTTGAAGCGTATCGAAGCGACCGCTTCGCTTGACAGCTAACGCACAGACTCAAGCTTCATCCAACTCCTTCCCCTAGCCTCGTGCGCGGACTTTCGCGCCGCGGGCTAGTTAGTCATATACGGCATAAACAACTGCTGGCATTCCTCACTACTTACTTACACGGAGGAGCTTTAGACCCGAAAACAACAACAGTAAGTCATCCCAGTACAAACACTTCCAAGAACACATAAAAATATACACAACAATATAATACGACAAAAATATACAATAAATAAATAAATATAAAATTCGAGGGACATGGCAGTCCTTGATTGTGATTCTGCCAGTTTTAAATGTTGCGATATGTATTCTTTGCGTTCTTCAAAAGTATTTTCTAGGAGCCATTTGTGCTGAGTTTCGAAATGTCTTCTTACATTCCAAGTTCTACTCACAGATAGCTCACCACACAATTCACAGAGAACTTTATCGCATCTATCAATAACACCATATTGTTCAGTCTAGGCATCTAGGAAAATTCTTCCACTTCCTTTTTGTGATAATTTTAGTTTTTTATTAGTGCTAGCTGCCATTGTAAAAGGGTTCACAAATTAAAAAAGAGCACAATTATATACAGCGGTAATTATGCAGTAATAATTAATAAGTACTAAAAATTACTGGAAATGAATTATACACCATCAACTCAAATTACTCAAGTGACAGACCATGCATGACTACCACTGCTTCTTTCAGCACGGTTGCCAGATTCATTACCGGATAAATTCCATATTTAATGCTGCGAATTATATTTTCTGTTAAAGTGGTTTTAAATACGTTTAGAACTTGTATTACTTGTAATACGTACTTTATAACATATAAAGCACGTATTTATAAATTTGTATCGTATAATATTGATAATAATTTTTATAAGTTTGTATCATATAATATTGATTATAATTTTTATAAGCTTTTATAATATATGACTATGCAGAAATTATAATGATTAAGAAAGAAAACGTAACCTTAAAACGCTCGATTTATCGCAGTTTTTTCATCAGAATAGCAATATTTTTCAACATCCAAGATGTGTCACCTGAAACCCTCAAGTGTGTCAGTGCTGACACGCTTGTCATAGGTTCGCCATCACTGATATAGGACATCGATGGGCTTGGAAAGACCGTTGGATAGACGTTAAGCTGTGTCTACGTGTAGGGCAGTCCATACCCCCAACCTTCTTTGAGCTTTCGGGGTGCGTGTCACCTGGTCATTTATTCCATTGTATTCAAAACGTGCCGCTCAGGGTTAAAACAACCCAACGCATTTTTATTTGGATAACTTTTTAAATTATTGAACGGAGGTGATTAAAAATCGTGATTTCGATAGATTCGATAAAGATCTTTAATTTGTCATTAGTAACATTTTTTTGATAAGATGATTATTTAAGAAATTACCTGAATCTAACTCCTTGTTATCAGTCATAATAAGAGTCTGTTCCAAATAAAGCGACCACTCTGTGTATATACAGTATATATATATCAGAGAGTAGGATTAGAGTACACAGAGTGAATAAAGCAATAAGTAGGTTTCTGGGTTCTTGATTCAGCTCTAAATTATTTTATTCCTTCAGGGTCTCCCATATTTTATTCATCTTTCTCCCAAACGTAGAGAACAAGAATCTGAAAAGACTCTGTCACTCCGCTATGAGTGCAGTAGCTTTCCTTGGAGTCTACATCATCAGTTGGTTGCAGAGTAATGTAAAATCATTATCTGCGCGAGGGTAACGACATCAAAGGAGAAGGAAGAACTGATCCAATAATGCAAATCACACGCTTCTACCGGAAGAACTAGAATCTGAAGCTGTTTTTATGTGCATCTCTAAAAAGTAGCCGTGAAAGAGCTTTGTCGGGTGACTGGCAGACACGATTGTCATGGAAAACAGCAATCCTGTCTCTAAGATTTCTGTACATTCTTCTTCTTCTCGACGGAAAAACTTCTGTTAGATGAAAACTACCGTAATGGCCCCCCACCACCCTTTACCTCTTCCTTCTTTGTAGTTGGAATTTGCAACTCTACGGTCAGACATTCCGTAGACCTTCTTGGTTTCTTTTCCTTTCAGGGGAAAAGTGCATTACCCAAAGACGAAATTATGTTTCGTTGAATGGCATTAAGAACGTTAACTCTATTCAGGTGATAGAATCAGGAAGAGGTGAGTTTTTTAAGGAAAGATTTTTCTCCGAAGTGTTGTATTTTTTATTTCCTGAATCCTGATAAAGAGAAAGCGAAAACACGTGGTGATCACTTGAGTTTTTTTTTTTAGTTCTGAAACTGCGATTTGAAAATCTTCCTTTTTGCTTACAGTATTTGAATCTGTAAAATTAGGTATCCTATTTGTTATAAAATAAAGTATCCTATTTGTTATAAAATAAGGTATCCAATTTGTTATAAATTAAGGTATCCTATTTGTTATAAAATTAAGTATCCTATTTGTTATAAAATTAGGTGTCACATTTGTTACAAAATTAAATATCATATTTGTTAGCCTAAAAATTTATGTGTCATATTTGTTAGCCTAAAAAATTAGGTGTCATATTTCTTAGCCAAAAAATATTAGGTGTCATATTTTTTAGCCAAAAAATATTAGGTGTCATATTTGTTAGCCTAAAACATTAGGTGTCATATTTGTTAGTAGAAATATTAGGTTAAGTCAAATACAATACATAATTTTGTTTGAAAAAAAAAGTACCATGACGCCTAATTTCTACATGCAAATATGTTTGTTTTAAAAAAGTTGTAAATGTTTATTGCAAATTTAGGTGTCATAATTGTGTAAGGTGTCATATTTGTTTCAAAATTGAATATCGTATTAGTTGTAAAATTGCATATCATATTTGTTAAAAATTCAGGTATCATAACCTACCCGACAGACTACAGCCTTTCGAAACATATCGATGACCTCTACTGACCGAAGGCAGGGAGAAGAGTTTTGCGGAAAAAATTAGGTCTGGTATTTGTTGCAAAATAAGGAGTAATATTTGTTGTAAAATTAGGTGTCATATTTTTTAATTTAGTTATATTTGTTTGAAAAAAAAATAGGGTCATATTTATTCTAAAATATGGTATCGCATTTGTTGAGAAATTAGTTTTATTTGTTGTAAAACCGGATGTCATATTTGTTATAAAGTTAGGTATGACATTTGTTGTAAAATTAAGAATCATATTCTTTATAAAATTAGGTATATTTTTGCAGAAATGGGTATCATTTATTGTACAATTAGGCAAAATATTTGTTTTAAAATTAAGTTTCATATTTGTTCTAACATTGTGTATCATATGTGTTGCTAAATTAGGTATAAATATACATATATGTTTATAAAATTAAGGTGTCCTATTAATTGTTAAAATAAATGTCATATTTTACAATGAGATGTCACATTTGATTGGAATATTAAATGCTAAATCTTTCATAAAAAAATTTGACGCGAAATTTGCCGAAAAGATAAGGACAAATCTTCTGCAAAATTAGACAATTTAGTAATAAATAGTAATTTTAGTCTGTGAAAGAAATTATGAGCTGTGACGAATATTGAAATACCGTATTCTAGAAATTTTTGTAAAATACGGTGTCATATTTGTTTCTAAAAAATTGGGTGTCACATTTGTTGTAAAATAGGTACGTATTTGTTTAAAAAAATGGTTGATCAATAATTTAATAAGCCATAACTGGCATAGTGGTTATTGAACTAGCTACTGTTACAGCAGGGCAAACGTTGTGTTAGTTCTGAGGTAAAAGCCAGCAGTAACTGCATCTTAGAGGGCATGTCCTTGTATGAGAACGGCTGTAAAAGCTAGGATTCTGTTGTTCACTTTTCCAATTTCCCCAACTTGTTAAAAATTGAACGGATAGTGTTGAGAATCTATATAGATTCAGATGTTTAATATCGGGTGATTACAAACGAATGTTTTAAATATTTAACTGCATCTTAGAGGGCATGTACTTGTATGAGAACGGCTGTAAAAGCTAGGATTCCGTTGTTCACTTTTCCAATTTCCCCAACTTGTTAAAAATTGAACGGATAGTGTTGAGAATCTAGATAGATTCAGATGTTTAATATCGGGTGATTACAAACGAATGTTTTAAATATTTATTATACCAAAACTATAAATGAAACATCATGAAATCTTACTACTTTTAGAGAACAGATATGAAAATTTTCACATACCAGAGTAAGATTGCAAATGTTCAGTGTGGATACATGAGACATCTTACATAAAAACAATGAAAAGTAAAATACCTCTCAAGCAGTTGTTTGCCACAGAGGTCTGACAGGAGCCATCAGTTTAATACGCCATAGAGAAGATCTATGAGGAAGCCGAGACCGTAGCAGGAAGTCAACATAAACATCCATGCCTTATCCGGGGATCGAACCCAAGTCTCTTTGATCAGTAACCAAGTGGGCTACCGGTATGGCACACCTTATATACACCCACCTTATATTTCATTTATCAGCTATAATTATTTAATAAGATATAACACTTTGAAATATGAGTACTCCTTTATAATGATATATATATATATGTATGTATGTAAATATTTTTTTTTCGCTTTTTCGTCCTTTGAGTTAAGAAAGCATAGTACCCTAGTCCAAGAAAGAGTATGTGTGGTATTTGGCCTATATCTAAATAAAGATCATTGTTCCCTTGGTACTTCCCTAGATTTGGCCCGCTGAAGAATAATGCAATGAGAAGAAACAAAACTCCGCCAGGCACTTAAAACAACGAAAAAGAAGCAGAAGAAAACAACGAGAAAAAATAAACATAGTGAAAACTCCTTTGGAGAAGAAGATTAATTTTATTAAATGAGTAGTGTATATCCAACGCTTAACAACTTAAGTGCTGCAAGTACCACTTTCTCTTGGTGACATTATGATTACGAGTTGAGGAGGAGGAAGGCTCCACACAGAAATCCCAAGACAAAGTTAAGTCACTTACACGATACCGTTCCTTTTCTCTACACTGCTAAGAAGAACTTTGGAGGTAAATGCCTGTTCTTTTCACGTCTTTGTGCTTTTCGTTGTTGTCACCGGTTCATTGAAAAGACATGTAGTAATTTGGAGTGTTCTTGCTAATGACAGTTCCGAGAAAGAGAGGGAAAGGACAGGAAGAGAAAAGGATCCTGGGAGAGAGAGAGAAAGTGGTTACTCCATTATCTGGCTCTCGATCTATTCGATCCACTTTACTCTTGAGGCATCTTGTGAAAGTAATTATCCCACAGGGGGTGGCGTCCTCTCTTTCTCTTATTCCCAGTCAGGAGTGTCGCTAAGAGACTGAGTCCTCCTCCACCTCTCGTGCCTCCCATTGCAGAGGAGCATCACCATCTGGGCTAGGTATCGCTCTCCACTCTCGGCTAGGTATTGCTCTCTATCTATGTGTCACTCGCCTATGGCTCAGTGGACGGATCACGGCCACTTCAATGGTTTGGCTGTAATTGATCCAATTATGCCACCAAGATGTCGGTCCTTTTCATAGCGTTGGAAGTTAATTATTTCTATTTCATGACTCCCTGCTCTGCTAATTATTTAGGTATGCATGGAACGCTTCTAGCGGACCGATACCGAAGTTAGAGATTAATAACATTAATCAATAATGCATTTGTTAAGCGCCTCTGCTTCCTTTAGTCGACCAGTGTCTCAGAACGGAGTGCGAGAGATGTTTGGATGCATTTGCCAAGCGTACGAAGTTGTAGCTTGAAGAGCAAGAGGAATGGGTGATGCATTGCAGGGCAGGAATCGGTGACTTGTTATCAGAAGTGGTGAGATTCTCTCCCAGCATTATGCCTTTACGTTATTGTATCCAATTGATGTGCATTGTGACAAATTACAAATTTTCCAACCAGATAAGAGAGACAGGGTGATGTAAGACTTGTTTCACTAATGCATTATATATGTATTTAATAATCTACAATCCGAGTTGTAAGAGATAAAAATATTTTATATCTTAAGCTTATTACAGCAATGTTTAGCAAATTCCATATCAGCTGAGAGTGGGAAATGGCAGAAAGTTTCTTTTATTTCTTTTTATTAACAGAATAATCTCTCTTTTTTTTTTTAAAGAAAATTCTATAAGAGCTCACTTTGGAAATGTGATAAGCTTTTATTTATTATTTGGACTTTTCAGAACAATGGTTTCCAAAGAGGGCGCTGCCAGGAACTACATATGCTGGACAAAAATATGGGAACAGTTCCATGCTATCTCAATAGAAAAATCACATTCAGATCTCAATAGCTTCTTCAATACGATTTTTAATGAAAAATATGTCTAAAGAAAAATTGAAGATCTAAAATCTATGTAAATCGCGACTCTAAACAATATTTGTTCAATATTCAAAGAGTGATGAACACAGGAATATTTAACAGGCTAAAATATTAACCCCAAAATTTAACTAAAACATTGAAATAGGTTAAAAGATCAGAGATCATACTCCACTCTAATAAAGATAACTGGGTGCATTGCACCCAGTATTGATCTCCTAACCTGTTTTAACGTTTAAATCAAATTTTGGAGTCAATTTCTTGTACCTGTTAAACATTCCAGCGTTCATATCTCTTTGAATACCGAAAAAATATTATTTAAAATTGAGATTTAGATAGATTTTATTGAGATCTTGAATTTATCTTTAGACATATTTTCATTACAAATCATATTGAAGAAGTTGAGCTGTGAATGCGATTTTTTATTGAGAAAATATGAAACTCCATTTTTCTGTCCAGTACCTCTGACTTTCAAGTAGTTTTATACTAGAAAAATTATTTTGATTTCCATAAACGGGCGCTAGAAAATAATCCTTAATAAAGGGGAGCATTATAAAATAATATTTCGTAAAAGTAGTTGGTTTCAAAATAGGTTGGGAACTACTGGTTTAGAAAATTCTGTAGGATCGCCAATGACAGGAGTTTTATTTTTTTATTTACAGTGTAATAAGAAGAATTTCTTGTTTACAAATTTCTACAGAAGCCCAACCGTAAAGTGACAGAAGTTTTATTTTTTTTAATCCCAGAATAAGAATGCGAACTGAGTTAGAAAAGGTGATATTCTCTCCCAGCATTATATCTTCACGGTTGGGTTGGGTTGTTTTACCTCTGAGCGGCACTTTTTTGCACACCATGGGCTAAATGGCCAGGTCACATGGACCCCGAAGGCTCAGAGAAGGTTGGGGGAGGGGACCCACTGGAACAGCTGTTGGGAGACAGATGGTAGCCTCCCGTCAAGGCCATCCAGCGTGTTCTTTAACGTGCACAGGGTATGGCTCTCCCGCACACGGAGCCACGGCTTAACGTCCCATCCGACGGACGGCGGCCTTTCCAAGCCCATCGGTGTCCCCTACTGACCGTGGGCAGGGCGGGGAATTTTGCGGAGATAAATCTCAACGCTGACCCAGCTGGGACTCGAACCTGGGAACTACAGATTACGAGCCTGGCGCGCTACCGTCTGAGCCACCCCCGCCCCTATCTTCACGGTAATGTATCCAATTAGTGTGCAGTGCGATAACAAACGAAGATACACATTCCAACATCAAAAATTCTAATTTATAGCGTTAATACATCGTTTGCAATATTCGTTTGAACACTTTGGAATTTTCGAAAATTTTCACCGTTAGAGAGCGCAATTATTGCTTTTCGGAGATTCAGAAAGTGTGAATTGTAATATTTTATCAACCCTATCCAATCAAAATAATTTCTAATTTTTCATTAAAGGCAAAAAAAAATTCAGTGTCTACAAACCGATCGATAGATGGACAGACAGACAGACGACAAAATGAAAACCATTTCTCGTTTTTTTTTGAAAACGAGATAACAACAAAAGCAACACACACACACATACACAGACACATTCAAAACGAAATATATATGGAAAACTAAATGCATATACGAAAAATAAACACATACAATAAGAGATTTTAAACTCAGTTTAAACAGTACGCTCTATTCAAAAGATATTTTGTACAAATCTCATTTCACAGATTTATGTGTTTCAAACAATACAAACAATACAATCTGAGCTCTCGGAATCCTTGTGACGTGGCCATTTAGCCCATTGTGTGCAAAAGGAAAGTGCCCCTCAAAAGTGAAACAACCCAACCTAACCCGTGTGCTAGACAACTGTATTTTGTATATGTTGTAGAACACACTGGATAGTTTCGACAGGAGAGTTCAGTCTATATCAGGGATAGGTAATGCATGTGTAGCGAGTAATTTAAGGTCCTAGGCCTATGCACTGGCTACTTTAAGGGTGTACCCTGCATGAGATGACTACTTTAAAGTCACCAACTGCATTGAGTGACCATTTTAAGTTTGTGCATCATATGGAGTGACTATTTAAGATCACGGGCTGCGTTAAATGACTACCTACTGCTGAACAAAATAGCTCTATGGCGACGGTTTTGCGAATGACCTTCTTCATCAGTCCGCTCATGCTCTCTATCACAATCTCTGATGAAGGGGCAGATATGGGAGGTTGGATTGTTTTACCTCTGAGCGGCACTTGTTTTCGCACAATGGGCTAAATGGTTAGGTCAGCTATTGGAACCGCTATTGGGAGCCTCCCGTAAAGACCATCCAGCGTGTTCTTTAACGTGCACAGGGTATGGATCTCCCTACACGAAACAACGGCTTAACGTCATCGACGAACGGAGGCCTTTCCAAGCCCATAGATGTACCGAATGCGGTTAGGCCGAATGCGACTAGTGGCTCTGGTTGGACATCCCTGATTAGTCTACCGAATATAAAAAATTAAACTTTATGATTAACGAGAGCACACGTCTTTTACCTTCAACAATGGTGTCACTTTCGTTTGGTAACGAGTATAGTTCATGTCACACCAGAAAATTAACTGACAAGAATGTTCCTTAAAAATTATAAAATTTCAACGGAACTAAATGCATTTTCTGAGAAGTCTACATTTTATATATCATTTTACTTCTGAATCTGGAGAAGAATGTAACTTATTTAGTATGCTCTAAACTTGGCTAATATTTGATGTTTTCCGTGGCCTAGGAGTAAACAGCAGTGGCTTGTTACATGAGCCGTTACGTGTTCACACAAATCCTGAAGGGTATCAACAACAACACGTAGCAAGTGGTTTGCTAAGTGCTTGTTATGTACAGGTTGGGCAATAATAGACTACTCCGTACTCATTTCCAATAACTTCTTTCTAAGAGTAGAATTTTTGTTTTTTATATTTCAGCATTTTTCCTGGTATTTCTGAATGCCAGAGAAACCGTCCCCGTTGTCATCGGGGCCCTTGGCACCATCTCAAAAAATTTTATAAACCATCTCAAGAAGCTGCAGATTTCTGATATAACATCCTCAGAACAGCAAAAGACAGCACTACTTGGAATTACCTACATCTTACGACGATACCTAGTTGATACTTAGGTCTCAGGCTGCAACTTGTATCAACTCAAACCGCCAGACAATGACTTTTTGTTTCTTTTTTGTGTCATTGACTGTGTTTCGAATATTTCGATTATATGTGAATAATAATAATAATAATAATAATAATAATAATAATAATAATAATAATAATAAATGATTATTAACTATATATAGCATATAATACACTTAATAATAAATAAATAATGCTTATACAACATAATGAGTTCAAATAAAATCCAAAATTCGGTATGAACAATTGAGCAAAATATACAAACTGATACAAATCCGTGTAATGCAAAATATTTATTGTAAAATGAAATGCAATAAAATAAAAGCCATATAAGTGCAACCAATGAACTTTATGCTCTTACAGGTGGTCAAATTAAATTATTAGTTATTAACGAAATGCATTTTTATAATACAGAATTAAAGATTTAAGAGTGGAAAAATTAATAATTTTAGATTTATTCATTAATGACATGAAATAAGGAAAGTCACTTAACAATGAAATGAAGACTCAATATTATTTATGTGTAATAATCTTTGCTTAATTCTTTTAAAAATATAATTTCATTTTTTTTCTTCTTTTATATTTTTCGGTAATTTATTAAAATTTTGGGGAGCTAGAATCATGAAATGTTTATGAATAATTTCTTTTCTTGAAAAAGGTACAAAATAAAGTTCTCTATTTCTAAGATTTATTTTTGTATGTTGTAATTTTAAGAAATCTGGGTTTTTAAACAACACAAACATAAGGATTTTATAAATATATAATTGTCTTAAATTCAAAATTTCATTTTCAATAATCATATTTTTTAAATTCGTAATATTGTTATTCATAATAACCATCAGAATGCTGTTTTGTAATGTTATTAATTTATTTAAAGAATTAAGATATATTCCTCCCCAACTAATTAAACAGTATTGTAAAGTAGATTGAATCCATGAATAACAATGAGTTATTAGAAAGGAAGTACCTACAATTATCTTTAGATGATATATTCTAATTAGGAAATATCTTAAACGTTTTGCAATTATATTTGTATGACTGTTCCACTTCAAATTATTATCAATAGTAATCCCCAAATATTTTTATGTTTTAATTTGTTTAATTTCTGCACATGTACATACAATATTATTATCACAAGTAAATCTATGATATATGATTTTATCTTTGAAATAACTCTTGTTAGTGAGACTGAAATACATTGAATACGATTTTACGATATTTAATGTAAGATGATTTTGATGAATCCATAACTAAGTTTTTTTTAAATCATGAGATATAGTCGATTTCTATTCTTCAAAATTATTACTTCTATAACTATAGCAGTATCATCAGCATAGGATACAGGATATCCTATTAATTTTTTAAAAAAGAAATCATTGAAATAAATCTGGAATAAAATAGGTCCTAAAACTGAGCCCTGAGGCACTTCTTTAGTAAGCAATAAGGGTGAATGTTTTGTATTTTTTATGTCTACAATTTGTTTTCTATCTGTAATATATGACTTGAACCATTTTAGCGTATTTCCTCTAACACCAATGTAATTAAGTTTCTGCAATAAGATATCATAATTTACAGTATCAAATGCTTTTGCAATGTCTAAAAAAATTACCATAGTTTTTTTAGAATTATTTATACCATGTGAAACAGTAGTGGTCATTTCCAGCACTGCACGATCTGTACTCTTATGTTCTCTAAACCCAAATTGTGATTTATAAAAAAAAATGATGAATTATTCAAAACTTTTATGTCTATTTTTCATTATTGTTTCGATAACTTTTGAAAAAAATAGGTAATATAGAGATTGGTCTATAATTATTTAAAATATTTTTATCTCCTTTTTGTATATAGGTTTTACAATAGCAGTTTTCAATTGGTTTATAAAAATACCAAAATTAAACGATATATTTATGATTTGTGTTAAAAATGTTGCATAATATTTATTAATGATTTTTAATATTTTTGGACTTATATTATCAAATCCATAAGCTTTATTTTCATCCAAATTGTTTATAATATCATTCAATTCAGCTTCATCTGTCTTTTTTAAAAACATGAAATTTTTGTTATTTAAGATATAGGGATAATTATGAAAGTTAATAATTGTGTCATTATTATAATTATTAAGATTAATGAAATGATAATTAAAGCCATTAGTTAATTTTACTACATCAGTATACACTAATAATATTGAATTAGGAGTTTTTTCATTCAAAATTTCCTTTACACATTTCCATTGTTTTCTTGTATCTTTTTACATTTTTTAAATTTAGTTTCATAATATTTATTTTTTAAATTTCTTATTTTTGAAACTATGTTATTTCTAATTGTTTTATAATCATCATTATATTGCAATATAAATGGATATTTTTTGTGTCTTAAAGATGCTTTTTCTCTTTTATTAACCAAAATAATTATTTCATTAGTTATCCAAGGATTACCAGTAATTTTTTTGTTTCTATCATCAATATCATGTGTTTGTGTGCTGTTTCATATTGAATTATTAACTAACTGTATAAAAGTTTGATATATATCATTAATATTTGAATCATCAATTTCATCTAATTTAAAATTTAAATATTTTATCTTAGATTCCAACTTTTTAAAATTGATGCTATTTCTTTGAGATATTTCATGTTGCTGTTCCATTTTCGTATTAGGTTTAAGAATTTTTAAAATTAAAGTATAGTGATCTATTATATCATTTAGAAATAGTGCACATTTGTAATCATATATCTTATTTTCTCTAATATAGATATGATCAGTGCAACATTTAGAATGATTAGAAATTTTTTGTATAGTCGTTTATGAAAGATTCAATCCATTTGCTGATAACATATTCAATTATTCATTAGTATTATTGTTATCATTACTTATATCAATATTGATATCTCCAATAAAAAACATTTTTGAATTTAATAGTATGTAAAATTGAATCTAGTTCTTCCAGATAATCGTAAGTTGAATAATTATGATCCCAGATAATGACATGATATAAAGATCAGTTACTTTATCATGTACATTTATATTATCAGCAATATTCATTTCAATGTTAATATTATGAAAATCAAAAAATTTTTTAAATAAAAGATTATGCCACCTGATTTATTGTAGTCTCTACGTTTAAAAATCAGTTGAAATCCTATTATATGAAATAAATTGATTTCATCATCTTTCACTCATATTTCACTTAATATTATAACATCTAAGTTGTAATTACAGTAGACAAAAATTAATAATTCATCAAAATGTGCTCTCAAACTACGAATATTTAGGTGAAGTATATTAAAGAAATTGTATAAATCATGGTCTGTAATCATTGGTCTGTAATTGGTAGCCAGGTAGTCACTGGAAGGAGAGCTATGCACCAATCCCCTGTGATGATGCATAGAACCGGCCAGGCCTAGCACCTAATGTCCGACCCCGCCTTCTCGTGGTGCGGATCGTTAGTAACTTTCGAAAGAGATACTCTCTTGTGGAAGTGAACGGAAGGGGAGGGCTGCCAGATTAGTGTGGCCTACTGATCTGGACAACTATGGCTACTTTTCTTTTTTTTTTTCTACCCTGCTGAGGAGTGGTCAACCACACAGGGTCCTGGTGCTGACCCTATAAACCTACTGGACTGGACAGATATATGGCTCTGAGCTTGATTATGGATCCTGATTTTGCTGTACTGGTGGGCTTCTGTGGAGGGAAAATCTTCTGATGTGTTTTCTGTTTGTTTGTGGGTTGACAGCCCCAAGTGAATAGATTCACAGGATATGTTTATCAGCTGGTGGATAATCCTGAGCAGAAGTCATCGCAGGCACCTGAACTCTTTGCTGCTATTGGCATCGTCAAATTCTACATTAGAGGAAGTCTTCCAGTGTAGATGGCTTCAGCCTTTAGTAGTGGGGGAACGGGTCTTTGCCCCATGTCTGCGATTAGGGGGCTGTTTGATATTGTCGGCATTCCCTCTCTCAATAAACATAGTTTCTTTAAACATCCCACTAACCATTTTCTCTCCATAGGTAGTTGGAATGTGAGGACTCTGCACAGAGCTTTTTCTCTTGATGTCCTTACACAAGAATTCCACCGTTATAATTTAGATATTCTCGGCTTGCAAGAGACCAGATGGACAGATAAAGGTCAGATTCTTAAAAATAATCTGAAATTTCTCTTTTCAGGGAGGGACGACAATAAGCCTCACCAAGGCGTGGGTCTGCTTCTCAGCAGACACGCTAGCGATGCTCTTCTAGGATATGAGTGCATTAATGAAAGGTTTCTTACAGCAAAATTTCAGACAAGCGTTAAAGACTTGAATGTTATCTGCTGTTATGCCCCCACTGAGGATGTCGATGAGGATCAGAAGGATAGGTTTTATGAAAAACTTCAGTATATTTTGAATTCTGTCATGAAAGGAGATATTACCCTTGTTCTTGGTGACTTCAATGCCAAAGTTGGTACTGACTCTGCCCTTTGGGGAGGAGTAATAGGCCCTTTTGGTATTGGTAGCTGCAATGGCAATGGGCAACGTCTCCTACAGGTAAGTAAACTCAATGGATTCAGAATAAATAACACTTATTACAAACACCGCGACATACATAAGTACACATGGGTTTCACCTGATGGGCTGCATAAGAATATGATTGATTACATATTAATTAACAGCAAATGGGCTAGTTCTGTTAGGAATACCAGGGCATATAGGGGAGCTGAAATTGGATCTGGCCATTACCTTGTTAAAAGTGTGTTGCAACTTAAACTTAAAAAGTGTTGTGCTAGGGTTAAAAAAATTTACTTTTAATACTGAAGCTCTGAAAGATCCAGTTATAGCCAAAGCTTACCATGATAGGTTACTTAGTCATTATGACAGTCATGGTTTGCTTACTACTGAAGTTGAGGAAGAATGGGATCATTTTAAACAGGCTTTTTTGGACACTAACAGTACTCTTTTAGGAAAAAAGGAGCAGAAGAGGCAAAATTATCTGAGTGATAAGGCACTTGAGCTTATTTCGGAAAGAAAGAACTGCAGGAATGCCCTTAATCAATACCCTACTAGTCCTAATAGAAAGCATTACAGAGACCTTAATAAACTTGTAAAGGATCAGTTAGCTGCTGATAAGAATCTTTGGCTTGATGGTTTGGCTGACAAAGCCGAGGAAGCAGTTAGACAGCACAACAGCAGAGAGCTGTACTAGATAGTTAATATTTTGTGTGGTAGAAAACGGACAGGCATACAAGGATTGAAGGATAAACAAGGTAAGGTTATAGAAGGGGAGGATTCTGTCATGGCTAGGTGGGCTGAGCATTTCAGTGATGTTCTAAACAATGTAGTTAGTTCTACTCCCATTGTTTGCAATGATGATAGATGCATTGGTGGCTTTAATGTTGGACCTATAACACAATCTGAAGTTATTTTGGCTGTTTCTAAACTTAAACTTCATAAATCCCCAGGGGTAGATGAAATTACTACGGAAATGCTTAGAGCTGGGAATGTTTCGGTTACCACTTGGATGACTGAAATTCTGAATATCTTTTATGATAAAGGCATGGTCCCCTAAGGATTTTACCAGAGCTATTGTTATCCCTATTTTCAAAAAAGGTGATCGCAGTTCTTGTGATAACTATAGGGGTATCAGTCTACTCTCTGTTCCAGGTAAAGTTCTTTCCATGATTGTGCTTAATAGAATTAAGAATCTGGTTGACAGTCAATTGCGTGATGAGCAATGTGGATTCAGAAGTGGTAGGGGATGTGTGGATGAGGTATTTTCACTTAGGCAGATTCTTGAGAAATGTTTAGAGTTTCAGAAACCTTTGGTTGCTAGCTTTGTTGATTTCAAAAAGGCTTTCGACTCTGTTGATCGTCATAATTTGTGGTTGATTTTGAAATCATATGTTATACCACACAAGTTAGTTAACATAATGAAAGCTCTCTATAATAACACTGAGTCGTGTGTGAGAGTTGGTAAGGCTTATAGCAATTGGTTTAGCATTACTTCTGGTGTTCGACAAGGGTGCATTTTGTCTCCTTTTCTCTTTACCTTGGTTATTGATTATGTTATGCGAAATTCACTTCAAGGGAAAGCTTTTGGCCTTAAATGGGCTGGAGATACGAAAATTTCTGATTTAGATTATGCTGATGATTTAGCCCTTTTGGCAAATGATGTTGATGAGATGAACTCTTTCATTCGAGCTGTTGATGAGACTGGTAGTAGAGTAGGTTTGGTTATAAACAGAGAGAAAACTAAAGTCATGAAAATTGGTCAGGCAGGCTGTGATGCAGTTAATCTGAATGGTTGCAGTCTTGAGCAGGTGTCACAGTTTAATTATCTTGGGAGCTATGTAACAGATAATGGTGATGTGCGGCATGAGATTAACAGACGAATAGGGATTGCTGCCGGGACTTTTAAGAACCTATGGAGAGTGTGGAGAAATAGGCGTATACTTCTAAAGACTAAAATTAGACTGTATAATAGTTTGGTTCTTTCTAGGGTTAGTTATGGTAGTGAAACTTGGACACTTTGTAAACAAGATAACAGGAAACTAGATGCTTTTGATTGCAGATGCTTACGCAGTATGTTGGGCATTAGGTGGTTTAATTTGGTAACTAATGATGAGATTAGGCAAAGGAGTTTGCAACTTCCTTTAAGCAGCATATTGTGCAGAGAGAGACTCCGTTGGTTTGGTCATGTTGCCCGTATGAATAATTATAGATTGGTGAATAGGGTTATGAACAGTGTGCCTAAAGGCCTCAGAAAGAAGGGGAGACCTAGGATGCGGTGGGCAGACAATGTCAAACAAGACCTTGTTAGAATTGGTGTGCAGTGGTCAGATGCAGTAGATGTAGCTCAGGATAGACTTTCTTGGAGAACTAAATTGCACGGTCTGGTTGGACCTCCGTAGCCCATGGCTGCTTGATGATGATGATGATGATGATGATAAATCATGTCTAATGAAATTACCAAAGTCTATTATATAATCAAATTTAGAACACTTATTCTTATACAAAGGAAAAATGTTAGAATTTATATGATCTAAATTATTCATAATTTAAAAAACATTAATTAAATCATTAACATTTGTTATACGTAATACCCGAGAATTGTGATTTTTTCTCATATTCACTTTTCCTTCTTTAGTCCATATATATTTGTAATTGTGTTCGTAACCAAACTGTTTAACTTCATAGAATAATTTCTTATTTAGCTGGGTTAAGTGTTCGTTAATGAAGATTTTTGTTTTCGTGAATCTGGAAAAGATTTCATTAGCGTTGATTTTTTTTCCTTTTTTAGCAGCTTAAAGAAATCTGTTTCGTTGGTCTTTGCACTTGAACTTAACTATAATGGGATTGATTTTATTTTTTACTTTCGTTGGTATTCTGTGTATTCGTTCAATAGCAACTTCTTCTTTAATGTTAAGATGATTTGTTAGAGATTGAAAAATATCATGCATATTTTCATCTCTGTCTTCTGGAATACCCAATATTTCAATATTAGAGTTTTTAGAATATTGTTCCAGATCATTTAATTGTATTTTCATCATATTCATTTCATCCTTTTATTGTAAATTTTCATTTCGTATGCTGAAATTTTCTTTCTATAATGTCTTTAATTTCAGATTTTAATTCATTAATAATTTTGTTTAATTCTATTTTGTAATTCAATTCTAAGGATTTTTTAATGTCTTCAAATTCTTCCTTTTATATTTGTTATTTTTGAAAAATTCTTCACGTATACAATCAGTAATGTCTTTTTTCAGTACAAAACTGGTATCAGAAATAACTGTATGTGTTTGTAAATCATGTTTAATTTTTATTTTGTTATTAGTTAGATTGTCATGATAATCATTAGTCTCTATACATCTTACATCTGTATCAAAGTAATGCCAGAGAGAAAGTTTGCTTGAGTAATGCATCTTACAGATTTTTTTAAGCAAAGCAGTTATCTTTAAATAATTCTTCAGGTGAAATGTACACACAAAATATTGTTACGACAGAAGGAATCTGGCATCCGAAAGCAAAAAGTATCAGCCAACGAATAAGAACTTTGGGAGAAATTGAAGAAGAACAGTGAAGCGTGTAACGGTCGTGTGTGTAACGGTCGAGAGTTCGAAAATGGACGGTTAGCTGTTCTGAGACAGTGCGCGTTAAGTATAAAGAATCATCTTTGTGTGATGTGTATGCGGGAAGTATAAAAGTGGTATCTTTTATGTGAGATACCAATTTTATACGCGGACGGTCGTATGGTTCTGCTAGTGTGAGTTAGCGAACTAGCACAGGACAATTTTGTTTGTGTATGAAGATGTTCAAGCGACATGGTAATCAAGTAAAAAGGTAATATTTAGTGGAATAGACAGAGCTAATGTTGTGTGCTCTGCGCAGGAAGGTTGATGACTTATGTATGGATAATAGTTGATTTGTTTATAAGATACTTCCTCCATATTTTCTTTGTAACATTTACCTTGTATTGAATTTGGTTTTAAAATATAGTTTTTAATACTCACGCTCAGTGGCTATCCATTTTTGTAATCCGCGACAATATTACCATTGAAGTTATAATTTCCACAAAGGCAGAATATCATTAGTTTACAACAATTGAATATATTGACGAAATAATGAGCTTGAGTTACTGACACGCGATGACATATGAGAAATAAGAAATAAGAATATGACGTATGATCATTCTGAAGCCAATTTAAAACAAAATACAGCAAAGTTCTTAACGATTTTACAGTGCCTTTGCGAAATATTGGAAATCAAACTATGTTGTAGCAATTATAAAAGAGTTCAAAACTTATTCAAATCATACCTTGCATATTAATGAATCAATCCTCAAATCTAGCAACAAAATAATCAAACCAAACCTGAATAAATAACAGAAATCACGGAGCACAAAACTAACAGAACCATCAGCTTAAAAAGCTGTTGCCACTAATATAATAATATGAGATAATATGTCCTTGTCTTTTTGCACTAAAAGTGGAATCTGCTGAAATCAGAATGCGACTAGTTTCAGGGGATAGTCTTCGTCTCAGTTGAATATTCAAATACAGTAGTCCCTTGATTTACGACGTAGTACTGTAGGTACAGTACTGCTGCGTAAATCAAGGGCCTACTGTATTTGAATCTGCGCTGACTTGAAAAACCGTTCGTTTGGAATATGAGTGAGTTTAAAAGTTAATTTCCCTAAAAAATTCTGGAAAATTTCATTCCGCGCTGCCGCCACTAAAATAAAAGTCACCTCGCAGCGTTACCTAGAACCCTAGAACCTAGACAAAAGGCCGCGGAATAAATACTGGACTTGAATACTGTACTGTGTTTATAATTATCTGTGCTACGTTATCGAGGTTTATTCTATACTTTTTAATATTGTGTCTTAGAATTTTTTATAAATTTGTTCTTTAAAATAAAAAAAATGAAACTGTAATCATGTCTAGTGGTAAGAGCGGAAGTTCAATTGCCGGTGAAAATGTTTCTAAAAGACCACGCAAATATATAACGTTAGAAGAAGGAAGTTATTAGAAGAAAGGAGAGTGGGAAATCACGTCCTACTGTTTGTAGGGAACTACATATTGCCCCCTCCACTGTAACAACAATCATGAAAAATGTTGATAAAATTAAAAAGACAATGGAAATTGCAAGAAGGAAAACTGCTCCAACTCTTAATACTCATGTGGTCCTGTGATTGGAAAAATGGAACAGTTACTCTCATTGTGGGCTGACGAATTAAATGAAAGAACCTTTCCTCTCACACAAAGTGCTATTTGTGATAAAGCAAAGAGTTTGTTAATGAGATAAAAGAAAAGGAAGGGCTGCGACGAAATTTCCATAGCAAGCAAAGACTGGTTCGTTAATTTCAAGCAGCCAACTCAAATTTACAATATAAAAATAACAGGCGAGGTTGCCAGTACTGATGAAGAAGGAGCAAGGGCGTATTCTGAGCACTTCAAGAGACTCATAGAGGAAGGAGAAGAGCCCCCGATCTTTTTTTCAATGTGGAGGAGACCGATCTTTATTGGAAGAAGATGCCTTCAAGAACTTCCATCTCCCGTGAAGAGAAACATGCTTCTGGATTTAAACCAGCCAAGTTAACTCTTCTTCTTGGTAGAAATGCTTCAGGAACTGTAAAACTGAAGCCATTAGTCGTCTATCATTCTAAACACCGAGGGTGATGACGGGGCTCATTAAAGCAAATTTATCAATCATTTGGACTTCAAACAGAAGGGCTTGGGTAACACAAAATGCCTTCAGACTGATATATATACCCAATTCTGTTTTCACACGAATATTTTTACACGATTTTGATTTAACACGGTTTAGAAAAAAATTCCAATTCTATTTTTACACGATTTATTTTGATCTAACACGGTTTAAACGGCGCGCCTTTAAAAATCCCATTTGAATTTAATTCCGTAAAAATATTCCTATTCAAGAAAAAGTTCCTAGAATTTACATGTATAACAAAGATGCCGCTTTTATGGTCACATTTTTGGAAGTAGTTTTAACTTTGAAAATGTACTATGGATACGCATTTTGTGCACTAAAATTCCCAAAATAAAAACTATACTAACATAACTACATAGCAAGTTTTCTCCATTTTATGGAAAAATTGTGCAAAACCTACTTCATTCGGAATAAAGTGGCAACATTGAGTCCCGGGAATTCTCCTCAATTTTATCTTCAATACATAAGTTAGTCTTGATCTCTCATTTCGTGTTTAAAGTTAGAAGTGTTTAGATATTTAATAGAAGAAATCGAAAAAAAAAATTGTTTTTTGAAGTTTTGTGTGCGTAACATAAATTTATTAACTTTTGCTAATAGGTAATTTACAATTTTTCATCATCTGATTTATTAACTACAATTCAAATATTTTTCGTAAGCCTTACCACGATGTTGGGTAATTTAACTATACAAAAGCAGAAAAGGAAAGCTATCTCCTTGGATACTAAGATCCAAATTTTAGATCGTCTTGCAACTGGAGAAGGTTCAACATCCATACGTAAATATTTTGGCTTGAACGAAACTACCGTAAGAACCGTCAAGAAAAATGAAGATGTTATTAGAAAATCTGTGATTTCTGGAACAAAACTGAGCGCTAAATCGTCATTGTACACGAGAGGTACTGTAAAAGTGAAGATGGAAAAGTAATGTGGGTAGAAGATAACTCGCAAAAAAAGAATACCTCTAGACGGAAATACCATCAAACAGATGGCATTACGTATATATAAGCAGATACAAGAAATGGAACCAACAACATCAGGTCAGTAAACAAAAATTATGTATTTAAATACCTACATTCCAATACATTTTGGATAAACTAGATAAGGATAAAACACTAACAGTTTTTGAAGTGTGGAAGATATTTTAAATTTTAGATTGCATCAGACATGCTGGATTGACGTTATCAGAATTAAACCCAACTTTAAACGCATGCTGGAAAGCTATTTGGCCAGAATGCGTAAAAATCAAAGATCCTGTACCCCCAAATTCGACTGAATATCCTAATATCATCACTTTACCACATGCAGATGGCGGAGAAAGATTCGATGATTAATCGTTTGCAGATATTGATGAATTGCTGGTTGACAAAGCTCTTAGGAAAGATGAAATAATCGAAGTTGTCCTTGAGATTCCTGATGAAAAAGAAAAAAGTGATGGTGATGGTGAGGTTCCACTCACTGCAGGTTTAATTAAAGAAGGGATCAAATGGCTAGTAAATTGGAAAGTCATTTTCTTACACACGATCCCATTGTCGAACGAGCTGAGCAGTTTAAACGTGAACTGAAGTCATGTATGGCGCGTTATCAAGAATTATACAAAGATCTAGTCAAAGCAGGATCTCAACTATTGATTACAGAGTTCGTTTTCAAAACTAATCAAACCAGAATCACTGGAAACAAGTGATAATTTGGTTCCCCATGCCAAAAGAGAGCATTTCACCATTGGAGTATGAACACGACGGCCAAAATGTTTCAAGCGATGAAAGTGATTTAATTCCATTCTTACGCAAACGAATGCGTCTGTTGTCAGAAAGTGACAACGAATAAAATCTAGTTTAATAAGCATATGTAAGTCATAAGTTTTTGCAGTTTTGTATTCTTGAATTAGTGGCATATTATTTTCATTATGAAGAATAATTTACTTTATATATGTACATATAATATAATAAGTTTATAAAATAAAAAATGTGTTTAAATAAATAAAAATCAAATAAAGATTTATTAAAGATTTTGATACGATTGTTTGAAAAAAAATTATTTGTACTGGGTTTTCACGTCTGGAACCAATCTTCTATTTTTCCGTATGCATTGTATTTTTTTACACGGTTTTTCCTGAAACCTATCTAACGTGTAAAATCAGAATTAGGTATAGATCATTTTTGTCCAATGGTACATCGTTACTGTGACAAAAATAATTATCCAAGAAGGGAGCTTCTGTTGTTGGACAATGCCCCAGGACATCCACCAAATATTGGAACGATAAGAAAGGATGTGGATATAAAAGTTGAATTTCTGCCTCCAGATACCACCCTCCTTTTATAACCAATAGACCAGGGCGTCATAGAAAATTTTAAAGCTTACTACCTTTGTCAGACATTTAGGGGGATGTTATGGAAAATGGACAATTGCAACATGTCTGTCAAAAAACATCCTATGATAATCCTGAAGGGCATCGACAACATCGATGCTGTTTGGAAAGGGGTTACATCAATTTGTGTGAATGGAGTGTGGTGAAAGGTGAGGCCTGAGAGTGTACATGATTTCAGAGGATTTGAGGAAGTGTCACAGACTGAAAATGAATATACCGCAATTGCTCAGGAGATAAAGCTTGATAGCGTTGAGTCTGATGATGTGACTGAGTTGCTGGAGAGCCATTCCCAGCCTCTTACAGATGAGGAACTGGAAGATTTGGCTGCACAGTTGACTCAGGAACAGCAGCAGCAAGAACAGGAAGAGCCCGTTTTAAGGTCTATAACCCCGTGACTTGCAGGAAATTCAGGTTGGAATTGATAGGTACTTGCAGAGGCTAGGCGACATCGTTCCTGACTGGGAACGAAGTTGTTTTATTAAAATAAGAGTCAATGTAGTATTGCAGCCTTACTGCCATGTTTTGTAGGAAAGGAGGCTTCAAACATTGCACACAACCTTCCTTTCTTAAAGGCTTTTCAAATTTCTTTTTATATTAACAGATCAAAAGACTGTAGAAGATGTTTCAGTCGACCATGACGATCCACAACCAGATTGTCTGCCTATTTATATTACGCAGGTACGTATTACGAAAAAAATGTAATTTTAATGCATATTTATATTTATATTATTAAAATGTTTGTATTACTGTATGAAAGGTCTCAATTTTCGTACACCAGGAAAGCATCTCACTGAAATACATTATAATTTGGGTTACATTTATGCAAATTTGATATACGCCGGCATCTACGAGAACCTAACCAAGGTATAAATTAAGGGCCTAGTGTATTCAATAAATTGTCCCGAAATGCACTCTGTGCTCGCATTTATATTTTAACAAATAGTAAAATGGTTTCAGCAATTTTTCTCTCGTCTTGAAGAACCTAACTTATGTGTTGACCCTTGATGTCCAATATTCTTTAACGTATTGAAATATTCCGAAATCTGAACTGATGACTTTGAGTGAACAGAACCCAAATGATGCTGGTTTAGGTTTTACTTCGAAGCAAGATGGCGGCAGTTGACTCAGATGATAGTGCGCTACGTTGGGTGACATGAGATAGTATAGCATCACATTACCTCCGCTAACCGCTATCCAGCTCTCGGAGAGAAAAGGGGCACCAGTGAACTTGGAAATGTTGTCTGACATCCGCCCGATAGGACTTTAATCCGTGTGCAAGAGAGTCATATCTTGTACACATTAACAAACACGCTGGATGGCCTTGGCGGAAGGATTCCATCCATCTCATAACAGCTGTCCAGTGGGCCCCTTTGTCCAACCTTCTTGGAGTCCTTGTAACCAGGTCATTTACATCGGACAGCAAAAAAGAACTGCTCAGAAGTTAAAAACAAGCCAATTCCCCCGCTCGTGAAGTAAGGGGTGACTCAGTCAATAGCACGCCAGGCTCGTAATCTGAACAGTTCCACCTAGGTCAGCGTTGAGATTTATCTGTGCAAATCTCCGCGCCATACCCTCTGTCAGGGAGACTCAATGGGCTTGGAGGGGTCGCCGTCCATTTGATGGGATGTAAAACCGTGAAGCCGTCAGCCATAATCTGTGCACGTTAAAGAACACGCTGGATGGTCTTGACAGGAGGTTTCCATCTGTCTCCAAACAGCTGCCAAGTGGGTCCCCTTCGCCCAACCTTTCTTGAGCTTCGGGGTCCTTGTGATCTGGGCATATTGTGTTCACAAAACTCCCCTCACAGGTAAAACAACCCAGTCCCCCCGCTCCCCACACACTGAACTATTTTTTACGCACACTGAACCATTCCTAGTCTGCCGTGGTCTATCATATTAATCGAAGCCGACGTTCAACTTTAACGACTCTTTCTTTTTTACTTTTCACCATTCAATTTCTTGTGTTTTCAGTAAGTGAACTTTAACAGCTGGCGAAAAGAACTGGCTTCGTTGGCTTTTCACAGCAGAGCTATTTCTTTATGATTAGAAGAAATCGTAGTGGAGGAGGAAAACTGGAAAACGAAATAAAGCCTGTTAAAGGTTGACTGCTTCTTCTCATTTTAAACGGACTGTACTAGCCCGAAGCAATTGAAAGAGTACGAGAAAAAGCCGTCACATTTTGTCAGATAGTTATTTTCAGTTCGTCGGTATGGCTACTGAAACTACGATTCGCCTATGGCAGAGAGTAGAACTGAAGAGGTAGTACACTAGGCAAGACACACTAATGAAAACGTAGTGGAGTACATCCTTTTCTGGTAACTGTGCGAAATAATGCTCCTTATCAAACACGAGGACACAAATAACATAAAATTATATCCTACATAGCTTGCACTTTTGTCCTCTCGTCTCCCACGATTCAGACGTTACATTACGTGAGTGTTATACAGGGTGGGGCTAAATATTGTACCCATTTTAAAAGTGAAATACAAATATAAATAAATGTGATATTAATATTGAGTTTTTTTCTATGATGGCATCTTGTTTTTTGTTCATAATGGGCTTTCCTTGAGACCTGGCCGTCAAAGCTGGACGGAAGAAATGATATGGGTTGTTAATTTGGCCATTTAATTTGTTTTTAACTGAACCGTTACGGCTTTCCCACACACTGGACCACAGTTTATTGTCTCGCCCTCTGTAGAGCGGCATCTCCAAGCTCAAACTTCCTTCTTTTTCACAGAAGTAAAAATTGGCAGGAAAAATCTGAAGGCAGACACAGTGATGACTCTAACCTGGAAATACCACGTCACAGCCTGGTACTCTACTGAGTCTAACCGCCTTTCTACCTCACTACTACTACATAGAAACATTTCAGGATATAAAATTTCAATGCAATTGAACAAATGCATTGAAAATACCAACACTTGCACTATAGGTATAATAAAACAATTCTCTGTCTTACATAACGTTTTCAACCAACCCTTGGTTTCGAAAAGCTAGTCAAAAATTATTCTGAAAATTTCATAGTCTGGCACACTCATATTCCCTTATCGACAGATTAATGGGCTTCAAGTGTTTATAGCGGAAAAAAGATAATATAATTCTTTTCCAATATATCACTTTGACAATATCTATTCAATCCCCCCTCCCCGCAAAAAATAAAGAAATCCAATCACTCTTGGTGAATACGGACTGTTCTTTTACAAAGAAAGTTTTACTCGTTTTAAAGATTTTAACACCCTCTAACGGTGGAAATCCAAACTAATTAAAATACGAAAATTGGCATTATATTACTGCCTGTAAATGGGGTGGTGGCAAATGAATGTAATGATTCTAAATATTTATTATATAAAGGTATAAATTGAACATCTCAAATCTTAATTTTCAGAAAACGCTTTATGAAAATGTTTTTTTCATACCAGAACGAGTTTAAAAATATTCACCAGGCCACCTTCGCGTGTGGAGGGTAGGAGGTGGGTTGGCTCAAAAGTACATTGTCGTATCAGAATAATATGACCACCTACCATAGTATATGTATGGTAGGTAGTTATATTATTATGATACGACTGTGTATATGCGTGAGGCTCGTAATCTGCAGTTCCCAGGTTTGAGTTCCCAATTCATACCAACTTCGAGTTTTATCTCCACTAAGCCCACCCCCCTTTCTTCCCTCCTTAAAGCTTTCCCTCAGTCAGAAAGTGTATATTGATGTACATGGAAAGCCTTGCCGTCCGTCAAATGGGACGTAAAGCCGCGTTGCACTTTAAAGAACATGCTGGTCTTGACGGAAGACTTCCACCATTCTCCTAACAGTTGTCCAATGCTTCTCTTAATCTTTTCTGAGCACTTGAGGTTCTTATAAACTGGTCATTTAACCTTTTCCTTTTGCGCAAAAATTCCGCTCAGGGGTATAACAACTCAATATGGATATCATGGGTCATATTACATTCATCCACCTTATCTTCCGGTTCATTTTATACTTCCCATAGTGTGTCCGGTCAAACGTATTTACTCCAGCTTCTTTACAGTTGAAGCTGACGGTGGCGTGTAATTTCGTTTTTCACATAACTCCAAATTAAGAAGGTCAAAATTAGGTTTACGAGGGGATCATGATTTTGAGCTACCACGGCCAATCCATCTTTCCTCCAGCTTTTGATCAAGAAATTTCCTTACATTACAATGAAAGTACGGTTGAGTTGTTTTACCTCTGAGAGGAATATTTTTGCACACAATGTGCTAAATGTCCAGGTCACAAGGACTCCGAGGGCTCAGAGAATGTGTGGGTTAGGGGCCCTACTAGAATAATTGTTGGGAGACAGATGTTAGCCTCCCATTAAGGCCATTCAGCATGTTCTTTAACGTGAACAGGGTATGGCTCTCTCCCGCACACGGGACTATGATTTAACGACCCATCTGACAGACAGCTGTATATTGAAAGCAGGGCTAGAGCTATGGGGGTTGTGAATGCTAATAACTGGAACGAGGTTGGGTATATTTTACTTCTGAGCAGACTTTTTTTTGCACACAATGGACCCTAAATGGAGGAGCACACTTGATGCCATGACTGTGTGAAGTGTGCTCTTCCTGATCGCGGCATCCAGTGTGACTTCTTGACCAAGGACGGCGGCCTTTCCAAGACCATTGGTATCCCTCTACTGACCGTGGGCAGGGAGTTCAGTTGGTAGATCGCTAGACTTGGAATCGGCAGATCCCAGGTTCAAGTTCCATCTATGTCAACGTTTAGATTAATTTCCCTAAACTCCCATCTGGTTCTTGGTCAGGAAGGGGATAGCGATAGGCTTGGAAAGGCAGCCGTTTGTCACGTGGAACGTTAAGCGCCACCTCGTGTCAGAAATGCAGTGCACATTAAAAAGCACTCTGGATGCCATGACTGGAGGCTGCCATCCGTCTCCTAAAAGCTTCCCCCAACCATCTCTAATTCTTTGGAGTCCTTGTGATCTGGCCATTTAGTGTCCATTGTGTGCAAAAAAATTTCTGCTCAAAAGAAAAATATATCCAACCTCGTTCCAGTTATTATCATTCACAACCCCCATAGATCTAGCCCTGCTTTAAATATACAGCTGTCTTTATTAGAAAAGATAGGAAAATGTGTATGGCTCGAACCTGAGATTTTATGCCGATCTGGCTCCCACCGTGGCACACCTTATTGCATGAGATTTCCAGGCCTATCCATTGCATCTTTATTAATACTAAATCTACTCTCCATTACGCTGAAGATGTAAATTGGAGCCATCCCCTTAATTTCAAGTATCGCTTTGTGCTAGTTTGATGCTGTGATTTCTGCAATGGCGTTAATAATAGCCAGTTCGATGTCGTTAACGTAGTCCATTGTGTACGGTTATAAAGAGGTCCTTTACGCGTCCTCCAAAATTAGAAATCTAAAGGAATAATGACGACCGAAGCTCTCAGTCGCAGTCCAATCAAGTCTCTATGTCTATCAAGCTTCCTCATGGGAGAAACTCCGTCCAACGGTTACGAATAATTATTGTCAAATTGCACCAGGGTATCGTCATTTGAAAGATAATACTGGGAAACAATCACTGGTAGTTTAAATGGTTCATTTCTGCATGAGGAGGAATGGTAAGTTCTCAGGGAACATCGATAGCATTCAAGCGTTGCATGAATTTTCACGCGGCTACGGTGCGTTGCCCGTAATCAAGTAGCAATGTCCTCGTCTCGTAGGACCAGTGTTGGCCTAGCGGTTACCATGTCAGGCGTAGGGCTAGAAAGTTATGCATTCGTTCTCTGCGGTCCGTCAGCGAGTGTTTTGAATGTAGGTAACTCTGAATAAAGGAAAGAGGATAGCAAGAGACTGATGAATGGAAACTGGAGAGTCTATGCGACTGCGCAATCGATCTTTCGACCTATATTATGGGTCAATAATAGTCAATGTATGAACACATTTAGTGTCAGCTCAATAATATTGTTACGGATTTTTAGTTGCATTTGAATATTTACTCGTAATAAATAAACTTTTTAAAATTAATAATAATACTAAAAAAACTTTAAAAATAAACTAATGAATAATTAACTTATTACTCGTAATATATAAACAGACTGAAAATGAACTGATTTATTAACTAAGATATTAAGTACATGCCAATCATAAACTAATTTCAATACCAGTCACACTAAACACCGATATGTTATTTATCTGTACTAAATGATTCTGACGATCATATTTACTAAAATAACTGATATACCAAACATTTGCAAACCGATTCAAAAATCAATATATAGGCAGAAATCTAACCAATCGTATTTCACTGTTTAAACAACGCTGGTGTAAGAAATAACATCATCTTCGATAAACGAAGATACATTCTGGTTTCACTGCCAATTAAGACTATTCTTACCACTCAAATAAAAATAATTTCTCATCGCTCACAATACAAAACGAAATCGTCTTTTTGGTACATCGTCAAAATTCTCTCCTCTCCACTTTAAGCTGTATTCTTCCTGCTATTTTTAAATCCAGCGTGTTCCAATACACACTTATGACGTAATTACCCTATTCGCGATATCTAGTGTGTCTCGTAGCAAGCGGTAATGTTTTCATTGTTGCACGTTCATAGTCCTTTTCAGGGTGGGGATTGCTCAGTCGGTAGAGTGCCAGGATCGTAATCTGCAGTTCCTAGGTTCGAGTCCCAGTTGTGTCAGTGTTGAGATTTATCTCTGCAGAACTCCCGGCCCTGCCACGGTCAGTAGGGGTCACCGATGGGCTTAGAAAGGCCGCCGTCCGTAGTATGAGACTTTAACTCGTGGCGCTGTGTGTGGGAGATACCTTGTGTACGTTATGAACACGCTGGATGGCCTTGATGGGAGACTACCATTTATCTACTAACAGTTGTCCAGTTGGTCCCCTCCAATCTTCTCTGAGACCTCAGGGTCCTTGTGACCTGACCATTTAGTTCATTGTGTGCAAAAAAAGTGCCGCTGAAAGATAAAACAACCCAACTCATAGTTAAATATTATCTCTCTTAATGCTCGTACTTTGCAGTAACATTACCCCATGTTAACAATGCTTCTGAACCCATGCAATACAAGCATAACAACAAGCACACTGGAGCACGGATTTGCTCAGTTCGTTAATCTGCAGTTCTCAGGTTAAAGTCCCACCTATATCAACGTTCAGATTTATCACCATAAAAAACCCCACCTTGTTCTCGGTCGTAAAGGGACATCGATGGTTTTAAAAAGGATGCCTTTCATCGGATAGTACACAAAGCCATGGCCCTGTTCCCTGTGTTCAGGAGAACTATAACACGTGCACATTAAAGAATAGGCTGGGTAGCCTTGACTTAGAAATCTACCATCTATTTCCTAACAGCTGTTCAGTGAATCCCCTTCCCAAAATGGGTCCTTGTGACCTCACCATTTAGCTCATAGTATGCACCAGGTACCACTCAGAAGTAAAATCCCAACAACCTAATTATTAGATAATATTTTATTCATTAACAAATTTTACTAAGGCTCTTCTACAGCTTATACTATTCACTGAGTGCTTTCTTTTGAACCTTTAATATACAGCTGGAGAGAATTCAGCAAGCAATGGTGTAAGGTTTTGGTCAAAGCAGTTCAGCCCCACTTTTTGAAATTTTCATGCAATCGAGAAAAAAGATTAACAATTCAGCTTATAAATTGTAAAGGATAAGGAGCTGAAACCTTCTCAGTCGAGTTCTCTAGAGCCAGTTATTAACTGTTCTCAAATATTTTGGACCCAACTGAAACTTTTTTAAACGAACTGTAGCAATTTATGAAAGTCTCATTTTCAAAATAGTTTCCAACTATTGATTTCTTAAATGCTTAATTCCTGCGTGCTTGCAGTTCTGCTTGTATTGCACGGGTTCAGAGAACTGATTTTTAAATTTTAGGTTATCTAAGAAGTGAAAGATAGCAGATTCTTAATCTTTACTATTACCGATCTTTTCAAACGAGCACGTGCCTTAATATTTACACCTACTAAGGGTTTTAAGCTAGTAGGTTCTTAGCGTTTACGACCAATGTTTTTTTAATGAACTAGGTCTTTAACCTTGAATTATTTTAACAACTTTTAATGTTAGCAAATAAAATATAATGCTAAAATATGGCGCCCTAAGCAATGCCTAAGGTGTATTATGGTAAATGGAGCCCCTTGCCATAATTTATTCCATTATGAAACTGTGTATCACATGCTCAAAACATGAATAGATGGAGCAAAATGTTTCTGATGGGGGAGGGGGGGGGGAGAATGGAGTATTCACTTCACGTGAAACAAAATGGTATCTATGGTGGTATTTTTAATCTTTTTTTATCAACTACAGTTTGTTCAACAAAAGACATGCA
Organism: Ryuthela nishihirai; assembly: GCA_038380435.1. Lineage (NCBI taxonomy): Eukaryota > Metazoa > Arthropoda > Arachnida > Araneae > Heptathelidae > Ryuthela > Ryuthela nishihirai. The sequence continues at coordinate 17,974,668 of JAWZYU010000007.1, forward strand.
TACATACTTACATTTTACAATTGCGGTCTGTAAATGATAGCTAGATAGTCATTGAAAAGAGAGCTATGCACCAATCCCATGTGAAGATTCATAAAGCCAGCCAGGCCTAGCACCTAATGTCCAACCCCGAATTCTCGTGCTGTAGGCCGTTAGTACCTTTCAAAAGAGATACTCTCTTGTGGAAGTGAACGGAAGTGGAGGGCTGCCAGATTAGTGTGGCCTGTTGATCTGGACAACTATGGCTACTTTTGTTTTCTACCCTGCTGAGGAGTGGCCAACCACAGAGGGCTCTAGTGCTGACCTTATAAACTTACAGGTCTAGATTAAAGCTCTGTTTGATTATTGATCCTGATTTTACTGCATTGGTGGGCTCCTGTGGAGGGAGAATCTTCCGCTGTGTTTTCTGTTTATAGGTTGAGCCCCAAGTGCAGAGATTCACAGGATATGTTTTGTCAGCTGGTGGATAATTCTGAGCAGAGGTCATCGCAGGCACCTGAACTCTTGCTTCTACTGGCATCGTCAAATTCTACATTGGAGGAAGTCTTCCAGTGTAGATGGCTTCAGTCTTTTGTGGTGGGGAAGTGGGTCTTTGCCCCATGCCTGCGATTAGGAGCTGTTTGATACTGTCGGCATTTACTCTCTCAATAAACATAGTTTCTTTAAACATCTCACTAACCATTTTCTCTCCATAAGTAGTTGGAATGTGAGGATTCTGCGCAGAACTTATTCTCTTGATGTTCTCACAGAAGAATTCCACCGTTATAATTTAGATATTCTCGGCTTGCAAGAGACCAGATGGACAGATAAAGGTCAGATTCTTAAAAAAAATTTTAAATTTCTCTTTTCAGGGAGGGAAGACAATAAACATCACCAAGGTGTGGGTCTGCTTTTCAGCAGACACGCTAGTGATGCTCTTCTAGGATATGAGTTGCATTAATGAAATGTTCCTTATAGCAAAATTTCGGACAAGCATTAAAGACTTGAAAGTTATCTGCTGTTATGACGCCACTGAGGATGCCCATGAGGACGAAAAGGTTAGGTATTACGGACGACTCAAGGATATTTTTAATTCTGTCAAGAAAGAAGATATTACCCTTGTTCTAGATAACTTCAATACCAAAGTTGGTAATGACACTAACCTTTAAGGAGGGGTGATGTGCTCTTTTGGTATTGGTAGCTGCAATGGCAATATAAAAATTGGTAGCTGCAATCTTCTACAGGTAAGTAAACTTAATGGTTTGAGAATAACTAACACCATTACAAACACTGTGACATACCTAAGTACACATGGGTTTCATCTGATGGGCTTCATAAGAATAAGAATGATAATATATTAATTAACAGCAAATGGGCTAGTTCTGTTAGGAATAAGGGCATATAGGGGAGCTGAAATTGGATCTGACCATTACCTTGTTAAAAGTGTCTTGCAACTTAAAAAGTGTTGTGCTAAGGTTAAAAAATTTACCTTTAATACTGAAACTTTGAAAGACCCAGTTATAACTAAAGCTTACCATGATAGGTTAATTAGTCATTATGACAGTCATGATTTGCTTAATACTGAAGTTGAGGAAGAATCGGACCATTTTAAACAGGCTTTTTTGGAAACTAACAGTACTCTTTTAGGAAAAAAGAGCAGAGGAGACAGAATTATTTGAGTAATAAGGCACTTGAGCTTATTTCAGAAAGAAAGAACTGCAGGAATGTCCTTAATCAATACCCTGCTAGTCCTAAGAGAAAGCATAATAAAGAGCTTAATAAACGTGTAATAGATCAGTTAGCTGCTGATAAGAATCTTTGGCTTGATGGCTTGGCTGACAAAGCCGAGGAAGCAGTTAGACAGCACAACAGCAGAGAGCTGTACCAGATAGTTAATGTTTTATGTGGTAGAAAACGGACAGGCATACAAGGATTGAAGGATAAGCAAGGTAAGGTTGTAGACGGAGAGGATTCTGTCATGGCTAGGTGGGCTGAGCATTTCAGTGATGTTCTAAATAATGTAGTTAGTTCTACTCCCATTGTTTGCAATGATGATAGATGCATTGGTGGCTTTAATGTTGGCCCTATAACACAATATGGAGTTATTGTGGCTGTTTCTAAACTTAAACTACATAAATCCCCAGGGGTAGATGAAATTACTACCGAAATGCTTAGAGCTGGGATTGTTTCGGTTACCACTTGTATGACTGAAATTCTGAATATCTTTTATGATAAAGGCATGGTTCCTAAGGATTTTACCAGAGCTATTGTTATCCCTATTTTCAAAAAAGGTGATCGCAGTTCTTGTGATAACTATAGGGGTATCAGCCTACTCTCTGTTCCAGGTAAAGTTCTTTCCATGATTGTGCTTAATAGAATTAATAATCTGGTTGACAGTCAATTGCGTGATGAGCAATGTGGATTCAGAAGTGGTAGGGGATGTGTGGATCAGATATTTTCACTTAGGCAGATTCTTGAGAAATGTTTAGAGTTTCAGAAACCTTTGGTTGCTAGCTTTGTTGATTTCAAAAAGGCTTTCGACTCTGTTGATCGTCATAATTTGTGGTTGATTGTGAGATCATATGGTATACCAGACATATTAGTGAACATAATGAAAGTTCTCTATAATAACACTGAGTTGTGTGTGAGAGTTGGTGAGGCTTGTAGAAATTGGTTTAGCATTACTTCTGGTGTTTGACAAGGATGCATTTTGTCTCCTTTTCTCTTTAGTTTGGTTATTGATTATGTTATGCGAAATTCTTTGCAAGGGAAAGATTTTGTCCTTAAATGGTCTAGAGATTTGAAAATTTCTGATTTAGATTATGCAAATGATTTGTCTTTGTTGGCTAATAATGTTTATAAGATGAATTATTTCATTAGGGCTGTTGATGAGACTGGTAATAGAGTTGATTTGGTGATAAACAGAGATAAAAATAAAATGATGAAAATTACAGGCAGTTGGTGCTTCAGTCGATCTGGATGATTGCGCCCTTGAGCAAGTGTCTCAGTTTAATTATCTTGGGAGTTTTGTAACACATACTGGTGATGTGCGGTATGAGATTAACAAACGAATAATGATAGCCTCTGAGACATTTAGGAATCTATGGAGAGTGTGGAGAAATAGTCGTATACACCTAAAGACTAAAATTAGACTGTATAATAATTTGGTTCATTCTAAGGTTAGTTATGGTAGTGAAATTTGGATGCTTTATAAACAAGATAACAGAAAACTTGATGCTTTTGATTATAGATGCTTATGAAGTATCTTGGGCATTAGGCGGTTCAACTTTGTAACTAATGATGAGGTTATGCAAAGGAGTCGGCAACCTTCTTTAAGCAGCATATTTTGCAGAGAGAGACTCCGTTGGTTTGGCCATGTTGCCCGTCTAGATAATTATAGATTAGCGAATAGAGTTATGAACAATGTGCCTAAAGGCCTCAGAAAGAGGGGGAGACCTAGGATGCGGTTGGTATATAATGTCAAATAGGACCTTGTTAGAATTGGTGCGCAGTGGCAAGATACAGCAGATATAGCTCAGATCATATATGCTTCGAGAACTAAATTGCGCGATCTGATTGGACCTCCGTAGTCCATGTCTGCTTGAGGAGGAGGAGGAGGAGGAAGAGTAGGAGGATGAATTGTATTTTCTGTTATGTATCATATAAGTTTATAAGATGTTGAAATAAAACGAAAAGAAACAAAATTCTGAGCACCAATATTGCGTAATACCCACTCGAGAAAGTACTCGCATGTGAAAGCAGTGAAATGTAACAAACACTTGTACTTATCCCCGGACATACATTTTGCACACAATGATCTAAATAACCAGTTCACAAGAAGTCAAAAGGCTCAGCATCGGTTGGGGAAGGAATAGCTGTTGATAGACAGATGTAAGGCTCAAGTCAAGGCCATCCAGCCATTTTTTCAGTGCGCACAAGCTATGACTGTCTCTCCGAAAATCCCATTTGACATGTATCCCCTTTCTCAACAGGGCAGAACGATGGATAGATCAGAAAATTTTCAAAACAGACTCAAGTCTATTTTCTCACTGAAGGCACAATGTGAGTTAACGGGATAAGTCTCGATGCTGGCCAATTGGGACTCGTACTTGGCAACTGCAGAATACGAATCTGGAGCGTTACTGACCTGAGTCCTCCTTCTGCCAATCTACGGTGGGCACATTGTAATTACACTTTCGAGCCAAGGACATAACTCAGAATTTATGTACATTTCGAAAATAACCATAAACTCTATACAACGACAGGAAAAGCACTTTTATGACTGTGAAGAACTGAAATTTCTAATAGTTGTTTAATATCTAACAAATATCTATTGAATTTTCAAAGCATCGTACGTTTTCGTCACTACCTGCAAAGACACTTCCTTTGCATTTCCTCATAAACTCAGGTTAAATATTATTTTAACTAGACATCAATGCGAATGTATCTTTTAGTGAGTAAGCTTTGAAGAGTATGAAATAAATATAAAGATCACTCTTGAAGATCACTTACTAAAAGTAATGATTAAGAATTAATTAACAGCTAGAAATTACTTTGTCAGACATGCTAAGAGAGCACAACTAAACAAGCATTTGTTGTTTAGAAAGCACCATAGCTGATCCAACACATTACTTACTAATTCCTTGACAAACATCTCTAAGGAATTATCTATAGGGATAACTTTTAATTACACCCCGGCCGAAAGTTAATGATGTGTGATGCGGTAGCCATTCTTAGCTAGCTACGACGCTTTCCACGTAATGAGTATGAATAGACGACGGGGATTTAAGAGACAGAACCATTTAATTTGTGAAAGGAGTGTTATTTGTTTTGTCTGCATCTTTGCTCACATGCACATAAAAGACTTAATGGCTTACATAAGATTGTTCTGTCTCTGAACTGGTTCCGTTGTGATAATAATCATAAAAGAAAGTGAATTGTTGCTTAAATGGGGAGAAACTAACAGCATTAAGAGAAGTATCAGATGTAATAAAATAGTTGCATTAATTACAGAGCTGATTGAATTTTTTTTTGATTCTTGGTTTATGATGCGGATTATGACGATTGAGGTTCACGCAAAAGTTTTGCATATTTCAGAAGCAGAGCGGTCGACATGATTTGTTGTGGATGAAAGGGACTGGAATAAGAGTTGAGTTGGGTTGTTTTACCTCTGAGCGGCACTTTTTTGCACACAATGGGCTAAATGGCCAGGTCATAAGGACCCCGAAGGCTCAGAGTAGGTTGGGAGAGGGGACCCATTGGAACAGCTGTTGGAAGACAGATGGTAGTCTCCCGTCAAGGCCACGTGTGGTTTTTTAACGTGCACAGGGTATTGACTCTCCCGCACACGAGGACACTGCTTAACGTCCCATCCGACGGATGGCGGTCTTTCCAAGCCCATCGGTGTCCCCTACTGACCGTGGGCAGGGCGGGGAATTTTGCGGAGATAAATCTCAATGCTGACCCAGCTGGGACTCGAACCTACCAACTGTAACTGCAGATTACGAGCCTGGCGCGCTACCGACTGAGCAACCCCCGCCCCTCTGGAATAAGAGACTTGAGCCAGTTTGTTCTATTCCTGACCGCAGTTTTGTGCACACAATGGGCTAAAGGTCAGGCCACAAACACCTCAATGTCTCAAACTAGTGAAGGGTTTGGTTGTAAGGAGTTGATTTATTTCTGAGCGGAACTTTTGCGACCACAATGATGTAAATCAGCAGAACAAAGATCATAAGGAATATCAGCCGAATAAGTTGGGTTGTTTTACTACTGAGTAGGGGGAGGGGAATAGGCTCATTCGATAGGGCATCAAGCTCGTTATCTCTAGTTCTAGGTTCGAGTCGTACCTGTGCCAGTTTTGAGATTTATCTCTGCAAAACACCCATCCTGACCTCGGTCAATATGGGGTACCGATGAACTTAAAAATGACGCCGTCCGTCAGATGGGACGTAAATCCGTGGCTCCGTGTATTACAGAGCCATACCCTGTGACTCTGAATGGCCTTGACGGGAGACAACCATCTGTCTACTAACAGCTGTACAATGAGTACTCTCTCCCAATCATCCTGAGATTTTGGGGTCCTTGTGACCTGGCCATTTAACCCATTGTGTTTCAAAAAAGTGCCATTCAGAAGCTGGGTTTGGCCGCACAGTGAACTAAATGGCCAGATCACAAGATCATCAAGGGCCAGAGAACGGAGAGGGCTCACTGGACATCTGTTAGGAGACAGATGGTAAGCCTCCCGTCAAGGTCATGTAGCATGTTCTTTAACTTGCGTTGCATATAGCTCCCTTGAACACGACCCCACGTTTTAACATCCCATCGATGGAGCTGGCTTTTTCAAGTGAAACAATGTCCGCTTTCTCACCGGGAGCAGGTTGGAGGTTTTACTTAAGTAAACCATTACTATCCTCCTCCCCCCCCCCCCCCCGTACTTTTTATTCGACATTTGAAATTCAGTTGAGTTGAGTTGCAGTCCTCCATCTCATCGAGGGAAAAGCGAGGATTAGGAAAAAAAATCAACGCAGTCTTGTGTTTTACCTCTGAGTGAGACATTTTTGCACACAATGGGCTAAATAGACAAGTCGCAAAGGCCTTAAAATCTCAGAGAAGGTTGGAGAAGGGAATGTATTGGACAGCTGTTAGGAGACAGATAGAAACCTCCTGTCAAGATCACCCACTGTATCTCTTGAAACTCACAGCATATGACTCTCTTTCACACTAGAGTCACGGCTTTATGCTTCATCCGATGGATGGCGGCCTTTTGAACCCATGAGCTGAAAAGTGGAAGAGTATTCGCTGAACTGCAGCTCTGAAACATATTACAGATTCTCATCAAAGGCCATTCAACGTTTTCTTTAACGATAATTAGTGTCTTATGTTACATATTTTTAGTAGTCTACAAATATGGAAATATAATATGGGAGATTACAGAAATATAGATGCAAACCTTCTAACTCAAAGGTCTTAGGTGCTTCGACTTTATTGTCTGCCTTAAAAGGTCCACAGTTTCGCAATACCTTTGCGAGTTGATAGTGTTACCACGGTTCAGAAACTAAATTACACCCTATCATCGGTCTCATAACAGCTGCCCAGCAAGCTGTTAGCGTTCTAGTAAAGGGGTGGGGGTGGCTCAGTCGGTAGAGCACAAGGCTCCTAATCTGCAGTTCACAGGTTCGAGTCCCAGGTGGACCAATGTTGAGATTTATCTCCGCAAAACTCTCCACCCTGCCCACGGTCAGTAGGGAACACCGATGGATTTGGTAAGCCCTCTTCTGTCGGATGGGACGTTAAGCAGTGTCCCCGGGTACAGGAAAGCCATATCTGTGCACGTTAAAGAACACTCTGGATGGCCCTGACGAGAGAATACTATCTGTCTCCCAACAGCTGTCCAGTGGGTCCCCTCCTCCAATCTTCTCTGAGCCCTCGGGGTCCTTGTGACCTGACCATTTAACCCATTGTGTGCAAAAAAAGTGCGACCAGAGGTAAAACAACCCAACCCAACAGATAATCAAATTTAAATTTAAACATGCCACACATTATCCAACTTTGGATGCTTCCTGCGGAGTTTACCTGGGATCAACACAACATCTAATACATTAAAGTCGTTACTTCTTAGGAGGCTTGTAATCTAATGTCTGAAAGTTCGCATACCCACTATTTCTGCACTGAGACTTCATTCTACCCTGCCCTCAGCGAGAAAGGCTCATTCTACCCTGTCCTCTATAAAGGGAGGGTAGAGAATGAGACAGGTATGAGAAAGGGGACACCGACTGACTTGGAAAAGTTACCCTTTGTTGGATGGAGCTTTAAACCGTGGTGGCTGTGCATAGACAAGCTATAGCTTGTGCGTTAGAGAATCACTGAATGGCTTTAACGGTGTCCTGTCGCCTAACGTATTGTATGTCTAATGGATCCCTTTTTCTCATACCCAGCACTTTGATCTTGGGGTTCTTGTGACCTTGCTATTTAGTTCATTCTCAGTTATAAAAATGCTTCTAGAGGTAAAACAACGTCACCCAACTCCACTAGTATTGAGATTTCTTTCTGCTCACCATAACTCTGTTTTCAGAGAGATAGGACACCGAAGGAATTGGAAAGGTCCCAATTAACGTTAAGAAGTAGCTCCCATATAAGAGTCATTACGTTAATAATACGCTAAATGGTCTTGCTGGATGTTTCCGTCTGTCTCCTAACATCTGCCCAATGGATCCCGTTCTGTATCCGCAAAATGACGCCCTGTCTTCCGTGAAACAGGGTACACTTATCAGCTTCGAAATGCCACCGTCCATCGGACGGGATGTAAATCCATGGCCATGTGTACAGTAGAGAGCCATAACCTGTGCATACTGAAGAACACCATGAATGATACCGATGGGAAATTGAGTGAATGCAAATCGGTTTTACCTCTGAGCGGCACTTTTCTTTTTATCAGATAATGAGCTAAATGGCTAGGTTACAACGACCCCGAGGGCTCAGCGAAGGTTGGGAGAAGAGGATCCACTGGAAGCTGTTAAGAGACAGATAATATCCTTCTATTAAGGCCATCCAGCGTGTTCTTTAAGGTACACAGGGTATGGTTCTCCCTCACTCAGGACCATGGCTTAACGTCCCATCCCAAGGACAGGACGTTAAGCCATGGGTTACTGACAGAGGGCAGGGAATGTTGCAGCAAATCTCAACGCTGGTCAAGGCGGGAATCTAATCTGTGAATTGCAGATTACGAGACTGGCGTGCTTACCGACCTCTTGATTGAAGGATTCTATCTCCAAGGAATTCTATATAGACAACGGTTAGGAGTAATAGCTGTCCAGTCTTCTCCCACCCTTTTGTGAGCACTTGGGGTTCTTGTCACTGACCATTTAGCCCATTGTGTGTGAAAAAAGTGCAGGTCAGAGTAAAACAACTCGCAGCTTTGGTGCATGTGGTAAGTGGAGGAACTATTTTGTTTTCATTTTAACGCATAGGACAGAAGTTTCCTAGAAGCTACTCCTAGCTTTTACAGGCTTCCTCATACATGGGGTTGGTTGGGTTGGGTTGTTTTACCTCTGAGCGGCACTTTTTTGCACACCATGGGCTAAATGGCCAGGTCACATGGACCCCGAAGGCTCAGAGTAGGTTGGGGGAGGGGACCCACTGGAACAGCTGTTGGGAGACAGATGGTAGCCTTCCTTCAAGGACATCCAACGTGTTCTTTAACGTGCACAGGGTACGGCTCTCTCCCGCACACGGGACCACAGCTTAACGTCCCATCCGACGGACGGCGGCCTTTCCAAGCCCATCGGTGTCCCCTACTGACCGTGGGCAGGGCGGGGAATTTTGCGGAGATAAATCTCAACGCTGACCTAGCTGGGACTCGAACCTGGGAACTACAGATTACGAGCCTGGAGCGCTACCGACTGAGCCACCCCCGCCCCCCATACAAGGGGACATGCCCTACTAAGACTAAAGTCACTGCTGACCACTGCCTCAGTTAAAGCTAACATAGCACGCAAATTTGCCAGACTAGAACAAATAAAAATTAAATTAGTGGCAAATGACTTAGGAAGCTAGCTAGCTCCCAAAGTTAAGGTTATGTATAGTGTTAATCCGCATAGTATAGGCTAGGGTTGTTTTCTCTGCGAGGAGTTTGCACACGATGGACTAAATGCTCAGGTAACAAGGACCCTAGGGGGGCTGAAAGAAGGTCGGGAGGAGGGGACCAACTGGTCACTTTTAGGAAACGGTAGCCTCCAGTCAAGGTCATACATCGTGTTCTTTAACCTGTACGGGTATTGCTCTCCTGCCTGCGGGGCCATGGCTTAATGTCTCATCAAGCAGACGGTAGTCTTTCCAAGCCCATAGGTGTCCCCTACTGATCAAGGGCAGGGCGAGGAGTCCAAGATGGGATTGGGAACTGCAAATTACGAGACTGGCTTACACTGCCAACTGAGCGTACCGTAGTTCCCCCCCCCCCCAGACTAGCAGTGGAAGACTTCTGAAATAGTCAATGAATATTCATTTCACTGTTAATATATTGAAGTGACATATCACTTCAATTCATTGACAGTGCCACCTTTTTTGTTAACGTTGTCCTTTTTTGTTGTTTTTCACTGTCAACCACCCTTTTTGGAAGGGGGGCGGGGGTTATGATCAACTGCCCAAAGAGGAACTCATTCGCAATGAAACTTTTTTTGCATACAATGGGCTAAATGACCAGGTCACAAGGACTCCCAGGGCTCAGAGAAGATTGGGGGATGGGAACCCACTGGACAGCTGTTGGGAGGTAGTAGCCTATCGTCAAGGCCATCCAGCGTGTTCTTTAACGTGCACAGAAATGGTGCAATGGTTCTGACTTTATCCTTGATATCGCCACTGCTGCAATAGAGGAAGGTTCAGTTCATATATTTACGCGCGAATTTACGAATAATGTAAATCGCTAAAAAAAATATTTTGTGGATACTTTTTTGATCAATTCTCGTATCTTTCGCACATTTTTATTTTCGCTAATGTATCCCGGTTGTTGTGCTACTATCAATCTAAATCTAGCAACGATAAGAACTGTAGACAGAAACAAGTTTTCCCAAAGATAAATAATCAATTATTGAATTTTATACGTAACAAATCAAGTAAGTGTTACGATTACGTGGATTAAATAAATGCCTCACGTAACCATTATGAGGGTTTTATGACCTTTTCCTCCTGTAAAACTTGACAACCGAGTTTAAAGAAGATCATGATCATTGTACGGCAACAGAATCTCTCCTAAAACGGCCTCGTTATTTCAAAACGAGTCTGTTTTTTTTTCTTTACGAGTTTTCATTGTTCTCTAGGGCTTCTTTTACAACTCGGAGGAACTCACCACATCGGCTTGACAATTCTCAAGGGTCCTACCAGTCAGCATTGAACGTGGTGATGTCTGGAAACGACTGGTTCTGTGGAAAGGAAAAATAACTGAGATTTAATGTTTGTCCACTGAAAGAAAGTTTTTTCTCAATTCTAAGGTTGGTGCGTTTAAGTAAAAGCGAGAGAAATCAAGTTTTTCCGATTCTAAACGTGATTTCGGCATTTAGCAAAGGCTTAAGGAAATGGTGGGGGACGGTTGCTTCAGTCAGTAGCGCCTGGCTCGTAATCTGTAGGTCCCAGGTTCGAGTGCCACTGCCTTCGTTGAGATCTATCTACGGCAAACCCCCGCCCTGCTCTCAGTGAGAAAGGGGACACCAATATCCTTGGAAAGGTTGGGTTGCTTTACCTCAAAGCAGCACATTTTTGCATACAATGGGCTAAATTGCCAGGTCACAAGGATGCCAAGATCTTAGAAAAGGATGGGAGAAAGAGACTCAAAAGACAGCTGTTAGAAGAAAGATGGTAGTATCTCGTCAAGGTTTCCAAAGTGTTCATTAACGTGCACAGAGTATAAATAAATAAAATAAATAAATACCCCCTCAAGCAGCTGCTTGCCACAGAGGTCTGACAGGAGCCTGTCAGTTTATATGCCACATTAGGAGATCTGAGAGGATGGCAGGACCTCAGCAGAAAAACAACACAAACAGCCATGCCTTACCCGGGGCTCGAACGGCTCTGCCCCATTCGGGGTAACGATTTGACATCCAATCCGACGGACGGCGGCCTTTCCAAGACTATCGGTGTCCCCTAATGATCGAGTAAAGGGCGAGAATTTTGCGGAAATAAATCTCAACGCTGGCCATGCTGGGACTAGAATCTGGTAACTGCAGATTACGAGCTGAGCGCGCTACCGATTGAGCCACCCCTCCGTACTTGGAAAGGCAGCCTTCCGCCGGATGGGACACTAAGCCATACTCTGTGCACGTTAAAGAACACATTGGATGGCCTCAATCGGCACTTCGAGAGATGCTAAGAGATGCAAAGACATTTGGCTTTTTACGTAAAAGAATAGCAGGGATCCTCAGTTTTCTTTCGGGTTAGAGACATCGCCAACAGTTCCAAAAGATGGAGGTTGTTTTGCGTGTAAATGATGTTAATAGAAATGAACAGATGAAAACTAGCTTTAATTAACTATCATTTTGTTACTGTAAAGAAATAAATATTTTTAATTGATTAAAGCTTCTTGGTGAGCATCATCTACGGACTACCTAGTTGGTATTAGTTGTTTTAGTCATAAAAGTGGTTTTAGACATTTATGAATTGAGACTTTAGAAATTGGACTTTCCCCCGTTAGATGGGGCGTACCCCTATATGTAGGAAAGTCGTAATCTGTGCACTTTAAAGAACATGCTGGATGGCCTTGACGGGAAGCTATCATCTACCTCTTAACAGCTATCGATTGGTCCTTTTCACCCAACTTTCCCTGAGTGTTTGGAGTCCTTGTGACCTGGTCATTTACATCATTGTGTGCAAAAGGCACCGCTCAGAGGTAAAACAACCCAAACCAACCAGCTGATTAAAAAGTTCGACAACCTAATCAGTAAAGCATCTACAAATTTCAATTCTGCAGTCGTGACTAATTTATAGACAAAATGAAATTTTTGTGTTGAAAGCTTCTCTGTTACCGCGAACTTTGTCCAAATGGAGTATCGAATTGGAAAGAATTTCTCAAACTTTTAAATGAAGTAAAAGATTTATTCTATCTTCTCTTTCGTGACCGAAAAATCCACCCATTTGGTAAAGAGGAGAAACATGAAGAAAAAAAAAAATGAACCCTCTGTACATCAAAAGTTTTGTTTCTTTGATTGTTGTGATGGCCATTAGCGAAAGAGTACAACCAAAGCAGCAACAAACTACTTGTTATTCTGGGCAAACCGACGCAACAAGATCAGGCAACAACAAGGGAACAGAAAACGCATTTGGTTCAGCTCGTAAAACATTACGTAGAAGAAAGACTCTTCAACTTCGCAATCCCTAAGACTTCAGTTTCCGTCACCGTAAATAAGCGAGTAAGAATAATAATAATAAAAAAAGAAATCCTAGCAAACTATCCATCCTTGAGTAGTGAATAAGAACAGTGTATAGAAATATTTATAAATTATCCTCTTTCAGACAACCGAAGCAATTGCTTGTATCTTTGATCTTGCTGATTTATAACCACCTCTGATAGAATGTATTTCATGTGCTTTTCTCAAGACCAAAGGTTGAAACAACTTTAGAAGATTTAGTTTTTTCAAAGGGAATGAAGTTTTTACATTCCAACTTTTGCACTAGTTAACAGTGGAAATTCGAACTTAATGGATGGTTGAGAAAATGAAAAATAATATTTCGTAAATATCTATTAAACAAAGAATTTTACTTATATATCTTAAAAGGAAACAGAGGTATTCCTCCCCCTCCGCAGGGGGGGGGGGGGGTAAGTGGAAGATCACTACTCACTTTGTAAAGCGCTTGAGCTTCACAATTTTGCTACCAAAATTTTTGGTCTGGCTTAGTCAGTAGCGCACCAGGCTCTTAATCTGCAGTTACCAGGTTCGAGCCTCACCTGGGCCAACGTTTAGATTTATCTCCGCAAAACTCCTCGCTGTCTTTGGTCAGAAAGGCTGCACCGATGGGCTTCGAAAGGCAGCCGTCCATCAGATGGAATATTAAGCCTTGGCACTGGGTGCGGAGAGCCATACCACTGTACATGTTAAAGAACACGCTGGGTGGCGTTTACGGAATGTTATCATGTATCTTAACAGCTGTCTATTGCGTCCCCTGCTCCCAATCTTCTCTGAGACCTGGAGGTCCTTGATTCCTGGCAATGTAGCCCATTGTGTGCAAAAAACAACCCAAATCATTTATCTCTTAAAAAAATAACCTTTTTTCATCCCTAGGAGTAAGATCATTGCTCTCAATGTAAAGCTCTTGACACACTCTATCAAGAAAATTTCACCGTAAATAGATCGTTAACAACTTTTTGAATCCTATTATTGTGTAGATCAGTGATTCCCAACCTTTTCTGGACCACCGCCCCCTTTAGAAGAGAACAAAAATTTCAACGCCCCCCTAGTCCATAATAGTTAATTTTATATGAATTAAAATATTGTTGCATATTATCTGTACCTAATTTATCTGTTTATTTATCTATTAAAAATCATAATACCGCCCCCATGGAAGGCTCCAGCGCCCACTGGGGGGCGGTATCGCCCCCTTTGGGAATCTATGGTGTAGATCAACGTGGGCATACAGGGAAATTGTCTTGGGCCATGTGAACTAACGATTGTCTGTTGACGTATCAGATGCTCTGATTGCTGAACTCTCAACCAATCAATCAATCATTCTCTATTTGTGGTTGTTAAAGCAGTCATTTTAGAATCAGTCGCATGGTGGCTGTCTCATAATTGCAAGTGAAGGATCTTTTATTGCAGATCTACCAGATTCGTCAACCCTCACTACATAGACTGACATTATTTTCTATGAGTTATTCTCAAATCTCCTACATAGTTCTTAGGTAATCTATAGTATATCATACATCTAGTACAAATTAGTAATATTTTAAATCACAGCACTTGATAATAAGAACTTTTCTGTAATAAAAGATCCTCACTTGCAGTTATAAAGCAGTCAGCTGCGTCTGATCCTGCAATGACGGAGTTTAACATCCACAATAGAGGATAATTGATCGGTAGCCTGTAGCTCAACTATCGTAGCATCTAATGTCATCAGTAGGTCGTGTGTACAGATCCCATTCGGCTCAAGACAATTTTGCTCTTTTCTCCCATTGATCTATAGTATAATAATGTTCGAAACGTTATTACTATGAAGTGTTGTGATATAAAATGTTACTAATGCTTGCTTGAAATTTTGTCATTTTGCACCTTTTTATACCGTTAGAGGCGCTAGGATAGCTTACTAGAAGATGATATAAAAATAGAATCGTAATATTTTAATACCCAGGGTGGACACATAATAAAGGAAAAATGTAAGAAAAATATTTTCTTTTCATTACATTAGAAATATACAGAACTGCTATCTACAAAGTTTCAAAATACACAACCGCTATCTATAAGATCGCAAAATATACACAACCGCTATCTATAAGGTTGCAAAAAATTCACAACCGCTATCTATAAGGTTGCAAAAAATTCACAACCGCTATCTATAAGGTCGCAAAAAATACACAACCGCTATCTATAAGGTCGCAAAGAATACACAACCGCTATCTATAAGGTCGCAAGGAATACACAACCGCTATCTATAAGGTCGCAAAGAATACACAACCGCTGTCTTTAAAGTCTGAAACATATACAATCGCTAACTATAATGTCGAAAAATAATGCACAATCGCTATCAATAAAGTCTCAAAAATACACAACGCCTATCTATAAGGTCGCAGAAATACACAACAGCTATTTATAAGATCTCAAAAGGATATGATTTTTTATATACGATACTGTGTCCGGTTAATCGGGTAACTCAGGAGGCCAGTTAACGATCTACATTTATATTGTAAACATACGTAAGGATGAGTTATTTTACCTTCAGTAATTAATTACTTAATGAAATTACTCTGCCTAATAATTTAAAAGTAATTTGTAGACAAAAGGCTGTAAAATAGATATCGATCAATCAATTTCTAATTGGGTCATTGATCCGTTAACAACTTTTTGGTTTCGTTGGTTTTATTTTTGTTTTCTCGTTAACAACTGGAACCTGCTGTTCCAGTTCCAACTGCATCAGCTTTCAGATTTATTTCCACTATCCCCTTGATATCCCCTATATCCCTTGAATGGCTGCTGTCCATCAGGTGAGACGTTAAGCCGTCGCCCGGTGTGCGAATGAGTAACACCATGCCCATGTTAAAGAACAAGCTGGATGGACCAGATGGGAAGATGCCATCTATTTCCTAATAGTTGTCCAGTGGATCTCCTTCCCCCATTCTACTCTGAGCCCTTGAGGTCCTTGAACCTTAAGGGTTCCAAGTGGGTTGGGGGGGGGAAGTCATTGTGTTTTGTGTCATTTAGCCATTGTGTGAAGAAAACGTGTCTCTCAGAGGTAAAATAAAACAACCAGTTCTTAAGAAAGTTTATGAGAAAGAGAAATATCGCATACAATTCCGTAATTTACAACAGTAATTGTATCATAAAAAATTGTGGATTTTGCATGTATGCATGCTGAGTCTTGGGTTGTTTTAGCTCTGAGCGAAATCTTTTTGCAATTAATAGGCTAAATGGCTGGATCAAAATGATTCGAAGGTCTCAAAGAAGGTTGGTGCAAGAGGACCCACTGTACAATCGCTCAAAAAATATCCGAACACTATGGTTGATTACAGAATTCAGAAAAAATATTTGACAACGTTTCTTTTAGAAATTAGTGATTTGGTAACCTTCATGTACAGTCGCTCAAAAAAGTATTCGAACACTACGGTTGATTACAGAATTCAGAAAAAATATCTGGCAAAGATTTTTTTTAGAAATTGGTGATCTGACAACATTCGTGTCACGTGACACGAAGATTGCCAGATCACTAATTTCTAAAAAAATCGTTGCCAGACATTTTTTCTGAATTCTGTAATCAAGCATAGTGTTCGGATATTTTTTGAGTGAGTGTACAGCAGCTAGAAGACAGAGGCAGCTTCCCACCAAAGGCCATCCAGTGTATTCTTAACCCTTTCACGACTAAGGGAAACATTTTTCCCATTTTAAAATTGGTGATTGTCGTATTTAATTATAACCTTATCTGCATTTTTTATACAGAATGTCAAAATAGAACGTATGCCGAACGCAATTACGTAAACGGGAACGATTAGAAAACAAAAACAGAACTGTCAGGACGCATAATATATGTACTATGTGCAATGCCCATCTTTGCCTCACTACCAAAAGAAATTGCTTCGCAGAATATCATAATTAGCACATCATTTTGTATAGTAATTTTATTTCATAATTTTGTATTATTTTAGTTAACATTTTGTTCTAATAAACCAATAAATAAAAGACATTGCATAATAAGCGTAACTATAATTTGTGTTACCTTTATAGTCCATTGGGAAAAATATTTCCCATAAAATTCCAAAAAAACTACACATTGTTATGTATTTTTCTTATGATTTTTATTTATTTTACGTCTAAACAAACTAACATAAACAGTTACATACTAATATTTACTCTTAGAAACCTTATGGTCCTGAAAGGGTTAAACGTGCAAAGGGTATGGCTCTCCTCGACATGGAGCCACGACGTAACGTCTTATCCGATGAACGGCGGCTTTTCCAAGCCCATTGGTGTTCCCTTTCTCGTTGGGGGTACATAGAATATCAGAAATAAATCTCAACTCCAGCACAGTTGGGACTCGAACCATTGAATTGCTGGATACTAGCCTGGCGCATTACTTACTGTCAACCCCCACCCCAGGTATAGTCGCTCAAAAAAATATCCGAACACTATGGTTGATTACAGAATTCCGAAAAAATATACGGCAACATTTTTTTTGGAAATTAGTGATCTGGCAACCTTCGTGTGCAATTGAGAAAAAATATCTGACAACGATTTTTTTTAGAAATTAGTGAAATTCGATACTGTACACGAAGGTTGCCAGATCACTAATTCCTAAAAAAGTCGTTGCCAGATTTTTTTTTAATTCTGTAATCAACCATAGTGTTCGGATTTTTTTTGAGCGACTGTACTTGAGACAATCCTTAGTAGCATGATATCTTAGAAAACATTAGGGGCGGGGGTGGCGGTTCAGTCAATAGCATACCAGGTTCGGAATCTTCAGTTCCAGGTTCGAATCCATGCTGGGCCAGAGTTAAGAATTTATCTTCGCAAAACTCCCGCACCGACCTCAACTTTGGCAACAACTGACTACTTGGCGCTCAAACACGCTGGATGGCCTTGAGGGGTGGCAAATATCTGTCCCCTAACATCTGTTCAGTGGGTCCCCTCCCCCACCTTCTCTGAGATCGCAGGTTCCTTGTGACCTGGCTTAGTCCATTGTGTACAAAAAAAGTGTCGCTCAGAGGTAAAACAACCCAACCCTTAGAAAATATTAATGGTAAGAACCAATCGTTATACAAATTTCCTTTAAGACTATACAGTTTGCGTTATATACATATCTGTAAAGAATAAAACTTCCATTTTCTTGAAGTTATATTGGAAAACAAAAAATAATTTCTCGGAAAACTCTAATTTTCATACATTTTATGGCAATAGTATTAAACTAAGTCAGAAAAGTTTCGTGGGCAACACGAAATGCTCTCTTGAATGATATTTTGCTCACCTCTGTTGTAGAGAAACTAAACACTAAAATTTATTCTTGACTGTTACAACAACGAAATCAATAATTGAAAATGGTTTCCGTAATATAATGGAGACTAATTGGACTAGCATTGTCTTTACTATTTTGGTTTCGGCATGGTAAATACAAATTACGAATAAGGTATAAACAGAATTCTAAGTCTCGGCGAAATTGTTTAATTTAATCGCTCATCCTGCGTCATTTCGTATCCTATCTGTTCTCAGACCATGCAGACTAAATTTCACAAAATCATACATATACTATATACACATAGAGAACTGCCATAACCTACATTATTTCACTGAAACAAAGTTGTTGCACTGTGTGAACATTATTGTTACGTTCGAATCATGGGAATCTGTTTACACTAATCTGGATGTTTACTGAATTTAGTAAGTTTGGATTTAGCGACTCTAAAATTGCATCTTCGGGAGTTTTAGAAGGTAAATTGCAAATATTGTCTTTGAACAAAGTATTTGTTGTTTCAGTTCTCTTTTAAAGACTTTCCAGTTGTAATAATATGAAGACATTGAGAACTCATTTCGCAAGGAATTTTTCTAAATTTAGTTGCAACTTTCGTGTTCATCTAATTGTAAAGAATTCTTCACATTTGTTTCCCGTTTGAATGCCATTGCCTATTCTGCTAATTTCTTGCAGCCTTGAATAAAAAGAAGCATTGGATAAAATAGTGTTGGTTTCAGTTTTCATTAATGAGCTAAGGGTTATTTTACCTCTCAACGGTACTTCTTTTACACACAATGGATTAAACCCAATTGGTTATATTTAGATGCTCAGTTTTTTTTCTGCTAACAGGAAAAGGACACCAAGGGATCAGAGAAAATTGATGAAGGGGATTCACTGTACAGCTGATCGGAGAAAAGATGGAAGTCTTCAGTCAAGTCAATCTAGTGTGCTTTTAAAGCGTGCAGGGATGGCTATCCCGCACACGGAGCCATGGCTTAAGAGTCCATCCGAAGTTTCAGTTGTTTAACCTCTCAGAGGTACTGTTTTTGCACACAGTGATTCAAATGGCAGGATAACAGGGACCCCGATGGCTCAGGGAAGGCTACGGGAAGGGGAACCACTTAACAGCTGTTAGGAGACGATAGCCTCTCGTTAAGACTATCAAGGGTGTTCTTTAACGTAAACTGGATAACTCCCTACACATGAGGTCCATGGCTTTACTCCCATCAGACTGACGACGATCTTTCCAAGCCTATCTCTCCCCTACTTACCGAGGGAAGGGTGGGGGTTTTGCGGAGACAAATCTCACTGCTGTCCGAGGTGGGACTCGAACCTGGGAACTACTGATTAGGACATAGATTCCCAACGGGGGCGATACCGCCCCCCAGTGGGCGCTGGAGCCTTCCATGGGGGCGGTATTATGATTTTTAATAGATAAATAAACAGATAAATTAGGTATAGATAATATGCAACAATATTTTAATTCATATAAAATTAACTATTATGGACTAGGGGGGCGTTGAAATTTTTGTTCTCTTCTAAAGGGGGCGATGGTCCAGAAAGGTTGGGAATCACTGGATTAGGAGCTTGTCGCGCTCCGAACAAAACAACCCTGAAATTACAAGGAAGGGGAGTTGGTGTGGATCAGTTTGTCTCTAAACGTTGTCCATTAAAATATTTGGGCATTTAAAATTGCAGGAAAAGTTTAATAAAAATCGAAATTATTATAATAATAAATTTATAAAATAACTCTAATTTATATTAATCTTATATCTGTATATAGATCTTATTTATAGAACTCTAAGCTAACAACAATCCATAGTGAGATCTATGAGGAAGAGTAGACTTCAGTAGAAACACTAGGAAAAGAAATCAGAAATATCTGTGCATTATTTGGGGGGCCCGAACCAAGGTCATTTTGATCTATAATTGAGTGGGCTGACCACTAGGCAACTTACTGGATTCAGAAAAGACGTTGCTATTTTTTTATACATTGATTGTGTTGCTATTCAATATTACTTCATAAAGTACGAAAGAGTTTTCCAAAAACGTCCTGGTTATAGATATTATAACGGACGGCAAGATCATTAATGCTATTTGAATTCGGTTATACAAGGCTTCTCATACCTATGAGACTCTTGGAACCAAAATCATTCATTTCTGCGGCCCTCAAAGTAATAGTTACTCAAACTCAGTGCGAAAAATAACACCAATGAGCCATGAAGTTCGCAGTCTAGGAATGGTAGATGAAAAGCAAGCCAGTGTGCAGGAGAGGTTGCTTTGACTGGTTGTCTTTAACCAGAGGTTTTCAATTTTCTCTTAACAACTGTCCAGCCGGTACCATCCCCCTAACCAGCTCCTAAATATCGGTGACCCTGTTCTTTGGCCATTTAGCTCATTTCCTGTACAAAAGTGTCGCTTAGAGGCAGCTGGAAAAGCAACTTTGAGCAACGTTGATTTGAGAATGCGTGCATAGCTACAGAATAACAAATGGAATTATGAACAGTGCGCTTAAAAAGCTTTAAAAAAAGGGATATCCACATAGGATGCAGTTGGTTGACAACGTCAAATAGGCTTTGTTGGAATTGACCTGCTGTGTTAATAGCTCAGGATAGACGTGTTTGGATGACTACTGTAGGTATACATGTGCTCGCGTTTGTGTATGGGTGTGAAACATTTCTAAAGCAAATATTTCAGGAATCAGCAGAGTAATTAATCGCAAGGATTCAAATCCAAAGAGTACGGTGATGAAGAAAAATTCAATTTCATATCATCCAAGATATCGATAGAGACGACATCATTACGAAAATATTCGTTTGGGAATCAAAGAATTCCATTCCGGCTATATACTGTATGATCCTGCTGTTTTCTCGCTGAAAAAAAAAACGTTTCTTCCATGTTCACTTCCATACCACGAATAGTTGGAACCAAGTGTTTTTGAATGCATTTTAGCATTCGTTGTGTCGTTCAGAAACACTGGACCGCCAATTCCAACAGATGAAATAACGTCCCACATTTTTGTGTGTTCAAAGAACTCAGTGATTGTGTGGGGATTTTCAATGCCCCTTACAAGCATACTGTGCTTACCGACGTAAACTCGTTGAGGTGGAAGTGCACTTCGTCGGTGAATCAAATACGACGAAAAACTGTTGAACGTTTCTTCCGATGGCAAAATGAACCACAAAAATCGATTCGCCTTTTTTTACCGACATTGCTCAGGGATTGTTGCATATGAATTTTGTAGGCAAACAATTTTATTTTTTTCGAACAACAGTTGAAGTAGGCAGACAAAGCTTTTGAGACAGCGGATTCGCTTTTTTTTCTTGAGATTTGAGTCAGTATTTCTTGTACACACGCGAAGATTTACGGAAGATCTTTCTGACTCCCTTCTGACAATAACGCCTTTTTTAATTTTCTAACACACCACCAGTCTGTTCGTATTTTATTTCTAATCTTGATATTCTTAGATCTTTTTTGCAGTCAAATATGATTACACTAATACTTCATGTAGATGTATTATTGTAGTAAATATATGTGCAAAAGAAATTGTCTCTGAAAACTTCATATACTCGTGAACTTGATAGACTAGTACACATTTGTTGTAGAAAGCAGAAATGCTACGATTTCTCTTGTTGTATTAGAAACTATAGTATTTACAAAAAGAAAAAAATAACATGTAGATGTCTATAAAAATATTTATTAAACGGTTTCAACCACTTAAAATTACAACGGAGGAGTCTGAGGTTTATTAGTCCATAACACTTCAGATTCGTAATCTGATGTCCCCAAGTGAATTAATACTACTAATAATACTACTCTAACACTAATTCTAATACTACCCTATCACTGACACTTGGATAAAACCACTTCGCTTCAAAGAAGTGTTACTCAGTAGTACACTCCATCTTGAGTATAGGTGCGTACACAAGTTCCTTTTAGGGTTGCACGTGACAGGAGATTTCCATCTGTCTCCTAACATCTATCTAATAGATCCTCTTCAGCAATATTCTCTGAACCATTGGGATCTTTTTTGTTCATTTAGCTTATTGTGTGAAAAGAAAAAGTTCGCACTCAGAGGTGCACTGAAAGAACTCAAAGTCGCACCCTAAGCAATTTGACAGAAAGCTTCCATCTGCCTCCTAACATCTATCCTGAGCGAGAGTGGTTAGGTCGGTAGCGCGCCTGGATTGTAATCTGCAGTTCCCAGGTTCGAATTCCAGCTGGGCCAGCGTTGAGATTTATCTCCACAAAACTCCGTCCTTCTCTCGGTCAATGGCGGACAGCAATGGTCTTTTAAAGGCCGCCGCCTGTCGGATGGGATGTAACCCAAGTGAAGGAGAGCTATACCCTGTGTACGTTAAAGAACACACTAGATGACCTTGACTGGAGGCTACCATCTGTCTTCTAACAGCTATCCAGTGGGTTCCCTTCCCAAAGTCATCGGGGTCTTTGTGACCTGGTGATTTAGCCCATAGTGTGCAAAAAGTACCACTCAGAGGTAAATAAATATTCAATACAACCCTACCATTTATCCAGTATGTATGATCCATTCCCAACTTTCTCTGATATCTTAGTGTCCTTCTGGCCTAATCATTTAGCCCATTGTCTGCAAAACGATAAATAAGAATTGCATATATTAATATGTTATATATATACAATATGATATGTTGGCACACTGCCGACAAAATCAATCCCCTTCATCACAGAATGGAAAACAAATTGCAGAAGAGGATCCAATATTCTCAAGGTTAAGTTAAGGAGTTCTTAAGGGAGAGATAGAAGTTTCCCGTCCTTGACATCCAGCGTATTCTTAATCTGCTAAAAGTATTTGTTTCTTGCATACTGTCTTACAGGCTTAGAGTCCAATGTGGCCTATGCAGGCTTTACCAAGCTCTCGGTGTTCTCATTCTTACTGGGCAGAGAGAGTACAGAAAATTTGGGCTTTACCTCTGAGTTGCAACTTTATAATGGAAAAAATGTACAAGTCACAACTGCCCCGAAGGCTCAGAGTTGGATAGGGAAAAGGGATTTACTGAACAGCTGTTAGGAGACAGATGGAAGCCTTTAGTCAAAGCGATCCAATGTGTTCCTTAAACTTTAGACATCGGTGCTTAAAACTCGATTTGCTCTTAGAAGCGGCAAAGTACCAATCTCACCACCAGCCCTTCTTCAAGAGACTGCCACCTCTCATGTACTGCATGGTGTCAGCAATCGTCCTAGTGCCTGAACTATTCCCAGACCCAGCTATGCAGCTAAAAATAGTAATTCCATGGAAGTGACTAGGTTTTCTCAATTCTGATTTTAAGAATGGTGAGGTAAGATAGATCTCTGAGGAGTTGGGTACGACCTGATATCCAGCCGATCCCTTGGCTTCTGACTAGGCAGCAAAGGCGACTAACTGTTGATGAAGGTTAAAGGATTTCTGTGGTACAGATGCTCTACGAGTGCCGTTTTTCTCCTGGGTCGAGTGTGTGTGGTACAGATGGTCTACCAATGACGTTTTTCTCGTGGGTCGATTGTGTGGTACAGATGGTCTACCAGTGCCGTTTTTCTTTTGCATCGAGTGTGTGGTACAGATGGTTTACCAATGCCGTTTTTCACGCGGGTCGATTGTGTGGTACAGATGGTCTACCAGTGCTTTTTTCATCGAGTGTTTGGTACAGATGGTCTACCAGTACCTTTTTCCTCGTGGGTCGAATGTGTGGTACAGATGGTCTACCAGTGCCGTTTTTCTCGTGGGTCGAAACTGTGTTACAGATGGTCTACCAGTGCCGTTTTTCTCGTGGGTCGAGTGTATGGTATAAATGCTCTACCAGGGCCATTTCTCTTTTGGGTTAAGTGTGTGTTAGAGATGCTCTATCAGTGCAGTTTTTTGGGTCGATTTTGTGATCCAGATGTTGCATAGGATAAGAAGGATACAGTTCTATACCAGCCATATTGCGAAGGTTAACGTGCACAGGTTAGCTCTTCTGCACAGTAAATACAGCTTAACGACTTATCCGAAAAATTGCGACCTTTCTAAGAGCCCATCGGTGTCTACTTATTCATTAACCTCAGAACGAGGTATAGAAAAAAAATCCAATGCAAGTACAGTTGGTACAGGCACTTGGGGACATCAGATTACGAGCCTGGAGTGTTATGGACTAATAAACCTCAGACTCCTCCGTTGTAGTTTTAAGTGGTTGAAACCGTTTAATAAATATTTTTATAGACATCTACATGCTATTTTTTTCTTTTTGTAAATACTATAGTTTCTAATACAATAAGAGAAATCTTAGCATTTCTGCTTTCTACAACAAATGTGTACTAGTCTATCATGTTCACAAGTATATGAAGTTTTCAGAGACAATTTCTTTTGCACATTTATTTACTACAATAATACATCTACATGAAGACTCTCAGGTTTATACATGAATGTCAGCTTGTTCATTAAAAAAGGCAAATAAGACTTATGCAATTTTTTTCAGTTTACTATTTCATGAATTCCATATCTACATGACACATATTGTGATTCTTTATTATTGAAATAAGCTTTACTTTTTCGTGTGTATAGAGTTCACTTTATACTTCACTTACTTACTTGTTGAACGTCGTATACGACTTGCGTGTTAACTCTTTTGCATTCAGGACCTACCGAAATCCGTAGGTTGAGTTCTTTTAACTCTCGGCCGCAAGTTTTTTCTGTCACGCGAAGTGCTGAATTGCCCGATAACAAGGACCCCCAAGGGCTCAGAGAAGGTTCAGGGAAGGAGACCCACTGGATAGATTGTAGGAGATAGATGGACCAGCTATAGAGTTCTTTAGATTGCAAGGGAATTGCTCACGGACGTTAAGTCTAGGCACACGGTGTCTAGGCTTAAAATTCCATGCGATAGATTGCAGCCTTCAGAAGTCTCCCAATGTCCCCTTTCTTAACTAAGGAAGGGTAGGGATAAGAGGAAATAAATCGCAATGCTAGCCGTGTTAGGACTCTAAAGTTAAGACTGCAGATTACGAGCTTGGCGCGCTACTGGCTAAATCAGCCCTCTTCTCTTAGAGGCCTTTATATACACTTAAAACATCTCAATCTGAGTTGTTGGGTTGTTTTACCTCTGAGCGGCACTTTTTTGCACACCATGGGCTAAATGGCCAGGTCACATGGACCCCGAAGGCTCAGAGAAGGTTGGGGGAGGGGACCCACTGGAACAGCTGTTGGGAGACAGATGGTAGCCTCCCGTCAAGGATATCCAGTGTGTTCTTTAACGTGCACAGAGTATGGCTCTCTCCCGCACACTGGGTCACGGCTTAACGTCCATCCGACGGACGGCGGCCTTTCAAGCCCATCGGTGTCCCCTACTGACCGTGGGCAGGGCAGGGAATTTTGCGGAGATAAATCTCAACGCTGACTCAGCTGGGACTCGAACCTGGGATCTGCAGATTACGAGCCTGGCGCGCTACCGACTGAGCCACCCCCGCCCCCCATCTCAATCTGACTTGTTCGAGCTATTTTGACACTCTGTAGTATTATTATAAATTATATTTATATCTTGTATTATTATTAATAAAATTATTATTATTATATAGTTACTATTCTTATGTTATATAGTTAATACTATAATGCATTGTATTTGTATATATAGTATTATTTAAAATAGTATTATAATAAAACTAGTGATTAGCGTACCTGACTACTTAGCCAACAGGATGCATTGTTTTACCTCTGAGCAGCACTTTTTTGCAAACAATGGGCTAAATAGCCATTTGACAAGGACCCCGAGGACTCGGAGATGGTTGAGGGCAGGGGACCTCCGTCAAGGAGGGGACCACCCTCCTTGACGGGAGGCTACCATCTGTCCCCACTATGTTGGGAGACAGATGGTAGCCTCCCATCAAGGTCATCCAGCGTGTTCTTTAACGTCCACAGAGTATGGCTCTCTGGCACACGGGGCCACGGTTTAACGTCGCATCCGATGGATGGAGGCCTTTCCAAGCCCATTGGTGTCCCCTACTGACCAAAAGCAGGGTGGGGAGTTTTGCAGAGAATATCAATGCTTGCGCAGCTGGGACTCGAACCTAGGAACTGCAGATTACTAGCCTGGCGCGCTACTGACTAAGTCAACCCTCTTCCCTTAGACCCCTAGTATAAACACTAAATACATCTCAGTCTGACCAATTTAATTTATTTTACCCTCTTATTTTGTGTATGTGTTTTTATGTTGTATAAGAAAACAGGACAAGCTACACAAAGTTTCTAGGTTACTTCCGTCCTTTACTTTCTGCTATTCTTTTTCAAAAACATGAAATCAACTATCTCTTGTTGCGTTTTTGTGCATGAAATGGGCTAAAAGTCAAGTCGTCAGAGAAAAGTATATATTGGACAGCTGTTAGGAGATACAGTCTAGTCTATCGTCAAGGGTATCGAACGTGTACCTTAATGGACATGGAGTGTGTATCTCCAGAATATGATATGATAAATATATGAATATGGAGATACGGCTTAATATCCCTTCCAACGGACAGCGGCATTTCCAAGATAATCGGTGTTCCCGTTCTCACTGAGGATAGGATGAGAATCATCGGAGATAATCTAAACGCTGGCATAAGTGGGACTCGAACCTGGAACAGGTGGGTGTGGATGAGTTGGCAGCGTTGCAGGATCATAATCTGTAGTCCCCAGGTTTGAGACCCATCTGGGTCAGCATTGAGATTTATATCTGTAAAAACTCCCACTATGCTCTCGGTCAGTAGGGGCACCTATAGGCTTGGAAAGGTCTTCATTGTGCCTGTTATATGAAGGCCAAACCCATCCGTGGGGATATTAAACATGGCTTCGTGTGAATAGAGCCATATCCTGTGCACGTTAAATAATACGCTAGATGACCTTAATGGGATATTTCTAGCTGTGTCCTAACAGTTTTCCAATGGGTATCCTTTCCGCAGACATCTCTGAACCTTTGTAGTCCTTGTGGTAAAATATTAAAAACTCCTCAGAGGTAAATAACACAACCTGAGAACAATAACTTACACCTCCCAGTATATGTAGCTGGGATTGGCTGGTTGGTTGTTTTACCTCTGAGCGGCACTTTTTTTTTCACACAATGGACTAAATGGCCAGGTCACAAGGACCACAAAGGCTCAGAGGAGACTGGGAGAGGGGACCCACTGGAATAGCTTTTGGGAGACAGATATAGCCTCCCATCAAGGCCATCCAGCGTGTTCTTTAATTTACACAGGGTACGTCTCTCCCGCACACGGGCCCACAGCTTAACGTCCCATCCGATGGACGGTGGACTTTCCAAGCCCATTGGTGTCCCCTATTGACCGTGGTCAGGGCGGGAAGTTTTGCGGAGAAAAATCTCAACGCTGACCCAGCTAGGACTCGAACCTGGGACCTGCAGATTACGAGTCTGGCGCGCTACCGACTGTGCCACCCCCGCCCTATATGTATATGGGAGGGCGGGGGCGAAACCCACTCATCAGGGGACGGAGGTGGTCTGGTTGGTAGCGCATGATGCTCATAATCTGAATTTCGCAGATTCGAGTCCCATCTCGGCCAGCGTCGAGATGGGACTTGAATCGAACTTATATCAGCAAAACACAGGTCCGACCCTCTTTCAGTAGGGACACCGATAGACTTGGAAACGCTGCCGTTTACGTTGGATGGGACGTAAAGCCGTGGTCCTGAGTATGTCGGACGGGTCATAAAGCCTTGGCGCCATGTGCGGGAGAGGCAAACCCTGTATAAGCAATATGCACCTATTTGTCACTGCGCCGTAAATCCCCAGAAAACCAAACAGCCTAATCCTGTGCACATTAAATAATATGATAGCCTCCCCTCAAAACCATCCAGCATCTGTCTCCTAATAGCTGTCCAGTGAGTCCTCACCCCTCACTTTCTCTGTGCCCTCGAGGTCCTTGTGACCTGTACTTTATATTTCATGCTTGCAAAAATGTGTGACCCTAAGAGGTGAACATAAGAGACGTACATTGCTTGCAAAAAAGTGACCCTAAGAGGTGAACATAAGAGACGTACATTGCTTGCAAAAAAGTGACCCTAAGAGGTGAACATAAGAGACGTACATTGCTTGCAAAAAAGTGACCCTAAGAGGTGAAACAACCCAACCTACTCATCGCCAAAACTGATTTTTTTTCCATAAAACTATTTCTCCTATTTACCTATATTTTTCAGAAAACAATAATTTCATCTTGAAATCATTACCGATTCAAATCAATCCATTCCAAACTTCTCTTCAGATATTTTTCAGTACCTCATGTTTTCCTCCACACTTGCTCTTGATCTTTTCAACAGAAAACAAGGATTTCCTTTTACAGAAAAGTACCAGTAGAGTTACTACACGACTAATATGAAAACATCCTTTGCATTATTCATCTAAGGGAAACCTATCTTGTGCTTAAGAGAAGCTGCAGTTTCTGAAAGCTGACTGTCGCTGTTATTTCCATAGCAAATGCGAGATATGGATGGATGTTCCAAAAGTTTATGAGGGGCATGAAGCAAACCCATATGATTTGCATCACATTTCCAACGCATTAGCTATATTTTGTAGCGTGCGTGTAAAAAGAAAATCTATGGATACTCATTACTTTAATGTCTGCACGTGCATCATTGAAGTGGGTTTATGAAGGGAGATTTTTTAAACAAGGCCATGACTCTTAATGAAATCAAGATTTCAATTCATCGTTAACTTTGCTTTTCAGTTTCCCTTCGGGTGTTATCTGCAATATGATCAGGGCCACTCCTAGGAAGTTAGCTGTCCGCGTGCAAATATAACTATCATACTTATGAGCCATTATACCAGATGCAAAAATAATATACGTTCGTTTCGCGGGAATTCTTTTGGCGGGAAACAGCTAATATTTTATATAAGTAGAAATTCCGAATTAAAAGAATAACTAACGAAGTTAAAAAAAACTGTGTATTATTGTCCCTTTGTTCGTAAATTAAAGACATTTAGATGGGAAAAAATTCGTATCTAGATGGATTAAGAAAAAGGTCAGAGTTCAAAGTTTAATGGTTAAGGAAAAAGTACAAAGGTTATCGTATTATTTTCAATTAGCGAACATTACGAGAACACTGACAGTTGTACGATACATTGGCGCGGTTCCGCAGTCCGTTTTGTTATCGTTCCTCGGAGGCATGCAGTAGCCCATTTTCCTGCATGACAAGGCCCGTGTACACACTGCTAGGGTCTCCAGACAATGTTTGCAACATGTTCAAGTATTGCCATGGGCAGCACGATCTCCAGATTTGTCCAAAATAGAAAATCTGTGGGACCACATTAGACGACGTGTGCAATCCTCTCACCGGCCGGCGTGCTATCTCGATGAATTTTGGGAGCAAGTCAACTCTGCATGGTGTGCAATTCCTCAGAACCATATCCATCGTCGACTGTATAACTCCATGCCACGCTGTATTGCTGCCTGTATTGCCGTTCACGGCGGTGCAACCACCTACTGAGGCAATAATATTGTGCTGCATTTTCTCATCTTCTAACTGCTGTAAGTGGCTGCAAATTAAATCATGGTGTGACAATATGTATTGCTATGTGTGTGCTGCATTTACCTCCTATCCCTTCATTCCTTCTGGGTGGGACAATTTCAATGTCGTGCAGTGTATTAAAATTATTTAAATCTATTTTTAAATCACATTCGTTTAGTATT
The DNA here is from genome assembly GCA_038380435.1 of Ryuthela nishihirai. NCBI lineage: Eukaryota > Metazoa > Arthropoda > Arachnida > Araneae > Heptathelidae > Ryuthela > Ryuthela nishihirai. Next base: position 18,004,431 of record JAWZYU010000007.1, read on the forward strand.
TAAAGCGTTATGGAAGCTGTAATATTTAATAATAAACTATATTGCTTGTCTAATATTGATATAATTACAATGCGAACTTCTCAAGTGTATATTTATTAGTTTTTTGAAACAATGCGTATTATTTAAGTTTTAATTAATTTGTAATTTAACGACAGTAATGGGTCATTATTATTTAAGTATTCCAGCTTCCATAATTCTTAAATACTGAACGAATATTGTAGAATATCGAAATTTTAATAGATTTGATTATGATATTTAATTTATCCTTATTCACATTTTTCCTTCATTTGAGGGAGAATAATTTGGAAATCGGATGTTTTTCAGTTTTATTTTGAAAAATAAAATAAGCAAAAGACCTTAAAATTCCAAAATTATAATTGACATTAAATGTAAATTAGTATAAAATCCATTATCGGTTTGAATCTTCTCTAAAAGGGTTGAATGCATCGTAAAAACCACCCGTAGATAAATAGAACAAAAATTGTTTAACAGGTATTTGTAGAATGCTAATGGTATATTTAGTTAATTTCTTCGACTTTTCTGACACTATTTTTAGTTGAGTCTCATTTGCCAGACATTGTAAGAACACCTTCGTATTTCATTCAATCTTTTCTTAAAACACTCGTTAGCTCTTTGGTCTTGAAATATACTCTCTGCTCAGGCTACTTTTGTGCGGATAATTGGGCAGCCGTTGAGCATGGGGTGGGGGTGACTAGTTAGTGGCGCGCCAGGCTCGTAATCTGCAGTTCCCATGTTCGAATGCCACCTGGGGTTATTTCCGTTTAACGTGTCCAGGGTATGTCTCTCCCGAACACGGGACCACGGCTTAACGTCCCATCCGATGGACGGCGGCTTTCCCAAGCTCATCGTATTGCCCTTTCCGGCTTAGGTGAGAGCGAGAGTTTAACGGAAATAAATCTCCACGCTAGCCCAGGTGGGATTTGAACCTGGGAACTGCAAATTACTATCCTGGCGCGCCACCAACTGAGCCCCACCCCAACCCCATGCTCAACGGCTGCCCAATTATCCGGACGAAATTAGCCTGAGTAGAAAGCATGATTTCAAGACCATAGAGCTAACGAGTGTTTTAAGAAAAGATTCTTTAACGAAGAACACGCTGGATGGCCTTGACGGGAGGCTATCTTATCTCCCAACAGTTGTTCCAATGGCTTTCCTCCCACAACCTTCTCTGAGTCTTCGGACCTTGCCATTTAGCCAATCGTATGCAAAAAATGTGCCGCTCAGAGGAAAAACAACCTAACCCTTCCCCCAACCATTTTTGGGCCGTTAGGCTACCTGGTCATATAGCCCATTGTGTGCAAAAAAAATGTGCCAATCAGAGGTAAAACAACCCAAAAGCAGTTGAGCAATAGAACGGAAGATAGGAGGAAAAGTAATTACGCAAAAAATTTAAATGTTTAGAAAAAGTAAAGTTTAACTGAAAACTATTTTTAAACCACGTAAAATAAACACAATTTAAAAATATTCTGAAACATTTCAATAATTTCCAAGGTTTTAAAACTAAATTACTACCAGTAGAATTTATTTATATATAGGTGCACGAAATTAAAGGATAATCGACCAAAAACGTACGTATATTCATTTATTTCACTTCATTGAACATTTTAGGGGTAAACTTCCTTTGGCAGAGCAATACGCTAAGCCTCAGGATATCTGTATAACTCAGTAGAACAAGTTAGTACTTCCCCCAGTACGGGGGAGAAACGATCGAGCCACAAGGGCTGACCTTGACTCCGGAGGGTCGGTGGATCTCCAGGCAGTCGAGAAGCAGGCTGTTGCGGAACCCAAATATAGCTGCCGATATATGTAAAAGAATGCAGTGAAAATGGGCGAACATTGAAAATACGCTAAGAGGAAAACTATCCCGCATTTACAGTTGCCGCACGTAGGCTAGAATATGCAAATTAGGAATGCGTTAAAAAGACGCCCGAGTCTACTTGCAGCTTATAGCTGTTCTAGGCAACTCTTGCTTTCATTTCAGTGGCACGTCGAGCTGATAATGTCCCGAAGACATCGTATGCAAAATATGATTTTCGGCGTTGGTGAGCGATTGGAAGGATGGAAGCCGGTCAGTCCCAGACGAAAGTTTCTAGAGAATTGAACGTTCCGCAAAATGTCGAGACTCTGGAGACAGTTTTAACAGACAAGAGATGTTCGTCGTCGACCAGGACTAGGCCCGTCCCAGAGCCGAAACTGCTGCAGACGATCACTGTATAATTCTTACTGTCAGACGGAACATAGTGATGACCAGTAGGCAACTATCTTGGAGCAGCAGCTACAGGAACGAGGGTTTTAAGGCATATTGCTTACATGAGACTTCGTAAGCAATGCCTTTATGCAAAGTTGTTGGGTTGGGTTGTTTTACCTCTGAGCGGCACTTTTTTGCACACCATGGGCTAAATGGCCAGGTCACATGGACCCCGAAGGCTCAGAGAAGGTTGGGGGAGGGGACCCACTGGAACAGCTGTTGGGAGACAGATGGTAGCCTTCCGTCAAGGCCATCCAGCGTGTTCTTTAACGTGCACAGGGTATGGCTCTCCCGCACACGGGCCACGGCTTAACGTCCCATCCGACGAACGGCGGCCTTTCCAAGCCCATCGGTGTCCCCTACTGACCGTGGGCAGGGCGGGGAATTTTGCGGAGATAAATCTCAACGCTGACCCAGCTGGGACTCAAACCTGGGAACTACAGATTACGAGCCATACCCTGTGCACCACCCCCGCCCTGTGCAGCCACCCCCGCCCCCTTTATGCAAAGAGACCTGTTATTTGTGTCCCTGTAACTACGGCTGCCCGGCGAGGTCGCTAATGTGGAGTCGCCAACATCACACTTGGAGTCCAGATCAGTGGGCGCATGTTATGTTCACAGATGAATCACGATTCAGCTTAAGTACTGATTCGCGACGTATTCGCATCTGGGGAGAACCAGGGACCCGCAGTAGTCCCTTGAACATCAGAGAAAGGGACGATTCTGGTGGCCATGGTGTGATGGTTGGGGCAGGAATCATGACTAACGGACGTACAGACTTGCACACCTTTCCGAGTTGCTCTGTTACTGCCTGCATTACAGAGACGAGTTCCTGAACCCATATGTCAGACCATTCCGGGAACCATCGGTCCAAATTTTATTCTTATGTACATTAATGCCCGCCCTCATAAAACTCGTATAGTTGACGATTTTCTCGAAGAGGAAGATATTCACCGAATGAAGTGGCCACCCAGATCTCCTAACCTCAATCCCATTGAGCATGTGTGGAATGCACCAGGGAGACGCATTGGAGCTCGCCAAGCCCCCTCCTAGAACACTCCACGAACTCGGAACAGTACTTGTCGAGAAATGGTAATTAAGCTCTCAAAACCTCATCAGTACCCTCATAAATAATGAGGAGTTGTTGCGTGAGCTGCATGGCTGTCAGGAGTGATCATACTGCCTATTAACATAGCGCATGTCGTAGGTAACAGACTTTAAGTATTGTTCCACGGACTGCTCCTTCATATCAATTGCCAGCTGGGTCAGCGTTGAGATTTATCTCTGCAAAATTCCCCGCCCTGCCCACGGTCAGTAGGGGACACCGATGGGCTTGGAAAGGCCGCCGTCCGTCGGATGGGACGTTAAGCCGTGGCCCCGTGTGCGGGAGAGCCATACCCTGTGCACGTTAAAGAACACGCTGGATGGCCTTGACGGGAGGCTACCATCTGTCTCCCAACAGCTGTTCCAGTGGGTCCCCTCCCCCAACCTTCTCTGAGCCTTCGGGGTCCATGTGACCTGGCCATTTAGCCCATGGTGTGCAAAAAAGTACCGCACAGAGGTAACCCCCCCACAAAAAAACTCATGTCAATTGCACGATTATGATCTTAATGGTTATTTTATACGGTACATATATGTTATATTTTATACGGTACATATTAATGGTTACATTATACAGTTATGAATTTCTTCTGCTTGATTGACATTTGAAATATAATAACAAAATTCTTTACCAAATGTCATTGCATTCCCTTAAAAATACTTCGCGTTAAGTACGAATTAATGCATTATCCTTTAATTTTGAGCACCAGTGTATAGTATATATATGTATATTTCAAATTAAGCTCTTCTCTCTCACTGCAGTGTCTAGACCTGGTTGTCAATATGGCCTTGGGATAATATTACCTGACTTAATAATGAAGAATATTAATCGTTCAAATACATTTTTTATTAAAAACTTTTTTACTCCTGAAATTGAGCTTTCCGATAATTTTAATAGACTTTAATTATACAATGACATAACTGATATTTTTAAGGATATCTTGAATAATATCACTAGACAACAAATTGAAATTGTTTTATAACATTGGTTAAATAGGATGTTTTTAACTATTTTTGGGGTGCTGAATTCAAATATAGCTGTGAAAAATCTGCAGCACGTACAGTTTTTTTAAATTACGGATTGATATATTTCAAATTTCAATGAATACGCATATCTGGGGAATAAAAATAAATGTGACCATTTTATTAAATTGAAACTTAAAACTTGTTAATTATTTACATTATTACAGTGAAAAAAATTCGAAACATCACAATTATAGACCATTGAATATAAAGTAACAAATGAAATAATATAGAAACGCAAAATAAGAACACAAACTTTTATACTTACAAGAAGTTCATTTTTGTCTTTTATATGCTGAGGTATCTTCCTTTTGCAAGAACCAGCAGTAGTCACCCATCATTGCTGGGTCCCACCTGCCTTGGTATCTCTCCTCCATGGTTCGGATATCCTGGTGAAATCCTTCTCCTTGCTCATCACTGAGAGCTCCTAAGTTCTTGGGAAAGAAGTCGAGATGAGAGTGCACGAAATGGATCTTCAAAGACATTCGGCAGCCAATATTTTCTTAGTTTTTGAGAAAATCTTGAATGAGCTGATGGTAGTTTTCCTCTTTGTGATTCCCCAGAAAACCCTGTACCACACACATGAAGGATTTCCATGCAGCGCGGTTTTTCATATTCAGTTTTTCTTCGAAGACAGTCTCATTCAGTAGCTTCCTGATCTGAGGACCAACATAGATCCCTTCTTTGAGTTGGCATCATTTAGTTTTAGAAAGTTTTCCTTCAAGTGCAAAAAACCTTTTACCAGTTTTGTCCATAGCCTTTACAAAGTTTTTCATAAGCCCCAGTTTGATATGTAGTGGTGGGACCAGAACATCAGAGGGGTCAAATAGAGGCTATACTTCACATTACTCTTTCCAGGAATAAAACATCTCTTTTGGGTCAGTCTTTTGTTTTGTAGTGTTCCTTTCTGGCCCTAATGTCATACAAACACAGAAAGCAGCAAAATTTTGTGAAGCCTTTTTGAAGTCTGAGCAAGAGAGATACGACTTCTAGGTCACCAAATAAATATTGTCCACTTAAACTGGTCATATTTTATAGCAGTGAGTATTTTTCCCATGTTTTCACAGGTTTCCTTTATACCCACAGCTTGTATCAATGGAATGGGAGGTGTTTGGTTTCCTTTATGCAAAAGGACAGCTTTTAAGCTGAATTATGACAAATCTATAAATAGACTACATTTCTTAGGGTCGTGAGTTATTCCAATTTCTTCCATCAGTCTTGAAATATCTGTGCAGAAACACAAACCATCTTGCATCTCGTAATAAGCAAATAAAGCCAAATTTCTCTTTCTGAACAGAGAAACTCTGGTACCCTTGACCAGAAAATTCCACTCTTGAAGTCTTGAACTAAAAACCTCAGTTGTTGTTTGGAAAACTTTGGTCTCGAACAAGGTAATTTCGTTCATTTTGCTCAATCAGATGAAGCTCATCCAACTTTTTAGGGGTTTATGTAGGATCAGGATCTGTATGTGCCTCAAAGTCTTCCTCTGATGAATGTGAATTCATCGCCTCCCAGTTGGTTGGAGGTGTTGGTATAGGACGATATTCACCATGAGGAACTGGCCTTATGGCTGAAGGCACCTTTGGATAATGTATTTTGCTTTTGTTCTGTTTTGAAAAGCCCGACACTTTAGTTAAACAAAAATAGCAAACATGCAAGTGACTAGTTGACTCACACCAAATCACTGGAACTGCAAAGGGCATGGATTTTATCTTACCTTTCAACCATTCACTCAGGCGAACAAAGCACGAAATGCAGCACATATGTAGAACCCATGTTTTGTCCTGATCTCCAACATGACATTCAAAATACAAGTTATAGGCTTTCTTCACAGTTTTTGTCAAACAACGACCCTGTGGATTTTAAAATATAATTTCCCCACACATAACAAAACTTATCTGGCACATTAACACATCCGCGACGCTGCCTTTGTGCCATTTAAACGCCAAAATTCACTCTTCAACGTACAGCACGTGTTCCTCCTACAAGGAAAACAACAAGAATGGCGGTCTGAGGTTAAGTTACTGTTGCGTTAAGTTATTGTTGTTCTTCCACTTGACAATCAGTGTTGCCAGCCACAAAAAAAAATAATAAAGTATCCTCCCAGTTGCCTGGAGGTGTTGGTATAGGCACATCTTAATAGGAGTGAAAATGACCAATAATATAAAAAAGTGACGTGCTAGCCATTTTTTAAAGGCCAGATCTGACATTAGCACCCGAAAAATAGTTAAGGGCAGCTACAATTGTTCACGTTGTAAACCAAGCCACATACACCAGTATATTTAGTGCAGGCAGTAGACGGTTTCATTCTATAAATTTCAATTGAGGTTTCCACTGATTACAAATGTAAAAATTACACTCCAACGTAACGAATGGTTTAACCTCGTAATGTAACGAATGGTTAACCTCCAAAATGCTCAGCGCATTTAGGTGGTTCCCTTATTTCGATTGCATTTTAAGAAATTACACGGAATTGAAAGAAAACCAGAAAGGCATATTTTTTCACCTCTTACCGTTATCAAAAGCAAAAATCTTGTTAAACCTTTACATTATTCTGGAATAGATTAAACGTTAAGGAAATACGCCGCTCAATAAACATTTTTTTGTCATATTTTCAAGAGGAAAAAAAATACTCAAATCTATTTCCACGTGTATTATTTTTTTATTCGTTTAGTCATCTTTTAAATTAAAACATTGAATTTTATCCTAACGCTTTTCTAGTGACGGTTAAAGTACACCCTTCCAATGTTGACTTAGCATTTTATATTTGCCTTTACATTGTACACAGAAATCTTGAATGATATTTTTATTATGTGGAATATATAAATATTATGCTTGGAGAAAACTTTTTTAGCATAAAACAAACTTATTTTTTCCTGCGGCTATTCCTATGCTTGTTGCATCTCATGAATTATAAAGTTTTGTACATTAGTAGGAACGTTTATATTAATGCAAAATTTTCAGAGAATACTTGCGTGATATTTGTAAGGAATTCATAAATAAAAACCCAGGAGTCCCGAAGTTATTTTTGCTTTTGCTTTTTGGAACTAGGGAAAATATTCATGTGGATGCAGCTAGGTTAACGGGCATCTTTCGTATTAATAAACACTGTTTTTAAACGAAGTTTAGGCGCGTTAAAGCTGCAATCTCGTTATTATTATTTCTGCTTGACTATTATGCAGAACTCTTTCAAAGCTCTCTGCTAGTTGTGTGCAACAAACACGATGCGATCTTGTCTACATTGTGTCTTTGGTAATCCTGCAGCAATAAAGACTTGTCGCCATTATAATGATATGAGTTGTTTATTCAATTTCGGTTCAGTTGTTCTCAACTTTTGATATTAAAAATAATAAATTTATTCTTTTAATATTTAAAGGTTATCTGACAACGACATGAAAATTTTATGTTTCTCATGATTAAAAAGCAACTTTTTTTTTCTTGAAGTTTTTGAATTGTACAGAGCAACGTGAATATCTTTTGCCATTTAAATATAATGATTTAAAAAGTTTTTCTTTGCAGTATTGCTTTGCAGTTTTCTATTTTTATGCTACAGTGCAATTAAAAACCATCGCAATCCATCAGCAATTTTCTGACGTCACATCAGGAATTTTTGTATCGATGTAGCAAAAGTTTTATGACGTCACATCAGGAGTTTTGTGATGATAGAGCATAAATTTTGCGGCAGGTTCTCTATGAATTTTTTCAATGCACATTATAAACGTTTTGAAAGTTCACCTGGAATTTTAGTTGCATATGCCAAATATTTTGTAAAGATATTCCGGTATTTGTCAAATGACCAATTATATCTATCAATATTTGGACTTATCAGTAAAAAGCGTTGAGAACCATTGAACTCGGTCCAATCATAATGCTATCTGGCACAGTTCAGTTGCTACTTTCTTTTTTGTTTTGTGATCACATACGTTAGAAATTTTGTGATAGCAGACGAGGAATATACGCTGGTAAGCTAATATTGTGTAAAGGATCACATATAATAATGTTCCGCGCATGCGCAGCACTGGGAATTGTGCAACGGACCACATATAAAAAAACTTTCCGCTCATCAGCATACCTTAAGGACCACGGCTGCAACGGACCACGTGTAAATAAACTTTCCACGCATGGAAAAGGTGTTTGAGGACCACGGCTTAACGTACTATCCTACAGATGGCGATCTTTCTAAGCCCCTTGTGCACAATATGAGATGGAGGTATGAGTCTTTATTACCTCCCAATTGGTTTGTGCATTGGGAGAGGTGCTCCAACACCTTATTTGCACTCAGTTTGTATCTAAACTGGAATATAATCTTTGATCCTTTTGGCACCATTCCAACATTTTAAGCGAAAGGCTGCTGGAACTTTTTTTACGCTTTGAATAATAATTCAAGGCATCTACAGACATCTTCTCAACAATTTTCTTGAAATTTGGTTGAGTTTGTTTTACAGCTTTTATTCGGCAAATTTTCTTTAAATTCGAAGGCAGTGTATTTGGGAAAAGTTGGGTTGTTTTACTTCTGAGCGGCACTTTTTAGTACACAATGAACTAAACGGTCAGGTCACAAGGACCCCGAGGTTTCAGAGAAGGTTGGGGAGGGAAACCCATTGGAGAGCTGTTAGGTGGAAAATGATTGCTTCCCGTCAAGGCCATCCAGCGTGTTCTTTAGCGTGCACAGGGTATGGCTCTTCTGCACACGTGGGAACACGGCTTTACATCACATCCGGCAGACGATAGCCTTTCGTAGACTATCTGCGTCCCCTACTGACCTAGTACAGTCGCTCAAAGAAGTATCCGAACACCATGGTTGATTAGAGAATTCAGAAAAAATATCTGGCAAAGATTTTTTTAGAAATTAGTGATCTAGCAACCTTCGTGTCACGTGACACGAAGGTTGCCAGATCACTAATTTCTAAAAAAATTGTTGCCAGATATTTTTTCTGAATTCTCTAATCAACCGTAGTGTTCGGATACTTTTTTGACCGACTGTACAGGGCGAGGTTTTCACGGCATAAAAAGTATGCAGCCTTGAAATAATAAAATAACAACGTAAGCAATTATGTTTCGTTTACGTTACTTAAAATACGAGTAGTGCTTGCCGTATATTGAGAGATGGCCTCTACGTGATTTGAATTTGACATCCTGCTTTATACGATAAACTAAAATAAATATTCAACATAACCTATGCGTATTTCTTTGACTACTATTGGTAAAATCTCTCTGACAGTACAAAGTACTTTTAGACCAAGCTTTCTACTGTCTCCGTTATACTTAAAGCTGGACATGACAGAACTTTCCTTCAAAATTATCGGGTCATCAGCCTTCTTTCATGCCTATTATACTCTATGAATGTGCCATTCTGAACACGCTAGAAAAATTCCTTACTGAGAAAAAAAAAATCCATTCTGAGCAATTTGGATTGCAGAAACAGCTATCGACTGTTCACGAAGTTTTCGAGTTATTCAACACATTTCATGAGGTTTTCTAGTTATTCAACACATTTCATGAAGTTTTCGAGTTATTCAACACATTTCATGAAGTTTTTGAGTTATTCAACACATTTCATGAAGTTTTTGAGTTATTCAACACATTTCATGAAGTTTTCGAGTTATTCAACACATTTCTGAAGCTCTTATAATAAAGAATCCATTTGATAAAGTATGAATATATGGACTGATTTTTTAACTGATTCAATTTGGTTTCTCTGATTGGATTATCCATGTCATATATAATTACCTCTCTCATAGATCTTATCAAGTGAAATTTAAAAATGGTATCTTCAAAACCAGACAATTTTTTGCTGTAATACATCAAGTCTCTATCCTTGGTCCAACTATTTTTAACATTAATGGTAGAGACATTCGAAAGTTGAAGATAACTCCATCATCTGCATAAAGAGCTAATTGAACTATCATGGCGCCATCTTTACATTACGGAAGTGAAAAGATAATTAAAAGTGATTGAAAATTGCTGTATTAAATATAGGTTTTGGGTCTATACGTCAGATAACAACAACAAAAGTCCAGCGCTTCTTTTCCCGCACGAAGGTATATAGGGTTTTATTCCTGTAGGGTTTGACAGCAGACCTATGTTCCTGCTTTCAAATTGTTTATCAATGTGACCGAATAGAGAGGAAACGTCCAATATCTCAGACGGTAGCATGCCAGGCTCGTAATCTGCATTTCCCAGGTTCCAGTCCGCCTGGATTGAGATTTATCTCTGCAAAACTCCCGTCAATAGGGGGCACCAATAGTTCAGCTAAGTGGGAAGTCCTGGCGTGGTCCTTCCGGGATTAATTGGCTGGTGGGCTGAGTCTGCTAGGGTCAACTATGCAGTACTCTGAATGCCTTTGCAGTACTGTTCCACATCTGGGTACAGGTTTACGAGTTTCCTACACATAATTTTTCCTTTTGCTGTTATCTTTTTTTTTTTGTTAGGACAATTGAGTTCCTTATACTTCCTTTACTTTGTCCTTTATTTCATTTTGTGAGGACTATGGCTAGTTACTCACACCGCTCTTTTCTTTTTCCTTTAATTTATTTGTGAGGTCTTGGCTCACTGGCTGTGTGGGTATAGTGCCCATGCAGTCCTAGCATTCGATTAGGCTTCATCTTTTTGGACTTCATAGTGGATGGGAACCACGGGCACTGAATCCTATTAGAAACAACATGAAATCTTCTACTGCTTCCTCTTCTACATCAATGAAATGAGTACGTCATGAAGACTCCTCTTCTTTGTCTTCAACATTGTCTTCGTCTTTCCCTTCATTCTTTCACTTCTCCTTTCCCACAGTTTCTGGTCATCCAATCTGATTGGGATCATGTCACCATTTTTTTAATCCGAAAGGATTTGGAAGGTCTTACGAGACCTCCGATATCCATTAAATTGCTACGATCCGGCGATTTCCTAGTCGAGACATTAATGGGATATATCATGTTCTGTTGTGATTCCCCTGACCGACGCTCCACTGCTAGTTCCATACACTGATTTCTGGCAGTGTTTTTACACCAAGCTCTGGATACAGCGGCAGCGGTCTTGTGACAGGTTGCAATAGATTGTAACACTCTGTTCTAGATCAAGCCTATTATCAAACCATTACAGTCATGTTTTCGCAGGAATCGCAAGGAGGAAGTTGTATTTGCTCGGCTCTGCTTAGGTTATTCGTCTATCACTCATTCATATCTTCGCGCGAACGACACATCAAAATACGAGATTTGAGGCACCATTTTAAGCGATAAACATATTTTACCTAATTGTACTGCTTTTAGCCATGAACGTCGTTTAATTTTAGCTTTCACATCTTTTATCTGATGACTCGCTTTTAATCCCTGTTTTCATATTTTTTACGTATTACTATTTATTTTGCCCGAATTTAACGTTTTATAAATTTCGATTTTTAGATTTGTTGATCTATGGGTCCCTATACACCCGTTGTTGATCGTTTTGTTTTACAGTTGTTGGCTCTTTTTACCCTGGTTTTATACACTTTATTTGTTCCATACTTTACCTTCTTGTTGTGTCTTTTCAATTTTCGTTGCTTTCGTCTTTTTTCTGTGTTTTAACTTTGGTTGTGAGTTCGATGTGTTTTTATCTTTTTTTAACCTTGTTTGGCGCAATATAGTCTTTGTTGCTCTTGCGCCATTAAATCCCAACTAAGCTTCACCTAGTTGGGGTTGGTTGGTTGGGATGGGATTACTAATGAGTGCCAACTCAAAAAACTTTGAGTGTTACAAAACAAGTTTCTCAGAACAGCAGTTGCTGCACCATGTTATGTAGGAAATGAAATCATAAACCGAGATTTGGGTATTTCCAGTATCAAGGATTTAATCAAATAATCTATCAAATTTTAGGAAAATATGGAGGCTCACCCTCACCAATTAATAGCTGATTTGATAAACTACGAAAATACTGGTGAGCAAAGACGCAAGATCCACGCCCAATCATGTTATAAATTACGTTATGCAACCTTCGGGTTCTGGACTTTTCCAGTTTATCTCAGTTCAACTTATGGGGCGGGGGTGGCTCAGTCGGTAGCGCGCCAGGCTCGTAATCTGTAGTTCCCAGGTTCGAGTCCCAGCTGGGTCAGCGTTGAGATTTATCTCCGCAAAATTCCCCGCCCTGCCCACGGTCAGTAGGGGACACCAATGGGCTTGGAAAGGCCGCCGTCCGTCGGATGGAACGTTAAGCCGTGGCTCCGTGTGCGGGAGAGCCATACCCTGTGCACGTTAAAGAACACGCTGGATGGCCTTGACGGGAGACTACCATCTATCTCCCAACAGCTGTTCCAGTGGGTCTCCTCCCCCAACCTTCTCTGACCCTTGGGGGGCCTTGTGACCTGGCCATTTAGCCCATGGTATGCAAAAAAGTGCCGCTCATAGGTAAAACAACCCAACCCAGTTCAACTTATCATTATGATATATATGATGAAGAACATTGCCTAATTGAGGATGAAGAATGTTATGGAAAAGATTTTATTCAACACTTCGAAAATCCAGTTTTAAAGTTCAGAATCTTAAGTCTTAGGAATCCGTATAGTTTCTAAGATTTAAGATTGACTTTCAAAACTGGGGCGCAAAAAGTGATAATATTTAAACTGCCATAAAACACTTTACATAGGAAAATGAAATTTGAATAGCACTTCTCTCCTCTTTCGACGTCTCCAATCCCCAGCTCTATAGTATCGCCTAAAACAATCAAACCCAACAAGCCAAAAAACAGACTGAAATAAATAATTCAATTTCCTTGTACCGGGAAGGCGAAAATTCCAAGAAGGCTCAAGCCTCTCATCCTCAAACTTTTAGGGTAGAGGATTATATTCGCAAGATACCCTGCGTGTGGAGGAAGTATCGCGTGATAATGTTGACCAGCGTTATTTCCGATTATCGATTTATCAAAATAATGCAGAAGCAGCAAATGGAGTTGAATAAAAATGATAGGCAGCAAGAGATTCTTCCAAATTAGCTCATAAAGGAAATTTGCTGTTGCCACATAAAGTCACTAAATTCTGCATAATATTCGCGTATGATCTTCGCATTTCTCTTATTGCCGTGTATTTGAGAAGAAGATTTATTACCGTTCATAAAAAATAACAGTAAAAGAACATGTTTTTCTTAAGCATTCTGGCGTTTGAAATTTAAACGTACGATGATAGTAGTTTTACCTCTGAGAGCCACCTTTCTGCACACAATGGGCTAAACGGTTAAGCCCAAGGGCTCCGAAAAGGTTGCAGATACAACGTAAGACGTTAGATGAAAACTGGGGACGTATTGATTGTCCCGCAAGTCCCACAAGGTCGGGGGGGAATGTTTAAAGGGGATTATGCAAAAAACGTTTTGCAAAATTTATGGGGAAAATTGATTATCATCATCATCCTCAAGCAGCCATGGGCTACGGAGGTCCAACCAGACCGTGCAATCAAGCTCAGAGCCATATATCTGTCCAGTCCAGGGGGTTTATATGGTCAGCACCAGGACCCTGTGTGGTTGATCACTCCTCAGCAGGGTAGAAATACAGATATTTAAAAGAATGGCCAGAATTTTTTTCTGTAGCTTTCAAGGAATAATAACGAATCGAAAACAATCAGTGAATAAAGACTAATCGTAAACAATAAATTTCGTTTCCTTACCAGAAATTCCTCTCCTTGCTGCTAGAGGTCTTGTATAGTTAGAGGCTGGCCATCTCGGTGATTCACTGCCATTGGTTGATCGAGTCACGTGGTTTATGGGCGCCATGTATTGTCGTACCGTGAGACGAAAGCCTATGAGTTAGTATGTGTACCTAATTAAAATTTCTCAGTTTTTACAATATTATGTATTTCTATCGTTTTTTTTTTGCCTATAATAGCTTCCATATTTTATGAATGCATTGCTGAACTGCATTTTGGTGTAAAAATTCCACTCATAGAAATAAGTTAACGAATTTTTTTCCAAGAAACTCCGCCGGAAGACAGCAATGGGCTGTAAAAGTGAAAGGATCTAACTGAAAACCAAAAAGTATTTCTTTTTATGTTTCGTTTGAAAAACGACCTAAGGTTTCCACTTTGTTGTCTGCTTATGCCAATATTTGTTCGTCTGTCTGTCCGTCTCTCTGTTAACTGTTGTCCATCTGTCTGTCTTTCCACCTTTCTGTCCGTCTATAGACAATCAACATTTTTACTTTTAGAGCTAAATAAAAAATTCTTTTTGGGTTGGATAGATTTGGAAGAAATATTGCGATTTGCAATTTTACAATCTTCCAATAGCTTTCATAGCGCCCTCTAGCGGTGGAAAATGATGGAAATGCTAAAATTGTAAACGAATATTACAAACAAACTATTTACACTAGAAATCCAAAATTTTGGTAGTATAGTGTTATGGTCAGAAGGTTTACAATGGCAACAAAGCTTTACCTTCTTAGCCAAAACGAGGTTCGAAAATGAAACTTTTTTTATTTTAAGAGATAAACGAAGCAATCTTTTTTTTGGGGGGAAGGGGGTTTAGAGGTACTAACAAAACATTAATATTTACATTTTTCGAATCCCCATCAGTTGGAATTTCCACTGTTAGAAAATACTAAAGGTGGTAAATAAAAACTCGAAAGGCGGCCTCTAGCGGTTGAAAAAAGCTGGAAATACCAGATCTTTAAACGAATATTGCAAACAACCTATTTGTGATTGATGTTTAAATTTTTGGTCATAGAGTGTAATGGTCAAGTGGTTTACACTAACAGTAATAATTTGTCCCGTTATCGCAAGGGGGTGTTGGTAAAATGCAAGTTTTCTGCCTTAAGAGGTAAACGAAAAACTTTTTTGTGTTTTTAGGTACTAATAAAATATTAATAATTTATTTTACCAATTATGCAGTATTTCGATTTTCCATTCCAAAATTCGAAATTCGAAATTTCCATTTCGAATTTCGAATTTTTCTGCTAGAGGGTACTGAATGTATAAAATAACTAGAAGAACGCATATCGCCTCTGGCGTATATGAGAATCTCATTTTCAAAGAGAATGAAGTTCTTCCTTTGCCTACTTTTTCATTCCTTAAAAGTTTTAATTATGGGTGTTCAGGTTATTTTTCTGCTGAGGTCCTGCCATCCTCATAGACCTACTATGGTGTATAAACTGGAAGGCTCCTGTTAAACCTCTGTGGCAAGCATCTGCTTGCTGCTTGAGAGATTATTAATTTTTTGTTTTTTTTTAATTAATGATGGGGGGAATGCATATAATAATATTTTATTAATAATTATACAACGTAAAAAGTAGTTGTCTTTTAGTTCTCAAATTACAAAAGTTGCATTTCTCCCAGTCCTCTGAAAATAACGGGCACATCATTGCTGTCAGTGGAATTTCTATCAAAACAGAACGCTACTGCCGAAATCTCTACCCCAAAGAGATCGCTTGGAACATTCGTTAAAAGTTTTGCCATTTGGATATTTAGTGATCTCTAACGATATAAATTAAAACTACCTTTGAAAATGCGAAATATATTTCGTTAGTACCAATGAAAAAAAAGATATTTTCAATTATATCTTAAAACAAAACCGTTCTGTTTGTTACCTAGCTAGAGCATAGTGGTCAACTCATTGTTGTCAATGGAATCTTCAAGACTCACATTCCACGACCAAAATTTCAAATTTCTAGCATAACTACATCGTTTGCAATATTCATTTTAAATTTTTGAATTTCTGGAATATTTTCCACCGTTAGAGGGCGCAATTATAGCTTTTGGGAGATTCAGAAAATGCAAATTATAATATTTCATCAAAGCCTGTCCTATCCAAAAAGAATTTTTAATTTATCTCTAAAAACACACAATTTTCTATTAAAAAAATTTATTTGCATCCCCCCCTACACGGGTCTAAAGGGTCAATTGATTGTAGCCAATGGTAACTTCGTAGACTTCACCTTTCAACACCAAAATTTCAAACTTTTAACATAACTACATCATTTGGAATATTCGTTTGATATTTTGGAATTTTCAAATTTTTCCACCGTTAGAGGGCGTAGTTATAACTTTTGGGAGATTCGAAAAATGTAAATTGTAATATTTGTATAATATCTATCCAGCACAAAAGAATTTTTTATTTTTCTGCATAAATAAAAAAGTGTGATGTCTACAGACGGATAGACGGGCAGAAAACAAAGCGAAATTATCTCTTTTTTTAAAAAAAAAAGCCCTAAAATTTTTCTTTTCCCTTTTAACCGTTTTCTAAAGTGCTTCGAATCGTGAGCACTGAAATCTGCATCAAATATTACCCTGCCTTTTTCCGGGAATCCATAAGTGTTCGTGCAATACCATTCAGCTTTGCACGCCAAACAATCTGAAAGACGACAAAACATGGCGTCCAATTTTAAAATGGCCAACCTCTACCTACATAAGGCCTCTACTTGCTGCCTGTGGGCAGAACGCGTTTTCTCAGAGTCCTTCCTTTTTTCTCCAATGAATAAAATTTATGTGATATTATTAACTTTCGGATAAGTGTTTTATATAGGTATTTGGTACAGGTATAATACTAAGATAATCGTTTGAAACAAAACACAAATATTTGCAATCATATATAGTAAAGTACTTTATGATAATTTTGGATTTGCGCAAAATATCTGTGGGTTTAAAAAATTTAGGTTTCTGAAAACTACAGACTATATATTAAAAATATATAAAAATAAATATATATTTAAAAACTGAAGGAGGGCATTTCAAATTTAAAAAAACAAAACTATTAAAATACGAAATTGCATTACAAAATTTCAATAATGGAAAGCTAATGAATTTTTGCAATAGGGTACCCGAGACATTTTTTGCCGCCTCCCGAGTTTTTCAGGTATGCCACTGATGGGAAAACGCCCATCAAAGCCATCCAACGTGTTTTTTTAACGGGCACGGCTACACGGTCCACGGCTTAACATGACAGTAATGGACGGCGGTCTCTACAGACCCATTGACGTCTTCTCCTTTCTCATCTGTCGAAGGCGAAGACAATTTAGCAAAAATAAATCTCAACGGAGGAACAGTTGGGACTTGGATCTGAAAACACGGATTACGAGCCAGGCGTTGTGCCCACTGAGCCAAGCCCCGTGCCTTTGCTATTTTAGTAATGTTGCAATTTATGCATTTAATCTAGAATACGATAAATCAATTACACTTTAAGTCAATCATGTGTATATACGCATTTCGATGGGGCGGGGGTGGCTCAGTCGGTAGCGCGCCAGGCTCGTAATCTGTAGTTCCCAGGTTCGAGTCCCAGCTGGGTCAGCGTTGAAGATTTATCTCCGCAAAATTCCCCGCCCTGCCCACGGTCAGTAGGGGACACCGATGGGCTTGGAATGGCGGCCGTCCGTCGGCTGGGACGTTAAGCCGTGGCCCCGTGTGCGGGAGAGCCATACCCTGTGCACGTTAAAGAACACGCTGGATGGCCTTGACGGGAGGCTACCATCTGTCTCCCAACAGCTGTTCCAGTGGGTCCCCTCCCCCAACCTTCTCTGAGCCTTCGGGGTCCTTGTGGCCTGGCCATTTAGCCCATGGTGTGCAAAAAAGTGCCGCTCAGAGGTTAAACAACCAAACCCAACAACGCATTTCGATTAATTGAGTTTCTGGTCTCTTTGAGTCTGGTCAAAGTTAAGGAGGAAATAAATGCGGCTACGATGCAGTGCAGAGCCCTTAGCAGTCATTTTGGTTTTGACGTCGTCATGGCCAGAAAATCTGAAATGTTGAGTTACAATTTAATATCCATTTGCGTAGTAACTATATAATTGCTTTATGTTGGTTTTTGATTAAAAGAGTTTGTGATGAGATTATTTTAATTTGGAGTTTTTTTTAAATGCGGAACAAAGTTTCATTTTTTAGCAGTTGCCTTAATTAAAACAAACCTACGAGTGCCATCATTTAAATGCTACGATTGGTTTATTTAAGTAACAACAAATCAGGTCTTTTTTAATTCTTAGAAAGTGTTATAATACTGCAATTATCCATGGAAAGTGATTGCTCTCTTTGCAACTTTCTTCTGAAAATCGAAAACGAATTTTTTAAAAGAATATGGATTGCTAGGTTATACACTAGACCAGTAGTTCTCAACCTTTTATGCTTCACGTACCCCCTGGAAATGTGTATGTAACTAGCGTACCCCTTATATAGATAGATAAAACTATAGTTATAGTATAATAATGCCAACTTAGCGACTTTGTTACTAGATCTAGCGACTTTTGAGCTCTCACGGCGTACCCCAAAATATTTTACCGCGTATCCCACGTTGAGAACCCTTACACTAGATTACCAACCGTATTCTAACGATTCTACGTTATGTGAGATTAAAATTTCATTCAAAGCTACCCTAACTTTGAACATAAATTTCCTACAGAAAAATGCTGCAAAATATAAATTGCAGTATGAAATAAAATTTATCCAAAATTTCGAATTTATAGAATATACGTTTAATATTTAAAGAATTATTGAAACTGAAACGTTTGATATATGTTGCTATTGTTATGCTAATAAACACTGTTTCAAAAATTGATAGAAAGTGAAAAATATACCCAAAGTTCTAAAATTACCTGTATTTCAATAAATTATTTTTTATAATTTTATGGAAAATTCTTAGTTGTAGCTATATTGACATTAAATGTTTCAGTTTCCAGAACTCTTCAACACGAAGCAAATATTGCTCAAAATTTAGATTTGGGAATTTCTTTTTACATTTTTACATTTTTTTTCGTCAATTTACTACAGATCGCTTAATTCAATGTTAAGGAGCTTTGAATACAATTTTCCATTCACACGACATTGAAATATCCCAATGTTTTTGATAACTTATTGCAGTTTGTTCATTCCCAGCTTTGGAAAAGCGAATGTGGAAAATATTTAAATTTCAAATGAATAATTTGATTGTGAAATGTTAATCATCATCATCATCATCATCATCATCATCATCATCATCATCATTCTCCTCCTCCTCAAGCAGCCATGGGCTACGGAGGTCCAACCAGACCGGGCAATATAGTTCTCCAAGCAAAGCTCTATCCTGAGCTACATCTACTGCATCTGTCCACTGCACAGCAATTCTAATAAGTTCACATTGTCTGCCCACCGCATCCTAGGTCTCCCCCTCGTTCTGAGGTCTTTAGGCATATTGTTCATAACCCTATTCGCCAATCTACAATTATTCATACGGGCAACATGGCCAAACCAACGGAGTCTCTCTCTGCAAAATATGCTGCTTAAAGGAGGTTGCAAACTCCTTTGCCCAACCTCATCATTAGTTACAAATTTGAACCACTTAATGCCCAAGATACTGCGTAAGCATTTGGAATCAAAAGCATATAGTTTCCTGTTATCTTGTTTGCAAAGTGTCTAAGTTTCAAGAGTTTCACCCAGAAAGAACCAAGTAGTAAGCTACCATGACTGGTAATAATGACTAAGCTATCATGGTAAGCTTTGGCTATAACTGGGTCTTTATTTTTGGCTATAACTGGGTATTAAAGGTAAATTTTTTAACCCTAGCACAACACTTTTTAAGTTTAAGTTGCAATGCACTTTTAACAAGGTAATGGTCATATCCAATTTCAGCTCCCCTATATGCCCTGTTATTCCTAACAGAACTAGCCCATTTGCTGTTAATTAATATATAATCAATCATATTCTTATGCAGCCCATCAGGTGAAACCCATGTGTACTTATGTATATCGCGGTGTTTGTAATAAGTGTTAGTTATTCTGAAACCATTGAGTTTACTTACCTGTAGGAGACGTTGCCCATTGCCATTGCAGCTACCAGTATCAAAAGGGCCTATCACCTCTCCCCAAAGGTCAGAGTCAGTACCAACTTTGGCATTGAGGTCACCTAGAACAAGGGTAATATCTCCTTTCTTGACAGAATTCAAAATATTTTGAAGTTGTCCGTAAAACCTATCCTTCTCATCCTCATCGGCATCCTCAGTGGAGGCATAACAGCAGCATACTGAATATTACAAATTATGGGCTATGCAAAATATTAATTTACAGATTAATTTTACTATTTTGTAACAGCACTGTATTAATTACAATTAAAATCTTTATATCCCTTTGCGGTGGGAGGTGGCTCAGTTGGTAGCGCGCCAGGTTCGTAATCTGTAGTTCCCAGGTTCGAGTCCAACCTGGGCCACCGTTGAGATTTCCCCCCCCCCCCCTTCCCTAGGTAAGTGTGGGATACAGTGAGCTTGCAAAGGCCGCCTCCATAAGATGGACGTTAAGCCCTGGGCTTGTGTGCAGGATAAGCCATAACCTGTGAACGTTAAAGAACACGCTGGATGACCTTGATTAGAGACCCATCTATTTCCTAACAGTTGTCTAATGGGTTCCCTCCTGCCTTCTACGAGCCCTCGGGATCCTTGTGACCTGGCCACTTAGCCCATTGTATGCAGAAAAATGCTGCTCAGAGGTAAAACAACCCATTCTATATCAATTTGAAAAACATTATTTCCATTTTTCATGGTTGTGAAAGAAAAAACAAAACTAAAAACGTAAGTGTACAAATATTAAAACTAGTGTAGAAAAGGGACCATTCATTGTCCCTAGGTGTGCGTGAGGTGAAAATTCGACCCTTGTGCGGTCATATTATTTTGTCCTGGGACTGTTGTTATAACAAGGTTCGCTGTTTAGCCTTAATTGCTGGTTAAAATGGCAGTCTGCGATGAATTTTTGGAGGTTTTTGTTTAAGTGCGAAATGAATATTTGTTGTTTAGCAATATACGTTGTTATAGAAATATTTCTCTGTTGAGATTATTTAATTTTGGTACGTTTTTTTTTTCAAAGTGGGGAATGAAGATTTATGTTTAGTGATATGTGTTGGTTAAAATAATTTCCAGGATTATATCTAGTCCTGGAGCTATGTTTAATTTTTTTTTCGAATGGAACAATGGATCGTTGTTTAACAAAAAGCGCTATTTAAAAAACGCTGTTTTCATTTAAACTGTTTCTGTTTTGTTTTTAGCGATAAACATTAAGATTGAAATATTGCTTTTAATGAGATTTAGTATTGCTGCATTTACCTAAGTGTGCAAAAAAATTGACGTTTAGCAATATTTCAATGCTGCGAAAAATTTACAACTTTATTGAGTTTAAGTGTGGAAACAAACAATGTTACATATTTACTGATATGTATCCTATAATTATGTAGGAAGGCGGAAAATGAGATTTAATATTCAATTTTTTTAATAATATGAGATATAATTATTAAAATGAGATTTTAATATTAGAACCTTATCTCGTCTTCGCACCTTTGGGTTGATTCTGTGGTGGAAAAAACAATATGGCTACTGAGGTCCCGACACTTGCACTTCTATCAAAAATACAATTATATTTATAACCGGTGATGCGCAAATTTTAAGTACTCTCACATTTTATATCAATGGGAAGATAATTAGAAGGTCATAAATTTCGTTTCCCTTATTTATTTATTTAATTTAGTATTATTTTATTTCTCACACGAATAATTAGAATAACGTTTGCAATACCAGAGTCTGGTGTTAAATATTTTAGTTTCCAGCACTCTTTTATCATTTAAGAAATACTATTGAAATCGTAGATTTATATGGATTTCATTGAGACTATTAATTTATCTTAAGTTAGATTTTGCCGTAAAAAGCTTATTTAAAGAAAGATTCAGAACTTCAGCTTTTTTCTTATCATCGACGTAAGACTGAAATATTCGAATATCAACATCACTCTCTATCAGGTATTGGGATAGCTCTCTGTTATCTGAATGCAAAGCCTCCGACGTCGAAAATACACTTTAACGGAAAACTTTCACCTGAAACCAACTGAAGGTCTCCCTCAGCTCTCATTAAATCTCGATTTCTCATGGTATTTGTTAAATATCTAAAGATTTATTGAAGATTTAACATCAGACGCTGCTATTATTCTCGTCCTAGATGCATTTTTATTCTAAATTAACAAAACTGAAAGCATCATTATAGAAGTTCGGAAAAAAAAATATTTTTTTGTGAATGACTAGTTATAAAAGCTTTTTTTTTCAGCTTTAACGTTTGAAGTAAATTCCTATGAATAGCAACTCTATAGTTAAATGTTTCGGTTTTAATAATTCTTTCAGTATCAAACGATTACTGCTGTAAATTGAGATTTAGAAATTTCTGAGTTAGCTTTAATTTATTACAAGTTCCCGCAATAAAGGATATTTTCTAAGTTTGGGAGATTTGGGCATAGTTTTTGATTCAAAATAAAAGTGTCCCACTCCATTTTGGAGGGTATTGTGACACTACATAATGTAGGGTAATGTTAAACTACAGGTTGGAGGATATTATGACCCACATGCTGGATAGTATTGTGATACTATATGATTGAGGATATTTTGATACTACCCGTTGGAGGATATTGTTGCGCTACATGAAGAAGGGTATTGTTAAGGTACATGGTGAAGGGTTATTGGGATACAATACAGGGTGAATCTGAAAAAGTGGGCAAAACTTTACGGGGTGGTAGAACGCAGCTATACGAGCAATATTCGTCATAGAATGTATGGTCGGAACGCAAACGGCGAGCCGCTAGGTGGCGTTGGAAATGGTATAAAAGGGTCGGTCCTCGCACCCAACGGCATTTCTACCGTGGATTGCCGAGAGGATGGCTGGTTATACTAACCACGAAATGGCGGATATGCACTTTGTGTACGGTTACATTCCTGTTAATAAAATGTTTTCTGAAGTATCTCCTCTCCTTCTTGTGTTCATTCTTTAAATGTGACAGTGGAAAACTACCTTTTAACTTCTCACCGCTTGCGTTCCGACCATACATTCTATGACGAATATTGCTCGTATAGCTGCGTTCTACGTAAAGTTTTGCCCACTTTTTCAGATTCACCCTGTATATTGTAGGGTATTGTGCCTATATATTTTAGGGTATTGTGACACTACATAATGGAGGGTAATGTTAAACTACAGGTTGGAGGGTATTATGACCCACATGCTGGATAGTATTGTGATACTATATGATTGAGGATATTTTGATACTACCCGTTGGAGGATATTGTTACGCTACATGAAGAAGGGTATTGTTAAGGTACATGGTGAAGAGTATTCGGATACAATATATTGTAGGGTATTGTGTTTATATATTTTAGGGTATTGTGTAAAGTGACCAGATTTTAACATTGGTAAAGCGGGACACCATGAGCGGTCACCATTGGTAAGCGGGACACCATATTTTATTCTTAGTTTATAAATTAAATTAATTTGATTGTTATAAAGTAACTATATTTTAAAAATTATTTTAATTTTAATCCTATGTTTCTTTCTAAATAATAACAATACTAACTTGTATTATTTTTCCTCTGAATTTGCCGTAACGTAAGTCGTAAGTGTCACTTACAAGGCCGGCACTAGACTTTTTGCCGCCACTATAAAATATAAATAATACGAGTACTGTCTGCTAAATTCAAGAAAATTTATGTATTTATGAAATAAATAAGTAATTACTTACCTAAATTATCTGAATAGCTGATTTGTTGACATCACTTGTTTAACTAGCACTAGCACGCAGTACGGTCATTGTTCATTAAGTCTAAACAATGGTGGTCGAATTCTAACAACTGATCAACAATGCGAACTTTGATAAGCAGTTCTCGATAATCAGTTCTGAACAATTATTTCTTATTATTAAAGTTTAACATTATAAAATTAACAAAAATAATATAAAACTCATATCCTGGCGAAATAGCCACATGGCCGCCGAAAACCGTATATTCCCTTCCCGTTCTCCCGCCGTTCCCTAGCTTGTCGTGCATTCTTTCCAAAAATCGGGACTTTTTTAAAACGCCGCGGGACGCGGGACAAATTGTTAAAAATCGGGACTGTCCCGCCAAAAGCGGGACGTCTGGTCACCTTAGTATTGTGACACTACATGAGGATGGTATTGTGACACTAAACTTCGGACGGCATTGTTACACTACATGAAGAAGGGTATGTTAAGTTATGTGATGAAGGGTATGTTAACTATGCGATGAAGGGCAGTGTGACACATTATATTGGATGATACTATGACTACACATTGTCTGGTATTGTGACACTTGATGGAGGTATTGTGACTATACATTACAAGGTATTATTACGTTACACTTTGGAGATTATTGTATAGCTAAAGAGATAATCACCCTTTGGGTACTTGGAATTCTCGTTTCCGACAATCAAGTTTTTAACATTCTGTCGAAATTCTAACTAACAGATGATTCGGGAAAATGCAAATAGCAATATTTCATTAGTACCTATCCAACTCAAATTTAATTCTTTTTTTTGTATATTTATTTCTTGAAAGCAAACGAGCTTCGTTTATCAGCCCTTTCTCTGTGTAAAGGGAAAGATCTCTGCTTTTTAGGGTATATGATCCTTTGACCACACTATCTCTACCAACAAATTTGAAATTTCTAGCATAAATAAATCTTTTATTACAACAGTCGACTAAATTTGGGCCATTTTCCAAATTTAGCTTCCTCTCGTGGTGCAAATGATGACTATTGGGAGATTCGAAAAATACGCTACTATTGAAAAGGAAACTCCAATCAAGGGGATGTTCCATCTAAAATCGATATCTATGTATTTCTTGTATTTCAATTGAATCAACACCGACAATTATTGTTTATACTAGCTATAACCGCCAGAAATGTCAAGCGAAACGTATTTCTCCTCCATTCATGATTTCCGCAACTCATCATCATCCTCATCATCATCATCATCAAGCAGCCATGGGCTACGGAGGTCCAACCAGACCGCGCAGTTTAATTCTCCAAGGTATATCTGTCCTGAGCTACATCTGCTGCATCCGGCCACTGCACACCAATTCTAACAAGGTCCTGTTTGACATTGTCTGCCCATCGCATCCTAGGTCTCCCCCTCCTTCTGAGGACTCTAGGCACACTTATAGTAGCCGAGGAACTCGAGCAGCATCCATCGCTGTCAAATCTTCAGATTCGCCAAGATATTCGAGGTCGCAATTCCCATCGTACGGGGGCGGGACAGATTATTTAAGTTAACACGGTTTTTTTTTAACTCTAAGCGGCATTTTTTCAACACAATGGACTAAATGGGCAGGTCACAACGATCCTTCTGTCTCAGAGAAGGTTGGGGGAGAGAACCCCCTGGACAGCTGTTAGGAGAAAGATAGCAGCTTCCTGTAAAGACCATTCAGAGTTTCTTTAACTTTCACAGGGTATGACTCACCCGAGTACGGGGACACTGCTTAGCGTCCCATACGACGGACGGCGGTCTTGACAAGCCCATCTGTATTCTCTACTGACCCAGGGCAGGGCGGGGAGTTTTGCGGAGACGGTAGCCCAGGCGGGACTTGAACTTGGGAACTGCAAATTACGAGCCTGGCGAGCTACCGACTGAGTCATCCCCACACCCCAACATGCGACCACACAGAGGAAACCTCCATACGAAATATGGGGCCAATCAGTTTCTAGGGAATTATAAGGAGCTAAAATTTATCGGAAACGAAAAAAAAAAAACTATTCGCAGAACTTTGAATCGTATCTAAAGTAGTTCACACGTTTGCGCAAACTAGACGTGGGAGAAACACGTGCATTTTTCTACTGGTGTCCACGCACCCGCCACTCACCAACACATCCGCCTGGTGGCCCGTTTGGATACGTCTATTATTTATTATTATGTTTGTGATATAATTTTGGAAAGGCATTAAAATATAGCTTTACAACATCAAACTATATAGCTATTTGTCAGGCGTCGGTAGCGTGCCAGGCTTGTAATATTCATTTCCCAGGTTAGCTTCTTGGTGGGCTAGCGGTTAGGGTAGCGTTAACCATGGAGGTTCGAGTCCCACTTGGGCCAGCGTTAAGATTTATCTCTGCAAAACTCGCTGCCCATCCTTCTGACAGTAGGGACACCGATGGGTTTGGAAAGGCTGCCGTCCATGAGATGGGACATTAAGCCTTGGCCCCTTGTGTGAGACACCCATACCTTGTGTATGTTAAAGAACATGTTAGTCTCCCGTAAAGGCCATCCAGCATCTGTATCCCAACAGCTGTACAGTGAGTCCCCTTCTCTGAGCCCTCGTGGTCTTTGTGACCTGGCCATTTAACCCATTGCGTGCAAAAAGTGCCGCTCATAGGTAAAACAATCCAACCCAGATGAAAGGAAAATTTACATTACAAAGAAGGAAAATAAAGTTACAGGTGTGTATATACATATATGAGGAAAACTTTAGTCACCACTTATCGACGAAGACGACCTAGAATGAAGAAAATTTTTCAAGAAGGTGATTTCCCCATTACTTGCTGCAAGTAAGAAACTGTTTACATCAACAATCCCCAGATGGCTGATCCATCATGGCGGCCTCCTTATTTCGTTTGAAATAGCGCAGAAAAAGCAAATGTTCATTAGAAATCTTGATCAGTTGCAAACATTACTGAAAAGGACGAAAATTCACTAGAACATCTGAAATAATTAGTTGAAAAAAATTGATTGTCTTGGGTGGTATTCGAACCAATTCCTCTCAGAAGCATGACAGGCACCCTAACCGCTAGACCAGCAAGAAGCTAACGATTTATCCAGCAAAGTGACATATAAATACGGTGACCATACATCCTTTATTTAAGAGGACAGTCCTTCATTTCACTGCTCTTTCCTTTAGATTTATTTTTTTCTAAAATGGCCATTTTGCTCTTTTTTTGCGTGAATTAAAAGAGTAAACTGAATATTGGTGCGCAGTAGATGGGTTGAAATTTTTAAATATTTCACAGATAAAAACGTATCTTTTAAAAACATTTTAAAAATCGTTGTACTTTTTCTTATGTCTCCCTGGATCTGATGCCCCCCACTGGAAGAATATTTTGATTAGCGAACAATATGTGGACCAGTGAAAAAAATCCAATTAATAATCGAAACATTGAACGCATGCATGTATACCAAATGCAACTTTGACATGAATTGTATACAAATTTATGAATTTTTAAAATACAAACCTGAATTATTAAAAAAAGTTCATTTTTGTGAAAAATATCTAAATTACATTTTTTAAGCAATAATATGATTGTTTAAAATGTTATGTATATGCTTATATTTTATAATAAATGTTATAAATCTTTTTAGTTTTAGTGAAACAAATAAACGCAACCTGCTTTTTTGTATTATGAAATAATTTCTGATTTGTCCTTTATTTTCTCCAAAAAATATGGTCACCGTACATATAAGCATACCTGCACTTTCTGTTGATTTGCCAGTGGCACCATCTATTAACAGGAGGCGAGCAACCAAGCCGCCACGTGTGATGGTAGTACATGGTAGGTACATGTGGCGGCTTAGCTGTCCAACTCCTGATAATAGATGGCGCCACTAGCGAATCAACAGAAAATGTAGGAATGTTTATATGTCACTTTATTGGAGAAATGGTTAGTTTCTTGGTGTTCTAGCGGTTAGGATGCCTGGCATGCTTCTAGGTAGCGTGGGTTTGAATGCTAAGTGTTTCTTGCCTACAGGACGTTTTCCTGTGATACCTCATTACTGAATCACTAGAATACTTTTCACACATTTTAATACCACATGAAAGGCGAAACAATCGGACATTTCCCACACTGATTTTTAATTTATCAGCATTGTTTTTGAATTTCTTCATTTTCCGAATGTCCAATAATGACTTGGTGAAGTGTTAAAACGATTAAAGAGATATAAAGGAATTAAACGCTCACCAAACCACTTGATGCAAGTGTCGATAACACGACAAAGACATTATACATTGGAGCGGGGTTTGGCTCAGTTGGTAGTGCGTCAGGCTTGTAATCTGCAGTTACCAGATTAGAATCCCAAATGTTATAGCGTTGAGACTTATTTTCGCTAACCCCAACTCTGCCTTGGCAGAGAAAGCGACACTGATAGTGTTGGAAAGATCACCGTTCTTCGTAAGAGACGCTAGCCGTGGTTCCGTTTGAAGGATAGCTATATCCTGCACACGTTAAATAGCACACAGGATGGCATCTACGGGTGGCTTCCATCTGCTTCCTAACAACATTCTCTTCCGTAATTTTCTCTGAACCCGTAGAGTCCTTGTGACTTGGCTATTTTTTTCGTGAAAAAAATGACGCTCAAAAGTAAAACAACCGAACAAACACAATGCAGTAAATTAATAGATAATGTATCTATAAATACCCCCTCAAGCAGCTGCTTGCCACAGAAGTCTGACAGGAGCCTGTCAGTTTATATGCCACAGTAGAAGATCTGAGAGAATGGCAGAGCCTCAGCAGAAAACAACACGAGCATCCATGCCTTACCCGGGGCTTGAACCAAGGTCCCGTAGATCAGTAGCCAAGCGCGCTAACCACTCGGCCACGGGATGGCTAATATGAATTATGAAAACCGTAGGAAAAGAGCAATATTGTATTAGTTTAGCAGCCTACTCTGTAAATTGTTAACATCAGTCGAAAGTGGTAAAAATTTGAAATATTCATCAAACCACTTGACGAATTGTAAAATCTGCTCAATTGATGTATTGCGAAAATCACATCAAGAATAAATTAATTCACTATACAACTTGACGAATTGTCAACAGCCCTTGAAAGATTTAAAGATGTGAAACGTTCACCAGTGCACTTTGTGAAGGGTAAAACCTGCACCAAAGACAGAGAATTAATTCACCAAAGCATTCGATGAATCAAATAAATACTAAAAGGAAAAGTAATCATTTGCTGAACTGCTTGATGAATTGTTACGAGAATAAATTGTTTCACTTGTCAAAGACAATAAATGTATTCAATAAACTTCTGATTAATTGACAGAACCAAAATAAAGGCAGCAAATTCTTAATTGTTTCTCCAATTTATTACGTTAATGAATTGTCAAAATCATATCCAATACAAAAAAAATAATTCGCTAGACCAGTTGGGAAATTGTCCATAACATACTACAGATAAAAAAAATTGGAGCATTCACCATTCAACCTAGTGATTTTCTAAACCACACCAAAGATATTAAATTTATAAAACAACTGGACGACGGTGGTTCAGTCGGTAGCATGCCAGCCTCATAATCTGAAGTTCCCAGGTTCGAGTTCCAGCTGGGCTATCGTTGAGTTTTATTTTCATGTAACTTTCCGCCTTGCCCTCTGTCAGTAAAGGAATATCTATGGGCTTGGAAATGGGCTAAGAATACCTATGGGCTCTGTCTACGTAAACAAATAATCTCTAGCCAGGGATTTGGAAACTTTTTACTTGGAGCTCCCCCCCCCCAAAAAAAAAAGTAAAGTATTTCCAAGGCCCTTAGACCTAAAAAAATTTTGAAATGGCAACATAGACAGAAAAAACATGAAACGAAATATTAGTATTCATATATTTTTTATTTAATTTAGTATATTTTTCAAATTAATTTGTGAATACCTCGTTAAAGTGTAATCAATCAATGATGAATGAATAAGCCTGCAAAATAAAAATGGAATAAATTTATGAATTTTTAGTACAAGATAAAAAATTTGTGTCCTTTCAACTTTTATCAACAATTATTTAATAATCCATTTATTATGATTCATTTGCAATATGAAAGCGTTTCAAAACATAATTTTTTTATTCTTTTACTTATGGTAGGAAAGGTCAAAGTTAAAATTTAAATGTACTGTGACCCAGGCCTGGATAAAGTAAAAAAAAAAAAAGGAGTGGGGGAGGGTAGGCAAGCAAGTAAATCTAGTGGGGAAAAAGTAACGAGACTTAAATAACCTCTGAAGTAATATATCCCCTCCATTTTAGAGTTACTTAAAAATTTCTTGAAAACTGCTTGAAAAATTCACAATTTTTGTTTTTATTACCCTTACCAGCATTCTGAAGGGGGGGGGGGGAGGCTACTCCTCTTTGCCTCCCAACTCACCCCTAGATCATGCCCTGATGTGGGTTTTTCCAAAGATGACGAATTGCCAACACCTTATGAAAGACAAATAATTTATTCCCCAGATCATTTGGCCATTTCATCATATTGGCTATGTTATCTATAATTGGCTATTTTATCAACAACATTCGAAGAAAAAAATTTTACTAAATCGCTTGTTAAAGAGTTTAAAACACACACACACACTGAAAAAAACCTCTTTCAATAGACCACTTTGTTAACGACAAAAGTTACACTAAAGTTGTAATAACTTCATTCAATAAAACTTTTGGCGAAATTTTGAAGTAAAAATTCTGAATATGCAGAACAGACAGTCATCTCGTTTGGAGCGTTCATAATAATAGTTCCAACATTTATGTGACTTTTGCACAAACCATTTGAAACTTTTTTGTCTCTTTATATACACACTTAAAACTGGTGAAATTGAATATGTCACATTTGAATCATTCATTGTGAAACAAAGCTACAAACACTTCTGTATTTTAATTTAATAATTCAAATTCATCTTTATATACGATGACCAGACACACGAAAAATTTTCCTATTACCTTACACACATTATTTTAATACTACTTCTTAATGTCACAAAAAAGCATTCGTCTCTCTAATGTATTATGCATTAAACATAAATAATGCATGCATTGAATCTAAATATACAACGTAAACACAAGCTAGCTAAACTTTTCTTTTTTTACACTTTTCATCTGATAAAATAGGGGACGTTCTGAGAGAGCAAAAAAAAAAGAAAATATGTCTTAGGTGTGAAGAAAACTGAGAATCGAATTTCGTCTGAATCAACCAATAAAGAGCGAATGCTGTTTACGATATATTTAGAAAACATCTTTTATCCAAAGATGTTTCCACTGTTACAGGTTCATTTGCATAGAAAGTATGTCATTTCGAGCACCATGTCGAGATACAGCTTTGTAAATGGATAGACGTTAAGCCCTTCATGGCTATTGGATCACTTGCTTTATCACTGATAAAGTGCTAACTAGGACACAGGTGGAAGTAAACTTGCATCTTAACCCCTCTCACTGCGACATGCTGGAATAAAGGTATGTGCTCATTCCCAGTTTACGGGTTTTCCTCTAAGGCAAATAAAAATGTCTTTTTATTTTAAGGTCTCCTTTCTTAAGGGGTTCGGATTTAAATGGGTTTCTAAGAATACTCTAAAATCGCTGAATAACGTTTTGGGAAAAGTAGTGTGTTTATGAATTGAATACATTTATTTAAACTTTTTTCTGTGTGTTTTCTTAGTGATTTCGAGGGAATGTTCAGGTTTAAAGATAATTTTTAATTCTGAAATAATTCTCGAGAAAGATTGAAAATTGAAGGGCATTATTAAAAAAAAAAGGCTTGATGTTTAAAAGGATCCTCAGCTTTTGGGATGGGGGGATAGTTCAGTCGGTAGCGTACCAGGCTCGTAATCTACAGTTCCCAGGTTGGAGTCCCAGCTGGGCTACCGTAGATTTATCTCCGCAAAACTACCTGCTTTCGGTCAGTAGGACCGATGGGCTTGGAAATGCCGCTCTGAGGAAATACCAACTCTGAGGCAATTAACAGAACAAAATATGAATAAAGCTTTCAGATGAAGTGTACCAAAGAAAGAAAAGAATAGACCAGATCTCTAAAAGTATTCTCGATCCAAAATTGAATATTCAAAATTTAAAGGCATCGTAAATAAATAAATTTTTATTTTATTTTTTTCCTTGTCATTAGACAAACACCTACCTTCATAACTTCCATTTGATATATGGGTCATAAAATCGCCCACAGTTCTGCTCCCTCTTTATTTTTAGGTGGGAGGAACAAAGGGGTCGTGATTTGAGGTAGCCCATGACATTGTAGACGCCACATGCTTTAATATTATATATAACTCGTTAAAATTGCTCCCTACGAAATTTCCGCCCTTTTTAGAGGAAAGGAAGAATGGTCGGGGGGAGAGGGGGACATACAGCCTACGACGGTCCTCACATGAACTTTCATTTTACATCTAATTCGTAACTATGGACCCTGCTCCGTTCGGAAGATATTGTTACAAATTTAAATGGATGAAACTGAGCGTGAGTTCAATTAAATAGTATATAACAACGACAATTCTTAAACAGTGTAATTTATTACAAAAGTGTGGATGAAATCATTTATACAAACTAAATTCAACCAGTGCTTATCGTATGTGTGAATAAATCTACAATCTATCGAGAATAACCTCACCAAATCTTACAAACAACCAAGTGATGAACCTTTCTTACAGAAAAGTTAAGACCAGCTCTGTCTACTCGACTAACATATTACCTCTTCATTTTGATTGCCGTGTCTCTTGTATAACCTTCACTTTAGCATAAACAATCCTTTGTCTTTTCTTACTAATTTTACTAACAAAATTCTACACTAATTAGCTCTTTTAACATTCCGCGCACTCACTACATAACATCTCTTCTTTTGGAATATCTTATCGTGTAAAAACTTAGATTAACTTCGTTTCCTTTTCCACTCCAACTTCGCTTCATAACAAAACTTTATTCCTTATTCTCTCAATCAAGTGGGGCGGGGGTGGCTCAGTCGGTAGCGCGCCAGGCTCGTAATCTGTAGTTCCCAGGTTCGAGTCCCAGCTGGGTCAGCGTTGAGATTTATCTCCGCAAAATTCCCCGCCCTGCCCACGGTCAGTAGGGGACATCAATGGGCTTGGAAGGGCCGCCGTCCGTCGGATGGGACGTTAAGCCGTGGCCCCTTGTGCGGGAGAGCCATACCCTGTGCACGTTAAAGAACACGCTGGATGGCCTTGACGGGAGGCTACCATCTGTCTTCCAACAGCTGTTCCAGTGGGTCCCCAACCTTCTCTGAGCCTTCGGGGTCCATGTGACCTGGCCATTTAGCCCATGGTGTGCAAAAAAGTGCCGCTCAGAGGTAAAACCATCCAACTCTCAATCAAGTTCGTTTTCAAGTTTGCCCTTAATGAAACACCCACAGGGACGTAAGATGTGAGTTTCAAGTAATAAAACGTATTTTTAATAAAATAAATAGAAGGATAAAATACCGCCATTTTGGAATATTGGATGCTCGTTTTCAGAAAAAACGAAGCTTTTCATTTTCCGAATTTTTCGCACTGTAGCAGTAGTAATTCTTACTAATGGGTGATTGGAAAATGTAATAATATATTATGCATTTTTCGTTTTATAGGTTTAATATCTCATTTATGCCTTTAAAATGAAAAAAAGTGAATTTTCTTATTTCCTAGAATTAAGCGGCAAAAATCCGGTGTATATAAAATAATTCATTCATTATTAGATTATTGGAATATTAATTAAATTTTTAAAGCACTAAATTTATAAACATATGCAGCAACCAGTCGAATTTTAATCAATAAAATTTATTTAAAACACAATGACCCAATCATTCGTCCTTCATTAATGTATTCTATTTGAAAATTATGAATCATCATAATTCTTTTTATTTATAAAATCTAATCATTTTATTTCTTTTAATAATGAAATCATCATATTTCATTATTTCACCTTGAAGGGTGAAAGAACAAATTGTTGCTGCTAATATAAACTCCTTGATCATCGCACTCCACCACTCAAATATCAAATTTCTAGTGCAGATAGATCATTTGCAATATTCGTTTGAATTTTAGATATTTTCAAAATTTTCCGTCGTCAGAGGGCGCAATTGAAGTTTTGAGAAATTCTAAACGTGTGAATTATGATAATTTATCAATACCTAAAAAATCCGAAAAGGATTTTCAATTTATATAAAAAAAGTTTAAAACAAAAAATGCGTTTTGCCACTCCCTCTAGGAATAAAAGTAAAAATCATTTTTATCCATGCAAATTTCATGATTTGGATTGATAACATTCATCGCTTGCAATATTAGTTTAAAATTTTGCCATTTTCAACTTTTTTCCACTGTTAGAGGGCGGAATTATATCTATAGGAATATCCCGAAAGTGTGAATCGTAATAATTCATCAATTCCTATCCAACCCGATAATATTTTTTACCTGTAAAGACAAAACGTTCGATGCCTTACAGAAGGATAGGGTTGTTTACCTCTGAGCGACATTCTTTTGCACACAATGGGCTAAATGATCACTTAATAAGGATCCAGAGGTCTCAGAGAAGGTTGGGGAAAGGGATACACTGGACAGCTGTTAGGAGATAGACGGTAGCCTCACGTCGAGGCCATCCAGAGTGTATTTTAACGTGCACAGGTTATGGCTCTCCTGCA
Organism: Ryuthela nishihirai; assembly: GCA_038380435.1. Classification (NCBI taxonomy): domain Eukaryota; kingdom Metazoa; phylum Arthropoda; class Arachnida; order Araneae; family Heptathelidae; genus Ryuthela; species Ryuthela nishihirai. The sequence continues at coordinate 18,038,888 of JAWZYU010000007.1, forward strand.
TACGGAGCCACGTCGTAACGTCTCATCCTACGGACGGCAGTCTTTCCAAGCCCATCAGTGTCCCCTAATGACGACAACAGGACGAGGAGTGTTGCGGAGATAAATCTCAACGCTGACTCAGCCGGGACTCGAACATGGGAACTGTAGATTACGAATCTGGCGCCCTACCGCTGAGCCACTACGGCCCCAAACTTATAGACGAATAGATAGGCAGACAGACATATAGAAAGTCAAACGTTCTATTGAAAACGTTAACTCACTTTTTTTTTACTTTCTGGAAACGAGCTAAAAATCCACATTCTTTTTTATTCATAGAGCACCGAAAAAACTTAATCCTACATGGAATTCGACGACTATCTTAGTGACGGTCTTATTATAAGGGAGTGTTCTTAGAGTGATTCATGAGAGGTATTGAACCTAGACCTAAAGAATTGATTGAGATCATAATTCATTCTTGAAGTCACATAATAGGCAACGTAGAATCAAGCTAAAGATGTCACAAATCAATGACAATATCATCTTAGGAGATTATTAAAAATAAATGATACCCAATAAAGTATTAATATAGTTTCACCACTGTCCAATGCATAATATATTTATTCGTCTAACATAAATCATTCTTTATTACATTTTTGGGCGATGTATGATGTCAGAAAGCATAACATTGTCAAAGAGGGAAAATACAAATCGTATCATTCTAGGTCTACGTTTCCTGATATTTATTCCAAATACAGGAAAAACTCGGGGCTGGAGCAGCTCAGTAAGCTCTTAATCTGTAGTTCCCAGGTTAGAGTTTCAGCTCGGCTAGCGTTTATATTTATCTCCCCAAAACTCCCCGCCCTGTCCACGGTCAGTAGGGGACAGCGATATAGTTAGAAAGGACGCCGTCCGTCGGATGGGACGTTAACCTGAGGCTCCGTGTGCGGAAGAGCCCCTGTTCACGTTCAAGAACACGCTGGATGCTCTTGACGTGAAATTACCATCTGTTTCCCAACAGCTGTTCTAGTAGGTCCCCTCCCCCAACTATTGTGGCCTTTCCAAGCCCATTGGTGTACCCTGCTGGCCGAGTGCAGGGAGGAAGCTAAACGCTGGCCCATATAGCACTCTAGCTTGGAAACTGCGGATTACGAGCCTGGTGCGCTGCCGATTGAGTCACCTCAAACCTTGCACCCTCAGGTATACATTTAATATTCTGAAGTAGAACTTTTCGGTCACAGAAAATGACATTTTTCTCAGAAAGGGAGGAGCTCATCGGTGTTCCTTTTCCACCGAAAACAGAGTGGGAGAGTTAGCGAAGATAATCTCAGAGCAGGGACAATTGGCATTCAAAACTTGGAACATCAGATAATGAGCCTGGCTTGATACCATTCGCTCAGCCTTCAGCCCAAGTTTCAACGTAGATTTTAATATATAAATCTTAGAGGATAATACTCATGAGACGAAGATTTAAATTCAAATTTATTTTCAAAACGTATTATCTACAATTACTCTACATAAAAAAATCCCATTAAGTCGAAGCTTATCAGCGGAAATGTAAATAGTTTTGACAGATATGATTTAGATTACATCAATATCATTACATAATATGAAGGAGAAAAAAAATAAAGAAAAGCAATAAAATGATAAATAATTCGGAATAAAAACATGACTTTTTCATCAACTACTGAAATAATGTTTCTTTAACATCACAAATTTTACTTAAGTTAACAATTTCTCTAGGAAGCAAGTTAAATAGGTATTGGATTTGATATTCTTGGAATTTCTTCCGTAATTATTATAAAATTTTGATTAAAAAAATCTTAACTTTTTCTTTTCTAGTAAATTTATTGTGGCAAATAATTTGCTCAAAGGTATTATTAAAGAAGTTATTTAAATAAAGGTTAAGATTTTTTTAATCAAAATTTTATAATAATTACGGACGAAATTCCAAGAATATCAAATTCCCTACCTACGATTTTTTATGTAGAATAATTGTAGATGATACTTTTTGAAAATAAATTTGAATTTGAAATTTGAATTTGAATCTTCGTTTCATGAGCAAATTTATTGCTCTAACACAAACAAATACATATAAACTTTCAATAGGCAAAATTTTGAACAAACAAAATATCATCTTTTGTTGTGAGGGAATTTTTAACTTCTGAGTTAAAAAATCCTTTTAGTACACTAATTTATATTCTTTTAATTTTATTTAATTCTGTCTTATAGGCTGTCCCATAAACTTTTATTCCATATTTAATTATAGATTAAAAAAAAGTCCTTATATACTAAAAACTTAAATGTGTATCAACAAACAAGTTTCCTAATTTTAAATGCTACAAATCGTAATCTTGGACACATCCAGTCAATATGTTTATTCCACTTAATTTTCGAATTCATTTTTAAGCCTAGGTAAAATATTTCGTTTACTTCTCTATTTCAGGACAATTGCATAGATCTGGAAATAAACCATCCAACACAGAACAACTTGATTCGATGTTTATTAATACTTCTATTAAGTGTAGGTTGTTGAAAACCAATACACATAAATTTAGTTTTTTTCTCGTTTACACTCAGTTTGTTAAGAGCAAATGTTTAACTGCTTTATTAAAATCATTTTGTAGGTTGCAAATAGTATATTCTAAATATGAGTGGAATTGAGTAGCAGTGTATCATCAGCATACATATATAACTTACTATTGAAATGAATATTAGCCAAATCATTTATGTATATTTGAAATGGCATAGGACTGAGAATAGATCCTTGTGGAACTCCAAAATTGATCTGAAATTTATCACTATAATTATCATTTGTTTTCATACCTATTTCTCTCTGTAATAAGTAGCTTTTAAACCATTCGAAAATATTCACTCTAATACCAAGTAAATATAATTTCTGATATACTAATTCTGTGCTCATGTCTTCATCAACTATATCATTCCACTGTCATTTGCAATTTTTGAATAACAAAAGTATCATTATAAAAATTTTTAAGGATAGATCCTCTTTCAAAAATGTATCCTCATTAGAGATAAAATTCTTTTTCAAAATCTTAATTAAGTAACATAATGGTCTGCAAATTTATTTCTATATGTTTTACTTTGAACATCAAAACTGCTTATTTTAACCAAAACACGATCAATTAACGTCCTTGCAAATTTAGTTAATGTTTCGTGTTCTTTAATAAAACCCTTAACAATTTGTTCTAAACCAAATTCAATCAAAGTATTTAAATACATATCACAACCATATTTATTAGTATTTGCCACATCAATATTAATATCACCTACAATAATTAAATTTTTAATTCCTGCCTTTTTTAATAAATATTCAGAAATTTCTTTTAGAAACCAGTTAATATTTTTACTAGGTGATCTATATAAGACGGTGATATTAATTTCAATATTATTAATTAATAATTTATTAATTATTGCTTCTATTGATTCTCCAATAGTTTTATCCAGTTGTTCTAAATTAATTTTGTTTAGATAAAAAATAATTATCCCATGTTGTTTATTTTCTTTTGCCTTTAAAATAAGCTTGTTATACCCTTCAGTATTTAATGTAGATGATTCCTGTTTAGTTACCATAGTTTCAACTAAAATGATCAAATCCAACTGGAATTCAAGAAGTTCAATATGAGCTAGTAAATTATCCCAATATTTTTTTCAGTGATCTAATATTTAAGTTCATCAGTTTTAATATTTTTTCACCAGACCCTTGAAACCAAACATTAACATCAGTTAAGTCATCACGAAACAATTCCTTATATCATTCTCATCAATATCTGACATAAACATTAAAAGATGCAAAAAAGGATATTTAAATTTATGACAGGCAAAAATATTTTAGTCTTCTTTTTCCAAAACCTCGAAACTCTGAACACTGTTAATAATAATCACTTGCTCATTTTCATTCTTTCTAATAAAACAGTATTTTGTTCTTGAAACAAACAAATTTATAACTTTTCTCGTTTGTCATTTTCTTTGCTCTCCGAAATAAATCCCGATTCATTTGCGTCAAATTTTCATTTATGTAGATAGGTGAATCTCCTTTTCCTACAAACACTGTTCCACATCCCAAACGAATCTTTCTCTTTTCAATCCATTTGGCCTTATCTTTTCTGTTCTTGAATTGAACCAAAATGTTCGGATTCCGTCCCTGTTTTTTGGGTCGTATTCTATATAATACATCAATGCTCTCTCTGGATGACGATTCAATTTTAAACTCTTCGGCCAGCTTCTCCATTATCCCAAGAAGATTCTCTTTTCTTTCCCCTTTTTCTTGCGCAGTTCCGCAAATATCTACATTTTCATTTATGCTATACTGCTCTAGATTATTATTTGCTATAACCAGTTCCTTAATTTTATCTTCTTATGTTTCGATAACCTTGTGGTCCTTTTCAATCTCTTGTTCTAATGTTTCATTTCTTTTTTCTGATTCAACTATTTTGTCCAGAAGCTGATCATATTTGTCAGACAGGAATTCTAATGACTTTTCAACACTATATAATGTTGTCTTCATCTGTAACAGAGTCACTAATTTGTTATCTGTTTGGTCCAATATGGACATATCCGAAGTTTATGTTCTCATCCCTTTCAGCTTTTGAAAACTAATGTCATCGAATTCGCAACATTTTTATTCCTCCTTTACAAATCTCTCCTCCCTTTATATTATTCAAATTCATCTCTGGCTTTTTGATCGCATTTGCAGCATGTAAGTTATTGCAACCTGAAGGACCGTTGCAAAGGATTAGAAAGAAAAATTGGTTAAAACTGGTATTCTCTGTATAGGTGTTGGAAGACATATAAATCTCCTGTCAAGGCCCTGTTATTTAGCGTGTTTTTTTTTCTGTCCTTCACAAACTACCACTGCTAAAAACGTTCCAGCAGACAAGTAGCGGCCTTTCCAAGACCTTAGGTTCCCCTTTAAGAATCGAGAGAAAGGGTTGGCGGAAAAACATCCAAAAACAGATTGGGACTCGAAACTCTCAGAACATCAGGTTATGAGAGTGGCGCCTGACCGATTGAAATACAGAAGTAAACATTTAAATGCCTCTTTAACAAGGAAATGAAAATGTTTAAGTGTTTTAATGGCTCTGCATGTTATGCGCATTGATTTTGTTGCTGGACAACCAAGCCATATTTGGTGTAAACCACGGAAACCAGCATTTTGAAGAAAGAAAAAAAAGGAGAGAAAAGGAAAGTTCTTGTAAGTTATAAACAGAAAATTCCCGAATTTACAAGTATAACATAAAAGAGATCAATTTTTGTTCCATTTTAGAGTTGCAAATATTAGATTTAAAAATGGTTTCACTAAATAATTATTCTGAATATCCCTGAAAACAATCAATATAAACAGTCGTCGTTAATTTATGAAATGGAAGATATTAAACAATCGATATTAATAAAAGTGCAATGATATAAAAATATGATATTTCAACTGATGCTATATAAAATAATCCACGAAAATATTTGAAATATAATTATGTAAAATAATCGATAGTATTATTCAACATAAAACAATATAAAATAATCGTTAATAATATTTAAGTGTCCTTGGTATATAATAATCGTTAATAATATTTAAGTGTCCTTGGTATGTAATAATCGTTAACAATATTTAAGTGTACTTGCTATGTAATAATCGCTAACAATATTTGAAATGATTGTAAAAAAATATATTTAAACTGAAACATATGAAACGTTGTATAAAAATATTGGAAATGAAATGATATTAAATGATGATATTAATATGTGAAATAAAACTGTAAAATAATTGACATAAATATTTCAATAAAAGATATAAATGATTAATATTATTATTTGAAATAAAAACTAAATAAAATAACAGATCTACATAGTTGAGATAAAAAGACACAAAAATAATCGATATAAATATTTTAAATCAAATGATATTTATTAGCAGTGAATATTTTATAAATCATAGAAAATAACCGTGACTAAGAAAAGAATTAAAAAATTATTAAATTAGTAGAAAATAATCGATATTGACTGCTGAAATAAAAATTTAGGGGATATTTATGATTTAGGAAAACGATGTGAAACAATCGATATTAATGATTAAGAAAAAATCGATATAAAATAATCGAGACTTGATGTCGAAATAATAAGAATGAAAGACAGTCGTCTAACTTGGGCAAAAAACATCAAGGGATAAGTTTTTAACTGGTTTAACACACTTTTCGTGTAGTCAAATAAAATATGTTACCACCTGGTATTTCTGAGCATTATCTTCAGGTGCAATGCATTTATCTCTTTTCTGAACCAAACTGCATTACTCGATATAAATTGAAGAATCCACTCACGATTCTATGATCCTAATGCATCAAGGACGGAGGACTGATGCTCTTGACAGACTGTATTCTTCTCCTTTTTTTCTCCTTCGCCTAATCGTGTAAGCTATTTTCGTTTTGTTCCTGTTGGGACGAAGATCTCTTCAGACGTAATTGCCTTTTTTGGTTTTCGGTTGAAGAACAAGTCGTTGCGTAAGTCAACTTGCAACACTACTTTCTTCGTACAACCTTTCTTCCCCTCCCACCACTAATATTTCCGAGTTTTTCCCCTTTTGCGTTGAACATCTATATTGTAACTACGGAGGAGGTAAATGGATGACTGAAATGTGTTTACAACCTCTAAATCACTTGGAAAAGACGTCTTTGTATTGACGTAGAACGGTTTATTTTTTTCCCTAACTGTTACTGCCACATCTGCCACTGTTACTGTAAACATCACATTAATGCCTACCAACGTTGCTAATCAAGCGGGGATAAAGAAAAAAAAATAAGTTCGAAAAAGGTAAGGGTAAGAAAATGGATTTACATTTCAGTGTAATATATAATATTGCTGATAGATCCAGCCGATACTACCAATAAAGTAATAAGCTGCATGCATTTACAGCAGTTTACTGGTAATAATCATAATAATAATACTTTTACGATAATAAGTTTTCAGGTTCGAGTCCCAGCTGCGCTAGCGATGAGATTTATCTCCGCAAAACTCCCTCCCTGCACTCGGGATTGGAAAGGTCACCATCCTTAGGATGGGACGTTAAGCCATGGTCCCGTGTGCGGGAGAGCGATACCCTGGGCAAGTTAAAGAACACGCTGAATGGCTTGATGGGAGCATACTGTCTGTCTTCTAACAGCTGTTCAGTAGGCCCCTTACCTCAACCTCCTCTCAGCTTTGGGATCCTTGAGACCTGACCATTTATCACAATATGGGCAAAAAATTGCTGCTCAGAGGTAAAATAATCCAACGATAATAATAATGAAAAAATACCGCTGAAGCAGCTGCTTCAGGGGGTATTATACTGACAGACTCGTGATAGATCTATCACGAGTCTGTCAGTATAATACCCCATAGAGAAAATCTGTGAGGAAAGTGAGATCTCAGCAGAAAGACAACACAAAAGATAGGCCCGTATTGTTTCCCGGGGTTGGAACTCACGTCTCTTTGAATAGTAGCCAAGCGCGCTAACCAATCGACCACCGGGACTATTAAAAATAATCGATATTGGCGATTGAAATAAAAATTACAGGAAAAAAATCGATAATAATGATTTGATAAAATTATATAAAACAATCGATATTAATGGTTGAGGTAAAGCAATATAAATAATCGATAATTAACGTCGAAAAATAAGGATAGAAAAACAACCATCTGAAATCTACTAAACAACATCGAGAAATAAGTGTTTTGAATGGTTTAACAAAAATAAAAAATAACAAAAAATAAATTTTCCTCTGGAGTGGTTCTGGAAGATGGTGAAAAAATTGAAGTGGTCTTCAACCAAACCAGTGAGAACTATTTTAAGGTATTTTTGTCTTTCACTTAGAATTGACATTTTCCAGCTTGTTTTCTCTTCAGATAGTCATTTTGTTTTCTCTAAGCAATGTTCTCAATGTTAACATAATTGTGGAATAAGAAGAACAATTATTTTATGAGAACTTGCTTTTAACTCTGCCTCTTCAATAGAGTTAATGGTATCATCTTTCCCGGATAATATGGACACTCTTTTATTATGAGAATGAGAAACGAAAATGGATATAGATAGTTAGTTTTGTAACGCTATAAAAAGTGAATTTCTGGCAGTAATTATATAAAAAAAGCCTCATCCCCAGTGTTCTGATTCGAACAGTGCGTGCACGTTGTTGAAACTGAAGGGCCGAATAAATTGGGTGATTTTTTTTTTCTTCGAGTGGATGATTAAAGAATCGTGGCCTTGAGCTTCTGTGTCTTTGAAAGATCATGCAGGTATTCCACGGTAGATGATCTTAACTGGTATAATGGTTTGGGAGTAAGCTATTGTTCCAGCCGGAAAACTCTGTGAGTTATATTAGTTATAATTGAGACAGCGGTGAGCAGTTTTTTCGGTCATTTATAAAACAATACAGCATTCCCTTGTTGGGGCGGGGTTGACTCAGTTAGTAGAGCATGTTAAACTGTGATTCTTTTTTGGAAGAGGAGCTATATTCTGTGTACGTTAAAGAACACGATGGATGGCCTTGGCGGGAGGCTACCAATTGTTCCCTAACAGCTGTGGTGCAATGGATCTTTTTCTCTAACCTTCTCTTAGCCTATGGGGTCCTTGTGACCTGACCAATTTGTCGATTGTGTGCAAAAAATACGTCTCTGTAGTTGGGTTGTTTTATCTCTGAACGGCACTTTTTTTGCACACAATGCTAAATGGTCAGGTCACAAGGACCCCAAGAGCTCAGAGAAGTTTGGGAGAGGAAACCCACTGGAATGACAGATGGCAACCACACGTCAAGGCCATCCAGCGCGTTCTTTAACGTGCTCAGGGTATGAATCTCCTCAGACGGACCGCGGTTTAATATCGCATCTGACGGACGGTGTCTCCCAGTGACCGTGGGCAAGGCGATGAGTTTTGAGGAGATAAATCTGAACGCTGGCTCAGCTGGGACTCGAACATGGAAACTACAGATTACGAACTTGGCGCTCTACCGACTGAGACACTCTCGCCCCGCCTCTCGGAAGTAAAGAACCCTGCCTGGCGTGGTGGTGAGCGTAGCACTATTCCACCGAGCAAAATCTGTGAGTTGTGTTAGTTCTAATTTAGTGCAGCAAAGTAGGAGTGGTTTCCAGGATACTTCTATGTCATCTCTGTATGTTGCATATAAAAAAAAGTAATTTATTGGGTTGTAAGTGGTAGCTAGGCATATACTGGAAGGAGAGTTGTATATCTCGGATGTCGTACGTTAGGACTCTTAACACGAACTGAAGCGAACGTACAAAGGAGGTGCTCTTTATACTGACCTGTTTCACATGCGCGACTATGTTTAATGCAAATTTCGTGCGCAGATTTGAAATCAGCTTCTTTTTTATGTAAAGAAAATTCAGACTTTTTTTACTCATTGTTCATTATGGCACAAGATATACCTTTTTTGCATTTGTTGCTTACATTTTAAGCACCAGGAATTCATTTCACAAGTTTCATTTTAAAAAAAAACTGCTTTATCTCCGATTAGTAATATATATATTCTTACAACCTACCTGTTACGAAAATAAACATCTTAAACAATTTCTTTCACTTTGCGCCTGAACTAGAAAAAACTAATGAAATCCATTGATGCTGATAAGGAGTCCGATGTTGCGTGTAATCGAATAATTTTTGAACTTAAAAGCCATGTCTTGAAAATAAATCACTGTTTGTCCTGTTACTCTCTTAAATACGAAAAACGGATAAAAATAATCGATTACTAGCTTTTTTTATATCACTATGTAATTCCTTTGTCTTTGCTTTCATTGGTTCCCATAACAAATACACAGAGAATTCTCCAATCCAAGATATAAAAAAGAAATTCGAGTAAACACCAAACTCTGAAGGGAAAAAAAATAGGCTTATCCTCTCTGAACGAAAAGGATCAGCGCCAAAACAGCAGAGTAAGGGATTTTGAAATAAATACAAAGATTGTTCAAATATCGACCACATTTGCAGTAGAGTAGTTTACAAGCGTTTTTTTATTGGCTATGTGAACACACTTTGGTTCGAAGAAGAATTAATCCGGTGAAGTGAGGGTACGTTGGCACTAAAATATTTAACCGATGTTTGAAAAAAGAAAAACGGAGACCGTTGTTATTATCATTTACTGCTTGAAGTAAAGTCTCCTTTAATGGATTTTTTTTTATTGAAACTGAAACACTCTTTGGTGTTTTTGCTGCTAGCTGGAGATTTCGCTTATTTATTTTACCAAAAAAAATCTAAAAAAAAGTTATTGATTTATTCAATGAAAGCGACGGTGCGAGTGGCAGTTAGTTATTTTAGCTCCATATTTTATGCCTGACACTAAAAATCGATTAAACAAAACAACCATCAAATCTTAATGCATATAGAAAATTATTTTAATATTTCCAGTTCGGTGGAATATTTTAGCTATTGGGAAACCCTAGGCAAGTCCTGTTCCCAGACCCATCCCATCCCCATCTGAATTCTCGGATCCACACAGAAAAATAAATTCTAGGACTTCCCCCTCCCCGAACTAAATCCTGGGTACGTGCCTACAGTCGGTAGCACGCTAGGCTTGCAATCTGTAGTCCCCAGATTCAAGTCCCAACTGGGCCAGCGTTGAGATTTGTCTACGCAAAATTCTCCGCCCTGCCCTTGGTCAGTAAAAGACACCTATGGGCTTGGAAAGGTCGCCGTCTGTCTGATGGGACGTTAAGCCGTCATTCCATGTGCGGGAGAGCCATACCTTGCGCACGATAAAGAACACACTGGGTGGCTTTGATGGGAGGTTACTATCTGTCTTCTAACAGCTGTCCAGTGGACCCCCTCCTGCCAACATTCTCCGAGTCCTCGGGGACCTTGTGACCTGGCCATTTAACCCATTGTGTGCAGAAAAAGTGCCGCTCAGAGGTAAAACAACTCAACCTGTGTGTGACTTTACATAACATGCTGAATGGCCTTGACGGGAAGATACCATCTGTCTCCCAACAGCTATCTAGTGAGTCCCCTCCCCCTAACCTTTTCTGAGTCCTCGGGGTCCTTGTGACCTGGCCAGTTAACCCATTGTATTCAAAAGAGTGGCTCACAGAGGTAAAAGAACCCAATTTCAATTTTACCAAGGACAATGAAGCGATTGGTAAGACAACACCAGGAAATCCTTAAAAATTTAAGCATTACACGAATCAATCACGCTCAGAGATACCTACCCATCTCCAATCAATCAAGTCGAGCGATATCTATCCAATTCCGATCCACTAGTGTCATGCAGATTGCTCCAAAAAAAAGTACATCGAAAATAAATTTCTCTCTTGTAATATTCGATTTGCAAAGCAACACCAGTCTTCAAGAAATATCGAAAAAGTAAGAGAAAAACTGTATGAACGGAAAAGTGATGTTCGTCAGTTAGAAATGAATCGAAGAAATTGTCGATCACGAAAAAACAATTCCCCTTTTTGTCTTCTCTATCTCTTCAGATCCGTTTTTACTGCAGTGTATATTTTTCCACTTCACTCCCTCAGTATTTTTTAGTGCAGTGAGATCTCTCGTACGAAAACAAGGTATCCATCTTAGCCCCTCTACCCCCCATACAGCGCTGAACGCTAGCAGCGCTATCTAATCCAGCACATTTCTCATCACATGCCTACGAAGATGCCAATATGTCAGGGATTACCCCAGCTTCCCCCTAACAGCTAGCTCCCACGTTTTCCAGTTCAACACTTGTTCACAACGATTTTCTTTCTCCCCTCCCAACTTTAACTCCCCACTACCTTATCCCCACCCTGCGCGACAGGATCGACTCTTATATGAACGTCGACCTGCCGCCGCCACCGCATAGTACGAAGCAGCGATAAATCACATGTGGTTCAGTGCATAGAAATTATTGCTTGCACCTACGATTTCTGGGAGAAATTCTCCTTTCGAAAATACAATGTGTTCTGGAAAAGGATGAAAAGTAGTTCAATCTGTTTTTCGAGGAGTATTTTTGGATCATCTCAGAGATGTTTTTTTTTTTTTATTTTAAGGCATATATATGATAACCTGACATAAGCGATAAAAGTTTTGGAGTCGTCAGCTTGTTTTTCTTTCATAGTCAATACTTTTTGACGTTAAGTAGAGTAATGATTGTATTAAAAAACATGATTATTATGAGAAACCTATAACATAAATTTTTTTGTTTGGTTGTTTTACCGCTGAGCGGCACTTTTTGCACACAATGGGCTAAACGGCCAAGTCACAAGGTCCCCGAGGGCTCAGAGAAGGTTGAAAGGAGTGGTGCCACTGAAAAACTGTTGGGAAACAGATGATAGCCTTCCATTGAGGCCATCCTGCGTGTTCTCCAACGTGCACAGGGTATGGCTCTTCCGAACACGGGCCACGGCTTAACGTCCCATCCGACGGACGGAGATTTCCAAGCCCATCGGTATTCCTTACTGACCGAGGGCAGGCGGGAGTTTTGCGGAATGTAACATAAATAGCTGAAACAAGTTAATATTAGTATGTTACTATTTTCGGATTTTATTACTCCTTTCGGGAACTTCCGTAATTAAAATTACTCTAACGGCAGAAAAGTTTGAAAGTGACAAAATTTTAAAACTATTATTGCAAGCGATGTAATTACGTTTAGAAATTAGAAATTTTTTGCTTTGAATTGTGGTCAGGAAGTTTGCAGCATTGATTTTTTTACCGGTACCCTGCTTTGGTGCAAAACCGAAAATGTATGTTTTAAGAGATAACTATTTGTTTTTTGAGATAAATTGAAAATTCTCTTTCAGGTGGACAGATGTTGATAACCTATTGTGATTCATATTTTTTAATCTCTCAAGGGTGTTAATTGCGTGCTTTGATGGTTGAAAATTTTCAAAATTTTAAAAGTTTTAACTGCTACTATGAACGATCTATTTGTGTTTAGAAATTTGATATTTGAATGGTGAAGTGCAATGATCAATCGATTTACATTGACAGCAATAAATTTGTTCCTTTACCCCAAGGAATTGAGATTTGGGTTGGGTTGTTTCACCTCTGAGCGGCACTTTTTTGCACACAATGGGCTAAATGGCCAGGTCACAGGACCCCGAAGGCTCAGAGAAGGTTGGGGGAGGGGAACCACTGGAACAGTTGTTGGGAGACCGATGGTAGCCTCCCTCCCGTCAAGGCCATCCAGCGTGTTCTTTAACGTGCACAGGGTATGGCTCTCCCGCACACGGGGCCACGGCTTAACGTCCCATCCGACGGACAGCGGCCTTTCCAAGCCCATCGGTGTCCCCTACTGATCGTGGGCAGGGCGGGGAATTTTGCGGAGATAAATCTCAACGCTGACCCAGCTGGGACTCGAACCTGGGAACTACAGATTACGAATCTGGCGCGCTACCGACTGAGCCACCCCCGCCCCAGACCCCTCGAACCCAGGTCCCTTTGATCAGTAGCCAAGTTAGACAGCATTGAATGTAAAACTGAAATACATACTGCAAACAATATATAATTGGTTTTGTTGTGCCCACATTTATTTCAAAATATGAACATGACGGGTTTGCGTGAGGGACCGCGCCCGCCATTGCTACTGTGCTTTCCATTTTTCATCCATCTTGGAACGCTCGTCTAGCGACAAGGACGATGTACCCCGCAGGCTGTGAAGTTTGGCAACCCATGCCAGTAGGCCCCGATGGTCCGGGCCTACGTGACCGGCGAACGTTAACAACAACAGCCACAGGGATCTGGGAATCGCACCTCCACCCGTGTGGACCATAGAGAAACGGACACGAACACACGGATGCAGGAACTCGGCGGATGCTACCGAGAGGAGAGCAAAGAAGCGCGAAAAAGACTTCACTTCGAGAGCAGAACAGCATCGTAGGTGGAAGTGTTCTTGAGTCCTTCCTGTTAGGGGGGCGGGGGTGGCTCAGTCGGTAGCGCGCCAGGCTCGTAATCTGTAGTTCCCAGGTTCGAGTCCCAGCTGGGTCAGCGTTGAGATTTATCTCCGCAAAATTCCACGCCCTGCCCACGGTCAGTAGGTGACACCGATGGGCTTGGAAAGGCCGCCGTCCGTCGGATGGGACGTTAAGCCGTGGTTCCGTGTGCGGGAGAGCCATACCCTGTGCACGTTAAAGAACACGCTGGATGGCCTTGACGGGAGGCTACCATCGGTCTCCCAACAGTTGTTCCAGTTGGTCCCCTCCCCCAACCTTCTCTGAGCCTTCGGGGTCCATATGACCTGGCCATTTAGCCCATGGTGTGCAAAAAAGTGCCGCTCAGAGGTAAAAAACCCCAACCCTTCCCGTGAGCCACAGAGTCTCAGCAAAAACTGTTGATTGATGGAGAGTGACTGCCGACCGCTCAACAGCATCCTAACGGCTTGCTACCTTGACTGATGCCATGGCATAAGAACAGTGACGCACGAGCGTGTGCCGACTTGCAGCCCATCCCTCGGGAGAAGGGACTAGCGTTATCCAGCCCACATAGGAAGGATGAGGAAAGGGGCCAATTACTCTGATCTGGCATTCCATAATGAAGTGTAGGGTAATTCATAACCGTCATGTTGCCCTGCCAAGAGATGCAAAGCTGTTGACTTTTTCAGCCACTCTGAATGTTTCCTCGTTTTTCGTTTTCTCGTTCGTTTACCTGCTTCGACAGGCTTACTGTATGCCATCGGTAAAGTTTCCCTCGGGAAGAAGGGACAGCGCCAAGAACGCTTGTAAAGAAAGTTTATTGAGAAAGTGTGTTAAATAAATGTATTTTTATGTGGAAAAGATTTTTATTTAAAAGTATATTTTGGTGTGCCATAATTGTGTTCGCTCTGAAGGCCAGCCACCGGCAAACTGCAGGATAGGAAGTCGGCCACTAACGCTCTTCCCTTCAAATCTTATTGCGGCATCGGTCTCAATCGGGAGTGTAGACCGGGCCTGATAAAGACACAACACAGCTGTATCATATCCCCTATGCTGTGGTCAGTTCGTCCCTAAAGTTGTGCCACCTCCAAATTACACAGGGGTGGTTACAACAGTTTACCTCTGAGTGGCACATTTTTGTATACAATGGCCAGGTCCAAAGGGCTCAGAGGGGATAGCTGCTAGGGTACAGATGTCAGCCTCCTGTCACTGCCATGCAGTGTGTTCTTTAACGTGCATAGGAGATGACTATCTCGCATATGGGCCACGGCTTAACCAAAGATAGTAGAGGGAGAAGAAGTTCAGCTTCCATAGAGATTAATGTAAAATCGAGTATCGTGCATTTGGCGTAGAGGTGAAACGAACATTACAGGGGACGAACGCTTTTGTAATTACATGTTACTGTCAACTTCCATTCTCTTCCCTTTTCCTATGTAATAATTTCCCATTGATATCCTTGCAGAGTATATTAATATCAATTCTGTTTCCTGTTTCTATGCAACCAAGAATGCTTCTAATTGTAATAATTTATTCTATGAATTAACTTCAGGCTAATTTCAAATCTTCTCTTTCCGTTCAATTTATAATTGTTGGTTCAACGAAAAATAATTCCAAAGGAGAAAACAAACCTTTATTAAAATCATGATATTATTTTTTTTCAAATACAAAGTGCAGCTACTTTTTTTCCTTTTTAAAATATTAATTTTTGATGCATAATTCCTTTGCCCCATATTGTTTGCTTCCCAGCTTAAACAAATGCATGATACGAATCGAAACACCACTTGAGGTCGCCACTTACGCTTTGTCAAAGCTGAACTTCTATTCCTTATACGTTCTTTGGCTTAACGTCCGATTCGACGGACGGTGGCCTTTCCAAGCTCATCGGCGTCTTCTAGTGACCGATGTCAGGACGGAGATAAATCTCAAACCTGGGAACTGCAGTTTACGATCCTGGCGCGTTACCGACTAAGCCATCCATCTCCCGCCACACAAACAATATATATATATGCTAGAAATAAAAATTCTGGTACCAGATATCTTACAGGATAAAAAAAGATAACAAGAACAAGCAGAAATTGGTAGCCTTATAGGCTGCCTATTATCCTAGGTCCCTAGTAAGGAGAACAGAAAAATCTCCTAAATATAATACTACAATGAAACGAAAATGAAACAAAATTACTCATATTAAAGACTTAAAAAAATAGTACCCAGATAGCTTATTATCATTAGTATAAATTTATTTATTTGTCTGTTACTTAAATTACTATTAGTTCAAATTCGACTTGTCGTTGTTTAGTTACAAATGGTACTTATTTTTAAAATTTTCAGTAATATTTTAGTGTAGTAATAATAAATACATTGCTTTACTTTATAGACACTGAGTGGCCCTTAACTCTAGGGAATAAGAAAATGTAATTTTTTTCATTTTAAGGAATAATTAGAGGTTTCTTTTTGGCCTTGTATAGGGCTAAAATATATTAATATTTACATTTTCCGATTACCCATTAGTACGAATTATTACTGTTAAACGGTGAAATTTTTAGAAAATGGGAACTTCATTTTCTTTAAAAAACGAGCATCCCATATTCGCCAGAGACGATATGTTATTCTCCTGGTGCATAACTTAATTCACTCTACTGGAAAAAGTTACATTTTAATGTTCCACTATAAGTGAAACACAATCTGCATTTCTGAAGCTTAGTTATACTAAACGGGGAATGGTGAATGGTTCTTTGGAAGTCCGGGGCCTGACCGTAAGAGGCGCTGCGATCGTTTCATCATTAAACCGTGGGGTCAAGCATGTACCCAAGATTTAGTTTAAATGGGGAATGGTGAATGGTTCTTTGGAAGTCCGGGGCCTGACCGTAAGAGGCGCTGCGATCGTTTCATCATTAAACCGTGGGGTCAAGCATGTACCCAAGATTTAGTTTAAATGGGGAATGGTGAATGGTTATTTGGAAGTCCGGGGCCTGACCGTAAGAGGCGCTGCGATCGTTTCATCATTAAACCGTGGGGTCAAGCATGTACCCAAGATTTAGTTTAAATGGGGAATGGTGAATGGTTATTTGGAAGTCCGGGGCCTGACCGTAAGAGGCGCTGCGATCGTTTCATCATTAAACCGTGGGGTCAAGCATGTACCCAAGATTTAGTTTAAATGGGGAATGGTGAATGGTTATTTGGAAGTCCGGGGCCTAACCGTAAGAGGCGCTGCGATCGTTTCATCATTAAACCGTGGGGTCAAGCATGTACCCAAGATTTAGTTTAAATGGGGAATGGTGAATGGTTCTTTGGAAGTCCGGGGCCTGACCGTAAGAGGCGCTGCGATCGTTTCATCATTAAACCGTGGGGTCAAGCATGTACCCAAGATTTAGTTTAAATGGGGAATGGTGAATGGTTATTTGGAAGTCCGGGGCCTGACCGTAAGAGGCGCTGCGATCGTTTCATCATTAAACCGTGGGGTCAAGCATGTACCCAAGATTTAGTTTAAATGGGGAATGGTGAATGGTTATTTGGAAGTCCGGGGCCTGACCGTAAGAGGCGCTGCGATCGTTTCATCATTAAACCGTGGGGTCAAGCATGTACCCAAGATTTAGTTTAAATGGGGAATGGTGAATGGTTATTTGGAAGTCCGGGGCCTGACCGTAAGAGGCGCTGCGATCGTTTCATCATTAAACCGTGGGGTCAAGCATGTACCCAAGATTTAGTTTAAATGGGGAATGGTGAATGGTTATTTGGAAGTCCGGGGCCTAACCGTAAGAGGCGCTGCGATCGTTTCATCATTAAACCGTGGGGTCAAGCATGTACCCAAGATTTAGTTTAAATGGGGAATGGTGAATGGTTCTTTGGAAGTCCGGGGCCTGACCGTAAGAGGCGCTGCGATCGTTTCATCATTAAACCGTGGGGTCAAGCATGTACCCAAGATTTAGTTTAAATGGGGAATGGTGAATGGTTATTTGGAAGTCCGGGGCCTGACCGTAAGAGGCGCTGCGATCGTTTCATCATTAAACCGTGGGGTCAAGCATGTACCCAAGATTTAGTTTAAATGGGGAATGGTGAATGGTTATTTGGAAGTCCGGGGCCTGACCGTAAGAGGCGCTGCGATCATTTCATCATTAAACCGTGGGGTCAAGCATGTACCCAAGATTTAGTTTAAACGGGGAATGGTGAATGGTTATTTGGAAGTCCGGGGCCTAACCGTAAGAGGCGCTGCGATCGTTTCATCATTAAACCGTGGGGTCAAGCATGTACCCAAGATTTAGTTTAAACGGGGAATGGTGAATGGTTCTTTGGAAGTCCGGGGCCTGACCGTAAGAGGCGCTGCGATCATTTCATCATTAAACCGTGGGGTCAAGCATGTACCCAAGATTTAGTTTAAACGGGGAATGGTGAATGGTTATTTGGAAGTCCGGGGCCTGACCGTAAGAGGCGCTGCGATCATTTCATCATTAAACCGTGGGGTCAAGCATGTACCCAAGATTTAGTTTAAACGGGGAATGGTGAATGGTTCTTTGGAAGTCCGGGGCCTGACCGTAAGAGGCGGTGCGATCGTTTCATCATTAAACCGTGGGGTCAAGCATGTACCCAAGATTTAGTTTAAACGGGGAATGGTGAATGGTTATTTGGAAGTCCGGGGCCTAACCGTAAGAGGCGCTGCGATCGTTTCATCATTAAACCGTGGGGTCAAGCATGTACCCAAGATTTAGTTTAAACTGGGAATGGTGAATGGTTCTTTGGAAGTCCGGGGCCTAACCGTAAGAGGCGCTGCGATCGTTTCATCATTAAACCGTGGGGTCAAGCATGTACCCAAGATTTAGTTTAAACGGGGAATGGTGAATGGTTCTTTGGAAGTCCGGGGCCTGACCGTAAGAGGCGCTGCGATCGTTTCATCATTAAACCGTGGGGTCAAGCATGTACCCAAGATTTAGTTTAAACGGGGAATGGTGAATGGTTCTTTGGAAGTGCGGGGCCTGACCGTAAGAGGCGCTGCGATCATTTCATCATTAAACCGTGGGGTCAAGCATGTACCCAAGATTTAGTTTAAACGGGGAATGGTGAATGGTTATTTGGAAGTCCGGGGCCTAACCGTAAGAGGCGCTGCGATCGTTTCATCATTAAACCGTGGGGTCAAGCATGTACCCAAGATTTAGTTTAAACGGGGAATGGTGAATGGTTCTTTGGAAGTCCGGGGCCTGACCGTAAGAGGCGCTGCGATCGTTTCATCATTAAACCGTGGGGTCAAGCATGTACCCAAGATTTAGTTTAAACGGGGAATGGTGAATGGTTCTTTGGAAGTGCGGGGCCTGACCGTAAGAGGCGGTGCGATCGTTTCATCATTAAACCGTGGGGTCAAGCATGTACCCAAGATTTAGTTTAAACGGGGAATGGTGAATGGTTATTTGGAAGTCCGGGGCCTGACCGTAAGAGGCGCTGCGATCGTTTCATCATTAAACCGTGGGGTCAAGCATGTACCCAAGATTTAGTTTAAACGGGGAATGGTGAATGGTTATTTGGAAGTCCGGGGCCTAACCGTAAGAGGCGCTGCGATCGTTTCATCATTAAACCGTGGGGTCAAGCATGTACCCAAGATTTAGTTTAAACTGGGAATGGTGAATGTTCTTTGGAAGTCCGGGGCCTGACCGTAAGAGGACCTGCGATCGTTTCATCATTAAACCGTGGGGTAAAGCATGTACCTAAGATTTAGTTTAAACTGGGAATGGTGAATGGTTCTTTGGAAGTGCGGGGCCTGACCGTAAGAGGCGCTGCGATCATTTCATCATTAAACCGTGGGGTCAAGCATGTACCCAAGATTTAGTTTAAACGGGGAATGGTGAATGGTTATTTGGAAGTCCGGGGCCTAACCGTAAGAGGCGCTGCGATCGTTTCATCATTAAACCGTGGGGTCAAGCATGTACCCAAGATTTAGTTTAAACGGGGAATGGTGAATGGTTCTTTGGAAGTCCGGGGCCTGACCGTAAGAGGCGCTGCGATCGTTTCATCATTAAACCGTGGGGTCAAGCATGTACCCAAGATTTAGTTTAAACGGGGAATGGTGAATGGTTCTTTGGAAGTGCGGGGCCTGACCGTAAGAGGCGGTGCGATCGTTTCATCATTAAACCGTGGGGTCAAGCATGTACCCAAGATTTAGTTTAAACGGGGAATGGTGAATGGTTATTTGGAAGTCCGGGGCCTGACCGTAAGAGGCGCTGCGATCGTTTCATCATTAAACCGTGGGGTCAAGCATGTACCCAAGATTTAGTTTAAACGGGGAATGGTGAATGGTTATTTGGAAGTCCGGGGCCTAACCGTAAGAGGCGCTGCGATCGTTTCATCATTAAACCGTGGGGTCAAGCATGTACCCAAGATTTAGTTTAAACGGGGAATGGTGAATGGTTCTTTGGAAGTCCGGGGCCTGACCGTAAGAGGCGCTGCGATCGTTTCATCATTAAACCGTGGGGTCAAGCATGTACCCAAGATTTAGTTTAAACGGGGAATGGTGAATGGTTCTTTGGAAGTGCGGGGCCTGACCGTAAGAGGCGGTGCGATCGTTTCATCATTAAACCGTGGGGTCAAGCATGTACCCAAGATTTAGTTTAAACGGGGAATGGTGAATGGTTATTTGGAAGTCCGGGGCCTGACCGTAAGAGGCGCTGCGATCGTTTCATCATTAAACCGTGGGGTCAAGCATGTACCCAAGATTTAGTTTAAACGGGGAATGGTGAATGGTTATTTGGAAGTCCGGGGCCTAACCGTAAGAGGCGCTGCGATCGTTTCATCATTAAACCGTGGGGTCAAGCATGTACCCAAGATTTAGTTTAAACTGGGAATGGTGAATGTTCTTTGGAAGTCCGGGGCCTGACCGTAAGAGGACCTGCGATCGTTTCATCATTAAACCGTGGGGTAAAGCATGTACCTAAGATTTAGTTTAAACTGGGAATGGTGAATGGTTCTTTGGAAGTGCGGGGCCTGACCGTAAGAGGCGCTGCGATCATTTCATCATTAAACCGTGGGGTCAAGCATGTACCCAAGATTTAGTTTAAACGGGGAATGGTGAATGGTTATTTGGAAGTCCGGGGCCTAACCGTAAGAGGCGCTGCGATCGTTTCATCATTAAACCGTGGGGTCAAGCATGTACCCAAGATTTAGTTTAAACGGGGAATGGTGAATGGTTCTTTGGAAGTCCGGGGCCTGACCGTAAGAGGCGCTGCGATCGTTTCATCATTAAACCGTGGGGTCAAGCATGTACCCAAGATTTAGTTTAAACGGGGAATGGTGAATGGTTCTTTGGAAGTGCGGGGCCTGACCGTAAGAGGCGGTGCGATCGTTTCATCATTAAACCGTGGGGTCAAGCATGTACCCAAGATTTAGTTTAAACGGGGAATGGTGAATGGTTATTTGGAAGTCCGGGGCCTGACCGTAAGAGGCGCTGCGATCGTTTCATCATTAAACCGTGGGGTCAAGCATGTACCCAAGATTTAGTTTAAACGGGGAATGGTGAATGGTTATTTGGAAGTCCGGGGCCTAACCGTAAGAGGCGCTGCGATCGTTTCATCATTAAACCGTGGGGTCAAGCATGTACCCAAGATTTAGTTTAAACGGGGAATGGTGAATGGTTCTTTGGAAGTCCGGGGCCTGACCGTAAGAGGCGCTGCGATCGTTTCATCATTAAACCGTGGGGTCAAGCATGTACCCAAGATTTAGTTTAAACGGGGAATGGTGAATGGTTCTTTGGAAGTGCGGGGCCTGACCGTAAGAGGCGGTGCGATCGTTTCATCATTAAACCGTGGGGTCAAGCATGTACCCAAGATTTAGTTTAAACGGGGAATGGTGAATGGTTCTTTGGAAGTGCGGGGCCTGACCGTAAGAGGCGGTGCGATCGTTTCATCATTAAACCGTGGGGTCAAGCATGTACCCAAGATTTAGTTTAAACGGGGAATGGTGAATGGTTATTTGGAAGTCCGGGGCCTAACCGTAAGAGGCGCTGCGATCGTTTCATCATTAAACCGTGGGGTCAAGCATGTACCCAAGATTTAGTTTAAACGGGGAATGGTGAATGGTTATTTGGAAGTCCGGGGCCTAACCGTAAGAGGCGCTGCGATCGTTTCATCATTAAACCGTGGGGTCAAGCATGTACCCAAGATTTAGTTTAAACTGGGAATGGTGAATGGTTCTTTGGAAGTCCGGGGCCTAACCGTAAGAGGCGCTGCGATCGTTTCATCATTAAACCGTGGGGTCAAGCATGTACCCAAGATTTAGTTTAAACGGGGAATGGTGAATGGTTCTTTGGAAGTCCGGGGCCTGACCGTAAGAGGCGCTGCGATCGTTTCATCATTAAACCGTGGGGTCAAGCATGTACCCAAGATTTAGTTTAAACGGGGAATGGTGAATGGTTCTTTGGAAGTGCGGGGCCTGACCGTAAGAGGCGGTGCGATCGTTTCATCATTAAACCGTGGGGTCAAGCATGTACCCAAGATTTAGTTTAAACGGGGAATGGTGAATGGTTATTTGGAAGTCCGGGGCCTAACCGTAAGAGGCGCTGCGATCGTTTCATCATTAAACCGTGGGGTCAAGCATGTACCCAAGATTTAGTTTAAACGGGGAATGGTGAATGGTTCTTTGGAAGTCCGGGGCCTGACCGTAAGAGGCGCTGCGATCGTTTCATCATTAAACCGTGGGGTCAAGCATGTACCCAAGATTTAGTTTAAACGGGGAATGGTGAATGGTTCTTTGGAAGTGCGGGGCCTGACCGTAAGAGGCGGTGCGATCGTTTCATCATTAAACCGTGGGGTCAAGCATGTACCCAAGATTTAGTTTAAACGGGGAATGGTGAATGGTTATTTGGAAGTCCGGGGCCTAACCGTAAGAGGCGCTGCGATCGTTTCATCATTAAACCGTGGGGTCAAGCATGTACCCAAGATTTAGTTTAAACTGGGAATGGTGAATGTTCTTTGGAAGTCCGGGGCCTGACCGTAAGAGGACCTGCGATCGTTTCATCATTAAACCGTGGGGTAAAGCATGTACCTAAGATTTAGTTTAAACTGGGAATGGTGAATGTTCTTTGGAAGTCCGGGGCCTAACCGTAAGAGGCGCTGCGATCGTTTCATCATTAAACCGTGGGGTAAAGCATGTACCCAAGATTTAGTTTAAATGGGGAATGGTGAATGGTTCTTTGGAAGTCCGGGGCCTGACCGTAAGAGGCGCTGCGATCGTTTCATCATTAAACCGTGGGGTCAAGCATGTACCCAAGATTTAGTTTAAATGGGGAATGGTGAATGGTTCTTTGGAAGTCCGGGGCCTGACCGTAAGAGGCGCTGCGATCGTTTCATCATTAAACCGTGGGGTCAAGCATGTACCCAAGATTTAGTTTAAACTGGGAATGGTGAATGGTTCTTTGGAAGTCCGGGGCCTAACCGTAAGAGGCGCTGCGATCGTTTCATCATTAAACCGTGGGGTCAAGCATGTACCCAAGATTTAGTTTAAACGGGGAATGGTGAATGGTTCTTTGGAAGTCCGGGGCCTGACCGTAAGAGGCGCTGCGATCGTTTCATCATTAAACCGTGGGGTCAAGCATGTACCCAAGATTTAGTTTAAACGGGGAATGGTGAATGGTTATTTGGAAGTCCGGGGCCTAACCGTAAGAGGCGCTGCGATCGTTTCATCATTAAACCGTGGGGTCAAGCATGTACCCAAGATTTAGTTTAAACGGGGAATGGTGAATGGTTCTTTGGAAGTCCGGGGCCTAACCGTAAGAGGCGCTGCGATCGTTTCATCATTAAACCGTGGGGTCAAGCATGTACCCAAGATTTAGTTTAAACGGGGAATGGTGAATGGTTCTTTGGAAGTGCGGGGCCTGACCGTAAGAGGCGGTGCGATCGTTTCATCATTAAACCGTGGGGTCAAGCATGTACCCAAGATTTAGTTTAAACGGGGAATGGTGAATGGTTATTTGGAAGTCCGGGGCCTAACCGTAAGAGGCGCTGCGATCGTTTCATCATTAAACCGTGGGGTCAAGCATGTACCCAAGATTTAGTTTAAACTGGGAATGGTGAATGTTCTTTGGAAGTCCGGGGCCTGACCGTAAGAGGACCTGCGATCGTTTCATCATTAAACCGTGGGGTAAAGCATGTACCTAAGATTTAGTTTAAAGTGGGAATGGTGAATGTTCTTTGGAAGTCCGGGGCCTAACCGTAAGAGGCGCTGCGATCGTTTCATCATTAAACCGTGGGGTAAAGCATGTACCCAAGATTTAGTTTAAATGGGGAATGGTGAATGTTTCTTTGGAAGTCCGGGGCCTGACCGTAAGAGGCGCTGCGATCGTTTCATCATTAAACCGTGGGGTCAAGCATGTACCCAAGATTTAGTTTAAATGGGGAATGGTGAATGGTTCTTTGGAAGTCCGGGGCCTGACCGTAAGAGGCGCTGCGATCGTTTCATTATTAAACCGTGGGGTCAAGCATGTACCCAAGATTTAGTTTAAGGGGTGTGTGAGAATTTTATTTTATTTTTTTTTTTTGGGGGGGGGGTCCGAAAATTCAGTTTCGGGGAGACTCCGAGAATTTAGTTGAATTTATTTTCGGGGAGGGGAGTTTTGAGAATAAGACTTCAGTAGAGTTTACCAATTACTAAAATAATCCATCGGACAGGAAAGGTTAAAATGATATTATATATTTGCTTTTCCCTTTCCAACAAATTTTTAATGTCCGACATAAAATAGGGGTTTAAAATAAAATTATCAAAGACAACTATTTTGGAATTCGAAACTGTTAGACAAGTTTGAGATTTAGTATAAGATGACAGGAATTTCGGCCGGGGGGAGGTCCGTATTCCCCTCTGGGTACGTTCCTGCGTACGGTTTATGGGCGTTACCTATCTGTACTCTCATCAGCCTGAAATCTCTGTGCTGCCAACCAAGACCCGTTTTTGAACTCTGAAACTGCGAGAAAACGGTCGTGCACAGAGAACTACATCTGAGTCAGGTTGCACACACATAACGTCACGTGTTCCACGTCTCGTTGCGGAACACGGTTTTCGCGTGATAACCAAACTTGGAATTTTCAAAATTATCTTTCATCCCTATTTTTTCGTGAAAGGACATTTTGACCCTACGAAAGTAGCAAAGACTTTATTTCGGAAGAAAATATTGTTCTTTCTAAGGACGGTCCTGAGAACCTGGCGATTTAGTCCCCTGTGTGCCAAAGAAGTGCGATGGGAAGTAAAACAACCCAACAATAATGATGCGACGCATTATTCGATTATAACATTTTAAAGCGACATTCGCTCGACAAAGAATTCTTTATTGTTTGTCACTGATTACCATTATTTCTGGAACAGGGTTGACTCAGTCGGTAGCGCGTCAGGCTCGTAATCTGCAGTTGCTAGATACGGGTCCCACCTAGACTATCGTTGAGATTTATTCCTGAAATTCCCGCTCTGATCTCAGTCAGTAGGTGGCACCTTTTGGCCTTAGAAATGCCGGCGTTGGCCGCAGGGAAGTTTAGCCGTGGTCCCAGGTGAGGGAGAGCCAAATCCTGTGCTCTTTAAAGAACACACTGTATGGCCCTGCATGGAAGCTACCATCTGGTTCTTAACAACTGTCCAGTGGGTTCCTTTCCCTCAACCTTCTCTGAGACCTCGGGGTCTTTGTGACCTGGCAATTTAGCTCACTGTGTGCAAAAAAAAGTTCCGCTCACAAGTAAAACAACTCCTTGAACCATTCCTTCCTCACCCACCTCCTATAAATATCCACTTCCCTGTCCACCTCCGTTATTAACACAACGAAAACATTGCCAGCCAAAAAAGAAAGTTGAAAGTTACGGTTTAGAGAGAAGAAAAATTGCCTACCACTAATGCTGGCAAAGGACAAATGTGTCTTGAACATAAAACAAGGAATGGTGATTAATTTTTCTGAGCTGCAAGAGACGAAACCTCAACCATCTAATCAAAGAACAAAAAGATAGAAAGGAAGAAGAAAAAATAGAGAGATGGAATGAAGAAAATCGACATTTCCAAAAGAATGGAGGAAAGAAAAAAAAAACTTGTTCTCTTAAACATCAAGAAGTTGAAGCAAGCACATAGAGAAGACAGAGGACTATATAAGGAGAAGACGTGGTTCACTGAACATGGGGAAGGCGACAGATTGTTCACGTTCCAAGCATCACTTTCTGCATGGCCTGGAAAGGGAAGGGACATTACCGAGCACTCCGGCCATGTAATATCATGTCATTTTTCTCTTGGTTTTATGCCGTAGAGCACAACTAATATGGAGACTGTGTTAGCCAATGGTTTGCACGCTCTTGTTTATTGACGGTGTATATATGTTTCTCGTTGTTGTTTTTGTCTCCTTTGCTGTAAAGACAGTCAGTTTTAGATAAGAGTTATACAAGGGGATTTTTTTTTAACTATATGTATTTTTTTTTTACATTGGTACGGTTGTAGGATAATTTTTGCATCGTTTTGTTGTTTGCTTATTAAAAGAAGAAAAATTCGGTTGGAGTAATCCATAGGAAATTCTGTAAGAGGCACTGTTAGCTTAAAGTTGAATGAAGCCAGTATAGCTCAGTTGGGTTGGGTTGTTTTACCTCTGACCGGCACTTTTTTTGCACACATTGGACTAAATGGCCAGGTCACAAGGACCCCGAAGGCTCAGAGAAGGTTACTGGAGGGGACCCACTGGAACAGCTGTTAGGAGACAGATGGTAGCTTCCCGTCAAGTCCATCTAGTGTGTTCTTTAACGTGCACAGGGTATGGCTCTCCCGCACACGGGGCCACGGCTTAACGTCCCATTCGACGGACGGCGGCTTTTCCAAGCCATCGGTGTCCCTTACTGACCGTGTGCAGGACGGGGAATTTTGCGGAGATAAATCTCAACGCTGATCCAGCTGGGATTTGAACCCTCCCCCCCCCCCGATAGGGGACCACCTTGACGTGGTGAGGGGGGGGGGGCTTCGGGCCCAGCAACGCGGTCGAAGGCTGTGCCGACCAGCCTGACGGCACCGGTTGGACATAGCCAAGACCAACCGAGGCCGACGACATCGCCGACCGGTCGGATGACCGGTTGGACGGTGACGGTGTCTTAGGCCTCAACCTCAGGTGCTCTGTGTGAGCAAGTTCAAGGGCTATACTGAACGGTTTTAGCCCGCCTAGTAGGTTGGGTTGGGTTGTTTTACCTCTGAGCGGCACTTTTTTGCACACCATGGGCTAAATGGCCAGGTCACATGGACCCCGAAAGCTCAGAGAAGGTTGGGGGAGAGGACCCACTGGAACAGCTGTTGGGAGACAGATGGTAGCCTCCCATCAAGGCCATCCAGCGTGTTCTTTAACGTGCACAGGGTATGGCTCTCCCACACACGGGGCCACGGCTTAACGTCCATTCCGACGGACGGTGGCCTTTCCAAGCCCATCGGTGTCCCCTACTGACCGTGGGCAGGGCGGGGAATTTTGCGGAGATAAATCTCAACGCTAACACAGCTGGGACTCGAACTTGGGAATTACAGATTACGAGCCTGGCGCGATGCCGACTGAGCCACCTCCGCCCCCCGCCTAGTAGGTACGAGCTCTATTAAAAGTCTGGGCCTTACTAAGAATCCCCACCCCGGATGCCGAGCGAACTTGGATTTGCATATCCTTGTTCATGGCTAACCGGGGAACACATTAAAGTTAGGTTTCTTCCGGTGGTTAGCTTTCGTTCTATAGGACTGCTGCCATGTGAGGCCGGGGTTGAGGTGCGTCTATATGGCGTATTCCTTACCCCCGGCTCTAGATTAGCACGGCTTTTCATAACCAGGTAGTGTCGTGAGACGGAACCGGGAATTGTCGTTTTTGCATAAGATCGCAACAAAAGAGAGGTGTGGGACTCGAATCTGGGAACTACAGATTATGAGCCCCAGCTCAGTTGGTGAGAGCACTTGAACAGTTAGTAGAAGACTTAGAGTTCCACTATTATCAAAGCCTTTCTTTTTTCTAACGAACTGCCAACAAACAAAATGTGTTAGATATATACTATATTAAAAAAAAGTAACTGAACATTTCCATGTTATGTGAATAAGAAGCCACATTCAAAGCTCTCTAATTTCGGAAATAAACTTCTTAGGGAAAACTGTTATTAGAGATAAATTGAAGATCCCATTCAAATTTCTCTTAATCTCAATTTTCAACATCATTCGCTTAATTTTTAGAAACGTTATTGAAGCTGGAACATTTAACAGCAAACGCTGCTGTTATACTCTTCTCAATGTCCCCCACACCCTAAAATGATAAAAACTGTGAAAAATCGTTATGGAAATTCAAATATTACATTTATTATGCTAGTGAAACTTTTGAAAAAAATTTTAACGAGTAGTGTGTAAACAAGATAACAGGAAACTAGATGATTTTGATTCTAGATGCTTACGCAGTATCTTGGGCATTAGGTGGTTCAACTTTTTAAGTAATGATGAGGTTAGGCAAAGGAGTCGGTAACCGCCTTTAGGCAGCATACTGTGCAAAGAGAGACTCCGCTGGTTTGGCCATGTTGCCCGTATGGATAGTTATAGATTGGCGAATAGGGTTATGAACAGTGTGCCTAAAGGCTCAGAAAGAGGGGAGACCTAGGATGCGGTGGGCAGACAATGTCAAACAGGACCTTGTTAGAATTGGTGTGCAGTGGCCGGATGCAGCAGATGTAGCTCAGGACAGATATGCTTGGAGAATTAAACTGCACGGTCTGGTTGGACTTCCGTAGCCCATGGCTGCTTGAGGATGATGATGATGATGAGTAAATGTACAGTAAAATTCGATGACAGTGTTTTAAACTATATCTTATGTATTTTCATGTAATGTTATTATTCTTCTCTCCTGCAGATAAGCAGATGCTTTGCGGGTCATTTGTTTAAACTTTTGTATAACTAACATGAATATGAATAAAGATGATTATTATTATTATTTCAAATGCTTGGCACGAAGTTCCATTTTGCAGTTTTATCTTATATTGCTTATCCGCATAATATTTCAAATTTCAATGGAAATATGTAGTTTTCATTCTGCTGCATATACGAATATAAATATAGAGCTTTAGAAAATTCTAAAATGGAATAATCGATCATAAAATAAGTTAATATGACATTTCCACATTCCGTTATTTTAGTTAGTTTAGAAAACATTCTAAAATTAAATAATCGAGGGGTAATGAGTGGGGAGAAATTACAGAGAGAAATTACAGTGTTAAAAATTCCATTGAAAAAAAATTTCTAAAATAAGGAAATTTAGTGATCGAATCTATTGGATTTTATTCTAAGGACGTTGGCGTAATTGGGTTACCTAAGTGGAAATGGAGAAGATCAGGGACACTTTTTAGGAGCGTATGTATAACAGAGTAGCATGCGATGCGATAAAAAAATACGATCTCTCTCTTGTTTTTGTCGGGGGGTGGGGTAGAACAAGATATCAATATTTCTTCTGTTCATAATTCGTACTTTTTGTTTAAAATAGTTTTTAATCCAACTCCGAGGAACTTCTGCCAACGTCGCCTATAATATCCTTCACGGTAGTTATTGTAGCGTCTTCAGTTGACGTCATTAACAGTAATTCTAGTAGTTCTTTGGCCATTGTTGAACGAAATATACTTTTTTTCCATTTAAAATTTTGAAAACGATCTTTCAAAATTTGTCCTTTTATAAAATACAACCACTTGTGTCGTAATATAACCACTTATGTCATAATGCAACCACTTGTGTCAAAATGCAACCACTTGTGTCATAATGCAACCACTTGTGTCGTAATATAACCACTTGTGTCGTAATATAACCACTTGTGTCATACAACAAACAATTGTGTCAGAGTACAACCAACCACTTGTGTCGTAATACAACCACTTGTGTCACACCACCATTTTGCTACTACCCCCACCTCTACAAACGCTATTATTAGAACCACATAGGCACTAACACCGCTACAAATGGCACACCGAAGTTTCCAGGTTAGAGTCCCAACTAACCTGTGTTGAGAATTTTCTCCTCAAAACCTGCACCTTTCTTTAATTCAGAAAGGACGACACCGATTGGCTTGGAAAGGCCGCTGTCCGTTGGATGGGATGTTAATGCCATGGCACTGTGCTCAGGAGAGACCATGCTCTGGGCACATTAAAGATCACACTAGATGGCCTTTACGAGAGACATAATCTCTCTCCTAACAGCTGTCTAGTAATACCCCTTCACCCAACCTTCCCCGAGACCTTGAGGGTCCTTGTGACCAGGCCATTTAGTCCATTGTGTGCAGAAAACGAAAGGCGCGTTCACACGTAAAATAATCCAAGTAATAGCAGCAAAGACGCTATAGTTAAAACCATTCAATCTTTCTACTACTGCCATTGTACTATGATAAACCCCTAGAATTTCAAAAGCTACTATTACCATTAATATTACTGACTTTCTACTAATACTGCCAAGAATACCAATTGTAGCAGATTAGCACTAACAGACCACAACTGTTTTTATTTAATGTAATTGCATTATAGTCAGTGGTATATTTATAACAATTGTTATTATAGATTCATCGGCGCCGTAAATATCGTTAACAGTATCCTCAATAGTTAAAATTTTCTTTCAACGTATAATATCTTAACGGAAGAAATGAATGTTATCGAGAACTAGACAAATCATTTCTTTTTTTTTGAAAATTAGAAGTTTGAAACCTAATAAAAAGAAAATAAAATCCCAGAACTAATATATATTCATATTTGCAAAACTAATCGCTCTAACGGTTTGTAAGACTACGTGGAAAGAATCACATTGGTGACTGCCTGAGTAATGGTCTTTCCTGAATGGTGTTTTCCTTGCAATGGAAGAGATGGTTAGAGGAAGTCATTCATCAGGATTAATTGTGTGTTATTGCACTTCCACACGTAGCGATACTTTTTTGCTGCTGACTGCAGGAAACCGATATTTCTACCTGGGACGCGAAAGAGGCCAAAAATGAAATCCACTTTCTCCACGTATTTGATGTCCATAGTAGCCAAATAAAATAGCGGTTAAGTGTGAAGGTTGGGTTGGGTTGTTTTACTTCTGAGCGGCACTTTTTTTGCACACCATGGGCTAAATGGCCAGGTCACAAGGATCCCGAAGGCTCAGAGAAGGTTGGAGGAGGGAACCACTGGAACAGCTGTTGGGAGACAGATGGTAGCCTTCCGTCAAGCCCATCCAGTGTGTTCTTTAACGTGCACAGGGTATGGTTCTCCAACACACGGGGTCACGGCTTAACGTCCCATGCGAAGGACGACGGTCTTTCCAAGCCCATCGGTGTCCCCTACTAACCGTGGGCAGGGCGGGGAGTTTTGCGGAGATAAGTCTCAACGATGAACCAGCTGGGACTCGAACCTGGGAACTGCAGATTACGAGCCTGGTGTACTACCGACTGAGCCAGCTCCGCCCCCCAAGTGTGAAGGTACTTTCATTTTATTGAAAATTGGTCAATCATGCGAATTAGCGCATTTTATGCAAAAATATTGATCATGTAGTTATTTTAATGGAGCACAAATGCGTGGAAGAGTGGCTATCTGCTGAATCGTAGATGATAACAACGATTTTATCTTCACAACTGATTGTACTGGTGACGGTGGCAGTTCCATTCGTAGTTCTTATATATGTATTTATAATGGTTCTTGTGATTGTGATCGTAGTAATAACAGCAGCAAATGTTGGTAACAAAAGTGTTGGTGTTTGGGGTATAGTAGGAGTAGCAGCGGTAATAATAATTACTATGATGATTATGGTCATTTTAATAGTGTAGCGGCAAAGGTGGTTGAAGCTATTATTGTGGTGACAGAAGTAGTCTAGTAGCAGCGGCAATGGTGCGGTAGTAGTAGTAGTAGCAATGACAGTGGCAGATAGTACTGGCGATGGTAGTTGTGGGTATTAGTGGCGATGGCGGGAGTAGTAGAGTAGAAACAGCAATGGCTGTAGTAATAGAATAGAAGCAGCGATAAATGTAGTAGTAGAGTAGAAGCAGCGATGAAAGTAGCAGTAGTAGCAGCGATGGTGGTGGTGGTGGTAGTAGTAGTAGTAGTAGTGGAAGCAGCAGTGGTGGTAGTAGTCGAGTAGAAGCAGCGAAATCAGAAGTAGTAGGGTAGAAGCAGAGAAATCAGAAGTAGTAGAGTAGAAGCAGCAATGGCAGAAGTAATAGAGTAGAAATAGTGATGGCAGAAGTAGTGGGGTAGAAATAGCGATGGCAGTAGTAGAGTTGTTGTTTTATCTCTGAGCTGCACTATTTTGCCTACACTTTGCACTAAATGGCCAGATCGCAAAGACTCACACAAACTGAGACAAAGCTCAGAAGGAAAATGTTGGAAGAAGGGGATACACTGGAGATTTAGGAGACGGTAGCTTCGTATTTTGGAATCCTTGCTGTAGATGAGTATCAATTCCTATTAGTCTAGTTAAGCGGACTAATTTATAGATTTATTCACGAATTCACATTTTTAAGTAATTACTCGAACGAATTAAAAACTTTTAAATTCAAATTTCTAAAGAAGAGAAGATAAAATCATCATTAAGAAGTCACAGATCAGTAGACTTATCACATACATATATGTGTGTTTCATTTTAATTCTCTAACTTAGATTCCTTGGAGTGCTATTAATAACCAATTAGTCTACTGCAGTGCTCAGTGGTATGAGGGTTAATGAACCTTATGCTCCCAAGTCGAGCTCTCATCCTGCTGGCATGGAGAATTTACTCCGCTAATCCACAGATCTGCACTCTGTGTAAGAAGTGACACTAGGGGGCAGACTGGTACTTTTATTTCTTCTGAGACCCAGAAATAGCGTGGGAGCTCCTGCTGCGATAAAAAATTCGGTTCAAAATTTTTGAAAGATTTCAATACTTATTCTGTTGATAATTCGCAATTACATTTTACAGTATTTTTCCCCCATTTTCATTGAGCTTGTGTAAAATGAGAATTATTATTATTCAATAAAGTCTTGTTCCCTTGAGGAAAAGGGACCGTCCAGTGCCCCTCGTAAGTCTTGTCAGTCCAGCTAAATGTTTTTTTTTTAAATGAAATGTTAAACACCTATGTACATTTATAGGTTTATGCATGGAGATATGTATGGTAACACTTGTAGAAAAACATCATAAGAGCAATCAATAATAAGTAGACAAATTACCTGTTGTAGAGGATTCAATAAATACTTCTGCGGAAAAAATTAGTTTAGCCGATAAGAGAGGACTCAAACCTACGTCTCACCAAGAGTAGGGGTGGCTCAGTCGATATCGCACCAGGCTCGTAATCTGCAGCTCCCAGATTCGAATCCCGCCTTTGCCAGCGTGGAGATTTATCTCCACAAAACTCCCTGCCCTCGGAGAGTAGGGATAAACGATGGTCTCGGAAAACCCACTGTCTGTCTGATGGGATGTTCAGCATTGGCCCCGTGTACGGGTGAGCCATATCCTGTGCACGTTAAAGAACACGCTGGATGGTCTTGACGGGAGGCTACCATTTGTCTCTTAACAGCTGTCCAGTGGGTTCCCAACTTTCTCTGAGCACTCGGGGTCCTTGTGACCTGACTATTTAGCCCATTGTGTGCAAAAAAAGTACCGTTCAAAGGTAACCCAACCCACGTCTCTTCAGATTCATTTCTTCCGATAATAAATGATGATGTTTCATTGAAAGATATGAGTGACGATCAATCACTGAGTTCGTATTCGCTTCGCAGGAAGATAGGGCGCCAATTGACTGATTGCGCCATCGATATGCTTTAGGTTTATTTTCTGCTTTTTAGTGCCCTGTAGGAAAATAAGTATTTTTTTTTAATTTTATATTTTTTTCACAAAAGTATTTATTTATTTATTTAACGTAAATGCTTTTATTTTTCATTTTTAACACATTAGTCAATCATCAAATATACACAGATTGTTTAACGTTTCGGTCTGAGGGTTGGGTTGGGTCGCTGCAGATCACGAACCTGACGCACTACCTAATGAGCCAATACTAGCCCCTTTTGGCCTAAGGAAAGACTTATAAAATAATATAAAAACAACGAATGCTGCACGTTTGAATATATACTGATGCGCTTGTTCGCAAATGTTCTATTTCTGGAGAATTTATATGATAAATAGAATTTTCTTTTGGCCTCACCGAAATTATCTGGTGTCGTCAGGCACCCTCGATGGCCACCCTTGAGAACCACAGCTCTAAACATGCAAATCGAGATAATACCGCATAATGTTGACAGTTTGGTTTAAATGTTTAACTAATAGATACTCGTGTTGAAATAGATATCGTGAAACTTGAGATATTTGTGTAGATGACATCATCATGACGCTCTTCTTTCATTGTTATTTTTTGCTTAAGAAAAGACTTTGTTATGTTTAGCAGTTCAACTGGAAATAGAACTGATAGCTTAATGATAAATATAGAAAGCACAGGAGAATAATACTCGGGAAATAAACTACTTTTAAATTTTTTTTACCGTGTCATTTTATTTAATATTTTTCGTTGCATTGAATCTCTATTGTCAGGCAGGTTTCATGTTAATGATATTCTCACAAATGATTCAAATTCTCTGAAACTAATTAGTCAATCCTACACGAAATTGTAAGAGAGCAAAGATATAGAGTTTGTTATCAGAAAGACAAAAATATACCTTACATAACAAGCCAAAAATATGTATATTACGATCTTAAAACTGTTCTAAACGTCAATAATACGAGGTCTATTAAAGGAGTGTTGTGTCACACAATAGTGACGGTTGTAACAATTCAGCAACAATCCCGTTTATCAAGTCTGTGGAATCAGGCTGCTTCCCGCTCAAGAGAAGCATCATATGCGTCATAATTAGTGTGGAACTCATCAACAAACACCACATCGTCTACATTAATGCATTAGCTGACTGCTAATTAAGCTTATCACGTTGATTCAAAGCTTTGCTCCTTTAATGCTGAACACATACTTTCAGCTAGAAACAGTACTATCAGTTTACGTTGCATTCGTCATGGAAACATATCTTATGAAACTTTCATTGTTCTATAAGTAGGGTATGAATTTTTCAGGTTTAATAAAAACTTCATTCTCGGAAGGGGAGACATTTATCGGCTGAATGGTTTGTTGTGTTTTTTAAATTCGGGTTGAAATCAAGTCGAAGAAATAATAATCTAATATTGTTTCATTAATTTCGGTTGAAATCCTGTTGAAATAAAAATAAATTAATAATAATAATTTTCAATTATATATTTGATTAGTATATTATTATATTATTTTATTAATATTAATAAATAATAATTTTCAAGTATTAGGTAATCAGTTGATTATTCACATACATCAACTTATGCAGTGCCAATGTTTCTTCAGCGAGATTACTTCTGTACACACTCTTCCTTCCAGGTCTGGATCTAGGGAAAAAAATGAGGGGGTTGTGGACAATCGAGCCGAAAAAATGTAAAATAGAGGGGGGGGAGGGAAAAGACTGGATTTCCAATGCAGTAAAAACAGTTTCCTCACCATTTTACAGATCTTTGAAAAACGCATAAAATAAAAATAAATTTAGTTATAAATAAGAATAAGTTTTTTTATAACCCTCCTCTAGTGAGGGTTATAAATGTTTTTAATACCTAAACAAAAGAAACATTTCAGATGGAAAGATTATTTCAAAATTTTGCTGAGTATGAACTGTATGAAATTTGCAATTTCATTGCTTTATATTTTTTTATATTGGCCAAAGGGTATGAAACCTATTTTAAATATATTGATACTGCTTTTTCAGGATTTAAGCATATGTTCTCTTTCTGTGTATTGTGCAACTTGGCAGTTGGCTTTTTGTATAAATTGGATAAATGAAATAAAACCTAGAGCTAAGATATTTAGAGATAAGATGCTTAGAGCTGACTATTTAGAGCTAGGAGTATAATTATTTGAAATATGGACTGTTAATAGGAAAAGGAAATGTATATATGAAATTTGCGAAAAGACAAAGAATCGTCTACTGATAGACCTATTCTATGAAGGGAAGTTTTTCATTGTGGGAAGGGTGTATTTATTATATAATATTGGTCTGAAATTTTTCCTTTCTTCACTCAATATACTTAGAGTGTCTAGGAGAAAAGTTCAAAATATTGAAATGATGATTATATATATGAAAAAAAAATTGTGAATATGAAATTTGTCAAAAGAATTATTTGGAGAAAGCTGTTTCCCATGATAGACAATTTTATATAGGATGAGTGTCGCCATCTAGTGGAGTTGGTATGAATAACTTTGTTAATAAACAATATTTTTCTGGTTTGGATGTGGTAAAAAATAAATCTGTGATTAGGCAGATGGGTTTTATTAATTATCCTAAAGGCACTACAACTCACTTTTTTGTTTTGTTTTGTTGGTCATAGAAAGTATAGGTACTGCTGTAGAAAATGAGCTTTATAATATAAAATCAGTAATTCTACTCGTTTTTTGTGAATATGAGAATCGTAATTTAAATGAATTCCCAAATGTGTCTGTAATTCATTTTAATATCAGAAGTTTGAGGCAAAACTTTAACGAATAAAGTGTGCTAATGGAGCAGATGGTTTAAGGATTTAATGTGATATTATTGTCTGATATATCGGTGAAAATTGAAAAGGCTGAATTATATAATATAGAAGGATACATAAGTTATTATCAGTGTAGAGAATTTAATCAATCAGGATGAGTATTAATATTAAATTAAGAACACATTCTTTTACCCTGTTAAGTTTTCATATGTTAAGTGCAGAGGTAGTGCATCTCCACATAGATAACATTTATTTGTCTATCTTTCTAATGTATAGGTCTCATGAGCACACCAAAATTGTTTTTAATGACGAATTGCAGTAGAAACTACATTCATTGAGAATAAATAATGTTCTTTTTATTGGAGATATAAATATAGATGTTTTAAAAGAATCTAGAGAATTGAATGATTACACTGTTCTACAAGGGAAAAATTTCTTTGGTTGAAATGTGTTTCTAAATTTTTTTGATGTGGGAAATTGAAATCTGAGATCAGAAATATCCTATCAGGACTAGTTTTAGAGTTATGGAGATATAACACATCAATTTCATACTTATTTGGGGAATGAAAAATCAGGAAATGTTGCATCAAAAAAGTTGGCAACACTGACATGTTTGCAATAGTTTATACTCACATGTTGGCAACAATGCTATTCTATTCATAGTTTAGATCAGGGGTTCTCAACGTGGGGTACGCGGTAAATATTTTTGGGGTACGCGGTAAATATTTTTGGGGTACGCCGTGAGAGCTCAAAAGTCGCTATATTTAGTAACAAAGTCTCTAAGTTGGCATTATTATACTACAACTATAATTTTATCTATCTATATAATGGATACGACAGTTACATACACATTTCCAGGGGGTAAGTGAAGCATAAAAGGTTGAGAACCACTGGTTTAGATAACTACTAATCTGCCTCTGCAAAGTTTATTTTAAAAACGTATAAGTGGCAAGATATTTGTGGAATTAACATCAGTTTTTTTTTTCAAACTGTATTATAGGGTATGTAATGATATTTTATGTTTTATGGCAATATTTGTGTAAGTTAACATGACAAGTTTGTGAATACTTTTTTTTGTATTGTAGAAAATGCCCCTCCGAAAATGTCAAAATAAGACAGACAACTTCTGTTATTTTTGCGGAGAGTTCACCTTTGCAAGACATATAAGAAAAATGTCACCTATAATAAAGAGAGCATACAAGCATTACTCTGGATGTAAAATAGAAGATCAGGATAAGCACTGAGCCCCCTAACATATGTTGTGCAACTTGCTATGTGAAATTAATGAACTGGTAGAAGGGTAAAGGTAGCGCCATGTTATTTGCTGTACCCATGATATGGAGGGAACCAAAAGACCATTCCACAGATTGCTACTTCTGTATGACTAGTATCCAGGGTTTTACCAGCAAAAAATCGAAGAGTCATATCGATTATCCCAACTTATTTTCTGCAGTACGACCAGTACCACATTCTGAAACTTTGCCAGTTACACTAACTCCAAGTCAGGAAACAGAAGATAAAGAAAGTACTGGTGAAGAGAGTGAGGCACGTGAATCACCTCTAGAAAGAAGTGATCCTTCCTATGAGGCTACCATGGATTCAACTCCGCATTTTTTAACGCAGGAAGATCTGAACGATTTGGTTTGTGATCTAGTGTTAAGTAAACAAAATGCTGAATTGCTGGTCTCTAAGTTGCAAGAATGGAATCTTCTCCAACCTATTACAAGTATAACTATATATATAAAATAGAGAACTGAAATTTGTTGCATTCTTTTCACATGATGGCCGATTGACTTTCTGTAATGATATTGTCAGTTTGATGACAGCTTTAGGCTTTATTCATGACCCACAAAATTGGAGGCCCTTTATAGATGCACCCAAAATTAGCTTGAAGGCAGATTTACTACAAAATGGTAATTTAATACATCTTGTTCCAGTTGCCTATGCTAGTATGACAACGGAATTATGAGATTCTAGATATAATGCTCAAATCCATTAACTATACGGATTTCAATTGGAAAATATGGGGGGTTTTAAAAAGTATTGCCATGATATTGGGAATGCAACAAGGGAACACAAAATTTCCTTGTTTCCCTTGTGAATGGAACAGTCGTGACAGAGCATCCCATTTCTTGAAGTAAACTTGTCCAATACGTAATTGGAAAGTGAGAGCAAAACATTTACAGAAGCAGAGACTTATAGTTGATGAGGACGTGATCCTTCCTCCCATTCATATAAAACTGGGACTTATGAAGCAATTTGTCAAGGCAGTGGATAAATATGGTAAGATGATTTACCTTCCTAATAACGAAATTTCCCGTCTTTCAGAAGGAAAGATAAAAGAGGGCATGTTTGTTGGCCCTCAAAAAAAAAAACAGTTGAAGAAAGATGTGAAATTTGACGAATCTTGCAACAGAGGAAGAGAAAATTGCTTGGACATGTTTTAAGAAAGTTACAGACAATTTTCTTGGAAAAAAGAGGTCTAAAGTTTATAAAGAAATAATAAACCAGATGCTACATGCATATCGGGATTTAGGATGTAACATGTCTTTGAAAGTGCGCTTCCTGCATTCATATTTGTACTACTTTTCAGAAAGCTGCAGTGACGTCTCCAATGAACACAGTGAGAGGTTTCACAAAGATATTTCGACAATTGAAAAGCGATATGAGGGGAAGTGGATGCCTACAATATTAGCTGATTTTTGCTGGAATCTCAAAAGAGACAGCACAAATAAACATAAAAGAAAAAAAAAAAAAGATTTTCGTTTGGTATTTTTGTTATTTAATTATTTCGTATTCAATTTATTTCTGCATAATATTCTGCAAAATTTTCTGTATGAATATACAATCATTTCAATATTAAGGAAGCTATAAATAATCTTTCTTTTCCTTATTATTATTAATTGTAAATATAGGAATAAAATGAAAAATTTAAAATCGTCTAACTCGAAAACTGTCAATGATAGAAAACATCTAAGCACAGATCTGAAGTCTGCACTAAAAAACCTTTAAGAATCACACAACTCTTACTTAGAAAAAAATATATATATATTTGTAGAATATAGGTCACTTACTAAAATAAATAAATATAGTATAAATTGCTTAGATCATGTTTTTATAAACTCTAATAAGGGTTGGGAACTGAAGTGTACATTATTGAATTCTGATTTACTGATCATTAGACACTTATTACACATTTGAATCAAGTTAGTCTGCATCTAGTGGGGGAAGGACCAGGTATTACAACTATAGAAACTAATGATTTTTGTCAGTTACTATAAATTTGAAGAACAGGTGAAAAATTAAGATTTTAGTGATGTGTACTATAACAATGGTTCAGACGTGAATATGACAATTGGTACAAAATGTTTTTTTTTTTGTACAGAAAAATATTTATGTATAATAAAGAAAATTTATATCAGAAATATTACAGAAGATATCCAGGAATTATTTTTTTTTAATAGAATATAAGAGATTTTGTACATATTTAAAGACAGAATTAAGGATAGCTAAAATAATTACTATGTGCATGGTTTTCAAAGCTGTGGAAAAAATAATAAGAAACAATGGAATTATGCAAATGATGTGTTTAGGAACAAAAGTAAAGAAATATATTCTACCTTCTTACGAAAACACAACTGAATTGTTTGATGATATGAATAGAAATTTTATCCAAGGTGTTATATATCTGAACCCTGAAATTGATAATCAGTATAGATTAAGTTATTCATGTGATATAAATTGTATATCATAATCTCTTTATAAGGAAAATACGGATGATGTAGAAATTGCAGCAATGAGTAAAAATAAAACATCTGGGTATGATGGTCTTACAGTGTCCATGTTACAAATTATTGCTAAATATAATTAAACGTTTTTACTTATTTAATTAATTTATCAATACAACAAGGAAAATTTGCTGAACAACTAAATATGCTTTCATTTTCCCGATTTACAAATCGAGTGATAAACAACGTTTGACTAATTATAGATCGATCTCATTGTTGTCGGTGTTTTCTAAATTAATTGAATTTTTTTAAAAAAATGACATGTAAATTTGTTAAATCAACATAACTTTTTCCCAAGAACCAATTTGGTTTTAGGAAAGAAGATGACACTGAACAATGAATTCTGAAGCTAACGGAAGATATTTATAAAAGCATTGATGTTGGTAAGAAAACATTGATACTGTTTCTGGATGTAAAAAAAAGCTTTCGATACAGTGGATCAGGAAATACTCTTAAAAAAAACTTTTTGCCAACGGTATGAGTGATCATATTTATAATTGGTTTAAAAGCTACCTTTTAGCAAAAAGTCAGGAGGTAAAACTGAATAAGGAAATAAGTTCGTTTAGGGTAATTGAAAAAGGTGTACCTCAAGACTTGGTATTGGGTCCCATCTTCTTTCTTATTTACATTAATAACTTATGCGATTTATATTTAAGAAGATCATTAATATATTATGCCGATTATATTGCAGTAGTTTACACAATAGATACTATTTTAGAAAGAAACAAAGGTAGAAAATGATCTTTTAAAATATATAGGTGGCCAGCTTTTAATAAATTAAACTTGAATGTTAATGAAAGTAAATTTCTTTATTCTGAATTGTTTAAATCAGATACTCAAATAGAAATTAAATATCATAATGTTAATTGCCTTCTTAATCAGAATTATATATGCCCTAAATTAGAAAGAGCATATAATTATAATTATTTGGGGTTTGAACTGGATTCTTCTTTAAAATGGGGGACTCATACAAATAAGATAACAATGCGGGTAAAATACATATTATTTAAATTTTATCATATTCAAAAATAGTAGATAAGAAATAGAACTATATTGCCTTGGTTTATTCTAATATACAGCATGGTTTGTGTAGTTGGGGAAGTGATTATATTAATTTATATAATTTGTTTATGGTACATAAAATATTTAAGTTAGTGTTCAATATTAATTTTTCTACTTTAGACCCATCTACTTTAATTCATTTTAATCATATTAGAAATATTTTTACGCATAAAATTCTACTGTTTTTATTTCAAAATAAGCAATGGATAGAGAGCAAACAAAATTTTACAATTCTTTACCACTGGATATGAGGGATGAAAACAATTTGACTTTCTTCAAAAAGAAATTGCTTACACATATATTAACTGTTATGAATCTATTTTAAGTTCAATCGCTTAAATCTTTTATTTATACTTAGGGGTACTTTTGTATTCATTATCTTTTATTATTGATGTATGAAGTTATGTTAAGAAATGATTGATATTCCCATTATTGGCTGCCTAAATTTGATGTTGGTAATTAAAACGGAACCTGGACGGGCAGTTTAACCCCTTGGTTCTGGCATTTAATAGCTACAGTTATGTGTGTGGTTTTTTATTTTTCATGCTCTATTTTGTTGGTTTTCGTGTATTTGTGTTTCCACTATTTGTATTGTTACATGCTTGAAATTTGTGATATTTGTATATTTATGTATTGATAACGTGTAGAAATAAATGCTACTACTACTACTTTTTTGCCTCTATTTTCCTTACTGGCATTGTGGAAAGGTGGGACTACGGCCCCTTCGCCCACCCCACTCCGAACCTCCCACCCCTAGATCCACCCCTGGTTCCGTCTAATTATTTAAAATTTACAACAGGTATTCATCTACAAATGGGGCGGGGGTGGCTCACTCGGTAGCGCGCCAAGCTTGTAATCTGCAGTTCCCAGGTTCGAGTCCCAGCTGGGTCAGTGTTGAGACTTATCTCCGCAAAACTCCCCGCCCTGCCCACGGTCAGTAGGGGACACCGATGGGCTTGGAAATGCCGCCGTCCGTCGGATGGGACGTTAAGCCGTGGCCCCGTATGCGGGAGAGTCATACCCTGTGCACGTTAAAGAACACGCTGGATGGCCTTGACGGGAGGCTACCATCTGTCTCCCAGCAGCTTTTCCAGTGGGTCCCTTTCCCCAACCTTCTCTGAGCCTTCGGGGTCCTTGTGACCTGGTCATTTAGCCCATTGTGTGCGAAAAAGTGCCGCTCAGAGGTAAAACAACCCAACCCATCTACAAATGATATTTTAACACTTTCTACAATGTTTTTAATATTAATAAACATGTTTTTACTCTGATTTTTTTCGATATTTTGCTCTTATGCGGTATGTCAAAAAGGAATAAACAAATTTCTCTCACATTAATATGATATTTTAAAATTCTTGTAACGAATGGTATTCTGGAAACAATGAATCTGTTATAACGAGAACTGCCTATTTTAATATAATGTAATGTGGTTTCCCCGTTTTGCATCAGTAGTACATAACTATAATGTCGTCCTATGAACAATAAATATGATAATGTCGTCCACATAACATACAATATTTAATAGTAATAATAATTCGTTCTTTTTTTCTTTGTCTAGCCGTCCCATGGCCGAGTGGTTAGCGCGCTTGGCTACTGATCTAAGGGACCTGGGTTCGAGCCTCGGGTAAGGCATGGCTGTTTGTGTCGTTTCTCTGCTGAAGTACTGCCATCCTCTCAGACCTTCTACTATGGCAAATAAACTGACAGGCTACTGTCAGACCTCTGTGGCAAGCAGCTGCTTGAGGAGGTATTTATTTTATTTTTTATGTGTATGTAGTGTTGACAAATGACTAATTCCAAGAAATGGATAATATATTAATTGAATCTTTCATTTTTTTAGAAGAGAAAGCAATAATGCAACGTATTATGAAATATATATTTTATTTCCGGGTTTTTGGGTTTAACCCATATATTAAATCTTTTATTCGGGTGGAAGGGGTAAAAATGGGGAAATATAGGGTAAAATCCGCCAACTTCATACCTTAATCATGGTGAGAATACAACTGTAGCGATGTGATAACACAGTGCTGTGAATACGACTTAGCATTGTAAAAATAGTGATTCTTAACTGACGACTGTAGCGTTCAAGTAATAATTATATTGAAAAAATTACTAGATTTAACGTAACAATGATGCAGGGCGACGACTATAGTATTGTAGTAATAATAATACTGAGATGATGACTGTAATATTACAGTAATAATAATGCTGAGATTATGACTGTAGCGTTCATGTAATAATGATATCGAAACAATTACGAGATATAAGGTAACAATGATGCCGTGGCGATGACTGTAGTATTACAGTAATAATAATGTTGAGATGGCGACTATAGCGTTCGTGTAATAATGATATTGGAACAATGATTGGGTTTAAAGTTATAATAATGCCGTTGAAGGGATTGTTGAGATAACATGATAAAGAGAACACGATTACATCCATCCCTCTATTTACACATGAGAGAGGTACCCGGAAATCACCGTGTAAATCGAAACCTGGCAAATCAAGACCAATAGTTTACGGAAAAATGGGAGATAAGTCCTGAAAAAACTCTTGTTATGAATAACACGTACATTAAAAGTTTTATTTATATATCTATCTATATATCTAACATTTCAGTTCAGTAATAATAAGCATTAAAGTAACATTATTTTCTAATTTATTTGCACTAATTCAGATAAAACTAGATTAATTTCTGATACATTTCTTTTTGATCACGAAAAACGTACACATTTAATGCAGATGTACGCTATCGAATTCGAAGGCGAAATCTGAAAGAAGAATATTTGTGAACTGAATATAAATTAGAAATTAAGCATTTGTACGAACACCTAATACTTTGTTTAAAAAAATAGCATTTAAATGATAATTTATGAAACAGTGTACTTACGAATAGCTGTATTTAGCCTGTGCAATAATCTACAAAGTGAAACTTGTTGCTGAAATTGAAATAAATGACTGTTTTAAGTAGTTTGCAAAATTCAATCTAGAAAAGCCAGATTACGCTGCGGTTCAAAACATTATTCATTTCACAAATCTCACGAAGCAGATTGTATTAGAATGACAGGAATATAATTTTAGCGAAAGAATATAAATGCAACTTTTTACAGATGACAATTTTTGTTAATGTAGTAATTTACTATCTAATTATTCTTGAAAAAATTACATCAATTAGAACTATTTAGTTGATTTTCACTTTGTGATGACAGTCTGATAATCACAGTTGATGCCATACTACTGCTACTTCAAGAT
This sequence comes from Ryuthela nishihirai, assembly GCA_038380435.1. Taxonomy (NCBI): domain Eukaryota; kingdom Metazoa; phylum Arthropoda; class Arachnida; order Araneae; family Heptathelidae; genus Ryuthela; species Ryuthela nishihirai. The sequence continues at coordinate 18,083,329 of JAWZYU010000007.1, forward strand.
ATGTATTATACCTTCATTCAATATATTTAAAAAAATTGATCCTTGTCGTGTATAACCGAGTTTAAAATCGTGTAAATCGAAACCGGTTGCATTTATTTTTTGACCGTGTAAAACCGAAACCGTGTAAATCGAGGGATAGTTGCATATTGATTACACGATTCTGAGACTAAATCTTTAGCATTTATCTGTGGTTACGTGCTGATCAGAATACATGAAATGATGAATTATTTTACCTCTGAGCAGCACTATTTTGCAACTTTGGATTACATATCTGGGTCACAAGGATCCCAGAAGCTCAGACAAGACTCGAGAATGGAATCCACTGGACATCCAGAGTGTTCTTTAACGTGCATAGGTATAATTCTCCTAGACATGTAGCAACGACTTGACGTCCCATCCGAAGAAAGTGTTCTTTCCAAACGCATCGGTGTCCCCTTTCTCGTCGAGGGCAGGATGGGGTCTTGTAAGACAGTGGAAATAAATATCAAGGCTGGCGCAGTTGGGACTCTAACTGGAACTGCATATTACTAACCTGGAGCGCTACTGACTGAGCCAATCCCTGACCTTAAAGAAATAATGAGTGCAGCATTGCGAGATCAATGATACTGCAAAAATGAATATATCGTTGTGATAACAATTACGCTTAGATTGCGATTGTAGTGTTTTGATAGCAATGATACTGAAATAACGATTATAGCTTATGGTAACAGTGATTCTGAAATGATGACTATAGCTTTGTGATAAAAATTATGCTTTAGCGAAGTTAGCAGAAAGGCAACAGATATAAGAGATAAAACATCTATTCTTATCCAGAATATTAATAATGCTATAAGTTTTAATAGGAAATTCTTGAGCGTGAGTTCAAAAGAATATTTAGTGGCAAAACTTGTGAACTTTAGTGACAAAAAGTGAATTAATTTATTACAAAAGTATGGATAAAAACACAAATATAAAATATATTCAACTAACACAAATCTTTATCTTCATCGGTATGAAAATACACCATCAGAATATTATTTCACCTTATCCTTGTTATTTCAAATAGTCGTTTCTTTAGAATTCTTACAGTCCCTACTCAAAATATAAAATGATATTTTTTACAATGGCACAATCATATTTGCGAATAAACTTGTAAACTATCAAGAATAATCTTACCAATTCTTTAAACAAACCAAAAATAACCATTAATCAAATAATTTTCTTACAGAATTTCAGCATTGTACTCCAAAACTGCAGCTAAGTATACTGGGTTTTCAGAACCGATTCTTTTCAGACGTTGATCACCACGCATCAGACGATGAACTCTTCCTACAGAAAAGTTGAGGTCAGCTCTACTTGGTCGACTAACATTTATCGTCCTTGACCTAATCTCCAAATATCTTGAGAAACCTTTTTTAACATTAACTTTATGCTAAAGCAATATACACATTCAAACACTACAAATTTTATTAATCCTTCTTCATCATCGTTAAAGTTCGAGTTCTTATTTTTCCAATCAACTAGTGACATTTTTTCACATGCTAAGCACAAGCGAGCATCAAAATGATACAGCACATCACGGTTTCAATATTCATCGTTCATCTGACGTAATAATATTATAGCAAACCAATAATCAATATAACATTATTGTTATATCGCTGCATCATCGCTTTAACGGCATTGTTATGCAAAGCTTCAGCCGTCTCTTTAGCGTCATTGTTATACAACACTACAACCATCTTCTTAACATCATTGTTATACAACGCTACAGTCATCTCTTTGGCATTGTTACATAATGCTACAATCATAATCTCAGGATCATGTTATCGCAGCGCATTAGTGATTTTCTGAGCCGGTGGTGGTTCTCAAACATTTCCAGTCGCGGCTCCCTTTTACTATTGATGGTTTTTTGCTGCCCCCTTTTACGATTGAAAGAATTTGTCACACACACTTTTACCATTGACTGAATTTGTCCCTGATATTCCTTTATCATTGGCGAAAGTTACTTGAACTGAGGAAAGAATACTGTCACAAAAGAATACTCCAGATAATAGAGTACACTGAACATCAGAAAGTTCTGTTAAAATCTAAGGAATGGATGATAGCGACGGAGATGGTGGTGGAATACTCTCGGAGTGGTTTACAAAGCTTGGTTGGGTTGGGTTTTTGTGTTTTACCTCTGAGCCACACTTTTTTTTGCACACAATGGGCTAAACGCTACGTTTTAAGAACCCCGAGGGCTCAGATAATGTTGGAGGAAAGTGGCCCACTGGACAACTTTTAGGAGACAGATAGTAGCCTCCCGTCAAGGTCATCCAACGTGTTCTTTGACGCGTGCCAGGTATGGCTCTCCCACACACGTAGCTACAGCTTAACGTCCCATCCGACGGACGGCAGCCTTACCTAGTCCATCGGTATCCTCTACTGACCGAGGACAGGGCGAGAAGTTTTTCGGAGATAAATATCAACGTTAGCCCAGACGGCACTCAAATCTGGGAACTGCAGATTACGAGCCTGACGCGCTACAGACTGAGCCCCATCCCCTATATAAGGCTCGGGAGGTTCAGAACACAGAAGGATAACCGCCGGTGGATGGTTACGGTCGTATTTCAATCATGTGACAATATTTAATTATTTTATGTATAATTTTTCAAAGCACTACATTAGAAATTTTATATAATAATCCTATAAAAAGTAATTTTCCTATTTATATTACTGATATTTTAGCAATAACAAATCAACATATTCAGCAAAACAATATTACACCTACAGTGGATTCCATCACATATTAATATGAAAAATAATGATAAAGTTGACTTACTTGCAAAACAGGCACAGGTATTAAACATTATAACTCCTGCCACTTACTTTTTATTTCTGCGTAAAAAACAAAATAAAATAAAAATATTGGAAGAACTTCAAAATCGGTATAATGTAAAAGCTATAAACTCACACAGATTTAAAATACCTAAAAAAGTAATACAATTTAAGGACTTTGGTCTGTATAAAAAAGAAATTAATCGTATAATGAGAATTAAAGTAAATTTAGCTGTAATAAATTCAACTTTATATATAATGAGAAAATTAAATTCCCCCAACTGTACTTTTTGTAATGTTCCTCAAAATATTGAACACATCATTTTTAATTGTAAAAAATTTCATTTACAAAGGGAAAAATATTTTGATAAGCTATCAATATATAATGTTTCTCGATTTACTTTTCAGAGTATCTTACAACCTCATAAAAATCTTTAAAACTTATTTTTTATTAATTGTTGATATCTTTCTTTAAAGAGATTGAATTCTTTGATAAACTTAAAAAAAAGGAAAATATATATATATAGATATTAGCCCGTTTCATATTCATTATGTCTGAATGAGTCTGTGTTTGGACAATTGTCTAGTTCACAGGAATATTCAATTGGTAAGATGATTAAATCAATCAATCAGAGCACTACGACCCTTTTCCAAGCTTTTTGCGCTTTCTCCGGAGTCGCGACCCACATGGGAGCCAGTGGGTCGCGATTTTTTTTTTAAATAACCAGAATTTGGTATTGTCTTTTCTTATCTTCAGTTGATAATGTCGACACAATATGTTACTGTTTTCAGCGTCTAAACAATTCGAAACTTTAAATAGTCGAGTCTAACTGTGCATAGTCGAGTCAAACAATCGCAGTCTAACTGTGATATTTAAAGAAAGTATAATCGTATCGTGTTTTCAAGAAACTCATTTGGAACTATCGATTTCCACATAAGAATTTATCATTTTTTCTCATTTCAAGAGGTAATCATCGTCGTAATCATCATCATCATCTTGATCATCGACGATGACGAAAATAATAATAACAAGAACGACAGAACTTTTAATTAAAGTTGATCGCCCACATAATTTCCAACAAAGGCACATGAAACTGGGCTTCGGAATTCCGAGTCACAGGAATGACCAAGACTTCTCTAAAATTACTGCCTCTTCGATTAACAGGAAAACCAATTGCATTAGAGCAATTCTGACACTGAATGGCCCCAAGAGGAACAAATCCATCCCCTATTAAGGTCAATTGGACAGAGTGCTTCTAACTGATTGACTTCAGTCTAGCCCGTAGCTGGAAATTGGAAACAATACGTCTCAGTCGTTCTGCCATTTGATCCATCCTATTTTTTTGGCTTTTTTTTACCCGCGAATCTAATTTTGTGGTACAAAATTTACATTAATTCAACACATTGCGTAAACGACATTGAATTAATATTTAGGGACATAAAATCTAAACCTGTTATCCTCTAAATGAGAAACTTCAGTAATTCTAGTGTTATCGAACACTCTGTTATGATCTATTTTGCGAAAACAGAATTATGTTTAAATAAATTGATGTTCAAATAATATATTTATGTAAACAAAATACCTCCTTCAGCAGCTGCTTTCCATAGAGGTCTGACAGAAGCCTGTCAGTTTATACGCAACAATAGAAAGCCTCTGAGGAAGGGGAGACCTCAGGAGAAAGAAAATACAAACATCAATGTTTTACGAGGCACGAACCGATATCCCTTGCATCATTAGCCAAGCACTCCAACCACTGGGCCACGGGGTCGTTTATATAAATAAATAATTTTACGTTAATTACTATTCATTGTTGTTATTCTTTATTCTAGGAATTGAAATAGTAACAGAGTCAGAACAAGGGGAATTTCCCCCTCCCCTGCGCCCAGAATGCTAGGAAAGGTGATGGAGGCAAAAAAGTTTGAAAATTATGCATATTTTACTCGTTCGTTAAGAAATGTTTTTAAAAATCTCGAAAAAGGAGGGGAAAATGTGCTGTAATTGAAATCTAATCACTTCCCCCCCATCTTTTATTTTTTGGAGCTCGATCGGGTCACTTTGTCCTCCCCCGCCACTTTACTTTTTTCCTAGATCCAGGCTGGAAGAGTATTACTACTATACGCTTTACGATATTTTGGTGATTTTCATTCAGCTAAATTCTGCTTATTGGATGAGAAATAATCACAGAAACTGGGCATTACCATTGATTTTCAAATCAATATTTAGACAAAATATTGCGCATGTTTATTCTAAATTGTCCTACCAGTTGAATATTGAAATTAGAACGTTAAATAAATATTGTTGTTTATAAATAAAAATCCATTTATAGTGTATTTTCAATGTGTAGATTGATTAATAAAATAGACCATGTAACCAGAAAGATTATTTGATTAATTTACATTTTTTTCAACAGCTTTTTTTCTTCAAACCGCAAATAATTTTTTTAAAGGTTGAAACCTACCGTAATATAATGTACATTAAGATCATTTTTAAGTATAAAGTTTGATTTGATAGAAAGATAATTATGGTTTTATTATAATACCCAAATGGTGTATGTAGGGGGGATTACACACACACATATAAATATATGTAAACAGGGCCCGGATATAGGGGGGACAATGTTTCCACGTCCTCTATATCCCCTTTAGAATGGTGAGAAGGGTAACAGAGATAAGAAAATGTTGAACATTAATATTTCATGATTTTTGTTTTTCAATAAATTTTTAAATGCCCGTAAAACGGAGGGGAAATGTTATATTGCATTGTAAATCCAATCTCCTGGTACTTTCTTTTATATATTTCCGACTTGATTGTGTTCCATGCCGCCCTCCTTCGTCCTCGATTTTTTCTAGATCCGAGTGTGTCTATATATATTCGAAGCTCCCTAAGTTTGGAAATATGTCATTAAAATAAAGAATCCATAAGAAATAAATTGTTTTTTGTTCAGTTTTCAGTCAGCCGTCCTGTGGCCGAGTGGTTAACACGCTTAGCTACTGATCAAAGGGACCTAGGTTTGAGCCCCGGGTAAGGCATGGATGTTTGTGTTGTCTTTATGCTGAGGTCTCGCCATCTTCACAGACGTTCTACTATGGCCTATTACACTGACAGGCTCCTGTCAGACCTAGGGCAAGCAGCTGCTTGAGAGGTTTTTCATTTTTTCCCCAGATATATTCGTTAAATAAGTTATTGAAGCCAGAATATTTAACAGCAGACGTCGTTGGACGAAGATTGCTTGGGGCGAACTTAACAGAGACGTACCACAGAGATCGTTTATTGAAATCGTCGACGTCAAGGTCATCGAGCATGAATCGTCCAGACGAGCATGAATCCCACATCGTCCATCGAGCATCAATCCCACATCGTCCATCGAGCATCAATCCCACAGACTAAATGAAATTTGATTGACCACAGAGATCGTTTATTAGTAGTTAGTCCACGTGACTAAGTTTAACTCGAGCTGAAATCGTCGACGTCAAGGTCATCGAGTATGTTCTTTAACGTGACCAATTATAATTACTTAGTATTAACCTTGCAGCTCTCCCATCGCAGTACCATCTGAACAACTTTTCTTTGGCAACACAGGCTAGTTGAACAAATTTTCTTTCGTCACACAGACTAGCTGAACACACTTTCTTTGATTGCACAGACTATCGGAACACACTTTCTTTGGCAGCACAGACTAGTTGAACGCATTTTCTTTGGTCACACAAACTAGATGAACACACTTTCTTTGATTGCACAGACTAGATGAACACACTTTCTTTGATTGCACAGACTAGATGAACACACTTTCTTTGATTGCACAGACTAGCTGAACACACTTTCTTTGATTGCACAGACTAGCTGAGCACACTTTCTTTGGCAGCACAGACTAGTTGAACGCATTTTCTATGGTCACACAAACTAGATGAACACACTTTCTTTGATTGCACAGACTAGATGAACACACTTTCTTTGATTGCACAGACTAGCTAAACACATTTTCTTTGGCAGCACAGACTAGTTGAAGATATTTTGTTTGGCTACACAGACTGGTTAAACAAATTTCTTTTTCACATAGATTAGATGAATATATTTTCTTTGGCCCTACAGACTAATAGAACAAATTTCCTTTGGCCATATAAACTAGTTGAATAAATTTTCTTTAGCAACACAAACTAATTGAAGAAAAAAATTCTTTGGCCGCACAAACTAGATGAACAAATTTTCTATCGTCACACCGCCTAGATGAGTAAATTTTCTTTGGACACCCAGATTAAATGAACAAATTTTCTTTGGACAAGCAGGCTAGATAGAACAAATTTTCTTTGGACACACAGAGTAGATGAGCAAATTTTCTTTGGAACTCTGACTACATGCAGATTTTCTTTCGACACACAGACTAGATGAACAAATTTACTTTGGTCACACAGACCGCTTACTAAACGTAATCAATCCCACAGACTAAATGAAATTTATTGACCACAGAGATCGTTTATTAGTAGTTAGTCCACGTGACTAAGTTTAACTTGAGTGAAATCTACGGAGCTCTACTCTGTTATTTTGCCTCTGATCTCAAATCCGATCGAACTCCTCGATCTCTGAAGACAGATTCATTTACTCTTCCTCTGACTCTTTGACGTCCAATACGAATCTGACCGCAACATCCCTCAACCCTTCCTCGGTCGCTACGTATCCTCAATATATTAGCTGATCAAAGCTACTGTGCCATACAAAAGGTGACCATAAAGATTCTGATACCATAACAAGTGAGGGGAAATATTTCGCACCTAGTATGATCGGACGATCTCCTTGTAGTGCATCACAAGGAGAGTGCATCCACCATCTTGTTATTCTCACATTTCTGAGATATACTGCATACCAGATATAGTGTCATAAAATTAGATGCCCACACCAAACAGAGAATGACTCACAAAGGATGATATTGTGAATAAGTTGGAAAAATGACATTATTGTACACATATGCCACATATCACCAACTGAAAATAACTGCATGTTTCACGTTATTCCAGTATTTCGCATTAATAAAAATCATTAATTAATTATGCTAGGGATACGAGAGATTATATACAAAAAATATCTCCGATTGAGGTAAAAATAACACAGATAGAAATTCCTTATAATTTAGTCCAAAATTAGATAGAGTATGAAAAAATTCTGAATTAACATGAAGAAGAATCAAGAACATGAAATTTCTGCAACTTAATGCAATATTAGACTACAATATATGAAATAAAAGTTAGAATCGCGATTAAGAAACGTTTACAACTTATTTCAAAGTTACACTAGAGTTTGGGAAAGAAAAATCGGGATCAAGATTGAGAAACCTTTACAGCTTAATGAATGATAAGACGGCAGAGTATGAAAGAAGCAAATCGATATTAGGAATCTTTTTGAAACTAACAGAACATTGGATTGCTTATTGAAAGATTCCTATTAAGACAAAGAATAATTCAAATTATGAATCATTTATAACTTAAACCCAATATTTTTAGATTCTGCATATAGGTACATACTTTGTATAAACAACAATCAAGATTAAGAATCTTTACAAAGTAATCCAATATTATTAGATTGTCCATAAAAAACCGCAATTTTATCAGACAACAATCAAGAGTAAGAATCAAGACTGAATCTTATTAGATTTTGTGCAAAAAATTCCCAATTTTGACCAAAAAAAAAAATGAAATTACGATTAAAAACCCTTTACAGTTTAACTCAGCATTAGAATATGTGTGAAAAAATCTCTTATTAAAACAAAGAAATATGAAGATTAGGAATTATTTACTAATCCAAAATTATAATATTAAAAAAAATTAACAACTAAGATAACATGGAATCCTAAAAAATAATACTTTCCTATTTAGCCCAAAATTAAACTTCAGCATACAGCACAAATCCAAATTAGTAATATTTACAATTTAATGCAACATTGGATTGAGTATGAAAAAATAAACCCCGCTTAAGACTCTCTCTTAACAGAAGAATAATCCAGAATATAAAACCCTCTTCTACTATACAATATACAGTACATGAAAACAATCCTAATTAATATAAAAAAGATTCGAGGATAGCAATCACTTCATCGTAAAACTACTGTAGCTTCTGACAAGATAAAACCTTCTTTTCACTTCTTCGAAAGCATTCCTTTTAAACTTTCCCTAGGCATTAAACCATCCACTGTGAAATACAGCATATTGCATATCCACGCAGGTAAAGGAAACGTTCCCCTTGTCACAGCCAAAAGGCACTTCTTCCCCCCCCCACAACTCTCCCTCCATCTCAACTCTCCCTTGCCACCCACCCATTGCCCCCCCCTGGTAATACAGACATCAACATAATGGTCTAAAAGATCACTCGACCACTTTACGCTCTAGTAAAGCTCGGAGAATAAATTACCACATGAATGTCAGCGCAAGACATATTTGTCACCGACAAGACATCACATCTACGTGACTCCGGTCCGCGCATTTCGTGCGTGGCAAGTCACGTGACCAGGCGATAATGGTGGAGACGCTTGCTTCCGAAACCCTCCTCCTCCTCTGCCGTCTCTTTTCTCTTCCTACACTTCCCGCCCCCTTCAACCTCTTCTTCCCCCAACTTCTAACTTCCCCATCATTCTACTCACCCTGTGCTTTGGGGGAGAAGAATCATAAATGAACGACACGTATCCGGTGTTCCCGTTCGTGTGTTCGTCTCCTTCTTTCTCTCTACCTCTCATTCTCCTCCTTCGACGTCACTCTACTCTCTCGCTCTCCTCCCCCGCCCACCTCCCCCCAACGAACCCTTACACACATACAGACGCCGGCAGCATCATCACCAGCAGTACTAGAACCCACCCATCGTGCAAAACGCATGCAAGGTCCTCAGCAACGATAGCTGCCAGCAGGAATTGACGGTAACGCCTGTCATTGTGGGGAATGGCCTCCAGACGGATTAATGCAGACAGAAAGATGCTGTGGGAGAGAGTGCGGCCATGGAGGCGACGGCATGACCGTCACAGTGATCAGCATGATGGCAGTGCACCCTTCTTCTCTTCTGCCGTTCTTGTGCAGCATTCTTTCTCCTCTTTCTTTCCCTTTCTGTCTGAGAACAAAAGATATGTCTTACTTTTTCTTTCACCCCCCCCCCCTTTATCTGTGCTATTCTTTTCTTCTTTTTTCTTCTTCTGACTCCCGCAATAAAATCAATAAAAGGAAAACGAAGGACGTTGCCTATCTGTTCTGAAAAATCGTAGTTTCCAAGTTTCATGGATTTCTTTCAAATGGGACATTTTATTATTTTATTTTCGCCTTTTTTTTCTTTTTTTTTACTGCGTTGCCTAAAGTACTTCAAGCAAGCATTAACCAAGAGCAGAAAGTTCTAAAAAAAATCTATCATTACTCAATATGAAAAGTGTTTTATATTCATAGAGACTGCACTATAAAATATGTTCCAGTATTGTACATTGATATACCAATATAATTTTGTACTTTTTATCATTAATAAAATCATGATTAAACAAATACTTTACAAATTAATATTTGCTCTATTATGGGGAGAAAATCTAAACTATCAATTAAGAAGCCCACTATTTAAATCTTAGATCTGTCTTTCTTTAATTTTTTCAAGGAACGAAATATACAAGACAGTTATAAAGCAACTAATACAAAAAAGCTTATCACTTGTAAACATGAAATAGACAATGGAGACGAACTGTCTTTGATGAATAGAATCCATAGGAAAATAAACTCTATCCAATAATCCATAGGAATGATAAACTCCCATTAAAATTGAATTGTTTAATTGTTTTATCTCAACATCATTTTTTGCAAAGAATGAACTAAACGGTCAGGTCACAAGATCCTCAAGAACTCAATAAAAGTTGGAAGAGATATCGTTTAGATAGCTGTTAGGAAATAGATTGAACCGTCCCTCAAAACCATTCATCATCGTCCCGACCTAAGTTATAAAATGGTAGCATTTGTTAAAAAATGCATATATTTACATGATATAGAAATATTCATTTAATCTATTAAATACTTCAGAACAGTGTTTTTCAAACTTTTTCTCTTAGCAACATGCTTTTGAGAGAATCAATTTATTGCGACACACTTCTGAAATAGTCCATTTACCGTAACATACTTCTGAAATAGATCATTTAATGCAACACATTTCTGAAATAGATCATTTAATGCGACACATTTCTGAAATAGATCATTTAATGCGACACATTTCTGAAATAGATCATTTAATGCGACACATTTCTGAAATAGTCCATTTACCGCGACACGTTTCTGAAATATATTATTTACGGCGACACACTTCTGAAATAGTCCATTTTCAGCGACATTTGTGAAATAGTTCATTTAATGCGACACACTTCTATAATAGTCCATTAACCGCGACACGCTTCTGAAATATATTATTTACGGCGACACACTTCTGAAATATATTATTTACGGCGACACACTTCTGAAACAGTCCATTTTCAGCGACACTTGTGAAATAGTTCATTTAATGCGACACACTTCTGGAATAGTCCATTAACCGCGACACGCTTCTGAAATATATCATTTACCGCGACACACATTTGAAATAGTCCATTTATCGCGACAAACTTGTAACAAAAAGTCATTACATATTTTAAAATTCAATTTATTTAAATAAAAATACATATTAAACTTAACAGTTGAAAAAAAAACAATAAAAATCACCAAAAAAGTTGAAAAAATGTACTAAAGTACAAATTGTTATGTAGATAATATCTTTTTTCTGAAATTGCCGCACATTCTTGGACTTTGGACACAACACACTGGTTGGGATAGTTGTACTTTACGTAATTTCAGACAAATGAACTGATAAATCGTATTTTATCAATTCTACTACTAAACTACTAGGAACCATTAGGAAGGAAGTACCCAGTTACATTTAGCCCAATAAGTAGCTTTGTTTTAATAAGACAAAAACGATGACTAAAACATCTTTTTGGAACAAAATCCAAATCACCCGTTACTTAATACAGCTACAGCAAAACTTAATTTAAAACAAAAACAAAACTCTTGACCCTAAACATGGGGGAAAAAGCAAACTTTCGAAACTATCTTTCAAATATAATTAAAATCACACACACAAACACCTAGAAAAAACTTGTTTTGTAGGCGACCCAATAATAATAAAGGCAGGATTATTATATTATCCGGAAACAGGTTTTACATTAAACTCTATAAATTAATTACCAAAAATTAATAATAACAGAGACAAAATTCTTGTGTTATAGATAAAAAAATATTTTTGAAACGAATTCATAACACAAAATCTAGTCGTTTTCTGCACCACTTAATAATAATAGCTACCTGGAAATATATCAAGTTAATGTTATATTCACTAATCTTTATATTAAACTTTATATTAATCACTATATCTTAAAGAATATGCTGGATGTCCTTGACAGGAAGCTACGATCTGTCTCCCAACAGCTGTCCAGTGGGTCCTCTCCCCCCAACCTTCTCTGAGCCCTCGGGACCTTATGACCTGGTTATTTAGCCCATTGTGTGCAAAACAGGGCCACTAACAGGTAAAACAACCCAACTAATCTTTATGAATCAAAAATAAATATCAATAGTAAAAAAAATTAATAAACGCGTAAAAAAGCTGAAAACATTATTTTGAAACAATCAAAATCGCAAGAAAAACTATCGTTTTCTAAACAGCATGATATTTATAACCACTTGAAAAAATATTATTAGATTAATAATATTTAAAATCAAATTTATAAAGCTAACAATTCCCTGCGGGGGGAAAACGATTTATCAATTCATTTGACTGTAATTAAATAAAGTACAACCATCCACAACCCATTTTTAGTAGAAATAAAAACACATCCACTCTTTCTGTTCTCTTAGCATCATCAGAATTTTTCGTCTCTTCTGCAATAAAAATAAATTTTGCTCTTCCACTTTTAGCAATTTAGTGGGTAACGGTGCGTGAATATTATGTAGCCTCGTTGGTAAATGACTCCAACAAACCGTACAAAATCCTGAACTGTTTTACTACCGCTAAACAGTGACATTTCCGGGTTTAATACTTCCTGGATACGACCTGAAGGACCCCAACAGACAGAAGCAGACTCCAACGAACTGCTTCAGGACTTTTCGCACAAATAAGTATTAAGCCTGAGCAGAGGAAAGGCCCTTGCGTAATCCTCGTACAACTTTCGTCTTGGCTATAAATTAGCCACGTGCTCTTAGACCAGTCAGAAAAGTAATGAGGGAAGATGGCCGTAGTACTCCCCTTATTGATTGCGTCATTATACGCAGAGGAGGAGAGGTTTTGTTACCTCGACCGCTACCAAGGATAGGGATTTTATGTGCTGCAGTTCCTTTTAACACTACAGCGGTGAAGTGGTCCAGATGTTCTTCCGCCAACTTAAAGAAATGCGACGATTTACTATCGAAAGGAATGAGCGAAACATGCAGTGAGTGAGTTTACTTTTATTTTGTTTCAGGAACACACGAAAAACAAATCTTTAATCATCAGTTAGTTTTCTCTTTATAGGAATGCAGAATGTGAATAAGGTTGGAAGCGATGTAATGGATGGGTTGGATTGGTTCATATTTGAGCGGCATTTTTATTGGCTGCTTGGCAGAGATTTTAACGTGTTTGGTTACTGGTCAAAGAGACCCGGATTCGATTCCCTTTCTAGCAGGACCAGATCTATGAATGGAAGAAGAGGGCAAGAATACTGTAATGGGAATGGAGGAGGAATATTATTAAACATTTATAATTTACTTGTAGTTTCAAGAAATTTGTTAAAAGACCATTAAAAATTCACACTCGAATAGCATTCCGGTTGATCACCCTCTCCCCACATTCATTAAGATCACTTTCCCTCACCTTTATTTTTATCTAGATCTGGGCCTGCTCTCTATTATTGTCTTTCTGTTGAGATCTCGCCTTTCTTCCACGTCTCCTGTTTGGAGTATTATACTGGCGGGCTCCTGTGAAACCTCCGCTGCAGGCAGCTGCTTGAGGGATAATTTATTTATAAATGACTAGGTCACAACGACCCCAAATACGCAGAGCTGGGTAGTGGAAAGAAATCCACTTGATAGCTGTTAGGCGATAAAATCCTACTGTCAGGATTACCCAGCGTTTAAGACAAAGAATGATTCAGTCGGTAGTGCACCAGATTTGTAAACTACATTTCCGAGGTTCGAGTCCCTACTGTGTTAGAGTTGAAATTTATCGGCACTAGCCCCTTCGACATGCCTTCGGTGAGAAAGGGGATATCAATTGTCTTGGAAAGGCAGCCGTCGTCCTTCGGATGAGAAGTAAAGCCGTGACCCCATGTGAAGGAGCGTCATACCCGGTGCAAATTAAATAACTCGCTGGGTGGTCTTGATTTGAGGCTTGCATTTGTTTCCTAACAGCTGTCTAGTGGGTTATTCTTCAACCTTCTTCGAGCTCTTGAGGTCTTTGTCATCTGGACATTGTGTGCACAAAAACTACGTTCAGAGATAAACAATCGAATCCAACTATCCAATGTGTGTTTTCGCCAGCACAAGTTATGACTGTTCTGCCAAGAGTCATGACGTATTGGTATACAAGACGGACATCAACGTTTCCATACCCATCCCCTTTCTACTGAGATCAGAACGAAGATTAGCGCTGTTTCAACCTGACTCAACTAAAGTGAATAGTTATTTAATAAGACGAAATGCGAAAATTTGTATTACGTCATACAATTAGCTACAACGTCACTGAAGCTGAATGAATATTCAGCAGCTCATTTCTGTGATCCAGTCTCATCCTTCACATACTGCTTCTAAGCGAAGTTCAGTTTTAACGTTAAAATAAACTCTATATTAATATTTAGCTTTTTCCTCCCTTATAATCTTGTACCTATACATCTGATAATTAAAAATATAATAAATAATTTTCTTTTATTAAAAACGTTTCTGTATCCCTGACTTGAAATGACATCAAATTTATGATATAAAAACAATACACAATATTGAAATATTTTAAATTTTCATATTTACCACCGTTAACAGTGGAAATCCTAATAAATGGAAGATCCGGATTTAAAGTATTATTTTTCAATGATCCAAAATGGGTGATGGAGAGCTTTCACCTACACCAAAAAGAAGTTCCATTTGTCTCCAAAAACAGAAAATATTAATATCTACAAAAGTGCAGGCAACAAAATGAAAACAACATTCTACATTTCAAATGGAACTAATGGGATATTTAAATGAATTTTTTAAAATTATTAATAATTATTTCATTTCTTTTATGAAAATTTTTACAAACAATTTTGAGAGATCACAAGAGTATTCTCATCCATGAGTTCTCCATACATATACAGATCATTAGTTTGGAGGATATAATTACTATTAATCAAATTAAAAACGAAATTTAACAAGAAAAAAAAAATACTATATTAAATTATTGTACTTTCATGAGATTTTCCACACCATCAAGATCTAATAAAAAGTTTTTCCAATGCATTCAAAATGAATGGTAAGTAATAGTTTTGATGCTGTTTGGAATTAAGTTAGAAAAATTATGGAGCTAAGTGCAAATAGTGATGTTTAAACTTTTCTTTTTGGACGGTGGGGTTTTTATAAAATATATTTTCATATTTGTTAGATAGATAGACAGATAGATAGATAGATAGATAGATCAAAATGTGGTGCGAAGATTAGAAGCCCATCAACTTTGAACTTCCTGCCATCCCAAGAAAAGAATAGGACAGTTAAATCACAATATTGGAAAAAATAAAATTAAAGCTTTTCTGAATTTTTAAAAGTTTCAACTTGAGAAGAATAAAACTTTTCTGTGATCCAATACTCTTAGATCTCAATTTGCTTTCCTTTCTGAACCAATATAGTTCGATCAAAAAGTAGAAAATGAACCTACTAGATCATATCGATAGTGCAATCAGTCACTGAATTCGTATTCATTTCAAAGGAAGATAGGGCGCCGGAAATCTTGTTGTGTAGGCAAATTGGCGCTCTATCTTCCTCTGAAGTGAATACGAATTCAGTGACTGATTGCGCCATCGATATGCCTTAGGTTCATTTTGTACATTTTTAGGGTGCATATAAAATATAGGTTTTTTATTTTTCGTTTATTTATATTTTTTTCTTTGTCACTGTAAAACACCTACCTTCAGAAACTTTTATTGGATATATATCTCATAAACAGAGATCAACATTTTCCCTCCACTTTCATTGGATTCGTGTTTGAGCTAGCCCGTGACATTGGAAACGTCACAAGCTTTAATTTGAGTTTCGACCCCCGCGAAAATCCTCTTCCTTTTGGGAGTGGGAATATCGTGGGGGGGGGGGGGAATTCGAAATAGTTTACGACGGTCATTATATATACTTTCATTTGATACTTAACTATTAAATGTAGGCCCTTGCATTCGGAATATATAGTGTAAACTAATTTCATATTTCCACTTTTTCAGGGAGGTAAGGGGAAGAAAGCAAAGGAGTATATTTTTATTACCCACAACACTCCCAGTTCACAACCTTTGATTTCACATACAACTTTTTACGTTCTGCCATAGCTTTCGAAAGATATTGTTACGACAGATGAACGTGCTACAAAGAGATGACGTGTCAGTTGTGTCACGTGACACGAAGGTTGCCAGATCACTAATTTCTAAAAAAATCGTTGCCAGATCACTAATTTCTAAAAAAGTCGTTGCCAGATATTTTTTCTGAATTCTGCAATCACCCACAGTGTTCGGATACTTTTTTGAGCGACTGTACTTTGGCTTTACCCTTCATGAAATAAATTATTATTATTATTAACAAAAAATAGCCATGAGGAGAATTCTTGTGACTTTAAGAAATATTATGTGAAAGCACATTTTTCTTGAAAAATAAATACTGCACATTATAGGTTTAGTTTTTCTACCCATTTTTTTCCAAAAGCTAAATCCTTATCAAAAGGTGAATTTAGATTTCCTCCAGGAATCTGAGAAGCGGTGTTTTAATTTTAAATCTGTTTTTACTGTAGATTTTACTGAGGAGAGATTTCATTGAGAATTCGTCATCAGTAATCTTCTTCAAATCTTTCTTAAGAATTTTCCTTTGTAATTGAGAGAGTGAATTCTGATGGACAATGGTAAGGGAACGACGAAGGTTTTTCTTTCGTCACGTGGAATTAATTATTCTGCTTCAACTGAAATTGAAGCAGCCGAATGTGGTGGGCAGCAATGGGATACGATTATCCATTCTATAATAGAGGACGATCAATTAGTCCCTTGATTATATTCACCATTTCTTAAATGAACTAACAGGTTCGCGGTTGTTATACTCGTACCGACGTATGCTTCAGACTTGCTTGAAGACATCCTCTGAAGTGAATTCCTATTCACTTCAGAGGAAGATAGGGCGCCAATTTGCCTACACAACAAGATTTCCGGCGCCCTATCTTCCTTTGAAATGAATACGAATTCAGTGACTGATTGCACTATCGATATGATCTAGTAGGTTCATTTTCTACTTTTTGATCGAACTATGTTGGTTCAGAAAGGAAAGCAAATTGAGATCCAAGAGTATTGGATCACAGAAAGTTTTATTCTTTTCAAGTTGGAACTTTTAAAAATTAAGAAAAGCTTTAATTATATTTTTTCCTATATTGTGATTTAATTGTCCTATGATGATGATAGAAATGAGCCAAGTGATGTATAGAAATATGTCCAACAATTCACTCACCAAAGTTGTATAGGGACGACTCAGTTTATTCACATTTATATACAATCATGTGCTGGGGATGCACTTGACACCGTAGGCCTTTGCTGCTTTGTTGCTGCAAACAATTATGCAATGCGGTGGAGAACCGCACTTTACAGATACTCGCTTTGCCGACCTCAAACTCGGCGAAAGGATATCCAACTTTTGCTTACAACGTGGTTCACTAAGATCCGAAACTTGATTGTCACATAGAATCGAACCCTCTCCTTAAGGGTTTTGTTTGAGTAAGAGCGGCATCCCTTGACGCGTGTTCAAATGTCCTTCTTGTTTGACAGTGACGCTCAAGACTGTTGTTTCCTCTCTCTGCGTTAATCTCCAGCGCCCGCACTCTCGCCCGAGGTTAGTTGAAAATGACCGTAAAGGGGCTTTTTGGACTAGTCGGCATGTGCAAGCGGTCAGCTCAGATCCGAAAACAACATCTATGAGTCACATCCCCACAATATCACTTCCAAAAACACACTTAATACATAAAAATATTTACAATAACAAAAATACAATAAAAATGTAACAATAAATAAAAATAAATAAATTAGATGGACATTACAAGAACAATGTAGAAATACATGATGAATGCATTCCTTGGTTTTACAGAAGGGACTAAGTGGAGTATGTTTTGTTAATTCTGAAGAGATGTTCATTAAAGCACAGTGATCAAGGTTAATCCTAAAAAGACTATTACTTGTCTTCTGTTCTTTTTTGTTTTGAAAAATGTGATTTCAAATAAATATCTCAATCAAATAAATCAATATCTCGATTTCAACAATATTCGTTCAGTGTTTAATGAGTTATGAAAGTTTGAATATTTAACAACAGCAATGCTAGCCCTAAAAACTTATACAAACTGAAGAATAGTGAAGAATTCTTTACATAAAGTTCTAAAATGCAAACTTATTTTATTCAACCCTTTGATTTGTGAGAAGTTTGAGTTGGGTGGGGATTGTCAAAGATACTACGGTAGAATATGACAACATTTATACGAATTTTTTGATAACGATTAATCTATTCCGCGTAAATTATTCTGTTTTCTCTATTGCAGAAATTTCTGCATCTTATGATTTTATTTACGCTTGTGGTTTCCGAAAGTTCTCTCTAGCAGTTTGTAATTCTCTTCGTTTCCATGGATTCCTGTATGGCTAGGAATCCACTGGAACACAAATATGGATTTTATACTACTTAATGTGCTTATTTGCATTGCCATAATATTGCTCATATTAAAGTTGGCTGGAGAAAGTAGATTAGCTAGAAGAGATTGCAGTGAAAATTTGCTCTCCGGAAGCATCAGAAATTTTTCTGAATGAAAATTGAATGCTCATCCAAGCGCCTTGAGGATAGCAGAAAGTTCTCCATTCTGAACAGGTGTTGTATTGAACAGCGAAAATCCTTCTGTAATACTGAGATCAGGGATGTAGAACGCACAGGATAGTTTTCCAGTTTCATCACTTCGGGAACCATCAATAAAGATTTGGCGAAAATCAGCATACCTGTTGCCAATATACTGCATGGTAAGAATCCATAGTTCTTCTTCTTCTGATGGGCATTGATGTTCCTAAATTACGTAAGGCCGGAGCGGACTGGTAAGGGTCGCTGTGGCATCCCGGGCCGTTAGTGTGGCGGATCCTGGCTGCTCATGGAACAGGATCTTTTTAAATAATAACAGTTGTTATTTTACAGAAATTCTATAGAATTAGTGAAGTCACATTTTAAACTCCACGTATGACCTCTCAAAGAATGAGTATTGAAATATTGAAAAAGATAGTGACTTTTTTACGGCAGCCCTGCCCCCCCCCCCCCCCCCTTCTACACCTGGATCCCTGAAAAAAGTGTCAGAAAATATTTGTCCTAGAGGTAGTTCAAATGGGAAAGTCGGGCATGCTGTCGCCTGTAACATTTATTTTAATCAGATTAAAAATGAAAATATTACCTTTGATAGTCCTAAAAATGCTCAGTCTTTTGCAGTTGTTCAAAACTTTTATCTAAGGTTAAATTTTCATTTGTCTTAGTTTTCATTATTGCTTGACTTTTAAAAAGAATGGAATTTCTTCTAACGATGAGTGCAGATGTCTTCAACAAGAGAGAGAAGGGTAGAAGATCCATGAATAAGTTCAAGGTTTCATCTTATTGCTTTATTTTGGCAGGTTTCAAGCTTTTTGCACAAAGAATCAGAAACATCGGCAAGCTGGTTGCGATACTCAAGAATCGGGCGTATTAGACTATGTAGAATTTAAGGAGAATTTTAGATTATTGATGATTTATATTTATCCATACCAGGCTCACCGTGATGTGTCTGTTAGATATCTCAGCATATTTAATCTGCTATTAACTTTTTGGAAACCAGATTAATTTGAGATTTCCAAATTAAATAATGGTCTGGAAGAATTCCAAGGAATTTGAGTTCTTAACCATCTCTAGAGAATCATTATTGATTTGCAGCATTATGAAGAAGTGCTTACTTCGTGGTCTGGAAATAATTAAGTACTTAATTTTTGTTTTATGAAGCTATAAATCCACATTCATCTAAAAACTTGTAGATTTGATTGACTACCGTTTGAAGATTCTTTTGGAAGATTGTCAAGATCTCTGCCAGTAACACAAACCGCCAAGTCATCAACAGAAATGTAAATTTAGAAACAGGAAAAACAGAATAACGGGAGTAATGGAAAATTAGCAGCCCACATTGGCTACTTGTTATCTCAAGTAAATTTAGAAATAAATATTCGATTTAATCATAAAAGTTTGGTTAATTATTAACTGGTTGTTATTTTTGTTCGCTATTTTCGTTTTTTTGAAATTTTATCCATACTTCTATATCAATAATTATTTATCAAAAATAACACTAAGCCATTTAGTTATGATGTTGTTGCTCTATACGAAAAACTAAACTTAGAAATCTATGAATACGAAAAGTCCTAAGTTGCATTAAAATCAAAACTCTGTTTTTTATCATAAACTCAGTTTCGAAAACCCAACTTCATAGTCCTGTATACAAAACTTCCAACCGAGTAATAATCCTCTTTCTCCTCCTCCTCCTGATATCTGAGCGTCATCCTTTCATAGCTCGTGCTTTGGCAGCCTTATCGACATGTTCCATACGGGAAGCCACACTCGCCATTGTCTGTTGTTGTGAAGAGTATTGCAACAGAGTAAAGGATCGCTTCGAGATGATTCAAAGTAGAAGGAAGTAGGGCATCATCTCGGCGAGTTTTCTGTCAGGATCACCACACCACCGGGCATCCCGTTGCGATTTCCATCCTCGGAATGTCAATTTAACGGAGATGTTGTTGACAGTGTATATGCAAAGTGAGATGAGATAGAGAAGAATGGACGATATCCTTTAGAAACCGTCACCTTAATTGTTTCAGAATTTCATTTTGTTGCCATCCCTGTCAATTTCCTTGCACGGAGGAGCAACGATTTCTTCTACTTCTTCTTTTTTATCCTATTCCCAGGGTGAAGCGTGCTCCGTTTTCTCAGAGAAGTTCCTGGAGAAGTTACGTAATGTTCTTTCCATCAACGTTTACGTTGGTAAACAGCAAAGCATTCTGGTCACGGCTGCGTTGAATAATGCGCCTTGGGTACTCCTTCTTCAAGTTGGAAACCTAAATCCTTCTTAATGAACGCGTAAGATAAGAAAGGTTCAGCATTCTCTTGCTCTAGATTTAAAGACTTTTTTTTCGCGAGGAGGATTAATTTTTATCCGTTTGGGCAGAAATGAAACTAGTTAGAAAGTAAAACTCTGGAATGAAACATTTTCTTACAAACTCTTATGCATGGTGATGACCTATTTAATGATTCTTGTTAATAAACTCACGGGCATTAACTTTTACACCATGTTACCGAAAAACATTGTTACGCTTCATTGTTATGTGAGTGTTGTTAAAGAGGACAACGTACCCAGATTTTCTATATAATGATCACATTTACATTACCTTGACCCCTTTCACAATAACCATAACACCTTTTCCAATGGCCTTGACCACCTTGCCAAGTACATATTTTAACTTATGCTTACTTGAGATAAAGGTCACAAGTTAATTGCAGTCGTGTAGAAGACTGGTTCTCAACCTCTTTAAGCCAGTCAGTTACCTTCAACTTTTCTAACGACACTTTTACCCTATCTAACGCCCCATTTACTCTTTTTAACACCACTTTACCTTTTCTAACACCCCCTTTACTCCTTCTAACGCTCCCTTTACTCTTTCTAATGCCACTTTACATTTACCTTTTCTAACTTCCCTTTACACTATGTAACGCCCCTTTTACATCTTCTAACGCCTCCTTTGCCTTTTCTAATTTCCGCTTTACCCTTTATAAAGCCCCATTTACCCTTTCCAAAGCCCCTTTACGTTTTCTAACGAATATCAGTTTTTTTTTCTTTCCTGCATAAAACTAGTACAAATAATATATACCGTGTATACAAATTTACATGAGTTTTTATTCTATAATTATGAATTTCTAAAGTTTTTCTGTCGAAACAAAACATTTGTGATTATGTTAATCCGAGAACTATTCAGTGTGTAATTTACTTCTATTGAAAAACTGAGCACAATCCGCAAACCGTTTCTAAATTCCCCCATTGGGAACTACTATTATAAAGCATAAAAATGTGTGTAAAACCCCTTTTCCAACTACTTTTGTGGGCGGGGGTGGCTGAGTTGGTAGCGCACCAGGATCCTAATATTCAGTTACCAGGTTCAAGTCCTGGCCACATTGAGATTTTCTCTTTAAATATCCTTGTCATACACTCTGTCAGTAGGAGACATCAATACGACATGCACACTGCCACCGCTGGCCTGTACTTGACTGACAAGCGTGCCTGAGTGTTCGTTCTTGTGTGTCTGACGCCGTATTCGCCACCGCCCGTCACTTCTGTGGAGTAGAAACCTCGATTTGTCAGAGAAGGCAACTTTTTTCAACTTTTCCACTGTCCAATGACGGTAGTCCCGTGCGAACTGCAAGCGTCGTTGCCGATGGACCTTGGTTAACATGGGCGCCTTTACGCAGTGTCCCTCTCTGCACTCTGGAGACCTGTGCGTAACACTCTACTCTTATCAGGGACACGTACCTGGGTGCCTCGGCGTTCATTTGAGTGGCCAATTGCTGCACTGTTGCACATCGATTGCCCTTTACCAGTCGACGGAGGCGACATTGTCCTCTTGGGTCGATGGCAATTGGGATTCCACAGTTATGACGTCTGGAGGTACTCGGTGTGTCAGCAGTTCATTCTTGATACACCCTTACTACAGCACCTCGCGAACAGCCCACGAAGTCTGCTGTTTCTAAGACTACCCTTGGCGCTATAGCCGATGATCTTTCCTTTTTGAACGTCCATCAAATCAATACCTCTGTCCATTGTTCTCCCCCCCCCCCCGATAGGGGACTACCTTGGCGTGTTGGGGGGGCTTCGAGCCCAGCAACCCGGTCGAAGGCTGAGCTTGCCGGATTGGGTCCCCCGTTGGACATAGCCAAGACCAACCGAGGTCGACGCCGCCGCCAACCGTTTGGACGTTCCGGTTGGGCAGTGACGGCGTCTTAGACCTCACCTATCAGGTGCTCTGGGTGAACAGTTCGAGGGCTCTTCTGAAAAGATTTGTGCCCCAGCAGGTCGAGCTTTCACCAAAGTCTGGGCCTCACTAAGAGTCTCCACCCCGGATGCCGAGCGAACTTGGATCTATATATCTTGGTTCATGGCTAATTGGGGAACAGATTAAAGTTAGGTTTCTTCCGGTGGTTAGCTTTCCTTCTATAGGACTGCTGCCATGTGAGGTCGGGTTTGAGGTGCGTCTGTATGTCGCATTCTTGCTCTCGGCTCTAGATAGTCATGGCTTTTCATAACCAGGTAGTGTCGTGAGACGGAACCGGGAATTGCCGTGGTTGCATAAGATCGCAACAAAATAGAACGAATGTCCATTGTGCTCACCTTACGTACCATGGCTCATCTGTCCTAGCCGACCGCTTTTATCTCCTTGTGGTCGACCTTGTCATGTGCACTCTGTGAAATCCCTTGGTGGATACACTGTGATTCCATGGTTGGTCATATTATTCTGTACGACTATGTATTAACCTGTGGCTTGTTCGAGATAAAGGCCAAAAGTCAATTAACTATCATGAATAGCAGATTTTCTCGAACGTTTTTTATATTTCGACTGCCTAGAATTGTATTAAATTTATTGGATCCCCCCCCCCCTAGAATCGCAGGTAAAATTGTACAACCTAGCAAATATAAAACTTTACTTCCAAGCTGCTCGCGACCTCCCTACCAGAAGTTTGAGAATCACTAATATAGAGCATAAAAATATATGTAAAGAAATGTACACTGTATTACCAAAAGTATTGTGAGTTGGGTTGGGTTGTTTTACCTCTGAGCGGCACTTTTTTGCACACCATGGGCTAAATGGCCAGGTCACATGGACCCCAAAGGCTCAGAGAAGGTTGGGGGAGGGGACCCACTGGAACAGCTGTTGGGAGACAGATGGTAGCCTCCCGTCAAGGCCATCCAGCGTGTTCTTTAACGTGCACAGGGTATGGCTCTCCCGCACACGGGGCCACGGCTTAACGTCCCATCCGACGGACGGCGGCCTTTCCAAGCCCATCGGTGTCCCCTACTGACCGTGGGCAGGGCGGGGAATTTTGCGGAGATAAATCTCAACGCTGACCCAGCTGGGACTCGAACCTGGGAACTACAGATTACGAGCCTGGCGCGCTACCGACTGAGCCACTCCCGCCCCCAAGTATTGTGAGACTTCATTGTCATGTGAATGCAAACCCCATTCTAGTTTCCTGATTTTGAAAGCAAATCTTTTGTTTAAAGAAAGTCATTGAATATAAATCAAAGATCTCGCTGAAATTTCGATAAATCTGAATCCCCCCCAATATATCCTTTCTAATCAAAATTCTTTTCTATAATTCCCTTTACCCTTTCTAACGCCTCCTACACTCTTTCTTAAGCACTTCAATAACGCTTAAGGTTTAAATTGTTATTGAAATTGTACACAGTCGTATCAGAATAATATGACCACCTACCTAATAATGGGAATAACCACCCTCGGACCGGATGTCAGGGGCGGGGGTGGCTCAGTCGGTAGCGCGCCAGGCTCGTAATCTGTAGTTCCCAGGTTCGAGTCCCAGCTGAGTCAGCGTTGAGATTTATCTCCGCAAAATTCCCCGCCCTGCCCACGGTCAGTAGGGGACACCGATGGGCTTGGAAAGGCCGCCGTCCGTCCGATGGGACGTTAAGCCGTGGCCCCGTGTGCGGGAGAGCCATACCCTGTGCACGTTAAAGAACACGATGGATGGCCTTAACGGGAGACTACCATCTGTCTCCCAACAGCTGTTCCAGTGGGTCCCCTCCCCCAACCTTCTCTGAGCCTTCGGGGTCCTTGTGACCTGGCCATTTAGCCCATGGTGTGCAAAAAGTGCCGCTCAGAGGTAAAACAACCCAACCCAACCGGATGACAGCGGCGAGAGAGCGTGGCATGGACGAAATGGGGCCCTGGAAGGTGGCCAGAGGGACCTTCCAGGGCCCCATTAGAAGGAGGCCATGGAAGGTGGCCCCCTGGAAGGAGGCCACCTTCCATGGCCTCCGTGCTCATTCGGATTCCAGCAGAGCACGGAGGTTCCGGAGATGACGTGGTTGTGGGTCCGCACGCCGAACCTGTCGATTCGAATGGTCCCACAAGTGCTCTATGGGATTGAAGTCGGGCGATTTCGCCGACCAAGAGAGAACGGAGACTTCGCTGTCTTGTTCCTGGAACCAGTCACGCACCACCTTAGCGACCTGGCAGGGCGCATTGTCCTGTTGGTAGGCACCATCACCACCAGGGTAAACGTCCAACATGAAGGGATGAATGTGGTCAGTGAGGATGTACAGGTTAGCATTGTCGTTCAGGGACCCATTATCGACTGTGTAATTTATAACACCAGATGATGCTAAACTCCTTTCTACAAGACCGACGAAAACTGAAAAAAAAAAGAAAAATTTTTTTTCAACTTCGAAAAGAGGCGTTATCCTCTTGCGAACTTGATAAAAGACTCGGAATTAGTGCTCAGAGAGGATTCTCACTCCCTAATCCATTTTCACCTATGCATTGCGTTCAACGGAAGAAGTAACGGTTGTTATTATTTACGTTTCATTAAGCAGCACAGGTATATTTTTATGACACAGCAAGTTGCTTCTAAACGTTTAGGCTTCTAATCCCCTTATCTGTTACTTAGGCGGTATCAAATCTTTCACAAGGACCTCAAGATCTCAGAGAAGATTAGGAAAGGGGTTCCACTGGACACCTGTTAGGTGGCAGATGAAAGCATCACATGGAGTCCATCCAGCATGTTCTTTAACGTGCACAGGTCAAAGCTTTCCTGCACACATGAACAGAGCCTAACATCCCTCCGAATGGGGGATGGCTCAGTCGGTAGCGCGCCAGACTCGTAATCTGTAGTTCCCAGGTTCGAGTCCCAGCTGGGTCAGCGTTGAGATTTATCTCTGCAAAATTTCCCGCCCTGCCCACGGTCAGTAGGAGACTCCAATGGGCTTGGGAAGGTCGCTGTCCATCGGATGGGACGTTAAACCATGGTCCCGTGTGTGGGAGAGCCATACCCTGTGCACTTTAAAGAACATGCTGGATGGCTTTGACGGGAGGCTACCACCTGTCTCCCAACAGCTGTTCCAGTTGGTCCCCCCTCACCCAACCTTCTCTGAGCCTTCGGGGTTCTTATGACCGCGCCATTTAGCTCATGGTGTGCAAAAAAAGTGGCTCTCAAAGGTCAAACAACCCATCGGAATGGACGGCGGTTTTTCCAAGCCCCCTTGGTGTCCCATTTTCACATTTCAATTATTTTCGCCACAGCCCTAAATGTAATCTGGTAACTTCAGATTACGAGTCTGCCTAGCTTCATTAACGAGAGCAAGTCCCCTGCCCCATACAAAGTTTTATTGCTAAATTTAAGTCAAGTTTCACAGAACTGACACATAAACAAACGAACGCATAATGTCCAAAGTTCCCGGGGAAAAAAATCGCTTGCCATTATTTTGACTACTAAGAGATAAAGAAAAAAACACTTGCCTGGTCTAGTGGATAGTGCTCCTGATTACTAAAACAAGCAGGAAATAAAACAACTGTCTGGTCTAATGGTTAGCGTACCTGACTACTAAAAGAAGTGAAAAATAAATTGACTGCGTGGTCTAGTGGTTAGCGTTCCTGACGACTACTACTACAACAAGCGGGGTTATGTCCTTGTGTAAGTGTTTATATGTTGTATAAGGGACAAGCCTAATAAAATTTCTAGGGTACCTCCGTCTTTGTGTAGGGAAGTATCTTTTTTTCAAATTAATGAAGTCCTCAAAATGTTTTTTTTTTCTCGTTGCATAAATCCTTATATGTATCTTGGTCTATCAGTCGATTACAGTCACATTTTTTTTTCCTTTTTGCTTTGTAGTTGTATGCTATTGAGCTTACAACTACAAAGCAAAAAGGAAAAAAAAAATGTGGTTAAAGAAAAGATTGGGGAACGTGACTGTTTCACACCACACCACGGGAAAAACAATTTGTTATGTTTCCGACTTTCAATTTAATATATATAGCCAATACGATAAATGGAAGCCCATTGAAGAAGAAGGAGAAGGAGACTCACAGCGTCGAAAAGAGGCGTTATCCTCTTGCGAACTTGATAAAAGACTCGGAATTAGCGCTCAGGGAGGATTCTCGCTCCCTAATCCATTTTCATCTACGCACTGCGTTCAAAGGAAGAAGTAACGGTCTAGGACTCTCCAAAGAACATCTATTAGTGTCCCCTTGGGACTTTATGGGGCTTCCCCGTCGCAATCAGGGCGTGTAATCACGGGACCACGTTTCTAATTACTGACGCCTTGCTTTAAAACTTGGCATATTTTCGCGATCCCCAGGCTCACAGCAATTAAGAACATCGCCGTGAAACGAGCGAAAGGCTCTTTTGTGGTGAACGGCTGGCTCCCTGGAGATTGGTCATTGCGTGATGCTGGTTCAACCTCCAGACACATGGTCGGCACGACATATAAAGGATTGCCTACTTCTCCCCAGCATCATAGCCGTCATCATCAGCGACGACGACCTGGCTTTATATCCGCGACCTTTATTCTTGGGGACCCCGTTTTAAATACCTCAGTATGAGGTCTCTTTGAACACAGATCGGATTACCTAAAAATGACTACGAAAAGTTCTTTCGTAGCCGCTAATGATTCTTTCTAACATAACGGAGTGAATGTATTATTGATTAAAGTCGGCATTTTTAAAAGTGTCAAGCTATTTCCTTTTATTTTATCATAATAAAATGTCTACATTCAAATGAAATAAAACGGAATTAAGACATATTTAAAAGTATTAAACAATTATTAATTTTCTAACATAAAAAATGCCTATATTAAAATAGAATGAAATAGAATAAGGACAAGACTGTAAAAGTATCAAACGATTATTAGACAGGTGGCCTCATTTAATGCGTAAGTATGGGTTTCGGGAGATGCAAGTTAAACGTTTTTTTTATTTCCTTTTTTTGTATATCTTATTGATGTTTTTAATGTTTTTTTCTTTTCATTATAATGGATGTTTTATTCCATTATTTATATATTTATTTATTAATTATTATATATAGAAGAATTTGATTGTTTTAACTCTGAGAATCACTATTTTTGCACACAATAAGCTAAGCGAGAAGGTTACGAGGACCCCGAAGGCTCAGAGAAGATTGGAGGAAGATGACCTACTGGGCAGCAGTTGGGAGACAGATGGTAGCCTCCCGCCAAGGCATTCAGCGTGTTATTTAACGTGCATTGGGTATGACTCTCCCGCACACTGCGTCACGGCTTAATGTCCCATCCGACAGATGACAACCTTCCGATGTCAATCGGTGTCCCCTACTGACCAAGGACAGGTCGAAGAGCTTTAGAGAAAAATCTCAATCCTGGCCCAGCTAGGACTGAAACCTGGGAATTGCAGATTACGAGCCTGACGCGCTACTGACTGAGCCACCCCCGCCCCTACGCCAATGGGCAAAAATGCAGCTTATAACTGGGCAGCTGTTATGTGATGGACGGTAGTCGATTTAAGTCAACGGTGTTCCTTTTCTCACCGAAGGCAAGGGGGTTATCGGGAATAAATATGAATGCTGGAAGAGTTGGGATTCGAAGCTGGGAACTGCAGATCACGAGCCTGTCGCGCTATCAGCTGAACCAATGTCGGCTCCTCTTTTCAAAAAAAAAAAAAAAAAGGAGGCGGGGAGGGAAAATCCACTTCGTCATGTTTAGTTCCTGTTCAATAAAATGGCCTGTTTTGTATCTCCATTTTAAATGGGATGGGGTAGCGTTCCACGATCGTAATCTGCAGTTCCCTATTTCGAGTCACAACAAGGGAGCATTGATATCTATCGCCGCAAAACTCCCCGCCGCGAACACGGTCAGTAGGATACATCTATGGACTTCGAAAGGCCATCCTCCATCGGATGGTACGTTAAGCGTGACCCTTTTCGCGGAAGGCCATGCTCTGAGCACGTTAAAGAACACACTGGATGGCCTTAGGAGACAGATGGAAGCTACCATCTGTCTCCTAAGTTGTCTAATAGGTGCGCTCTCCCATCTTCTCTGTGCCTTCGGGGTCTTTGTGATCTGGCTATTTAGACCATTATGTGCAAAAAAGTGCCCTTCAGAGGTACAAAAAACCAAAGGAACACCGTTATGCTTCCAAAGGCCGTCCGTTGGATGGAACGTTAAGACGTGCCTCCTTGTTCATAAAAACTATGCCTAGTAAATTTTAAAGAACACGCTGGATGGTCTTGACGAGAGATAACCATTTGTTTCGTAACAGCTATGCAGTGGTCCTTTTCTCTTAACCTTCTCTGAGCCCTTGGGGTCCTTGCGATCTGACTGTTTAGCGCACTGTATGCAAAAAAACTGCCTTGTTGCACTGTTGCTCAGAGGAAAACAACCGTAACCTTTTTAATTTCTTTGCAGATTCAGTCATTATAATAAACGCAAAAAATATAATGAAGGTTAAAAATATATATTCTTTTAGAATTACATTTAAAGGAAAACCTTAATTCTGTAGCTTGAATACCACTTCTGGGGATTGACCTATTTTGCCTATACGACATCTAATTGTCATTACAACATTCGAAGGCTATTTCCCACACTTTACCCACTCCCCTCTACTTCCAAACAACACGAATGTTCCTTTCATATTGCCCTATGCTAATATATGTATCATTTCAGAAAGTACATTCTTTCTTAAAAGCTCCCGAGGGAATTCATCCACACATACCTCACGTCGTTTCTGTTCACATTGTAACAAACATTCGCATGAAACTGTCAACTGTAACGATCGCGTCCCATTGCCATTTACATTCCCCCTTCTCACATCAGCAACCCCTATCTCCCCCCCCCCCCCCTCGCTCCTTGTCTCTCACTCACTGCCCCTCGTTTGCGTTTGCTTTGTGTGTAATGGCTTTGCCTGGAAGAGTAGCAACGGAACAGGAAAGCTTTGTCTGTCTGGTGGCTGGATATTAATATTGCCGATCTGAATCTTTTGCCTAATGATCTTCGGTTGGTTCATGACTAAATGAGGTACGCTCAGATTGTGACAAAATACGCCATCCGTAGCTAAATGCATCGAAATTTCCTGCAGTTCGTTATTACCTGTCCCTGTAAGTTATTTGCGCCGCCTTCTGTGTATTCAAGCGAGCGTAGAAACGAATAGTTGACACAGACGTTAAAGCAGTCGTTTCATTAAAACGGTGTTGTGCAGAATCCACTGATATCAAACTTCACGAGAAACAAAGAACTACTTTTCCAAATGGAGGTATTAATTAGGCCAAATGGTGATGTATATCTCCAAATGAATAATGCGTAACTTTCATTTTTTGGTCATTAACCTTTGCTGCTCCAAATATGCCATCTTTGTAATCTTTTGTGTGAAAATTATGTCTGCTGGAGTGATTTGGTGCTTCTTTAAAGGAGACGTGAAGTCTATTCTCTTGAAATCTTGTTCAACTTTCCTGTGATTCCGAGTCCATTTCACTAAGCCTTTAATGCTAGTAACTCACAGAAAAGTGCCCAATGTAAATTAGAGCATAACGATATTTAATAGCGTATATTCTTGAACAGCGATGTATGAAGATGATGGAACAGAAATATGAAAATGTTTTTATTCAGATTACATTTTCATAAGCTTTCAAATTACTGTAACTGACAAGAAAATCTAGAATATATTTCGAGAGTGTTTTAATCTATTATTTTGGTGAAGAATTGCGCTAAAGAGGACTCCTCTCAGTCACTAGAGAGCCAGGTTCGAGTCCCACCTGGGTCACAGCTGAGCTTTATCTCCGCAAAACTTCCCTCCCTGCCCTCTGTAAGCAGGGGGCACCTATGGGCTTGGAAAAGCCTCCATCGATCTAATGGGACGTTAAGTCGTGGCCCCGTGTGCGAGAGGGTTCACACGTTAAAGATCACGCTGGATGGCCTTGACGGGAGGCTACCATCTTTCTCCCAACAACTTTCCAGTGGACCACCTACCCAACCTTTTCTGAGCTTTCGTGGACTTTGTGACTTGGCCATTTAGCCCATTGTGCGTAAAAAAGTGACCCTCAGAAGTAAAACAACTAAACTCCTTCCAAATAGTGGTCATACAGCATATATAGCATAAGAGTATGCCGTTCGCCTCTCCATTTCTATTTCTCCAAAGATGGAAATAGAAAACAATAAATGATTGACGAAACTAGTTGTATCTCAAATGAAAGCTTGTCATGTGAGGATGATCACAGACATCCTCATAAACTGTCTCTTCTTTTATGTCCAGTACCACCCTCCCCCAAACAAACAGACAAACCTCTAGGAGAAGAGAAATATTACCAGGGGCAGAATGTAACGCACTATATGTCCTATGAAAACATGCGATATAGAAAGTGTCACCTACTCTATTCTTTAGAGAGTTTAACCTCACGAATTTGTGTTTCGCATTTGAATAGAAATTTTGTTTACACATTGGGCTCATTGACCAGGTCACAAGGACACCAAGGCTTAGAGACTTCGGTAAGGATCCACCGAAAAGCTATTAGGGCACATATGGAAATCCAAAGCCATCCAGAGTGTTCCTTAACGTGAATAGCGTATGGCTAATCACGGTTTAACGTGACATCCGAAGGACGGTTATCTTTTGAAGTACAACTGTGTTTCCCTTTTCACCGAAGGCAAGAGATGGTGGTGGTGATGGGCAGTGCCGTCTTAACAGTATTGTAGGCCCCTGGGCAAAGCAATGCACTGGAGACCCTACCCACCCACCTACAGGAATAAAAATGTAAACGGTCATTAAATTGGTACTTTTAACAAAATTAATGTTTAAACATACTGTAAAGCGAGGATTAATGAACACAAACCTTTGCAAAATTTAGAATCGTGAGGCCCCTGGGCAACTGCCCAGTGTGTCCATGCCTTAAGACGGCCCTGGTGGTGGTGGGGGGGAAGTAGAGGGTAATAGAGATAAATCCCCGACGCAGTTGTACGCAACTTGGAATCGAACCTAGGAATGTAAGATTACGAGACTGGCGCACTATTGACTGAACCAATCTGCGTCCCACCAATATCAGGTAAATTTCCTAGTGTTCGATATATATTAGGACAAAAACAGATCCTTAGATCCTTAGCTGGAATTGTTTTAAATGTAATGCAAAAGCATATGCACCTTTACACCTTTTTAACATTTCGTTTAATTTAAATTCCTTATTTTGTGCTTTTTATGACGATGTAAAATCCTCAGTTCAAAAATCTCGCACTTTTTTTGAATCATTAAATGATTTCATTTTGAAATTTTCTTTTCATGAGAGAGAAAAAAATAAAAAAGGTCTTGACTCTACGTCCAAAAAAAGAAATGTTTGAAGTCAGAGGGTGAAAAAAAAATAAGTAGAGATAGAAAAAAATAGTGAGAAAACCTGATATTTCAAAAGATATTTTAATGCACAAATGATCGTCTATCCTTTGGTCCCCCCCTACCCCGCTTTCAACTCCCCCCCTCACCCTCATTCCAAAAAAAAAAGGAAAAATTATTTGATAGAACTTCTTTTGCGCTCGACTTTATGGCAGTGATGTTCCACTCTGTAGCGTGAAAGACCACGCCCTAGGAGACTCATTGATTCCATGGAATGTAGGAAGCTGGGATCGTTAAAAATATCTTCATTACCATACTACGGGTCATGAACAGCGGTGGACACTTTCAGCAGAAGAAATGCAAATATGATGGACTTATTATAAAAGTTTTATACTCTTCTTAGACTTGCCCCGGCGTTTGAAGGAAGAAATAATTAATTTCCTAATTCTGCTCAAGGAGACGACCAGACTCAATCTTGATTTTTTCTTCTTTTATTTTTTATTACTTCGTCTTTGAGATCAAAGTTATCTTTACTACATTCTGTAAGAAATTTTAATTTTTTTTTCACTTTCCGATCTGCTTGATATATTTTGTTTTTGAAAATGAGTTTTAAAGTTCATAAATATTTTATTTCACGAAAGTAATGTACTGAGATGTAAAGGTTAAGTTTTTTTTATTCTTGGTTTAGGAGATGAAGCACATAAATTGGGCCATTCTAAAGGGAGGTTTTTTTTTGTTAGTTAATTCATGTTGGGTTGTTTTAGTTCTAAGTGTCACTTTTTTTAGCACAGAATGAGCTAAATGGCCACATCACTAGAACCGTAATAATTTAAGAGATTATTAGAAAAAGGATAACAGTAAGGAGAAGACTATAATGACTATATGAGATGACTATATGAGAAACATAATTAAACCCATATAGAGTCTTTAAGATGTACAGATTATAACTCTCGGCACACAGAAAGACGTCTAAATATTCAACACGAAGGAGGGTGGTTTTTATAAACCCATTGGTGTTCTCTTTCTCACAGAACGAAGGGTGGGGTTTAGCGGAGAGAATCTTAAGTCAGGTGGTTGGGGTGTTTTACCTCTGAACGCCACTTTTTTATGCATAAAAGGCTAAATGGCCAGGTCAAAATAACCTCTAGGTCTCAGAGAAGATTGGGGAGGGGACTCATTGGACAGTTGTTGGAAGACAGATGAGCCTCCAGTCAACGCCATCCATCCTGTTCTTTAATGTGTATGGCTCTCCTACACATGGGGACACGACTGATATTCATCTCCGCAAAACTCCGAAGTGCATCTCCTCCGATGGAAGACGACCTTTCCAGGACCATCGGTGTCCCCTAATGACAGAGAGCAGAGCGAGGGCATTTTCGTTTATATTCGTAGGGGATCCCATGTGATACCAGATATTCAGCAAACTGGTTTCATGTTGTGAAATCGAGGAAAGAAATCATAATAAGAATTTAAATTTTATTGCAATGTACAAAATACCAAAATCATGCACTTCTTTACCTAAATATATAAAAGAAGAGAAAAATGAACACGGTTTTAAGAAGGAAACAAGGCAAAAAATAAAATATTTGCTAAATATTGATGATATTGAAAATTATTTTTAATGTAATTTCTGTTTTTTTCTATTGTCTGATCTTTTGTTTACAGTAGCATTTCGTTTTTGTAATCTGTAAGAGTTGATGATTTATAATTCCTTGATTACAGAGAGATATTTGCTAATTTGCATATTTCTGACAACGTTTTATACTTTTTTATGGTTTCTATTTAAATTTGATTGCAGATTTTGTTATGTAATATTTATATAACTTAATATGAAAAATAAATTATTATTATTATCATTATTATTTGTTCATCAACTGTGTTCTGGTTCCGTATAATAGGTGGGCTTGCTTTCGCTCAGGCGTACTCGGTCTTAATAACTTCAGACTCCGGAGGCCGCGGGCTGGAAAAATTGGGTCCTAACTCATATCTAGTTGAAAGCATTCTTGAAATTCCTCTAGCTGTAGTGGCCCAATGTATCTAGGCGGTCTTGATTTGGCTCGGGCGGACTCGGCCTCAGTAACTTGAGGCTCGAAAAAATTGAGTCCGATCTCATCTCTAGTTGAAAGCATTTTTGAAATTTTCGAAAGTTATCACCTTGAGATGATCAGTCGCATTCTTTAAAATGTTTAGGATGGTAAGAAGTGGTTTTGAAAAAGGGAGTTTCTGAGATCAACCACCCCACATCTGCCAGATCCGGTTATTAATTATTGTATAAGCTACAAAATCTCGGAATGCATCTCTGAGAGAAAATTGCATTTGTCTCTTAAAATTAATTTAAAAAAGCTAATACTTATTTTACTTCTGAACGGCAGTTTTTTTTTGCACAATATGGGCTAAACGGACAGGCCACAAAGACCCATAGGGCTCAGAGAACGTTGGAAGGAGGGGACTCACTAGACAGCTGTTAGGAGACATATGGTAACCTTTCCTCAAGGCCATCCAGCGTGTTCTTTAACGTGCAAAGAATATGGCTCTCTCGCACACGGATACGGCTTGACATCCTATCCGATGGACAGAGGCCTTTCCAAGCCCATCGGTGTCCCTGACTGACCATGGTCGGGGCAAGGAGTTTTACGGAGATAAATATCAATGCTGGCCTAGCTGGGACTCGAACCTGGAAACTGCAAATTACGAGCTTAGGCCGCTACCAACTGATCCATCTCCACCTGTAATATATAAATATATATTGGATACACAATGTTGAAAAAAGTATCCGGACACTTTCATGTTATGTGAATGGAAAGCCACTTTCAAAGCTACCTAACATTGAAAATAAACCTTTTGCGAAAAAATTGTTATTGGCAATAAATTGTAGATGTAACTCAAATCTCTCTAAATATATTTCCCGTAATAGTCGTTTGATATTTAAAGAAGGAATGGAAGCTGAAACATTTATCTTTAACTTTTGACACTTGTGAAAAAATATTCAATAGATAAAACACAACTCTTGTAAGAATTTGTTCATTAACATAAAGTAAATATCTTAAGTTTATATGACAATTTTTTAAGATTTCATCAATTTGGATGCAATGTGACAGTGTCGTCTGCTGTTAAATGGTCTCGCTTCAATGACTCTTTAAATATTGATCGAAGATTGTTGAAAATTGATACTGTCACATTGCCTCCAAATTGATGAAATTTAAAAGAAAAATCGTCATGCAAATTTCAGATATTTAATTTATGTTAATGAACAAATTGTTACAAGAGTTGTGTTTTATCTATTGAAGTATTTTATCACAAGTTTCAAAAGTTGAAGATAAATGCTTCAGCTTCCATTCATTCTTTAAATATTAAACGAATATTGCGGGAAATACATTTCCAGAGATTTGAGTGACATCTACAATTTATTGCCAATAACAGTTTTTGCTTAAAAGTTTATTTTAAATGTTAGGGAGCTTTTTAAAGTGACTTTTCATTCACATAACATGGAACTCTCCGGACACTTTTTTCAACATAGTGTCTCTTACATATCTCCATCCTTGCGTATGCTAAAAGTATGTGGATCACCTGGTGAATGCTAATTTTGTTTTCTACAAATGAAGGCATATGAGGGACACGTTATTAGATAGAGATTCATGTTACGTCAAGAGTAGGGTACATTCTCCTCCTCCCAGAATTTTGAAAAAGCATGAAATGTCCACCTTTTTGTATAAATTCTTAACATGTTTCAAACTTAAAGCGTTCTTTTTTTGTACTTTCCTTTTTTAAATTTCTTGAACCCATTACTATAATTTATTGTTTGGAATATTACTGTATAAACTTGAAAATAATAATAATACTGTATGAAATAGTCATATTACTATATAATCTTGAAATAATTTAATGCAAATGTAAATCGTGAATGCTAAATTAACACTGTTAATGTTGTAAAAGTTATTTTTTCTCTAATCCAGTGGCGGCTCGCGTATAGGCACTGTGGAACTACAGACCCTCAATTTCCACTTGATATTATCGATAACATTTAATATAATGAGTCCTTTTTTTCTTTAATTCTTTCTTTATACTTGTACAATATATAATCCTTAAGCTTAATGTCAGTAGCCATCCCCCAGTTTATGAAAAAGGTACAAAAATCTTTGTATGGAACTGTGCGCTTCACAGTACTAGCGGCGAGGTGTTTGAATGTTGTGCTCATGCGCACATAGGAAGCTACACGCTAGGCTGAAAGGGAGAGAGAACACTGTCGTTCCCGCAGTGCCGCCCCTGGCGTGCTGGTTGAAGGCAACTTTTTTTACTCCGCGTGTGTTGTGCTTAAAAACCGTGTACCATATTCTTGAATGTGATAAAGTGTAGAATTAGATTATTATCCTGCTTCCAGCTATTCTATTTGATTCATTTTTTTTTTCGGTTAAATGAATAGATTAA
This sequence comes from Ryuthela nishihirai, assembly GCA_038380435.1. NCBI lineage: Eukaryota > Metazoa > Arthropoda > Arachnida > Araneae > Heptathelidae > Ryuthela > Ryuthela nishihirai. The sequence goes on from JAWZYU010000007.1 coordinate 18,120,183, forward strand.
GCTTGAACTGTAACAATATAGGTTAAAGTAAAAAATGTTTGATTTTGTTCTTTTAGGATTTTATCAAGTTTCTGAATAAACTTTCTTTTTATACATGTTTGTTTCCTTTTACACAATTTTAAAACAAAGGCTAAAAATTTTCTGGAGCAGCACCCCCACTAATTTTAGCTACGAGCCGCCAGTGCTCTAATCTCAATATGTGCAATTTACATGCTAGATTGTAAAAGTATGAACTTTAGAAACCTGCCAAAAAATTGCTCCCGCCCACGGAAAGATGGAACTATGAAAGTTGAGAGCAATTTTTTTTGCAACATAAAAGACTAGGAATTAAGGACTAATCCTATTTGTAGGAGCCTACTCATACAAGAGCGTTCCCTACCTAGACCAAAATCATTGCTGACAACTGTTTCAATCAGAGTTCAAGGACACAGAAAGTTTGCCTTCTGCAACATCAGATAGTTACTAACCATTATGCCGCTCAAGGCGAAATAACTCTTGATTATTCATCAAGTAGGAATATAAATCAACACATCAATATTTTTTAAAGTATATTTAATAAGTATTATGCCTTTTTCTGACTCAAGTTAGTCGATACATGAAGCAAAACTTAGCAGGAAAAAATCTTATTTTATTTCACAAAATGAAAGCATGTCTTCCTTTGTTCTCCATTTCCAACTGTTTTCTCTTCCTTTGTCGTCTATTTCTAGCTTTTTGTCTTCCTTTCATAACACTGGCATCTGGTGGACCTAGTCAATAGTAATTCAGATATAGAACTCAGTATTTAATAAATAAGATTTTTATTAAAAAATGTAACTGAAGGTAATTAAAAGATCTCAAACAAAACCATTTCAATCTCGATTTTCAACGACATTCGTTCAATATTTCGAGAGTTTCGGAAATAAGAATATTTAACAGCGACAGTGCCAATTTAAATAATTCATCTGAAAAGTAATTGCAAACAAATTAACACGAAAGCAACAACAGTTATATTAAATGTTAATAACACGTGTAGAGTATTTTAGCAGTTCGCGTAACAAATATGTTGTTTTTCTCCAATTTCAAATAAAGTGCAGAGCGAAATTATTTGCTAAATGTTTAAACTTCCATATCTCTTAAAATTCTGAATGCATAGTATAGAAACCTAGATCGGATTTGATTGAGAAATTTTTATTTTCTCCAGTACCATTTTTTCGTAAAAATCTTGTTTAAAAAACTGCTGAGTTCTATGTCTGAGTTACTATTTGTTATCATATGGACCTCTATCTAATAAAGAATCCTTTTAGTATATATATTTGCATAGAATGAATTTTGTACAACTCAAAAAAAAAAAGTAAAACTAAATAAAAAGAATTTGTAAAAGTATAAAACTATTGGAAATTGTTAAACTTATCTTTCCAGCACTTTTTATGTAAGAGAATTTCTTTTGTGGCGGAGCTGCGGTTAACTATCAGTCATCTGTATATAATCAATAACTGTTAACACCAGAACCGTAATATATCAAATCCAGCGAACCATTATACATTTCTTTATTATTTAAAACATAAATTTTTGATTTGAACAGTTTTTTTTCTACCGCATTTTATTTTTTACTTCGTTTAGAAAGAAAAAAAAGATAGAAACGAGCTAATGTTCGTTTCGTAGTTTGTTTGCGACATGCAAATGCAACGTTTTCTTTGTTAGAGATATAGTCAAATCCATTGATAACGAAGTCGGTTATAAGGAAATTATGGCTGTAACGAAGCCAATCCCATTTTCCTACAATTAGGGTTTTAAAACTATGTTTTACACTTTTTCCGTTATTTACTGATATAACGAACTTTTTTTCCTGATGGATCTTTTACTCAAAGCATACGAAAGAGAGAAAAATTGACAAATTTTCAAGATTTTCCCCCTTAAAATTAATTTTTTTACAGTAACGCACTTTTAAAGGCCATTGCTGATCACGGAGTGGGGGGGGGGGTCTCTGTCACCTTTCCTAGATAAGGGGTTGGATTGTTTACCTCTGAGCGGAACTTTTCAGCACATAATGGGCTAAATGCCTGGCCATAAGGACCCAGAGGGCTCAGAGAAAGTTGGAGGGAGGGGGACCCACTGGACAGCTGTTAGCAAACAGATGATAGCCTCCTGTCAAGACCATCCAGCGTGTTCTTTAACGTGCAGAGTGTATGGCTCTCTTGCCCATGGGCCACGGCTTAACGTCCATCCGACAGCCGGCAGCCTTTTCAAGACCATCTGTATCCCCTACTGACCGAGGGCAGGGTGGGATGTATTTGATAAGGGGACATGTTTATCAAACTAGTAGGGATTGTGAAGAATTGAGTCAGTAAAGTTCTGCCTGACTCCGTAGGAGCTGGCAGAACTTCAAAGCAATATATTGCAATATATAATCAAAGCAATATATAATGCAAAGCAATATATAATGCAAATATTCAAAGAAAAGGAATAAACTAAGTTCATCCAGAGACAATTAAATAATAAAACTTGTCAGTCTGCTGATTGTCACACAGCCAGGGTTGCATTCCTCTATAATCGGTGAATAACCAATGGGAAAAAACTTACTTCTTTGAAATTTCGGAAATTTCAATTTTTCCCACCGCTAGAGGGAGTAATTATAGCTTTAGAGAGAATATGAATGTGCATATCGTAATATTTCATCAATACCTGTCCAACTCAAAAAGAATTTTTAATTTATCTCTGTGAACAAAAAAGTTCGATATCGACAGACAGACTACAAAGCGAAACTATCATTTCGTTTTCTTTGAAAACGAAATAAAAATTAGTGCTAGAGTTTTTAAGAGTATTCCACTGAAAGGAAAATCTACCCACTTTTCTGAGAGAGTTTTGGGAAATGCAGCTTTTTAGATTTAAGAATTAAAAGACGAATACTTTTATTTTGTATAATTACTAATAAAATACTATTTGCATTTTCTCATCATTCGCTAGCTCAAATTGAAACCTTTACGTAATGAAATAGTAGGTAAAGGAAAAATGTCTTTCTCTTTGAAAACGAAATTGTGATATGAGCCAGAGGCGATATGGCTCCTTCTAGTTATGATTTAAAACTGATCATAATCTGAACACTAAATTTATGTTTTACACTATCGCGTTAAAACTAAACAAATCTTTGCAAATTATTGAATGATAGTGATTTATTTGGTCTTTATGCACAACATTGACCGTCAATATTTAGTTTTATGAACAAATGTAACAAAGAGTCTCTTGAACGTTCATAACAACGCACAGAACAAAACTCGAGGCACAGAAATGAAATGGAGTCTCTAAATCATTTTTAAGAGCTAAAGGCAAACAACTAAATGATTTGTGGACTATAAAGACAATAAATTAAAGAGGTAATAACTGCTATTTGCTGCGTGCGAATGTCACATTTTATTGTTTCACAAAATGGACCATCTTTGTTACACTTTTTGCATCTTTAAACATTTAGACAACGGTCTTTAAAGGAAAATTACATCTCCCGAAGCTATTTGTAAGACTCCGTGTATAAAACTATTCTGCACTTCCAACATAAAACTGCAAAGTGACGGCAAAAACACAGTGGAAAATATCGAATGATTTCCTACAAAAGCAGGAATTAATGTGGATCCAGTATTGGTCCCTCTATCCCATACATTAACTCGCCATTCAAAACGATGATAGATGACTTCTCCTTAAACGCGAGTCCTCTGCTTGGAGGATCAAGACATCAAACTAGATTATGATGCAGGAGAGAATATTGGCGTGAAACCTTCTCAGAGAGACTCGGCTATCGCGTAAAATATCTCCGATTCTGAACTTTCCGTCAGGCTGGAGACCCCTTGACGGATCAAGTCCCAGAGGTTTCAGTGATTGATTGATTAAGGGAAGGGCTGTTAAGAGGACTGTGCAAATCGAGCAAATGGAACGAAGGGGCTTCTGCGTATGGCAAAAGATGCGGCGTTGGCTGCTGGACTACTTGGCACCAAGGCAAGCTTGAGCAGAGGTGAGTGTGATGAGAGGCGAGGAAGAATCCCACACATTTTTCTCTTCATTTTTTCTTCCGCTTCTGTTATCTATCAATCTTTTCTTCCCTCTTTCGCTCTCTTGTTTTTTTTTCTCCCTCTTTCTCAATCTGTACCTCTTTTACTCTCTCTCCATTTCGGCTTAGTCAATTCCAATTCATCCCCTTTTCTTTCCTCCTTTTGGTCTTCTCTCTTACTGTTTTTTTTTCTCTCCCTATTTTTCGATTCGTATATTCAGTTAGGCACTCCGCAGTTGCTCAGAGTCTTTCATTTGCTGTAGGAGGTCTATGTATCATTCACAGAGCATTAGGAAAGGAAATGACTTGATATGTGGATGAAATCTCCTGAATCTGATTCTCTAGCCTGAATCATACTTTTTATGTGCTAACTCCCTACTCCTTGGGAGGGAGGGAGTTTAGATTAAATTGTTTAACTTTTGAGCAGTACTTCTTTTTTTTTTCATGCAATAGACTAAATGGCCAGGTCACAAGGACTCCACAGACGGAGGGAAAGTTGGGGAAAGGAGCCTCCTGGACACTATTAATAAATGAAATAAATACCCCTCAAGCAGCTGCTTGCCACAGAGGTGTGACAGGAGCCTGTCTGTTTATATGCCGTATTAGGAGATCTGAGAGGATGGCAGGACCTCAGCAGAAAAACGACACATACATACATGCCTTACCCGGGGCTCGAACCCAGGTCACATTATTAGGAGAATGATTATAGACTTACGCCAAGACCATTCAGTTTGTTCTTTAATGTGAACAGGATCCTTATATTCGTAGTAACAAGATAGTCCATTGATGAGAGTGTTCATTAGTGCGTTCATGTAAAATCTTTGTTTGCATTTATGTGTTTTATGCGTGTTGGTCTGGACTAGGTGTGGATTAAGCCCATGTGGAAGCGTATTGTATTAATTTAATTCAACATTTAAATTGATTTTAATTACTGTCTATTAAATTATTTAATTTAATATCCAAAATTACCTGTACCTTGGTTTTACTATAACCCCTGAATGGAAAAAATTATTATTATTATTGTTATTATTATTAACTGCTTCGTTGGGTGCCTGGATATCGTGTGAAATTCATATCTATCTTTGCCCAATTGTAAGGATCTGCAAGTTTATCTTTTATACCTCAGTTCTTATCCGAAATAAAAATATATCCGTACTTCAGTACTTTCCTTCACATGGCACCAGAACTTTATGTCCCATCCGTCAGGTCCCCTTTCTCATCGAAAACAGGGCGGGGGTCAGGAAAATAATTCTCAAAGCGCAGACACAGTTGGGACTCGAACCTGAGAACTGTAGATTAGGAGCCTGGGACGCTGCCGGCTGAGCCAACCTTCGCCAGTAAGTGAGGAAAAGCGTTAGTACATGGGAATTGAATCATTCGGTGACTAATAGACTCCGGATTTTATGTTCCTTGGTTCGAGCAGCTATGCGCCTGCATTGAAGTTTTCCCGCCAATATTCACCAAAATAATGAACTTGGAACCACAGCAGTGCATGAGACCCAAACCTCGAACAGTTTAAAAATGCTCTGACTCTAATGGAAGGCTTCCATCAAATGAAAGCCTTCTGTTAAAACCAGCCAGAGCGATCAATCAGTACAGTGGACTACTCAGTGTGGGCAGTTAAATCAAGTCAGCGTGCTCGAGTAGTCCAATAGACTATCGTTATATAAGTGAACAGACATTTAGAGTAGATATATAATTGGTAGATAATAAATATTTCCCATATCTTGGGTAGGGGTTGGGTTAGTCGATAGCCTCTCAGGTTCTATTCCCGTTTAGTCCAGCTTTGATTTACCCTTGGTAACCTCTGCCTTCGAAGATAAAGGGGAGCACCATTAGGCATGGAAAGACTGCTGTCTGTCACATGGGACGTTAAGCCATGATACCGTGATACCGTGTTCAGGAAAGCTAAAACCTGGGCAGGTTAAAGAACAAGTTAGATGGCCTTGAGGGGACTTCCATATGTCTCCTAACAGTTGCACAGTGCATTCCCTTCCCCAATGTTTTCTGAGCCATTGGGGTCCTTGTAACGTGAACATTTAGCACATTGTGTGCATAATATTTCTGTTCAGATGTAAAACAGCTCAAATTCCCCTACTTAACTTCGAGCCATTAAAAGGCTTTGTTAGCTGGCACATTGCGAGCAAAACAAAATCAGTTCAGAAGTAAAACATCTCAACAAGATACTAACCCCTGAGTGAGAAACAAAAATTTCCTTGGGTGGGCGAAGAAATTCGGCATCTACTGCGCCAGATGTTTATTCAGAAGTTCAATAGGGTGACTGTTGGATCAGTCGGTAGCACACAAGGCTTGTAATGTACAGTTCCCACATTCGGGTCGCAACTGTAACTGCATTGGGAATTTTCTTCTTAACTCCGTTCTGCCCACAGTGAGAAAGTGGGCATCAATGGCTTGAAAGGCCTTTACCGTCAGATAGGACGTTAAGCTGCGGTCACTTGTGTAGGGGAGCCATATTCTGTGCATGTTAAAGAACATGCTTGGTAGCCTTTAAGGGTTGAGTTGTTTTTTCTCTGACGGACACTTTTTTTGCGCAATATAGACTAAATCGCCAGGTCACAAGGACCCCCAACTGTTCAGAGAAGGTTGGGAGTAGAGGACCCACTGGATAGCTATTCAGAGAAGGTTGGGAGTAGAGGATCCACTTTACAGCTGTTCAAAGAAGGTTGGGAGTAGAGGACCCACTGGACAACTGTTCAGAGAAGGCTGGGAGTAGAGGACCCATTAGACAGCTGTTCAGAGACAGATGGTAGCCTCCCATCAAAACCATCTAGAGTGTTCTTTAATGTACATAAGGTATGGCACTGCCGCACAAGGGGTCCATGGCTTTACGGCCCATACAGTGAACGGCAGCTCTTCCAAGTCTATCGGTGTTTACTACTGAGCGAGCGCAGAGTGGGGAGTTTTGCGGAGATTAGTCTCAACACTTGCACAGGTGGGTCTCGTACCTGGCAACTGCAGATTATGAGTCTGGCCTCTCAATCGACTAAGCCATCCTCGCCATTAAAATTAATTTAACATCAGTTTTTAGCAATTTGCATTAACCACTTCGTATGAAGAAGGAAAGTAATAAAAAGTTTAATTTTGTCCTATATTTGGCAGGGACCTGAGAAGTCGGAGCTCGTTTCTTATTCCTCTGTTGAAATGGGAGACTAGAGTTACCATCCTTCACTATATTAATTGTTATCTTCAATACTCTGAAATTTAGAGGTTTTATATATATCATTGGTGATTTCGTTATGACGATTATGTTGGGTTGTTTTACATCTGAGATGCATGTTTGACACAAAATGAGTTATATGGTTTGATCATAAAGAATATGGTCTCAGAGCTGGGTACTAGAAAAGGATCTTATGGAGGGCTGTTAGTAGACAGAAGGAACTGTACCATTTAGCCGCTCGTCATGTCCTATTTTGCACACGATACCATGGATTTGAGTCTTATCCGAGTACTATGGCCTTTCCTGGCATATCGATATCCCCTTTATCTCATTCTCACAAAGGGAAGAGTTGGGATTAGTGAAGAAAATGTTTAGTAGGAAAACGAATCTGAAAAAATCAGCTTACGAATCAGGATCATAGAGTAATAAAACCTTAGGAACATCAGGACATGAATATCTGATCATCAGGATTCTAATGAGGCCCAGAGGGAAATATAACCTGGTAAAATCGGGTTACAAATTAGGCAAAAGGGGATTCGAACTCAGGAACATCAGGAACCTAAACAGGTCCAGAGAAGAATCGCATCATTGAATATGAGGATGAGAATCAGGCCCAGATGGGAATCGAACATATGAACATCAGAAACGAATGAGGCCTAGACGGGGATCGAAACTGGGGACATCAGGAAACTATCAGGCTCAGAGACAGAATCAAAACTGGGAAAACCAGGAAGTAAATCAGGTCCAGATGGGAATCGAAAGCGGGGACATCAGGGAACGAATCAAGCCTAGAACGGGAATCGAAACTGGGGACACCAGGAAACGATAAGGTCCAGAGGAACATAGAATCCCGGGAAAAAATTTCCCTGGTTTCTAGTATTTTTTTACGGTTCTTAGCAAATTCCAGGGAAACGAAACAGGGAACATTAGTCAACGAATCATCCCCAGAGGGGAATCGAAACTGGAAATATCAGAAACGAATCAGGCCTAGATAGTAATAGAAACTGGGAATAGCATGAAACAATCAAGCCCAGAGGGGAATCGAAACCTGGAATATAAAGTTATTAATCAGGCTCAGAGATGAATTGAACCTGGAAACATCGGGTTACGAATCAGGATAGAGGGGAATCGAATCATTGAACATCAGAATGAGAATCAGGTACAAAGGGGAATCGAATTATTGAACATCAAAATGAGAATCAGGTAAAGAGGGGAATCGAACTGGAACATCCGGTTACGTGATTATTGAAACTACACGAAGTAGTAGATTTCCTATCCAGCTCTTGGGATCCTTGGTGTCTTTGGCGTCCTTATGACCTAGTGCCCATTGTGCATAAAACGCTCCCATAACAGGTAAAGCAGCCTCACCCTTTATATAATTTAAATATGCTTTATGTAACATCTTTGTATGGCTTTTTATCCAGACTTAAGCACTGAAAAGTTTAAAAATTAAACGAAATCAAATCTATGTATATGCATCAGGTTTTTGAAGTTTCCTAAAAGCGGTTTATAATATATGAGTGCTGGAATTTTTTTTCCTGTTAAAAACCGAAGACGAATATAGAAGGCACAAAAGGTAAATCTAACCCAAATAATTGCACAAAAATTTCGCGGCAGATTTGCAAATCAGAAGAGAGAATGAATAAAAGAGTTCTGTTTTACATTCAATATCGCAAAGTTATCCATCATCATTTAAAATCCATTACCATGATCGAACTTGAGGAAGTAGAAAATGCCGTGACTTACACGTTACTTCGAAATTCTCTGGGGGCAAACTTCAGTTAACAGATCATTTTAAAGTTTGAAAGGACTTTTATGGGTTATAATATGGTTCTATAATGTTGTTTACAAGATTCAAATAGACGGATTTTGAATATATTTAAGGATAAAGTGCTTCGTGTAAGGTTTTGTTCGTACGTTTACATTTAGTGTCAGAGTTTACATTATCTTCAAAGACTATAACTGCCCGAGTAATTTATAAGTTTCTAGGGCTTAAAAATCATCATCGTCATAAAATTTAATGTAAATTCTAACATAATATATGGGAAAGAATTTGTATCAACTATTATTAAACTTAAAAATGAACTTCAGCTTTAAGTGAAATTTTGCATTCAACTTCTAGGATACTGCTACAGCAATCCACGCTGCCAGATTCGAAGTTCTGAAAACCTTTCGAAATTGTAATTTCTGATATTATATTGTTAAAGGGATCTGGCCACAGGAGTCACGTTTGCATTTTCCCATTAGTAGTACATGATATTAATTTAGTAAACGACAGGTGAAAATCTTTCCGATGTAAATAGCATTTCTACTCTTTTCTTTTAAACCAGGAATTCCGAATAAAAGTAGATGGAGATTAACTTCAGGAAACCTTGGTAAGAATTATCATTTTAAATCTGTGTATATATTAGAGATGGTTTCCCGCCTGGGATCAATCTTCATTTTATAATTTCTTTTCTGGTAACTTAAAAAAACAAAAAGAGTAAGTAAATAATTTTTTGTTATAATTACGATATTTTAATCAATTTTTAGGAATTAAAAATAAGCATCATTATGTCTGTTTTCTGTTATTCTCCTCTTTTATTAATACTAACTAAGAATTTTCATTTTCTACGAATTGTTTTCCATTTAAACTACTATTTAGAGCAGTGGTTTTCAAATGGTGTACCATGAGATTCTCCAGGTCAGAATTTTTATAAAACATTTTGTTGGTTACTGCTGCAATAATATTTTTTTCTGTTAAAAACTGAAGACGAATATAGCAGACTGAAAATTCTTTACGATCATACTATTTTGAACAAGTACAAGAGACCTAAAACGGTAGCGTTCTCTGAAGAGACCTACCCGTTTTAGGTTTCTTATACATTTTTACTGCTATTTTTAGCTTTTCTTATGTTTGCCCTTAGGGACCCACTTAAGGGTGGTTTACTTATATATTTTGTTCTTACTCATGCCAAATAGGCATATCTTTCTGATGGAGATGGTTAGGGGTAAAATTATTACCCGGTACATCGAATATCATTATACGATCTACGAGTAGACTGAAAACTGAAGACGAATATAGCATTTCACTCTTTCCGTTTAATCAGAAATTTCTGTGTATTAAATATTAAAATTAGCACAAAGCATGACCATAATACGTACGACCTTGAAACGTCAGAACTTGAACAGAACAGCTTTGCGTTTACAAACGATTCCACAGAAATGAAGGCAAGTTGCGCATGCGCAAATCTCATGTAGTGTTGCCAACTTAATTTTTTTAAATATCGGGGTATTCACGGCGAAACATAGTATGCCGTGAGCAGAAAAACCTTGAGAACACTTGATTTAGAATTTAAACAGATATTCAAATAATAATATTATTCTAAGTTTTTAATAGTCTATAGCAGTGGTTCTCAACCTATTATGCTTCACGTACCCGCTGGAAATGTGTATGTATCTGGCGTATCCTTTGTGTACATAGATAAAACTATAGTTATAGTATAACAATGGGAATATAATATAACATATATCTAGCGACTTTCGAGCTCTCACGGCGTACCCCAAAAACTTTTATCGCGTACCCCAAAGGAATTACGTGTACCTCACGTTGAGAACTCCTAGCCTATAGTATGAAGGAATTGAAAAATGGTTTAGTAACATACATCTCTGTATAAATATTTTGTGATGTGACAGAATTATCCCCCCCTACCGGCCTCGTCTCGAAACTTTTCGAACTAATCTCTATTATGAATAATAAATGTAGTCACCATCTGACTAGGAATCAATGGTTTATATGGCTAAATGTTTATTTAAAGAAATTTAACCAAAAATTTATAATTATTTTAATGTTTTTATTTTTTGTTTCATAATGCGAATTGCAGCACGTATTTCCATTTTCGTAGATGGGTCGGGGGTGGCTCATTCGGTAAGGCATCAGGCTCGTAATCTGCAGTTCTCAAGTTCGAGTCCTAACTGGGCCAGCGTTGAGATTTATCTCCATTAAACCATCACCCTGCTCTTGGTCAGAAAGAGGACAATGATGGGATGGGATGGAATGTTAAGCCGTGGCACCGTGTGCACGAGAGCCATATCCTATCTATGCTCGTTAAAGAACACGCTGGATGGGCTTAACGGGAGGCTACCATCTGTCTCCTAACAGCTATACAGTGGTTCCCCTCTCCCCAACCTTCTCTGAGCTCTCAGGGTCCTTGTGGCCTGGCCATTTAGCCCATTGTGTGCAAAAAAGTGCTGCTCAGAGACAAAACAACACAATTCAATTCTCCAAAAATATTTTGTTTCGAATGAATCCATGTAACACAATATATTGTTATTGTTAGGTTATTGAGGTACGGGTTCAATAAAAGTTCCTTTATTGTTTTTAAATTTTCATACACAGAGCACAAGACGGCTGAAAAACGAATAAATATTTCACGGAAGTATGCTTTATTAGTTAATAAAGAAAACATGCAAGTAATTCTCGAATCAGTAAGTTGGTATCTGATACATTTTAGTAGATCAGGTTTGCCCAGGCTAGGGGACGTAAAAACATTCCAAGGGGAGAATTAGGATGTGATATTTTTTATATTTAGTTTCAATTTTTAATTGTGAATCGAAATTATTTTTAACAGGGGAATTGTCTAATAATAAATGAGAGACAGAGAGGTGTAAGAGTACCTCAAAAATCAAAAGGCGTCTGATGCCGCAAAGTTTGGGAAACCCCTTTTCTAGTGGATGTTCAAAGTGATCACTATTACATCTAGGCGCTGTTAAAAACAATGACTAGATTGAGTAGGAATTTTAAACAGTTGTGATATTAGTTAATTCAATCATGTTGAGACTTCGAAGACGCTGCTGCCAAGTCGGCCACGCTGCTATTGTGCTGTCAGCTGCCGGTTCCAATCTGGACTTCGGGTAGCTTTCTACTATAGAGCTCTGGGCACAGTGTGCGAGATTTCGGTCAGAAAAGCTTGGAAACAAGCTCATTGAGATCAGACCTATTATCAAACCATGGCAGTCATGTCTCCGCAGGTATGAAAAGAAGGAAGTTGCATTTGCTCGGCTTCCCTCAGGTCATTGTTTCTTACACATTCATTTCTTCTACGGACGAACGACGAACCTAAGTGCAAGTTTCGTGACACCATTTTAATGGTCCAACATATTTAAATCACGTGCCCAGCTTTTAACCTCGAATGTCGTTTTCATTTTAACTTCCACAATATTACATCCGAAACACTTGAACATCTTTTATCGTACGATTCATTTTTAACTTTTTTTTTCGACTTTTTACGCTTTACTGGCTATTTTAACAGATTATGATTTTTTGACTTTGCTGTATTTATTCTGTCTGACCTAGGTTGGTTTTATATTATTTTTGTATATGCCTATTTATTGTTCTATAGACTTTTACTGTTTTTCTATCTTTTTCCATTCGTGGTTTTCTTTGTGGTTTATTTGTCTTTTGCCTTCTTTTTTTACCTTGTTTGGCGCCTAAGAGCCATCGTTGCTGCTGTGCCATAAAACCCCACCAACCAACTTTTCAACCAATTAGGTTGAAAGAAAGCAACAATCGTATTGATTTTTTAAACTTTACTAAAAATTATATGGATATTTTGAATTGTTTATATAAAGGTTATTTGAATTTTTATGAACTTCATGTTATATCTCTCTATCCTCTCATTGATTATATAAAAGACAACTTCCAATAGTTTTCTGTTTCGATTGATTCACTTAGAATGCTTTAAATGAAATCCAATCAAAAGGTTTAGCGACTTTTATTTCTTTTTCCTTCCATCGAATGCTTTGCCTTTCATCCTTAATCACCGAGGTGTACGTCTACATCTTCGTCTTTGTCTTATAGATGAAACTGAAAGTAATACTTTCATATTCCTTTATTTTGGGGCATAAATAAAGAATTCGGAGAATAAAAAAAATAGATTTTCAAACTCTTCGGTCGTCCAATTTGTGTTGTTTAGGGTGACAAAAAGTCCTGGATTTCGGAGAGCTGTTTCTGTGTCCCTGAAACAAATTTTCGGGACATCTAAATGATACTTTTTTTTTAGATATATAGATGGCTCTCTGATTTGCGTGGATTACGGCCCTTTTGGCGGTTTGCACTCAGCGTCAAATAAACGGCGCACGCTTGTAGCACAGGTAATATTGTCGGCGAGGTACGAACTTGGACACAAACATCGCACACGAATTAGCCGTGACACAAGTAAACGCATACCTCTCCAGCACGTTCCCGACAAATGGCGTGTAACCATATAAATCAATGGTTTATATGGTTAAACGTTTGTTTAAAGAAAAAAAAAAGAAGTCTCACCTCTTTGAGACAGCTTTTCAGCAACTATGTAATCTGTGTTCGATTTATATTAAATTATTGCTATTCTCTCCTGCTGCAAATTGTCTGGCATTCATGCATACTGCTCCGTTGCACAACTCTCTTAGTTAAATGCTTACAGGTTACACTTCTGAGAAGATATCCAAGAATATAAACTGAAATCGGAACATTTAAAGAAAGTCCCCATTTCAGAAAGTCGTAACTGGGACATTTACTGAAATCTTCTTCTTTTTACCCGGTTTTCCCTATGCGAATCGTGACTAAGATTTTTTACTTGGATGCTTTGAAAAGCACAGGTAGGACCCAGATGTAGGGACCAGAATGTTTGGCAGATGCTATTATTGAACTGAACCGAATCGGACTAAGAAGACGTTCCATAATGCGTAGATTCTTTTTTTTTTCAGTTATTCTCAAAACCATTATATAAAAAAAACTCAGAAAGGAGTTCTTGTTCATTCTACGTCAATTCAGTGTTTTTTTCCTCCACTTCAATAATTACCTATTTTTATGTTTTTTAGTTTGTTCGAGTTGTTTTTTACAGAACTATTCATGAAAAATATAATAGATTTAGTACATTTTTTTTCGTTCCGATTATAAGTTTATATTTATTATTTCAAAGGAAATATTACTCTTGTTCTAGGTGACTTCAATGCCAAAGTTGGTACTGACTCTGACCTTTGGAGAGGGATGATAGGTCCTTTTGGTATTGGTAGCTGCAATGGCAATGGGCAACGTCTCCTACAGGTAAGTAAACTCAACGGATTCAGAATAACTAACACTTATTACAAACACCGCGACATACATAAGTACACATGGGTTTCACCCGATGGGCTGCATAAGAATATGATTGTTTATATATTAATTAACAGCAAATGGGCTAGTTCTGTTAGGAATACCAGGTCGTATAGGGGAGCTGAAATTGGATCTGATCATTACTTTGTTAAAAGTGTCTTGCAACTTAAACTTAAAAAGTGTTGTGCTAGGGTTAAAAAATTTACTTTTAATATTGAAGCTCTGAAAGATCCAGTTATAGCCAAAGCTTACCATGATAGGTTACTTAGCCGTTATGACAGTCATGGTATGCTTACTACTGAAGTTGAGGAAGAATGGGATCATTTTGAACAGGCTTTTTTGGACACTAACAGTACTCTTTTAGGAAAAAAGGAGCAGAAGAGACAGAATTATCTGAGTGATAAGGCACTTGAGCTTATTTCGGAAAGAAAGAACTGCAGGAATGTCCTTAATCGATACCCTACTAGTCCTAATAGAAAGCATTACAGGGAACTTAATAAACGTGTAAAGGATCAGTTAGATGCTGATAAGAATCTTTGGCTTGATGGCTTGGCTGACAAAGCCGAGGAAGCATTTAGACAGCACAACAGCAGAGAGCTATACCAGAGAGTTAATGTTTTGTTTGGTAGAAAACGAACAGGTATACAGGGATTGAAGGATAAGCAAGGTACGGTTATAGAAGGTGAGGATTCTGTCATGGTTAGGTGGGCTGAGCATTTCAGTGATATTCTAAACAATGTGGTCCACTTGGATGACTGAAATTTTGAATAACGTTTATGATAAAGGCATGGTTCCTAAAGATTTTACCAGAGCTATTATTATCCCTATTTTCAAAAAAGGTGATCGCAGTTCTTGTGATAACTATAGGGGTATCAGCCTAGTCTCTGTTCCAGGTAAAGTTCTTTCCATGATTGTGCTTAATAGAATTAAGAATCTGGTTGACAGTCAATTGCGTGATGAGCAATGTGGATTCATAAGTGGTAGGGGATGTGTAGATCAGATATTTTCACTTAGGCAGATTCTTGAGAAATGTTTAGAGTTTCAGAAACCTTTGGTTGCTAGCTTTGTTGATTTCAAAAAGGTTTTCGACTCTGTTGATCGTCATAATTTGTGGTTGATTGTGAGATCATATGGTATACCAGACAAGTTAGTTAGCATAATGAAAGCTCTCTATAATAACACTGAGTCGTGTTTGAGAGTTGGTAAGGCTTGTAGCAATTGGTTTAGCATTACTTCTGGTGTTCGACAAGGGTGCATTTTGTCTCCTTTTCTCTTTAGCTTGGTTATTGATTATGTTATGCGAAATTCATTTCAGGAAAAGATTTTGGTCTTAAATGGTCTAGAGATACGAATATTTCTGACTTAGATTATGCTCATGATTTAACCCTTTTGGGAAATGATGTTGATGAGATGAACTCTTTCATTCGAGCTGTTGATGAAGCTGGTAGTAGAGTAGGTTTGGTTATAAACAGAGAGAAAACTAAAGTGATGAAAATTGATCAGGCAGGCTGTGATTCAGTTAATCTGAATGGTTGCAATCTTGAGCAGGTATCACAGTTTAATTATCTTGGGAGCTAGGTAACAGATAATGGTGATGTGCGGCATGAGATTAACAGAAGAATAGCGATTTCTGCCGGGACTTTTAAGAATCTATGGAGAGTGTAGAGAAATAGGCGTATACACCTAAAGACTAAAATTAGACTGTATAATAGTTTGGTTCTTTCTAGGGTTAGTTATGGTAGTGAAACCTGGACACTTTGTAAACAAGATAACAGGAAGCTAGATGCTTTTGATTCCAGATGCTTATGCAGTATCTTGGGCATTAGGTGGTTCAACTTTGTAACTAATGATGAGGTTAGGCAAAGGAGTTTGAAACCTCCTTTAAGCAGCATATTGTGCAGAGAGAGACTCCGTTGGTTTGGCCATGTTGCCCGTATGAATGATTATAGATTGGCGAATAGGGTTATGAACAGTGTGCCTAAAGGCCTCAGAAAGGGGGTGGGGGGACCAAGGATACGGTAGGCAGACAATGTCAGACAACTTTATTAGAATTGATCTGCCGTGGCCAAATGCAGATGTAGCTCAGGATAGACTTGCTTGGAGAACTAAATTGCACGGTCTGGTTGGACCTCCATGGCTGCTTGATGATGATGATGATGATGATGAAACTAATTTGCACCATATTAAATTATCAGTTGAACAGTTGTCTTTTTTGGTTATTTTCAATTTACAATATGAACTGGAGATATATACCTAGTAATCAAAACTGACTTTAAAGACCTAGTAATCAAAGCCGCCTAACCACTATACCTTAACTGGCATAGTGGTTAGGCAGCTAGCGACTGTTCCAGCAAGGCAAACTTTGTGTGTTGTGTTAGCTCTAACTGAGGCAGTGGTCAGCAGTGACCTCGGTCTTAGTAGGGCATGCCCTTGTATGAGAAGGCCTGTAAAAGCTAGGAGTAGCTTCTAGGATTCTTCTCTGTCCTATATATCGCAAATTAATAAAAAAAAAAAAACTTTCGTGTGTCCACATAATGTTTACTGGGTATACTCAGTGATGCATGAATTATTAACTGAACATGGGTCTTCTGACAAAAATTATCCCGCACAGTCACTAAATCAATATTATAGATTTTGGTCATTGCAAATGAACCCTGCTATCAAAATTGATACTCATAAGAGGGCTGTTTAAAGCTTCGTAGTCCCTAGACACTCTTAATATTAGAGGCCTCTGTCCATTACATTTTAGTTATTTTTTATTTTAATTCTATTAAATATTAAAGAAACAATTGTCTGAAATTATTTGTAATTTTCTTAATGTATTTTATCTTTTTAAATATGTAAATAAGTTATGTTATAGTAAGTTGTTTTTAATATTTATATTTTACCGCATTATTTGCAAAATTGCATTAGTACTTTTTTGTATTGTACACTTTTCGTAAATTAGATTTTTTTATGTGAAATATTTTCGTAGGCCCTAGGCAGTGTGCCTATAGGCTCATTGATGCTCTTGCCTTGGCAACTGTCACGAATTTGCTTCTGCTAATTCAGCACAAAACGTTTAGAAAGTTTTGTTTTTTTTGCAACTGCAGAGACCTTCAAGTACCACTCAAAGTAAAATATTGGCACGTAAAACCAATAATATATTTCGATCGACCATCAATTTGTTGAAGAATATTTCTAAAATAGCTTTTTCATATCGAAACGTATGACGGAAAGTATCCAGGAAAAATGGCAAATTTAGGAATTGTTTAATGCAAAATTTATTACGAACAATATTTAATTCATAATCGTAAACCAATCATTTTCCAGTAGCAGAAAAGTTTGGTGTATCAATTAAACAGCGGTAAGGAAAGGTCAGATTATCTCACAGACGGAACAGTACTGGAATAATAACAACCCCACTTAATCCAAGCTTGGCAGAAAAATACATAATGCTGATAAATGGCTTTCCGAGCGGCAGTCAGTAACAAACGTATAATTCAAATTTTTGTTGGAATTTTCTTCACAAGAGTTAGCAACATTTGCATTGTAATTTTCGAGGGAAATTCGACAAATCATTTTTGGGAGGTGTTTCTTGACGAAACTTTGGAATTTTGCACTTAATTTTTATGTGTAGGAAGTATAGGAATATGTAGCGGTATTGGTTTACACAGGTGGTGGTTACGGTTATGTCAACCTGGATTGGAATATTTAGGGATAGACTGATATGTATAGTTGGAAATTCTGATTTATTATATAAGAGGCCTTAACTAGCAAAGTGGTTATGGAGCTAGTTATTGCTCCAGTAGATATACTTTATATATGTGCTGGTCGAGACTCTGATATAAAAACAATAAGGGGGTTGGGGGAGTAGAACCTATCCGAATAAAAGAAGGGGTCGTGGATGGGATTCGAATAAAAGAAGGGGTCGGGGAAGCGATCCGAAAAAAAGAAGGAGATGGGACCAATCCGAATGAAAGAAAGGGAATGGTGGAAACAACCCGAATGAAAGAAGGAGGGGTAAGATTGAGCTTGGACCTTGTGTTTCTGTATAAAACTTTTCGCTCCATTTAGTATATATATATACGTTTAATATTTTTTCGACTCCCTGCCAGTTATTAGCATTCTCAAATGAATGGTTTGGGTATATCCCCCTGTTCCATCCTCCTCAGTAGATCCGGCCCTCTGCTAGCCTAACTGAGGCGATTATCTGAGAAATGATAAATTTGATCCAATAAAGCATATAATGATATAATAAGATCTGAAACATCTGGAATAATAATAAGTGTCCTTCCATACCGTAGGGTTGAATTGTTGTTTTGCATCTGAGCGGCACATTTTGCACATGACGAAGAAACTTGCTAGGTCACAACGATTCCAAGGGCTCTGAGAAGATTGAGGAAAGGGGAGTCACTGTTCAGCTGTTAGGAGATAGATGGAACGGTCCCAAGGTCTGTGAAAGAGTTGAGGAAAGGGGACCCACTATTCTGCTGTTAGGAGACAGATGGAACGATCTCAAGGATTTTGAAATGGTGGAGCAAAGGGGACCCACTGTTCTGCTGTTAGGAGATAGATGGAACGATCTCAAGGGTTTTGAAATGGTGGAGCAAAGGGGACCCACTGTTCTGCTGTTAGGAGACAGATGGAACGATCTCAAGGGTTTTGAAATGGTGGAGCAAAGGGGACCCACTGTTCTGCTGTTAGGAAACAGATGGGACGATCTCAAGGGCTGTGAAAGTGTTGTGGAAAGGGGACCCACTGTTCTGCTGTTAGGAGACAGATGGAACGGTCCCAAGGGCTCTGAGATGATTGAGAAAAGGGGAGTCACTCTTCAGCTGTTAGGAGACAGATGGAACGGTCCCAAGGGCTGTGAAATAGTTGAGGAAAGGGGACCCACTGTTCTGCTGTTAGGAAACAGATGGAACGGACCCAAGGGTTTTGAAATGGTGGAGCAAAGGGGACCCACTGTTCTGCTGTTAGGAGACAGATGGAACGATCTCAAGGGCTGTGAAATAGTTGAGGAAAGAGGACCCACTGTTCTGCTGTTAGGAGATAGATGGAACGGTCTCAAGGACTCTGAGAAGATTGAGGAAAGAGGATCCACTGTTCTGCTGTTAGGAGATAGATGGAACGGTCCCAAGGGCTCTGAGATGATTGAGGAAAGGGGAGTCACTGTTCGGCTGTTAGGAGAGAGATGGAACGGTCCCAAGGGCTCTGAGATGATTGAGGAAAGGGGAGTCACTGTTCAGCTGTTAGGAGACAGATGGAACGGTCCCAAGGGCTGTGAAAGAGTTGAGGAAAGGGGACCCACTGTTCTGCTGTTAGGAAACAGATGGAACGGTCCCAAGGGCTGTGAAAGAGTTGTGGAAAGGGGACCCGCTGTTCTGCTGTTAGGAGACAGATGGAACGATCTCAAGGGCTGTGAAAGAGTTGAGGAAAGAGGACCCATTGGGGAAAAATACGAACCTGAGGAATGCCGAGAAGAAGATATCTTATTGGGATGAAAACTACGAAGATTTGAGAATGACAGAGGGAAGATGGTTGGATGGAGTGAAGGAAGTATGGAGAAGAGAAGATGGATGGAAGAGACGAAGAGCGCGAAGATGAAGAGAAAGGGAGAAGAGAAGATGTATAAAGAGTTGAAAGAGAATATTAGGAGGAAAATAATACTAAGAAGAGATGGTTGGATGTGGAATGCTAAGAAGTTGAATGATGGAGTAAGTCATAAAAGGAAGAGAAGAAAGTTAAAAGAGAAAGATGAAAAGATAAGTAGGAAATCATGGAAACGGTGAAGAAATTGAAGAAACTAAGATGGAAAGTTGGACAGAAAGAGTAGGAATTTTGTAAAGAAGATGAAAAGGTGAGTGGAAAGGGCGAAGAAATTTGTCAAAAGAAGATGAAAAGATAGAGGAAGACGAAAATTTAATGGAAAGGGAGAAGAACTTTACGAGAGAAAGACGAAAATTGGATGGAATGACTGAAGAAATTTACGAAAGAAAGGAAAAAAGATGGATTTAAAGGGTGAAGAAAATTGAGAAAGGAAAATGAAAAGTGTATGGAAAGGGCGAAGAAATTTACGAAAAGAGGATGAAAAGATGGATTGAAAGGGCGAAGAAAATTAAGAAAGGAAGATGAAGAAGTGGTTGGAAAGGGCGAAGAAAATTAAGGAAGTAAGATGAAAAGGTGGATGGAAAGAGTGAAGCAATTTAAGAGAGAAAGGTGAAAAGATAGATAGAAAGGGCGAAGAAATTTACGAAAGGAGGATGAAAGGGTGAATGGAAATGGCGAAAACATTTAGGAAAGGAAGATAAAAAGTTGGATGGAAGGGGTGAAGAAATTTACGAGAGGATGATGAAAAGATGGATGGAAAGTAAGAAATTTAAGAAAGGTAGGTGAAAATATGGATGGAAAGTAAGAAATTTAAGAAAGGTAGGTGAAAATATGGATGGAAAGTAATAAAATTAAGAAAGGTAGATGAAAATATGGATGGAAGAGATGAAGAAGATGATGATGAAAGGGAAAGACGTAAGAAAAGATGGATGACTAGATGGGAGAGAACATGATAAGAAGAAGAATACTGAGAAGAAGATGTAGTAAGAACAATACAGGAGCAGATGGTTGGATGGAATTAAAATATTTTTAAGGGAAAGATGAAAAGTTGTATGGAAGGGGTGAAGATGACAAGGAAGAAAGGAAATGCGAAGAGAAGATATGCAGAGATAAAAGAGAATATGATGAGAGAAAGATGACTGGGAAGACAATGGTTGGATGTAATGTGGAATGAAAAGAAGTATAAATGATGGGGGAACAAATGACTGGATGGAGTAAAAGAGGAGTGGAAGAGTCAGAATCTGAAAAGAAGTAACGAAATCTGTGAAAGAATAGATGAGGATCAAGAAGAAGGATGGAGAGAAGGAAAAGAGTAGAGTAAAAGAGAAAGGAAAACGAATTATAAAAGGTAAGATAGATGAACTAAAGGAAGCAATTTTAAAAATGTAATGATAGTAATTAAGAAAAATAGAAGTATAACTCTATGTAGTCACGGAAAACCATAAAGAATGGAAAATCTTTTAAAGATAGAGACTAAAAACAAAACTAAATGCAATAAAATATATTGTTTGAGCAAACCAAAATATCTTTACTTCTCCATCAATTTCTTTAAGCTCTTCTTCTCTCGCGATCGGCTGCAGAACATTACCACTGCCTGTAAAAGCTCGAGGATTTGCCAATATAAAGTCTGCTTTACAACTTCAGCCACAAAAACCTGTATAAAGTTTATTATCACTTTCACAAGCACTTGTTTGGTATATTCCTCGCTGCTAAAACAAGAGAGTGGATTTATATATATCCACACACATACACAAGTGAGCATTGAGGAATAACTACGGAAAGTACCGGACAAAACACACCCAAACACAAAAAAGGAAGGGAGGAAGTACTTCCTTTAGAAATGATTTTCCGTTTGACAAAACAAATAAGAAAATTCCCGAACTGTGTGGATGGTAACAAGAGGAAAATTCCCCTGCCTCAGTGAACAAGGCCCGTTACCAGAGCTTTGTCTGGGTCTAAGCTAAAGAGAAGTAGACCCTAAAGAGCTATTCCATACCTTCAAACCCGGAACCTCTCGGCAAGAACTCGTAACCTATCCATAATCTGGAAAACTCATTTTTGTTTTACACCATTTCGCATCTCTAGGTTCTTCCTTGTATTACTCCCCTCCTTCATCCGATATCATCCCCTCTTCTCTCTCCGCATCTGCAGACAAATATAATATCTGAGACAGGTAGCCTCCTCTATCCTTGCAATGGCGAGTCTTTCCTCCATGCTTTCGATGGGGGCCCTTGAGATTTCCGAGAGGAGATGCTGGAGCCTGAGGCGTTTGTTTCTCTCGGTCCTTTCATTCTCCAGCTCTCCCTGCCTCTCATAATCACTTAAGTGATGTAGTAGCTAAGATTCAGGTTTCCGTGGATGGAGGAGAGAAATTCAAAACTCTTGTTGGTGATGAACAATGACGTTTGAATGCATTGCAAGTGTTTCTTTTTTTCTGCTTTAATTTCAGCAACACGAAGCAATAATCTCCTTGATTTTAAGATCATGATATATTTTTTCTTCAGTAGTGCTTGGCAACATATTTACTCATATGTCAAATCCTTTCGTTCAAATGAAAGTTTTTTTTTGTTTTGTCCGTTTACGAAAATTATACTACAAGAATTAATGAAGAAAGGTCAGTAGAAACTTCTGGAAGTATTCAGAGGTCTAGTGCGTTATTCGCTGTCTTTCGACAGGGGCGGATTTACCGATAAGCGGACTAAACGGCCGCTTAGGGCTTCGTCTACTGAGGGGCACCCAAATGGTTCTGTGAATTTATGATTATTTGTTTCTCAAAAAATTGTAATTATTAGCAAGAGTTGTAAATAGTAAATAATAATTTGTAAATAAAAGCCTATAAGTATCGTATTTTTGATTATTATTATTACTATTATTATTATTACCAAAGGAAAAAGCTCATTTTTTAAGTAATTGCATTAAAAAATGAAACATATTTTTATAATTGTAGATGTATTCCTGAACGTTGTTCCACTTCGGGGCCCATGGACTTCTAAATCTGCTGCTACCTTTGGATAGTTTTAACAATCAGTGTTGTATGGAAAATGTAGTTAACAGTGATATTTTGCTACAGCATTTCCTTAAAAAGTTCATTAGAGTGTACGAATCACTTTTAAAAATATTTTAGATAATATTTTCCCAAAATGAGGTCCTTGGCTCGGTACCTGTCCTTGCAAAAAAATACCGGTCCTTACAAAATATGCAAATTATCACATGATCCTAATATTTTCGCGCAACATTCACGAACGTTGCAAGATACCACTGATTCCCACCGCATATTTTGCATTTTATTTTTAGTTTTCTTAGTTATTTAAAAACGTGTATACGTAATGAATGATTTATTGTTATAAATTTAAATAAGGAGGGGATTTTTTTTTCGTGTTTTAATATGGGTTTATATTTTGGGCCGAAAAAAAAAAGAAATACGGTCTCCATCTATATAAAGTATGGATTTGGGTTGTTTTACCTCTGAGCGGCACTTTTTTGCACACCATGGGCTAAATGGCCAGGTCACATGGACCCTGAAGGCTCAGAGAAGGTTGGGGGAGGGGACCCACTGGAACAGCTGTTGGGAGACAGATGGTAGCCTCCCGTCAAGGCCATCCAGCGTGTTCTTTAACGTGCACAGGGTATGGCTCTCCCGCACACGGGGCCACGGCTTAACGTCCCATCCGACGGACGGCGGCCTTTCCAAGCCCATCGGTGTTCCCTACTGACCGTGGGCAGAGATAAATCTCAACGCTGACCCAGCAGGGACTCGAACCTGGGAACTACAGATTATGAGCCTGGCGCGCGCTACCGACTGAGCCACCCCTGCCCCATATAAAGTATGGAAAACTATGTTTTAAATAACATTTTATATCAGGCCTCAGCACACTACGATGGGCATGCTCCCCACCGCCTCTTTCTTTGCTGACCGCGATCTACTGATGACAGATATATAAATTTGTAAAAGAGGAAAATAACTTATATAGAACAAGAAAAATATAATGGAGAGAATGATACAAGGTTTGAAATATTTGTACTCATTTCATTAATATAATCAATTTTAATAAAATTATGTTGCTTATTGTCGAAGTGCCGGTGGTATGTTCAACCCCTTGCTGAAAAGGTGGACAAAAAGAGGCTTGAAAATGTAGGTTCGTATCCCCCTAAACACCTTTGAGCTTGGTGTTCTTGTGACCTGAACAACTGTGTACCCAAAAAGTGTCGCTCGATAATCAACCAATCCTACTCCATTCAAATGTAAACAAATGTAATTAAATCGAGTGAAAATCTTTGCAATTGCTTATGCAAATCCTTTGAATTTATTTCCAACATTGGGCGCAAACGTTCCTTTTAAAGACTCGATCATATTATTCCAATATTCCAAGTCCCTGCATTAGATGTTTATATAATTTAACCAAAACAATCAACTGTTTCGAAGAAAGAGCAATCTATTATATAAAAGAAAACTTATTGTGTTTCTAATTACGTCAAGTAAATCAATTCTTTGTTGCTCTGAATAACATTCAGTTCCTCCTAGGCAATGAAAACTCAATACCAAAGCCTTTTAATCATATTGAATATGAAAACGGAGGCTACAGCGTTCAATTTACTAAGGCATTGTCCTCTATTTAAATGGCAGAATAACTTTCCCAAAACACTTCCAGATGCAATTCCCACGAGCAATGCCCACCCTCCCCGCCTCAACCCAACCCTCCTCGCAAATTCGGTAAAGTCGCTGCTTCAATACAATTTCCTCCCACAACTCTCCCCAAGCATTCGCCAGCTTCAGCGAATAAATTAAAACCGATCTTTCCACCTGATGTGACGACTGGTCCGATAAAAGATGAATTTCTCTCTGAGCGAAAGACTTCGCCTTTTTTTTTCTTATTTGCTGCCTTAGTTGCTGTGCTTGAGCTTTCTTATTTCTGCAATAACGAACGAAGTTTTCGTTAAGGGACACATTCTTTCGCTCGCATATTAGCATGTCTTTCCCTAACACAAACTCACACACACATGAGCGGAAAACTAGCATCGATCCTGTGTACTTGAGTAATTAGTTGAGTTTCAAGAAAATTCCCTCTGGCCGAGTTACCTTGCATTGAAATATTCGGTTCGTCTTCCTCTAATAACGAAACGTACAGAATACGACAGCATCCAAGTTGATCTTTTCCTCTGCATTTCCTTTCGCTTTCTCGCTACTCCTTATATTTCTCTTTCTCCCCTTTCTTTGCCCCCTGTTAATTTTTCTTTTACACTTCTTTTTCCTTTTCCCCACAAACTACTACTCTTCGGGATTTTCTTTTTCCTTACGGAATCTTTTTCGGTGCTTTCAAGAGTCTGGTAACATTATAACAAGCCCCGCGGATTGGAAATTGGCTACGACACTAGAGTGCGAAGATGCGAGTAGAAGGTTAAAAGAAAAGAAATAATTTTTTTTTCGGATACCTTTTTTTTCATCAAGCTGACAAATTCGCTGCCCGCTGAGGAAGAAGACGGTATCCCAAACTGGAGTCGACAGGCCTTTTATCAGCTTCGCATCATGACCCAGAACGCTCCAGATTGTGAACCTTAAAGGTACTTTGTCGTATATCTTTGTTTCTTCGCTTTTCTCTTATGATGCATCAGCCGAAAAATCGAAACCAGTTGTCGAAAGAAAACCAAAAACTAGGTCGCAATAGAAATAACAAAGATAGTCAAGTTGCAAATATCCTTATAATAACCATTGATCACTATCACTGTCCCTTTAATCCGTTCTCATCATTATTTCCGTCATCATTAATTTCATGCTCATCATCACTACTGGCATCAACAGTAATAATAACCGCATGCTCATTATCACTGGGGGGGGAGGGGGGGCTCAGTCGGTAGCGCGCCAGGCTCGTAATCTGTAGTTCCCAGGTTCGAGTCCCAGCTGGGTCAGCGTTGAGATTTATCTCCGCATAATTCCCCGCCCTGCCCACTGTCAGTAGGGGACACCGATGGGCTTGGAAAGGCCGCCGTCCGCGGATGGAACGTTAAGCCGTGACCCCGTGTGCGGGAGAGCCATATCCTGTGCACGTTAAAGAATACGCTGAATGGCCTTTACGGGAGGCTACCATCTGTCTCCCAGCAGCTGTTCCAGTGGGTCTACTCCCCCAACCTTCTCTGAGCCTTCGGGGTCCATGTGACCTGGCCATTTAGCCCATGGTGTGCAAAAAAGTGCCGCTCAGAGGTAAAACAACAACAACTCATTATCACCACTGGCATCAATAGTAATATTAACCCCATATTAATTATCACTATTCGCTTCGTCGGTAGCGTGCCAAGGTCGTAATCTGTACTTCCCATATTCGAACCCCATCTGTGCCAGCATCGAGATGCTTCATCAATGCTTCATCAATGCTTCATCTTCAATGCTTCAACTTGAGATCAGTATTGAGATTTACCTCCTCTAAACCTCCATCCTGCCTTCGGTACGAAAAGGGACACTAATGGGCTTGGAAAAGCAGTTGTCAATCGGAGGGGAGGCTAAGCTGTGACGCCGTGTGCAGGAGAGTCATACCCTGTGCATGTTGAAGAACATGCTGGATGACCTTGATGGGAGGATATCATTTTTCTCCCAAAAACTGTCCAGTTGGTCCCCTCCCTCCAACATTTTCTGAGACTTGGGGTTCTTACGATCTAATCATTTAACCTGTTGTGTGCAAAAAAATGCCATCAGAGATGAAACAACCAACCCATCACCAGCGACAATACCCCATGTCCAGTATTATAATTGTCTTTTTTTATCAGCATTCCCTGTTCGTAGCACTATTGTCACATGTTAATTACGATCACTATGATACGCACTATCGCTAGTATCATCTTCATTCCTATCATACCACAGGGATTATTACCATTATTTTCGTATTTATTACCAGCATCATTCATTTTTATCATCATCACCAAAAGCCTCTGTATCACCCTCATCATAACCAGTACTCTCACCATCAAAACTTTTATTATCTTTATCTTCGTTACCATCATCATTACTTCTTAGGACAGATGGTAAAACAGTTATTAATATTTAATACCATTCTGCTAATCATTACTATCATCGTCATATCTATCACCCGAACCTTATAATCACTCACTACTCTCATCTTCATTAATCTTATCTTCATTACGATCACATCATGCTAGTCATCACGATTATCATATTCATTACCACCATCATCCCCCTCGGTACGACCGTCTGTCTACGGTGAGGGGATCACCCTGTGAAGGTTATGCTCTTTCGGGTATCTTCACAGGGTCCTGAACGCTCGCTTGCATGTTTTTTTTTGTGCACGGTTACTCAAGTCCCTGGAAAGGGGGATCATTTTAGTTGCTCAAGGGTCCTTGTCTTCTATCCTTAGCTAATGACTAGTGGGGTCCCCTTTGGCCTTTCTTGCCATTGGGGAGGGACAGTTCTATCGAGAACCACTGCTACACGCTGCTCTGGGGTGACCCCTCCAGGATCAATCGGCTGATGGGCTGTACCTGGCCAACTATGCAGTACAGCGAGTACCTTGTCCATGTCCGGTACACATTTATGAGACTTCTCATATATTTTTGTTTTCTTTTGCTGTTATTTAGTGAGGAAAGTTTAGTTCCTGACATTTTTCGATTACTTTTCCTCTTGTTTCATTTTGTGAGGACAAGGGTGAGTACCTCACCCTTCTCTTTTGATTTTCCTTTTATTTACTTTTGAGGGTTTGACTCACTGGTTATGTGGGTATAACACCCGTGCAGCCCTGATGAAAATTAGGCATCCCCTTGTTGCGCTCCGTGGGGTGTGAGGACCATGGGCACTGAAACATCGAAAAGTAACCAGAAGTTCCAAACGAAAAAAATGTTTCCGCCTTTGCCGCAAAGAGGGCTCGGCATGAGCCTCCATCTCCTTTGTCACAATCTTCTTAAACTTCTTCGCTGTCTTTGTAAATATTTTTGGCTTCATGTTTCCTGTCATCCATTCCAATGGTGATCAAGTGCTTGGGGACATGTCTCCATTTTTTATCAGTAAAAGTTTGGAAGATCTCACGAGACTACTGAAATCAGTCAAACGCCTACGAACTGGTGACTTGTTGTTGGAAACTGCATGCTCTAAAAACCCAGAGCAACTTTTGAAAGAAAGAAGCGATTGGTGGAGTTTCCTTCTCAGTGATGACCAACAAATCACTGACTTCCTGACGTAATGTGATCTCTGAGTGGGGCCTCATCAAAGTCTCTGAGAATATCTTCTTAGAGTTGTCTGCCCCAGCAATGATCACAGTTCACCAGGTCTCGGTTTGCCGGGAACCTGCCTACATCCATCAAGGCATGATATTTACATTGTGAAGTGCGACAATATATACCAACCCTCTGCAATGTTTCCAGTACCAGAGATATGGTTATGCCTGGGTAGCTTGTCGGGATAAGCCCATTGCTGTGGCAGACATCATTACCTTGATCCTAACTTCACATCTTAGATGTCAAGTTGTGTTATCTGTAGTGGTGTCCATCCAATGCATTCTCGTGACTGTCCAAAATGGAAGGAGGAGAAAGAGGTCCAGCATGTGAAAATGGTGCAGAACATATCGTATCTGGAAACGAGAAAGATAGTTGCACTACCATTGCCACCTGGCAAGCTCTCCTATGCCAGAAGTGTGGATGCTAATAAGCATATCGTTCTCACAGAGTCTGTTGCTGTGCAAACTGGCATTAGTGTTCCAGAATCAGAGTTATTTTCGCTAGTGACTAGGTACCTCTTGCAGCAGAAGAAGCAGAAGTCAGTTTCTACATCGATGTCAACTTCAGATTTCATTCATGCTTCGTTGCCTTCTGCTTCCACCTCTGGAAGGCCCACTTCTTCATGACCTAAACGGTCAGACCTTCCAAACCAAGTCCCCACTAGGACCAAATAATAAAACAATGACACTACCCCTTATGACAGTCTCTAATCCTTGTCCTTTGGTCGATTTCAAGGACACTGACACGGACTGCCCTTATTTTCCCCAAAACTGTCAACTGCGACGGTTAAAATTAATAGGAAGTCGTCATCTACCCAATTCCCCACGAATTGAGATGGCCACACTCCCACAATGGAATTGTCGTGGAATCCAGAGGAATAATGACGAGAGCAATGTCCACTTGAGAGTACATGAGACCATCTGCTCAGCAACAGTCTTTCTTAGACCACCTCTAATCTGCGATCAGAAATTCTTTTTTTATGTAGACATCACCTGGTGACAATATTCTTCGATATCAAAAAAGCGTACGACACGGCATGAAGACTCGAGATTCTTCGTGACCTCCACGACTTTAGCTTGAAAGGTCACATGCTGATTTTCATCTCCAGCTTTTGATCTACTCATACGTTTTGTGTCCATTTCAGCAACTCTCTGTCATGCCCTTTCCCCCAAGCACGGGTGTACCACAAGGCTGTGTTCTGAGTGTTATGCTTCTTGCTGCGAAGATAAATTCTAAACGATGACAGTTCCTCCTATTGTAAGCAATGCTCTCTATGTTGACGATATTGTCATTTTTTGCTCATCGTCCAGCATGAGTGTCATTGAAGAATCTGACTGCCTCAAATCGGCGATCAGGAATTCTTTTTTACATAGAGAGCAGTTGGTGCCAATATTCTTTGACATTAAAAAACCTACAATATGCCCTGAACAATATTTTGGTTTAGTCGATGGGCAATGGGTTTCTGCCACAGAAAATTGCTTGTGTGCACTTTTTCTATAAGCGTAATCTTTATCTGGACCCCGAGCATCGGCTCAGTGATACTATCATTCCAGTTGTGATGGAGACCAATTTTTTCGGTCTTCGACAGGAAATTGGCCTTTTTACCACATATACCTCATCTCAGGTTCAAGTGTACATGGGCACTGAACATCCTGAAGGTCCTGTCCTGGGAGGCAGACCAATGTTCTTTGCTCCTCCTATATCTGCACTTGTCCTTTCGAAACTGGACTACAAATCCCAGGTGTATGATTCAGTGGCGAAAGTACTGGATATTTTCCACCATCAGACCTTCCATGTTTGCACTGGGGCCTTCGGCACCTCCCCGATCCAGAGACTTTACGTTGAGACTGACGAACTATCATTATCAATATTGCGTCAGCAGTTGTCCGAACAGTATTCATCTAAATTTCAATCCTTTTGAATCATCCCACTTGGGACTGTATTTTCAGCACTCAGTGGGAAACGTTTTACATGAATAGTATGACTGCCTTTTGTCCCTTTAATTTGAGTGTCCGAGGTTAACTCAGAGACATCCTCATCTATCTCGATAGCATTGCATAGTCAACAGCTGTACCACTTCCACCTTGGTTTGCTGTTTCCCTTTTCTGCAACTTTTTCCTTTGTAGTACAGTGAAGGCCTTTATACCAGACTGCGTGTATTAGCAGCTCTTTGTCAGCCACTGTGCTCTACACTTGGACTTCTTCCCCATCGTCATGGATGCCTATAAGTCTGGCACTTCTGTGGGATTGGCCATGATTTGCTCTGATATTATCATTGCAGATCAGATCCCATCATATTGTTCCATCTACACTGCAGGGTTGCATGCTATCAGTCTTATCTTGAACCATACAGTAGATAAGAGTCATTGATGATGTGTGCTATACATCAACTAGCTTAGCTCTCTACACTCTTTGATCTCAGTGAGGCCTCGGACACACCCTATTCTTTCCAAGATTCCCAGCAACTCTATCATCGGGCAGTCACTACTGCCATTCTCTTCTGTTGAGTGGCGAGTCATGTCTGTGTCAAGGACAATGACTTGGCCAATGCATCTGCCACGTTGGCCACACCCTGTTCCACACTCCCTGCTAGTTCCATTCTTGGACTTCCTGCAGTGTTTTTCCACTGCAGGAAGTCCAAAGAAAATTTGCTGATTTTCTGAGCACGTTGATACCGATCTTGGTCAGCACAGATTGGTAACAAACTTTTAGAGATCAAGCCTATTGTCAAACCATGGCAGTAATGTTTTTGCAGGAATCACAAATGGAAGTTGTATTTGCTCGACTCCACTTAGGTCATTCGCTTCTTCTATGGGCAGACAACAAATTTAGGTGCGAGTTTTGTGACAGCATTTTATACGAATAACATCCTTTAATAAATTGTCTCTCTTTTAACCTCGAACGTCGTTTTTATTCCAAGCCCATTACATTTGGACATCTTTAATCTGGTGATTCTTTTTTACCACCTGTTTATGCCTATTTACGTTTTACAGGGCATTTTAACTGAATCTGTATTTATTGCTTTGCTGTATTTATTCTTTTTATTTGACCTGTATCTTTTAAACCTGAGTTGCTAAATCTTATTTTTGCATTTATACAGAGTGATCAAAAAGTCAAACTACTCACAATAAACACACATATTTTGCGAGGTTACTGATAAGCATATATTAAATTAAACAGATAGAAACATAAGTTATAATCTGGCCTTTCTGACAAATGAAAAATGTAAATATCATTACTACATATGTCGAAAATGGTCTCCTTGTTCACGGATGCAGGTGCGAGCTCTTTTTACCACGACTGATGCCACCTTGTGAAGCACTTGAAGACTGATATTGGCGATCGCTGTTGTAAAGTTCGTCTTAAGTTATCCAATCTGTGAGGATTATCTTGATAAACAACTCCTGTGCGATACCCCCAGAGGAAAAAATCTGCAGGTGACAAATCCGGTTATCTTGGTGGCCACAAGCCTTTAGAAATAAGATGATCACTAAAAAACTCTCACAAAAACTGCATGGCTTAATTCGATGTGTAGCACATAGCACTGTTTTGCTGCCAAAAGCAATCGGTATCATTGACCTCAAGCAGCGCAATGAACTCTGTGATAATACTGCACTATTCACTGTCATCACAAAGAAAATGAGTCTCGCTATATGACAATATGATAACACAAGCCACACTCCTGTGGCGGGGGTGGTGGCTTAGTCGGTAGCGCGCCAGGCTCGTAATATGCAATTCCCAGGTTCGAGTCCCAGCTGGGTCACCATTGAGATTTATCTCCGCAAAATTTCCCGCCCTGCCCACGGTCAGTAGGGGACACCTATGGGCTTGGAAAGGCTGCCGTCCGTCGAATGGGACGTTAAGCCGTAGCCCAGTGTGTGGCAGAGCCGTACCCTGTGCACGTTAATGAACACACTGGATGGCTTTGATGGGAGGTTACCATCTGTCTCCCAGCAGCTGTTCTAGTGGGTTCCCTCCCGCAATCTTCTCTTTGCCTTCGGGGTTCTTATGACCTGATCATTTAGCCCATGGTGTGCAAAAAAGTGCCGTTCAGAGTTAAACAACCCAACCTACGCCACACTCCAATTTTTTGAAGTGCAAGGGCCGTTCATGAAAAACAAGTGAATTTTCGGAGAACCAAATCCTATTGTTTTGACTATCCACATGGCCACTTACGTGGCACTAAGCTTCGTCACTGGAAAAACTCTATCAAGCTGCACTTTTCCATGTTCTTCAAGAAATGACGAAAGCTATTGACAGTAGACTACACATTTTTCTTCAGCCACGTTCTTCAGTTCCACGACTTAGTTCACACGATTTGGAAGAAGGTGTAACTCTCTCGCAGTTTTCTGAGCACTTCTGTACGATATTCCTGCTTGCGCTGCGAGTTTCCTGAGGCTTTTTGTAGGGGACTGCTACAATGCCCTCTGCATTCAATTCAATTAAATTTTTATTCAACATAGATATGTATCAATACAAAAATACAAAATTTTATGAAATATACCCAGCTAAAGTAACTGACTACTTGAGCGCTGGTGTATAATTATGACAAAAATATAAATACAAAAAATTAACAAGGCAACAATTGATAATTGAACCAATTAATGATGTAGAAGTCAAAAAATTAGTTTTACATACAGTTATCATTCATTGTTTAGTATCCATTCAGAAAGAGATTTATTAAATAAATATTTAGAGGTAATTTTCTTCATTTTATCTAGAACACTGTTGTATAATTTAGGCCCAATATAGTTTATATTACGGGTAGTAACTTGCTTTGATATACGTGGTATTTGCAGTTTAAATGATGAGTCTCTAAGTGGTATATATGTAAATTAGTTTTACATACAGTTATCATTCATGGTTTAGTATCCATTCAGAAAGAGATTTATTAAATAAATATTTAGAGGTAATTTTCTTCATTTTATCTAGAACACTGTTGTATAATTTAGGCCCAATATAGTTTATATTACGGGTAGTAGCGTGCTTTAATATACGTGGTATTTGCAGTTTAAAGGATGAGTCTCTAAGTGGTATATATGTCTGTCGAACCTGAAATAGATGTAAATTGAAATGGACATAGTCAATAACTTTTAAAATGTAAAGTTGAGATACAGTCAGTAACCCCAATTTTATAAATATAGGGCGAGATTCAGAGAAGCGACCTTTATGGTCAATGATTCTAACTATAAATTTTTGCAGAATCAACAGCCTGTTTAAATTTGTTTTTGCAGCTCCTCCCCAGGCTTTTATTGCTTATTGTAGCTGACTATATACACAAGCGGAATTTAACACTTTTAAACTTGTTTTATCGAGTAAGAATCTTAGTGTATAAAATTTTGATATGAATGGTTTTATCATTGTGAAACTTCCATGAAAGGCTTTTATCAGTAATCACTCCTACGTATTTAATTTGATAAACGTTGAATAAGACGTTCGCAACTGCAATTTAGGATGTTGTAACAGTCCTAGTGATGAGAAACCACTCCAGAGTCACTGCTACCATCAGTTGATGCCTTCAACTGGAACTTTATATAGCATGTTTTAGCCTTATTTAAACTTAATTTATTCAACATTAGCCATTGATAGAGACGATGAATATCTCTGTTTGCCATTTGGTATAATTGCTCATAGGTGTTACTTTTGTATAACAAAACAATATCATCAGCGTAAGAAATAATTTCTGCCTCAAAATTTTTGTCAAATGTATCGTTTACATATAATATAAATAGTAGAGCTCTCAGTACAGAACCTTGTGGTATACCTGTATTAATATTTTTCATAGAACTATATATATCATTTATCCTAACGATTTGTGAACGATTTTCCAAGTAGGAATTTAGGCATGTAAAACTGGTACCTCTGATTCCATATTTATAAAGCTTAGCCAGCAATATTTCATGATTTACCAAATCAAAAGTCTTTGATAAGTCCAAAAAAATTGCGAGTGTTTTAAAATCTTTATCCAGATACCACGTTAATGAATTTATTAAATGTAAAATAGCATCTTCTGTGCTTTTTTTCTGCTGAAATCCATATTGGTTCTTTGCTATTATGTTAAACTTTAATAAAAAAATTGATCAACCTGACAAAAAAATAACTTTTCCAATATTTTTGACATTATCGGAAGTAAAGCAATAGGTCGATAATTTTCTATAAGAGTTTTGTTTCCTTTTTTGTAAATAGGAACTATTATTGAACATTTTAAGGCATTTGGGAAAATACCAGAAGATAAAGAGATATTAAACAAGTAGCACAATATTGTTCGTATCGATGGATATATTGCTTTAAAATTATCCACGTTTATGTCATCCCAGCCAATCGAATAAGTCCTTTTCAAATTTTTTACTACGCTGTCTAATTCTTCCAACGAAACTGCTGTCAGACCCATTGAATTGCCCTGGGAAATGATTATTCTGTCTTTTAACTTAAGATCTTCAGGCACTACCAAATCTGATTCCGAGTTACCAGTTTCATATTCAGTAGCTATATTTATAAAATAATCATTTGCATGCCATCCAATTTAGTGTCGGTGAACATGGTAGGTGTTCCGGACCATCTCTTGTCCCGTTTCCCGGTAGCGTTTTATTAATCTGGCTGTAGTCGACATCTGAGGAACTACAGAAGCCGGATATTTCGTACAAAACTCCTTGGAAACACGTGCATACGAATGGTTGCCAAAATAATGTTCCAAAACGAAAACTAGTTGTGCCTGGGAAAAAGACATTTCACTTCCTCTATGAACAAAGCTACACTAACGACATCATGTAGCTGTCACACTGCAATCAGCATCTCCGATAATTTTCGATAGTTTTATGATGACATTTAGTAGGAAGGAGAACAATTTCAACTGTTTCAAAACAATTTACGTAAACATAGGACATGACTTTTCGATCACCCTGTATATTTATTGTTTTATTGATTTTTTTTATTTTTCTGTCTTTTAGATCTGTTGTTTTTGCCTTTTCCCATGTTTTTTTTTCTATTTTCTTTTAATTTTTGGTTGAGGGTTTTTCGTCCTTTACCTTTCTTTATACCTTGTTTTGCACATTAAGCCATCGTTGCTCATGCGCCTTAAAACCTCAACCAACCTCTTCCTTTTAAGCATCAACTCCAATTTTTTCCATTATTCAAAATGCCACACATCTTTACAACACTTTTCACAACCAATATTCCAAACATTCTGCGTTCAATCTTATGTTGCAGTTATCTCACTATTAACTGCGTTGTCTCGTGCTTGAAACTTCATGACTTACAATCCCCGTTTAATTCGATTTCCGAGCGTTTATTCTTACATAATTCTCTGTTCTGTCCTTTTATTCTCACATCCATTATCCGTAAGAGCACTTAAGTCTGCAACTAGTGATCACATCCATCAACATCAGTTCCATAATGGTGCAGTTTGTGACATTAAATTCTTTGGACACTTATCGTGATATCTAGCAAATTCGATAATGTTTTTCTCCGTGAAAATTGATGAGGATGACTTTGTTGCTAGAAAACCCAAAATTGCAACTCGTGGCTTATAATTTACACCCTCATT
The DNA here is from genome assembly GCA_038380435.1 of Ryuthela nishihirai. NCBI lineage: Eukaryota > Metazoa > Arthropoda > Arachnida > Araneae > Heptathelidae > Ryuthela > Ryuthela nishihirai. Next base: position 18,155,839 of record JAWZYU010000007.1, read on the forward strand.
TTGCTGGTGTGATGATCATGGTAATTTCTGTGATGAAAACGATGATATTAGTGATCATGATGATGGTTATAGTGATTTCTTTCCTGCCGGATCTATAAAGAGATAAGAGGGGCTCGATCTTCTATTATATTTTAATAAAAAAAAATACAAGTGACTCGAACTAGACAAAATTAAACGAGAGTCGGGGGGAGGGATTAAGACACTGAAATTCCATTAGAGTGTAACATTTCCCACTACTTTTGTATCTTTAAAATATTTTAGAAAAATACATCACATTTATATAACTTTAATATTATTCTGTCTCCATACCCTTATTAGCATTTTCAAGAGGGAAAGCAACGCTCCCTTGCCCCACATATCAAGCCCTGGTAGTGATAGTAATGATGATAATATTGATACGGTATTGATAGTAATAATGGTGGTAATGATGCGATAGTTACAGTAATGATGGTGATAATGATACGGTAGTGATCATAGTAACGATAATATGGTAGTGATCGTAATGATAGTGACTTGAATGATGGTGATGATAATATCGTATTGATAGTGATAATGGTATCGTACTGATCGGGCTGATAGTGTTATATTAATGATCGATGTTATTTTTGTGGGCGAAAAATTGAATTATACAGAGATCCATCGAAAAATATCACAGTGATAATGGTGATATTTTTCTATGGTGATATCAGTCAGATTACGATTTTGATCTCGATAATGATAAAATCAATATTGACAGTGGCAATAACAATGATGGTTGTAATCGTGACAATAGGAATAACGATGATCGTGGAGATGATGGTGGTTGTGATAGAGGAGGTGATGATGATAATAATGGTGGGTTGTGGTGGTTGTGAAGGCGATAATAATAATGTTGATGACGACGAGTATGTTGTTTATCGATTGATCAACATACCTTTTTGTTCATTCAAATTTCTCAACCAATATTTCGTTATCACCCTCATTAAGATGTTATCAGGCCTTGCAAAGAAACGCTTGCCACAGATGTCTGACATAAACCTCTATGCATAATGTTCTATAGAGAAGATCTGTGTCAACGTTCTAAATAAATAAATTCACCAATAAAAAAAGACTTTGTGGGGACAAAGCATCCGTGATTTCAGTTTAATTTGTTTTCATTGCGAAGCCAATTACGCTGACAACAGAGATTGCCATGCTATTAATTTAATGCAAATAACACTTTAATAACGGTAATATCAATTTTAATGTAAAAATCAAAATATGAAAATCACCAGTGTTTAATGTACCTTTTACCTTGCATTGTGATGATGTAGCTAAGAAATCAATTAGAATGCCATATTTTGGTTCTTAAATGATACTAGAAATTAGATAGCAAATTATTTTGTAGTCTTAGGATTTACTTCTTCGATTATGATCATCCAGTCTGATCAATAACACTACTACTATTTCGAGTACAGAGAAAAAAATGTCTCTATCCTGGTAAGATACAAACACACGACTTCTTAACAACATGACATGTGCTATTCAGCTGGAATACCAACATATCGCTTCTATTGATGTCTAATGATAAATACCCCCTCAAGCAGCTGCTTGCCACAGAGGTCTGACAGGAGCCTGTCAGTTTATATGCCATAGTAGAAGGTCTCAGAGGATGGCAGGCCCTCAGCAGAAAAACAACACATACATTCATGCCTTAACCCGGGGCTCGAACCCAGGTCCCCTAGATCAGTAGCCAAGCGTGCTAACCACTCGACCATGATGTCTATAAGCGTTATATCATGGTTGAGTTGTTTTACTTCTGAGCAGCAATTTTTTTGCACAAGCTGCACTAAATGGCCAGATCACAAAGAACGTAAAGGTGATTACGATGGACAGGAAACTATGATTTATCTTCTAGCAGCAGATTGGTAGATCATGCTCAGAGAGAGTTGCGGATTGGACAGTTGCTAGGACACAGGTCGTAGTCTCCTGTCAAGGCCATACAGCATATTCCTTAGTGTCCACAGGGTATAGCTCTCTTGTACACGGAACTACGGCTTAACGTCTTATCCGACAGACTGTGACTTTTCCAAGACCATCGGTATTCTCTTTCTCACCGAAGGCAATGTAAGGGTCAAAGTATATAAATTTCAACCCAGGAATAGTTGGGACTCGCACTTGGAAACTGTCGATTAGGTGCCTGGAACGCTATCGACTGATCCACCATTCTTATATTTGATTAAACATGATTAGCTAAAAATATATATCATGCCAAATGACACTTGCGTGATGATGTCTTACTGATCGATGACGCACATAGCCATGAGTGTTTCATCGTGAATTACAATGAAAGCTACATGTAATGACCAACTGCATGGTTTCTAAGTTATAACGCTGGAATTCCTGTGCAAGGATGCAAAGAGAATAAGCTCTATGCAGAGTCCAGATATGCACATACTTGTGGAAAGGAAATGGCAAGTATGATGTTTACAGATAATATTTATTTACAGAGGTAGGACAAGAGAAGGATACCTACATTCATCAGGCCTGGATAAAGTAATATTTAAAAATATAACTTTTTCAATTTAAGTTAAATCACTTAAAATTTGTTTGGTAGCTAAATAGACGTAACAAAAATTCAGTTGCAGTCAGCGCCCCTGTCGTCGTAGTATGGAAACAACATCTGCGTTTGGGAAGGACATATGACGTAGGACAACCATACGACCAGGGTAATTGTAACATGCGACCGTAGTAGTTATATGTATTAACATAATTGTATAGATTACCTTTTGTATTATTCGTGAATGTAGGCGCGTCAACTCGATTGTTACTCCAAATTAGATGTCCGCGAAACAGTTATTTTTTTGTGGGCGAAAAACTTGAATTGTACGGGGAGAATGCGAGTTACTATACGGGGAGAATGCGAGTTACTATACGGGGAGAATGCGATATCTCGTAAGGCTATCGTTAAATAATGCCAACAGTTTGAAAACGGCCGTACAGATATAACAAAAGAAATCCTCAGAGGCAGACCATCGAAGGGCGGGGATGGCTCACTCGGTAGCGCGCCAGGCTCGTAATCTGTAGTTTCCAGGTTCGACTCTCAGCTGGGTCAGCGTTGAGATTTATCTCCGCAAAAATCCCTGCCTACGATCAGTAAGGGACACTGATGGGTTTGGAAAGGCCGCCGTCCGTCAGATGGGACATTAAGCCGTGGCCCCGTGTGCAGGAAAGCCATACCATGTGTACGTTAAAGAACACGCTGGGTGGCCTTGACGGGAGGCTACCATCTGTCTCCCAACAGCTGTTCCAGCGGGTCCCCTCCCCCAACCTACTCTGAGCTTTCGGGGTCCTGTGACCATGGTGTGCAAAAAAGTGCCTCTCAGAGGTAAAACAAACCCAACACAGACGATCGATGTCCATCACTACAACATTCACACTACAGCCTTATCCCATTGCGAATACCATTTTTCCGGTAAATTTAAAGAGCATCTGGGAAGACAGAGGTTTTCGTCAGACAAAGACGTCCAAGAAGTGATTTTGATCTGATTGATGGACACTGGAGCAGATTTGTACACTCAGGGAATGGACAAATTAATCACAGTAATAATAGATAAGTATTTACATAATCTAGGTAACTACTTGGATAGGTTATGTCTGTACCTTAATATATTTGCCGTTCTCATATACTCTGTTGTTTATTATGCATTCACACGTGGAACTGACTTTTTCATATGACCCGTAAATATTTTTAAAAATTTAATAATTAATTTCAAAATATTCAATAATAATTTAATAAAGTCGTTGTAAGTCATTAACTTAGTTTACGTTATTCAAATTTAAATAGCTAGTAGTTAGATTTTAGACAAATTAAATTACTTATAATTTTGGAATATGCAATTCCCTTCCTCTTTTCCCGTTTGTTCGATGTCCAGGTCTGATGAATAGAGGTGGCTCTAGGTAGGGTCAACAATATAAAAATCCCACTAAACTCATACATGCAACAAGACCCATTTCCTCACCCATAAAAGCACGATTTGGTTCTGCTATCAATCGAACAATCTTTTTCCCGGAAAATGGACTTTGAGGAAATAATTGATAACTTTGCACAGATGAAGTCTGAAAGAAATTATTAAAAAACGAACGTCATAAGTGATACTGACATATCACTTAACTTTTGTGTGAGTTTTACTTTTCCTTAGCAATATGCCTCTTCAATAAGTTAGGTTGGACGGTCCTGATCTGAAGGGAAAGAAAAAAAAAACACGATTTTAATTTGAAACCCTATAGATAACATTAATGAAATATGGAAATTAGTTTATCATTCTTTAATTAGGAGAATTTCAAAACTCCCTAGCTTAAAAGATTATTGTTCTGATAATCACGTTTGTGGGAAATCAAATGACCAAATGCCTCGTGCCTCTTGATTGCTATTTAATGATCCTGAGGTATTTTAACTTGCTATGATAGAAGTTTTGTGCCCCCACGAGCGTATAATAACACATTCAGTAGATTTGTAGATGTGAATCAAATTTTTCACCGTTTCTTTCGGGCTCTAGAGGAACTATTGTCCCAATCGCCAACCCTGGATCCACCACTCACAAAAGATCTACTGTTGTTCATACGAACTTCTATTACACAAACATACGATAATTCAAATTGTTGCCGTGCATAACACAAAACAATACCTTTTCACCATTAATACAACTCTCGTACTGAATTTTTTCTATTTTTTTTAATTAAATGTGTTCCACTCTCTACATGAGGTAATCGACATGACGTGAGATATATCGCTTATCACGTAGTAAAATAGTCACGACTTCATTGTTGTACGTGCCTATTTTGCTTCAATATTGTCGAAGACATATTGCTGAAATATCTCTGGATACATACAATACAATGGAGCTCCAAGCACTAAGATGCAGTACAATGGCTGCTCTCTAATAGTAATATAAATTTACATATTTATTGTATATGTAAATATTGTTACGACAGATGAACACGCTACAGTGAACTTATGGTAGATGTGTTATTATCCTTCAGCGTGACAATTACATTATCAACTGATTAGAATAGAGAGACGCTTTTGAATAATAAGAATTGTGGAGAAAAAACGAAAGATAAGTTGAGTAGTAAAGAAAGAAGGCTATAATGTGTTAAATTAGAGTTGTGTGATGCTACGTAAGAAGACTGCCTTTATTTGATTCAAAATGAAGCCTGGTTCCGGTGGTGAAAAGAAATCAACAGTAACGTTTGTTCTTGGGTCCTCTTTCAGGGGAGATCAATTAGATGTTTCGTATATATAAGGGGTAAAGCATTGTTAAGGTAATTTTGTATCACAAATGAAGGGAGAACAGCATAATTGGTTTGCTTATTGGATGTTGCAAAGTAATAAGTTCTATTTTGTTATAGGAAGTGAATATTGACAGCACTGTAGTTTAAACATTGAAAATTAGTTAAGCATAGTAAATCGTTCTTTTTATGGTTTGACTTTATATAAAAGAGGTAGAGAAATACTTGTGTTTCGATAAGATTGTTTTATTTATATGATTTTGTGCCTTTGTATTAAATTCGTCTGTTGACGAATAGGATTGCTGCCGGGACTTTTAAGAATCTATGGAGTGTGTGGAGAAATAGGCGTATACACCTAAAGACTAAAATTAGACTGTATAATAGTTTGGTTCTTTCTAGGGTTAGTTTTAGTAGTAAAACTTGGACACTTTGTAAACAAGATAACAGGAAACTAGATGCTTTTGATTCCAGATGCTTACGCATTACCTTGGGCATTAGGTGGTCAACTTTGTAACTAATGATGAGGTTAGGCAAAGGAGTTTGCAACCTCCTTTAAGCAGCATATTGTGCAGACAGAGACTCCGTTGGTTTGGCCATGTTGCCCGTATGAATAATTATAGATTAGCGAATAGGGTTATGAACAGTGTGCCTAAAGGCCTCAGAAAGAGGGGGAGACCTAGGATGCGGTGGGCAGACAATGTCAAGCAGGACCTTATTAGAATTGGTGTGCAATGGCCAGATGCAGTAGATGTAGCTCAGGATAGACTTGCTTGGAGAACTAAATTGCACGGTCTGGTTGGATCTCCGTAGCCCATGGCTGCTTGAGGATGATGATGATGTAATAAATTACTTCATTCATACTTTGGTTTGGTAAATATACTTTAGAACTCACGCTCAGTTTCCATCTGATTAATTCATAACAATATAATCGTACTTGGAAATTCTTTGAACTTTGAAATTTTTTTAAAATAAATTTTTGTATTGCGCTTTGATACGAATTCATGCTGAAAGGACAACACTACAATTTGTGACTGATGTTAAGACAAAAAGCAGAATAGCTCATAAGACAGACGATAAGAGTGACGTTATGAAAAAAAATTATAAGACATCTAGTAGGCCCGACTAGGGTAAAAATTATTCGAAAAATTACACAGAGTTGGGAAATTTATTGGAGAAATATTAAGTAAGTTTTAAGTTTGATAAATTAGGGTGATTATAACGTATTTATTGGGGAGAGAATGACAAGTCGGTAGCGCACCAGACTCGTAATTTGAAGTTCCTGGGTTCGAGTCGCAACTGGACCAGAGTTGAGCTTTTTCTGCGCTAAATCCCACCTTGCCCTAATCTACTGCAGACTAAGAGAAAATAATACATCTTCAGGTTTAAATCGTTTTAAACCAGGAGCAAAAATTATATCTCTGCGGTAGATATTCATAGAGTAATAGTAAAATGATGCTCCTACTGAGTAAATCCATTGTAAATCATGGGTAAAAAGTTGCCACTACAAAAATAACTAATCATATTTAAAAATGTAAAAAAAAATGATGTGCTCTTTGGATTCCTGTTACCTTGACCAACACCTCCTATAATAGAAGGTCAATGTACCAAATATTTGACTTCACTAAATAGTTCTACTTATATAGCTAGTTCTTATCTATATATTATATTCTACTAGTGGAGACTTGTGCTAATCTTCAAATGAAATTGTGCTAATCAAATATAATAATGCTAATTAATAGAAATAACATTTGCCTTAAATAAAATATATTTATAGATAAACATTAGTATAAAGATTAGCACAGAATCCACCAGTAATAATATTAAAATAAAAAATATTAGAAGTGTTTATATCGTAGGATTACTTAAGCTGACGTCATAAATTTTTCCCCCTTGCTTTCTGTTTTAGGAGGTGTTGCCTTGACTAGGAGAGGCTACTGTTTTGATATGCAAAATAGCATGCACATGTGCGGTCGGCTGCTAGTGGTAATCCCGAGTTATTCAAATAATGTACCTGTTCATCGTTTTGATTCCGTAAGACTTTTTGTGCTTTATTTTTAATTGGTTTTTGTATTTTACGTCGATAAAGTGAAAAGATGAAAACTAATGCTCATCAATATTTCCTGCAGATAAGCTATTAGCTTTGCGGGTCAAAAGTATAAAATCTCTCTACATCTGTGTTTTTGTGAGATGACGAAGATGATAAATAATATATATTAAAAAAATTAAGGTGAAAAGAACTAGAACGAACTGTTTTTCAGTGCCATAGGACTGAGTAATATTTTATTTGCAAATTTTTCTGTCATCAGTGTGAAAATGTATTTCAAGTGCAAGCTCAGCACTTTATTTGTGCACGTTCATGTAAATATTTTATTCACTAAAGTGAAATAAAGGATGGTTCACTAAGCAATGACGAATCAAAAGACAAAGAGTTATCGAGGCAAGACCTCCTTCTACAAATAGACCTTTTGCAGGAGGGTCAACTTTACTCCAAGATGAAGAAATTGTCCTTCTTGCGACTTGGATTTAGGAATTAGGAATTTCACCGTTTTGTTGAAAAGCAAAAATCCCATTCCAGTCTCAAAGCCTCAAGCTTTAATATAAATTTCAGATATTTTGATAATGCACTCTTATCAAAATATCTGAAAGTTGCAAAAGACATTACCTCTCTACGCCTCGTAAGAAATAAACCTTATGATACGTACTGCTATAGCTTCTTGCCCATGTGACATTCTTCGCATTACAAATGTAATTTCTACAGAAGTTACTACTCTTTTATTTACTACATAACTACTACTCTTTTTCTGCTACATAACATAGACGCTGATGTTACAATGGAAGAATTACCTGATGAACTCCAATCAGATAAACTTATTATTTTGGAGCCGCATCAATTCTCGCTACTGAAGGCTCTATCACAATTCCTACATCCACTGTTCTTGTGACTATTCTAGGCCTTCATTGTCCAAAATAAGTTAGCATTTGGTGGCAACTTCAGAAAATCACTCTCTTTTTTGATGAACCTCGAGGTTGCATTCACTGCCGACGCTTCGACCATATTGCGAAATATTGTCGCAGCAAACAGCGCTGTAGTCGATGCGGTGCCGAGCATGCAGTATTCTTGTGTACATCAACTTTTCCTACTTGCTGCCTTTCTTCAGGTGACCATATGGCAAATGACAAGAAACGTTTCTTGCTAGTCGCTCTCATTGGATTAGAGAAGATGGTATTTTAAAATATGTCTACAAAACATGATTCTTATCAGGAAGTTCGTGCTAAACTTCTTTCTACAGAACCTACCTATGTATAAGTTACTAAAGTTTCACATGTAGCTCAAGAGCTTTCAAAGGGATCCTTGGACACTTTTCTGAAAACCTTACAGTGAACCATTACTGATAATGAATTATGTCACAGTAGCATTGGAGAAGCTAGATTTCGTTTCACGGAACTACTGTCTGCAGCATCTCATCATTTCAACAAGGAGGGACAGCTAATCAGATTTTTAAACCAATTACCTTATCACAATTTCAAGACATTCCATCAGTCTCAGAAACTATTGCTCAGCAGTGTTCTGGCACTTCAACTATTCTTCAACCAGCACGACTCAAAACCAACTTCCAAGATAAGACTGATCTTCAGTACTCTAATAAGACATTAACATTTACGAAGACAAGTCTTGAAACAATGGATGTCTCTATTACACCTAATGACCTTGCCACTTCGAGAGATTCTCAAACATCTGCTCATAAATCAACAAAATCTAGATCCCGCAGTAGCCATAAAACCAAATCTTAGTATCTTCTTCTTTTATCTAATTAACTTCTGTTTTTATTAATTGTTTTCCTTCTTGTTCATACTTATTTTGCAATGGAATCTTCGCAGCATTCATGCGAACGATAAACTATTTCGTGTGCTACTAACTACATATACCTCAACTGCAATATGTTTGCAAGAGACCTGGCTCCAAAAAGATTTTCATTACAATCTAAGGAACTATGTTGTCTCTCGAAATGACCGCCCAGGAGGGAGAGGAGGAGGAATCTTTCTGCTGTACGGAAAGATATCCCATGCTCTTTTACCAATTACATCGAATGTAGACATAGGATCTGCTGAAAACCAAATAATTTCTTTTTCTCTACAAGATAGAGATTTCATAATAAGCAAATAGCTACATTCCTAATGGCCGAGATCCTATTAAAGCTCTTGACTGTTATTATGTCGACTACCTACAATAGACTTTATCGTTGGAGATTTCAGCTCACACCATCCCCATGGGGTTCGTCATCAATATCAACATCATGAGAAAGGATTAGTGAATGGTTGTTCAATAACAATTGGTACTTATTAAATAATGGATCATCTACTAATTTCGCCACTTCCAATGGCTCATCCATCGACCTGTCATTTTGTACCACCCAACACTATGAAATATGTTCCTGGAAAACTGTTTTACAAGTCTGGGGTCGTGATCATACCCAGATGTTGCTTGATTTGCAAACTGGGAATAATCACAGTTCTACCAGTTTTTTTTATCTACGGAAATATACCAAATAGGGCAAATTCTATACCAATCTTCTGCACACTCAGTTTAATTCGCAGATATTGTCATATGAAGATTTTATCACAACTTTACAGGCGGTCTTAAATCTACTTCAACATAACAGCTACCAACTAAATGTTGTCAGTTGTTGTGTTGAACAGTGACCCCTCGTGATGGACAGCTCCCTGCAGACGAGCATTTCAACTTAAGCGCCGTGCATTTAACACTGCCAGAAGATCATTACCAAGAAATTACAAAGAAAGAGGCGATTGGATCGCATATAAGGCAGAAGGTGTTGCACGCAAATGTACAATAGGGAGGAAAGAAATAAATGCTGGATAAAGAATTTGTCAGCAACTTATCCCACCTTTTGATTTTTTCGGTTATATCGAAATTTCCGAAAATCTTTCATTTCGTAAAATATTACTTCATCATTAACCATGGTGAACCATAATTTCATCATTAAACATAATGGATGGGTAAACTTCATGAATGAGACCCAACAGAATGCAAATGGCCACAGAGCAATCGGATCTACTAGCAAAGCAGTTCACTCGCCATTTATCATGCAAATTATCTACTTCTCTTACTCCACAATACAAAAACTATGCAAACATATTTGACGCAGAATTCTCTTTAACTGAACTACATCGACCAGTTCGTAATCAAAAGAAATCAGCGAGAGGATTAGACGATTTCTCTATTGAAATTATAAAACGTCTCCTAGAGCAACTTCTCAGTAATCAACTCCATCTCTATAACAAGATGTCATTATCAGGCAATGTTTCTCAAGCCTGGAGAACGTCATTAATCATTTCTATTCCTAAATTGCGATACCAACACATAACAGTGTAACTGCTTATCGCCCAATTGCTCTACTACTGTGTCTTGTCAAAATAATGGAAATACTAATTTACCACCGAGCCACTTGGATCATCATCCGTTACTCGGTGTTCCCAGACACAATTCATGGATTTATTCCGCGTCAAGGCATATTTCATGTATTGGCATCTATTCATCTTGTGATCAGGTAAACAATTAATCGACGCCAATACCCTCTTATAATAAAATTAGATATATCTCACTCTATAATTCTATCAATGTGGATGCTCTGATGCACAAACTGAAAGCTCTAGGATTTCACGGCAACCTATTAATATGGTTTAAAAACTATCTTAGCTCTAGGAATATCATAGTTCAGTGGAGAAACACTCTTTCTTCAAGTAGAGAGCTATGTAGTCTTCCTCAAGGTAGTGTATTATCACATTTTTTTATTCAATGTTTATATTAAGAATATAACAAATCCAATCACCTGCAAAATAGCAATTTATGTCGACGTTATTACTATTTACGGTTCTAGATCGAATATTAACCATCTACTTGTCAGCAGACAATGACTTGCCAGCAGACATTGAATAGCATCCTGCAATGGACGAAAGATTGGGGTTTAATCTTATCAGCACCAAAGAGTGCTTCTTTGATCGTCACCCGACGTCGAAACATTTACCCATATAACCTCAAGTTTGTCTCAGATATCATTCCATGGGTATCTTATTCTGAAGATTTTAGGATTTACTTTCCAAGTCATCAATTAATGAATTAACAGTTAATTCAATTAATGATGACTTGGAAGGTAAGTCCTAAAATCTTCAGAGTAGATACCCATGTAATGATATCTGAGACAATCTTGAGGTTATCTGCGTTAAAGGAACTTTAACATTTCGTTTTCATGAAGTCAATGTAACTCTCAAGCAGCATTGATACCAACGACTCTCTACTGAATGTGATATAAAACCTCGAAGCTACACATCCCAAAATACTGTATCAAGATAAGATATGCTATAGATAAATACTTCGGGGGTGGGGGGGGGGTGAGAAAAATTAACTACTAAGCAGGAAAAATATTTGCGGTCAAGAAAATTAAATAAGACACCACCACTATGTAAACCAGTTGTAGAGTAAAAAAAATAGATATTTTTGGGTAAACCCTTTGTATAGGAAGGGATAGAGATATACATCAAAGATAAACTCATTGTAGAAGAAGAGCAAAATAAATACATCAACAGTAAATCCACTGTAGAGGATGAGAAAAAGAGATACATCAGAGGTAAACCCAATGTTAGTGAAAGAGAGAATGAGATACATTAACGATAAACCCCATTGTAGAGGAAGAGCAAAAGAAATACTTAAAAAATAAACCCACTACAGAGGAAGAGCAACAGAGATGAATTATTGGTCAACCCATTGTACAAGGAAGAGTAAAAGAGATACATCAACGGTAAACCTATTGTAGAGACAGATCAAAAGAGTTAGATCAAGGATAACCCATGTAGAGGCAGAGCAAAAGAGAGATACATCAACGGTAACCCATATTTTGTGGAAGAGCCAGAGGAATATTTGAAGGTTAAACCCACTACAGATAAAATGCAAAACACGTACATCAAAGGTAAACCCATTGTAGAGGCAGAGCAAAAGAAATACATCAGTGGTAAACCTATATAGAGGAAGATAAAAACAAATACTTGAAAAGTAAATACACTACAGAGAATGGAACAAAAGATTCAGCAACGGTAAACTCATTTTGGAGGAAGAGCAAAAAAGATGCACCACTATACAGGAAGAGCAAATGAGATACATCAACAGTAGACCCATTGTAGAGGAAGAGCAAAAGAGATACTTAAAAAGTGAACCCACTACAGAGAAAGAGCAAAAGAGATATATCAACGGTAAACCATTGTAGAGGAAGAGGAAGACATACACCAGACGTAAACCCATTGTAGAGAAAGAACAAAAGAACTATATCAGCGGTAAACGCATTACAGAGCATTAAAAATAGCACTAGGGAGTAAAACCATTTTAAAGCAAGAGCGTAGAAGACATATAAGAAATTAACCTATTACCCAGCAGGAGCAAATATATAATATAAGGGGTAAACATTACATAAAAAAAACAAAAAAATATTTCATATGTTCAATCCATTTTATAGCAAGAGCAAAAATATATGCATACGAGTAAACCAAGAGCAGAACAAAGCGGAAATATTCTCTGTAGGGTAAACACATAATAGAGCAAAACCAAAAAAATCACCATGAAATTAATTCATTATAGAGTGGGAGCAAAAAAGATTCATCTATGGGTGAACTCACGATACAGTAAAGTAAAAAATCCTCTGCTAAATTAGCCCATTATAGAACAAAGCAAAATGATATATATGTACTCGTATATAGGAGTAAAAGAATTTTGGAGTAAGAGCAAAAATATATCTCTACCGGATAAACCTATTGTAGAGCAAGAACAAAATATACTTCTAAGGGATAAATTACATACTAAATCAACCCATTGTAGATCAAAAGTATAAAATATACCTCTTCCGGATAAACCTACTGTAGAGAAGAGGAAAAGATATATATATATGAATAAATTCATTGCAGAGCAGGAGCAAAAATTATACCTCTATGGCAGTGGTTCTCAACCTTTTATGCTTCACGTATCCCCTGAAAATGTGTATGTAACTGGTGTGCCCCTTGTATAGATAGATAAATCTATAGTTAGAGTATAATAAGGTCAATAAAATAAAACATATTTATACACATTAAATTTTGTACTTGACTTACATTTAGCGACTTTTCAGCTCTTGCGGCGTATCCCACGTTGAGAACCCCTGCTCTATGGGATAAATTCAATAAATAGCAAGAGCTTAAATATACCTCTTTGAGATAAGCCTATTTTAGATCAAGAGCCAAAATATACCTCTATAGAGTAAACGCAATGTAAAACAAAAGCATAAATATACCTCTTTGAGAAAACCCAATGTAGAGCAAGAGGTAAATATACCTCTATTGTATAAACCCAATGTAGAGCAATAGGTAAATATACCTCTATTGTATAAACCCAATGTAGAGCAAGAGATAAATATACCTATATGGGTAAAACCTAATGCAGAGAAAGAGCGTAAATATACCTTTTTGGAATAAACGCAATGTAGAGAAGAGCATAAATATATCTCTTTGAGATAAACCCACTGTAGAGCAAGAGCGTAAATATATCTCTATAGGATAAACCTATTTTAGATCAAGAGCACAAAATATGCCTCTATGGGATCCATTGTAGAGAGATATGCCTCTATGGGATCTATTGTAGAGAGATATGCCTCTATGGATCCATTGTAGAGCAAGAGCATAAATATACCTCTGTGAGATAAACCAAAAGTAGAGGAAGAGCTTAAATATACCTCTATGGAATAAACCCATTGTAGAGCAAGAGCGTAAATATACCTCTCTGAGATAAATCAAAAGTAGAGGAAGAGCTTAAATATACCTCTATGGAATAAACTCATTGTAGAGCAAGAGCATAAATATACCTCTATGGGATAAACCCAATGTAGAGCAAGAACGTAAATATATCTCTATGAGATAAACCAAAAGTAGAGAAAGAGCTTAAATATACCTCTATGGAATAAACCCATTGTAGAGAAAGAGCTTAAATATACCTCTATGGAATAAACTCATTTTAGAGCAAGAGCATAAATATACCTCTATGGGATAAACCCAATGTAGAGCAAAAACGTAAATATATCTGTGGAATAAACCAACTATAGAGGAAGAACGTAAATGTAACTCTATGGGATAAACTCATTGTATAGCAAGAGCATAAATATACCTCTATGGGATAAACCTAATGTAGAGCAAAAACGTAAATATATCTGTGGAATAAACCAACTATAGAGGAAGAACGTAAATGTAACTCTATGGGATAAACTCATTGTATAGCAAGAGCATAAATATATCTCTATGGGATAAACCCAATGTAGAGCAAGAACGTAAATATATCCATGGAATAAAACCAATGTAGAGAAAGAACGTAAACCTATCTCTATGTGATAAACCCAATGTAGAGCAAGAGCGTAAATATATACCTCTATGTGAAAAACCCATTTTAGAGCAAGAGCGTAAATATACCTCTATGGTATAAACCCATTGTAGAGCAATATACCTTCACGGGATAAACCTTTGTGGGGAAATAAAAATGTCTCTACGGAATTAACCTATTACAGAACAGGAAATAAAGAGACACATCCGCGAGACAAAATTATCTCACTTATCTAGTTTCAGTTTGAATTTATATACTAACGTCAACATCAAGTCCACAGTGTTTCTAACGAAACGTCTGTACGAGAGATATAATTGATTTAAGTGCTTTAAAAAAAACCCAACCGGTTTCGAAGTTTACTAAACGTTTTACGTAAGCTTCAGCCTTTAAAAGGTCGTGACTTTTGTGTAGAACGTTCAAGCTGAAAGATACGTGGTGTGGAAATTAAAGAGCTCAGAGGTCCATTGTGGAGTTACAAGTCATGCTTTACGGATTCCTCTGGTCATAAAACAAACTTGACAAGCCAAAAGGCTGTGATAGTGTGTGATGACAGTTAGCAAGGGACGTGTCATGGCTGACAATGACCTTTCGAGTTCGACCGAGAATAAAACCACTCGAGCTAGCAGTTGGTGCTATAGGTTGTAATTAAATTCAGGCTGTAAAGAACTTTGCGGTTGGAATACACACAGCCCTTTTTGTGGAGGTTTCAGTCTGCAACCTTTGGCTGAGATATTGAATGGAACTAGTGTAAAGTTCACCGTTGACCAGTTTTTTTTTGGTGTAAGATTAAATATGTCGTGTTCAAATATATCATACGGTGACTAATCGTTCTAATGTTTTCAGTTCTTAATTGAAATAATTTTCAGGAATTATTTCAACCAACTTGTTTGGTCTTTTGGTCCATTTTTGGCTTTTAATCCCAGGGTAAAGTTTATTTTATTCAACTTTTCGATATTTTAGTTTGTTTGTATGGTTATGTTTTTAACTCACTTTCTAAGAAACGAGCCAATCATTCACTTTGTCTTTTGTCTATTGTCCGTCTGCAGACATTTAACTCGTTCCGTTTTTACAGATCAGGCCCGTATCTCTAAAAAATAAAAAGGAGGGGATAGGGGAGGGGTAGTGACAAAAAACTCAATCAAGTAGCAAAAAGTAAAAGTTGGGACCAAGATAATGAATTTCCATTACAGAATAACATTTTCCTCTCTGTTTTAAAGGCTAAATATTTCTTGAGAAATTCATGAAATAAACATAAATTTAATATTTGTTTGTCTCTATCGCCGTACTAGGATTACCAGAGAGAGATGAGGTGCGCGTGACTCATTTGGCCACTTTTGGAAATAAATTAGAAAAAAAAAAATTTGGATCGACAGGAATCGACGAAATATTACGATTCGCTTTTTCGAGTTTTATCATCGTCATCATCATTATCCTCAAGCAGCCATCGGCTACGGAGGTCCAACCAGACAATGCAAATTAGTTCTTCAAACATCTCCTGCATCTGGCCACAGCACACCAATTCTAACAAGGTCCTGTTTGACATTGTCTGCGCACCGCATCTTAGGTTTCCTACTTTAGGCACACTGTTCATAACCCTATTCGCTAATTATCCATACGAGCAACATGGCCAAACCACGGAGTCATATATCGAGTTTCAGTGTAGATTTAATGGCACCCTCTAACCGTGAAAGAGTTTGGAAAATGTCAAAATTTTAAAATAATATTGCAAACGATCTATTTACGTTAAAAATTTTGTAATTTTAGTCGTACAATGTAGTGCTCAAGAAGTCCACATTAATAACATGGATTTCCCCCTTTAACCCGTGAGCCGGTGGAAAAACTGAACTTTATATTTGTTTTAAGAGATAAATGAAAAATTCTCTGCGTTTTATAGGTAATAATAAAATATTATTTTCATCATAATTCGTAATAATAAAATTTTCCATTCCATTCATTCATGTTTATATGAGTGTGTGCATGTCTAACCATGTACTTTCAGCTTGCAAAAACTGTCCTTTGGATGAGAGATTAAGTCGTGATCCCGTGTTCAGAAAGCTATATACTCCTTTGCAAGTTAAAGAATGTACTACACTGGCGGAAATTGAGAAAAGAACACCATTAACAATTGAAGCGTAATCTATGAGATTTATTTAGTAGAAAAAACTTGTTGAGAAAGGACAGTGATCACACGTATGAAGTGATTCAATGTTCATCGTACCTTTTAATGAGTATTACATTTTACAGAAGGCACATTTTAATAAGGTGTTATAACTTCTCGAGCAGCAATACAAACTTCCAATCTGGCATGCTATCGGTCGTACAAATGCTGGATATCACTTGGGGATACCATTCCATGCGCTTTCAACTTGGACGCCTAATTCAGCGATGGTCATTGCCTGCCAAGGTCTGCAGTAGAGTCTTTGTCCGATCCAGTCCCAGATATGCCCGATTGGAGACAAGTCCGGAGAGCGTGTAAGCCAAGGGAGTTGGTGCACTGCCTGAAAAGCATGTTGAGTTGCCCGGGCGGGCGTTATCCTGCTGGAATATCGCATTTGGGATTACACTCAAATATGGCAGGACGACCGGCTTTACGATGTCGCTGACGTACGTATTTCTATTCAGTGTACCCTGTACACACACCAGATACATAGGAGAGTGATAGCTAATCGCTCCACACACCATGATGCCCAGCATGGGCCCTATTTGTTGGTGGCAGAGGCACGATGGAAGAAGCCACTCACCTTGTCGCATTCGGAAGCGTAAACGACCATCAGACGCTCCTAAGCAGAATCGGCTTTCATCACTGAATACCATAGACTGCCATTCTTCCCTCCAATGAACTCGTTCTTGACACCACTACAAACGTTCTCGACAGTGACAAGGTGACAGTGGTAACCGTGCCAGCGGCACACGTGCCCGTAGTCCTTCTATCAAAAGACGATTGCGTATCGTTTTTGTAGACATCCATGGTACGACAGAGGATCGAATTTGTGATGCTATAGCCGTCAGACTCTGCCACCGCTGCCCTCCTGATACGCCGATCCTCTCGTGCGTCCGTAACTCTGTGTTTCCCGGAATCATGTCTGCGAGTGTGTGAATGCTCTTCTGACCATCGATGCTACCATCGTACCACTGCGGAAACCTTTCGTCGAACGCAGTGTGCAATTTAACGAAAAGACCAACCTGCTTCCCGAAGATCCACTATACGACATCGGTGAAACACTGCTAACTGAACAAATGTTGCGAGTTGTTGCGCGCCTGCGTCGTCCAGGCATGGTAGCTTCTTCAAAGAGCACTGAACAACACAAGACGAATAACTTCTTTCTTCACGCCCTAGTCCTTAAATACGCGCTGCGTACAATTGCATGTTGTCGTCCTTAGTGACGTCATTATTTTACCATGACTTTCAATCTCGGATCACGGTTTCTGATGCCCTTAACTATTAACATATTATAATATGATATTCCTAAAGGAATTCCTTCCGGGTGTTCTTTTTTCAATGGACACCGCTGGTCTTGGAAAGGCCGCCGTCCGTCGGATGGGACGTTGAGCCGTGGCCCCGTGTGCACGTTAAAGAACACGCTGGATGGCCTTGACGGAGGCTACCATCTGTCTCCCAACAGCTGTTCCAGTGGGTCCCCTCCCCCAACCTTCTCTGAGCCTTCGGGGTCCATGTGACCTGGCCATTTAGCCCATGGTGTGCAAAAAAAGTGCCGCTCAGAGGTAAAACAACCCAACCCAAATCTTTTGTCAATTTCCGCCAGTGTAGATGGCCTTGATTTGTTTGGTCCATATTCTCGTAATAATTGCCAATAGATCACATGCCTCGTAACAATTGCCCAATAGATCATATGTCTCCTAACGCTATGTCTCCTACCTGATGTTTCTGAACCTTTGGAATCCTTTTTGTTTGGTGATGGGCATTGGGGTAGGGCAAATGTTAGGAGATATAGTTTGGACCATATGTTTCCTAACAATTATCCCCTACCCCAATGTTTCATGAACCTTTGGAATCCTTGTGACCTGGTCATTTAGTCCATTCTGTGTGCAAAAAGTAGTCCTGAGAGATGATGAAACCCACTTCATTAGGTGCCCAATTCTGTTGCAAGTATCAGAGTGTATATGCTGAATATACAGGTACAGACAGAAAAATGGTCAGAAAAACGTAAACAATTCCATGTTATCTGAATAGAAAATCACGTTCAGACAGATGGTAGTCTCCCGTCAAAGACATCCAGAGACATCAATAACATCTTCATCAAAGACATCAATAACATCTTCAATGTAATTTTTAATGAAAAATATGCCTGAAAATAAATTAAAGATCTCAATAAAATCTATCTAAATCTCGAGTTTAAACAATATTTTTTTCAATATTTAAAGTTGTATGAACCTTTGAATATTTAACAGGCTACTAAACAACTGACTCCAAAATTTAATTAAAACATTAAAACAGTATAAGAGATCAGAGATCATAATTGAAGTTCTAGATGATGTGTCTCAGAGTTTAACTCGCTCACCCAGAAAATCTCTTAGAAAGTTCACAGGTTGGACTGTCACCAGCTACTTTTTCAGGGCTACAAAGAAGCTAAAATTTCATGCCTGTCGGATTGGTGTCGTTCATGAAAAACGTTTACGGTACTGTCGTTGGTTTCGATCTTTTGTTGATGACAATGGAATTTAGGTGTTGGACTGTGTTTACTTCAGTGAGAGATTTGTTTCACTTGGATGGGTATGTGAACAGTTAGAACAGTCGAATATAGAGCAGTGAAAATCCTCCACTTTTCACAAACGACCCTTACATGCACGGAAAATTGGTGTTTGGTGTGCAATTTCCCGTTGTCGTGTGATAAGGACTTTATTTTTTCACTCAACTGTAATTGGTGAAGTTTATCGTGACCTCATCCAACAGTTTATTGCACTAGTGGATGTGAATGAACGAGAGTGTTGGTTTCAACAAGATGGCGCGACCGCCCATACTGGAAATGACACAATGGTCATGTTGCAAGAATTTTTTTTTGGTGATCATTTGATTGAAAAAAAATTATGGCCCCCCAAGATCCCCAGATCTTACTTCTCCAGACTTTTTCCTTTGGGGATATGTCATATGTGTAGTGTTTCAAAACAATCCTCATACATTTGAAGGCCAACATTGAAAGATAGATTTTAAACATAAGAAAACAAACGTTATGAAAGGTGGTATTTTAAATGTCATGAAACGGGTACGAACCTGCATCCAGATTGCAGGAAATCACTTTCAACATCTGTTGTAAAGGTAGATATATGTCTAATCTGCATCTTTTGAAATTTGTGTCTTTTGTCAAGTTTAAATAGAAAAATACAATAGAGGGTTGCGTCCTTTTTGAAACACTCTGTATATATATATATGTATATGAACAAGTCAAAATGAACAAATATAAACAATTCAATGTGAACAATTTTTTTTAAATAAATATTTTAAAAAGTATAAGCAATCTAATTCTAAAATTATGAAATTGAATCGTTTTATAACTATTTAAGTAAATAAATGAGATTTTGAAACAGTGTTTCAGCCAATATATTTGGAAGGGATGAAAAACTGTGTTAATCTAAATAAATTCACTGACAATTCTTTAAAAATAGAATATTTTTATTTTTAATGAGGGAGGGGAAAATGTTTTTAAAGGGGGAGAAAAAAATTTAACCTCCACCCAACCTAAGAAATATTTTTGACTACAATTACTACTATTACTACAATTTGAAACTACAATTATCATCTGCAATTACTATTACATATCATTCTTATAACTAATCTAGTATTTTCAACTTTTAACAATACATTTTACCTCTTTGGAATATATTCGTTTTAAAAAAAATATATTTATCTGTCACGAGCTAAAGCTTTACTAAATTTTCCTCACCCTTTCCACACTACTTATGTGAAGAAACTCTTTGCAAACCACGTGGTAACAGAAGAAGCCCAAGATGCACCTTGAGCATTATGATCGGCCGCGCCTTCCTTCACACACTCACTCACTGGCAGTCCCACTCGTCGTCGTCGACGGTGTATGTGTATATCTTCGTCCAGGCAACGAACGAACGAGAGGCGGCCAAGCCTCTGCGCACGTCCGTTACTATAAAACTCCCGCTACCCACACTCGGTAGTGCCGTACATGCCGAATCGCCCGAGTGAACGCGCAGAGAGGCTCGCTCCAGGCCTCAGCGGGAATAGGAAGTTCTCTTGTAGGCTCGCTGTGTCGGTTCCCTAGGAAAAGTGTGAGACAATATTTCTTCCCCTCGTGGACGACATGGGCGAATGGGTGTGCATATACACGTGCTTTGCTGCTGTGCTTAGTGTCACGGTGGTATGGTGCCCCTGCAGAGGATATGCTCAAAGTGAGTACCAGTCTTTTTCTCTTTCCCCCTAGTGTGATTCTGTTTAAGAGAGTGGTGAACCGGCTGTATCAGTCAAAATGAATGATTTCTCTATGAAAGATAAAAAAATACTCTTTTGTGCTACAAAGTAAACAAGTTGTTTTAAAATATTAATCTTTCGTGACGTTCAGGTTTGTGGTTGTATTGCTGTTTAAACATCGTTAGGTTTGGCGGTCGTTAGAATACAGCTTATATTTTGTCGTGGGAAATTGAAGAAAGAGATTAAATTAAGTTCTTTAAAAATGTTTTTTTATGTATTTCTCTCGATATTGGCAGCGTAAATTAATATTAAATAAAGTTATAATTAAAATTTAAAAAATATAAGAAATATTTTTTGTTTGGGTGAAAAGTTTTGAACGAAAAAATTATCGCCTCAGTTTAAAGGTAAGCAAGTTATTTTTGAAATATTATTCTATTGATTATGAATATGTGATAATATTATTCTTAACATTCTTAAACTTGGCTGTAGTTAGACTATCGCGTCGATTTTATCGTGAAAAATTGGAGTTAAAGAAGATTAGAAGATTAAATGTTCTAAAAAGGATTATATTCATTTGTTTTTCTTGAAGCCGGAACCGTAAATTAACAAGAAATAAATATGTGATTAAAATATGAAGCATAAGAAATATTTTTGTTCGTGTCAAAAATTTTGGGAGATAAAATCTACTAAGTACTTGTTTTGAAATAGTCTCTCGCGAAGTTCAGTAGGTAATGGTGTCCTTTAAAAATTGTTACATTGGCGCTATTTAGAATACCGCTTCGATTTTATCGTGGGAAAATAGAGATTGAGAGAGATTAAAGCTAAATACTGTAAAATTGCTTCTGATTTTTATTTGTTGACGTTTGTAGCGTAGGCTAACGTTAAATAAAGATATGATAAAATTGTGAAGCATCAAAAATTTTTTTTTTGGTTTAAACATTTTTAAGCGTTAAAAATTTTACGCCTGAGCGTGTATTAAACAAATTGTTTAAAATATTTCTATTGTGTTGTTATTTAAAAACTGTGACGTTTAATAGTAATTGGAATATTGCTCAGATTTTATCATGGGGAATGGAAGTCAAGAAAATATAAGAAATCAAATGCTTTGAGAGTAGGTTTTACTTTATTTATTTTTCTTGAAATTGTTAATATAAATTAACCTTAATATGCTATAGATATTAATATATTAAATATGACAAACGCAAAATATTTTTGTTTTGGTTAAAAGCTTTAGAGATACAAAATGCATAATCAGGAATGCAAATATGTTGTTTTCCAAATATTATTCTTCAATTATTCTCATGATTATGCTGTTATTTAAATTCTGTGATATTCGGTGTTAATTAGAATAACATCTGGTCCTCATCGTGTAAAACAGAGGTTAAGAAATGAATATATAAATAAATGCTTGCAAAAATTTTCCTAATTTATTTTTTTTTTATTTTGCTCGAAGATTCAAGTTGTTGCTGCAAATTAACATTAATTGAAGATACGATACAAAACTGTAAAACTTATATAGCTCTCTTTTGTTTGGTTAAAATCATGCAATTTTCATTTTAAAATCACATAACAGAAATCATTTTTTTTACTTTTCAACGCGTAACTAATGGTAGAAACTAGAAGAGTTTTTTTTTATACAGCTATCAGTTTATAATTAAGATCTTTTAAAGGTGAATCCAGCGATTAAATATACAACTGCAACTCTTTATTAAATGTCTGTATGCAGTGATAGAAATGTGAAACGTGTTACAAAAATAACAGATATTTATTCCTGATATTTGTAAACATTTAAACGTACTTTAAAATGCAATACGTAATTTTAGAAACACAAGATGAGCAGTGTAAACAATTTGCATTAATTTACATGTTAATTTAGTTGACTTTGGTTGAGTAATATGAGACTTTGTAATTAGAGAGGTGAAAACTAAGCAATTTTAAACTACTTCTATTAGGAATTACAGGAATAAATGTGAGTTTATAGTTAAGATGTAAGCACTAGAAAAATAGCATTATATTTCTGAAATTCATTTTTTCATATATGTAATATTTATAATAACAGTTTAATTTTTAAAATAGTTAACTGTATCTGATAGGAAATATGTGTTTTTTAATACTTCTGCCACATTTCAATGGAATACATGCTGTAATATACAGAAAATGCGGAAAATAATGTCAAAAGTAACAAACATTTTTCGGCACTTTTTCCCTAAAGAATATGATCCAAATGATAAATTTACATTATTAAACCAAATAACTGAATTTTTGCTAATACAATATCTTAAATTTATCTTTGATTTTTCTTTATTTTTTTTCATTATTCATTGTTAGTGACTATACATGATTTGAAAACAATAGTTGTATTAATATTTGTAATAATTTGTTTTTATTTAATACTCGAAAATGTTGATAAAAAAATACCCCCTCAAGCAGCTGCTAGCCACAGAGGTCTGACAGGAGCCTATCAGTTTATATGCCATAGTGGAAGGTCTGAGAGGATGGCAGGACCTCAGTAGAGAAACAACACACACATCCATGCCTTACCCGGGGCTCGAACCCAGGTCCCTTAGATCAATAGCCAAGTGTGCTAACCACTCGGGAACCCAGGTCCCTTAGATCAATAGCCAAGCGTGCTAACCACTCGACGACGGGATATCACTAATTTAATTCTAAACTTATTAATTAATGTAGAAAATATATATTAATACATAAATATACACTAACACATTCGCTATTAACTCAAAAGATGCTGAAGGGTGTAGTTAACGTTCATGCATTCAAGCACGTGTTATCTGAAGTTCTAAACAAGATTGGTATTTCTAGGTAATAGTTAATAAGAATTAACTATTATTCATTGCACTAAAATGAAGCAAAATCATTTTCAGATTTATTAGCCCTTCTAACAATGGAAACTCTACTAATCTTTTTTTTTTCAATTTTTTTATCTCTTTTCAAAATATTATTTATTCATCATAACGTTTGACACTACCTAGTTTATTAATACTAATAATTGAAAATTGACTTCATTGTCGAAACATCAAACAACTCTATGCAATCTTACAATTTTTAAATCTTTCAAACGCAATAATTATAGATAACAATTAATAACCTATGTAATTGTACAAAGAACTACTGACGCCTTGCCTTCCTCACATATCTTCTCTAAGGCATAGTAAATTGACTGGTCAGACCTATGTGGCAAGCAGCTGCTTGACACATAGTGACATTTTTTATGTGACATTTTTTACTTATTTCTATTACGAAATGCTAAATAATGATATAATACGTAAGCCCGAAAAAGCAATCGTCAAAAAATAAATACTTTCAAAGAAAGGATGAGCAATAAAAGGGCTGTGAAACATACCCCTTCCTCGATAACTTCATATTATCACGTCATACATCTATGCGATACTGTTCACTATTCGCATATATGAAATGAGTCAAGGATATGGAATAATAATTAATTAATAATAAATTAATAATTAATTATTAATAATAATTAATCATCCTTAACCCATTTCTTATATGTTGAATAATAGAGATAATCAAACAGCTTGAGTGGAAAGAAAGGAGAGATGACGTTATTTATCACGGAAGTAGATTAGCCCATTTTGATCACGTAACTGCGGGCACTCGGTCTTTTCCTCACAACTCACTAAATATTAAGGATCTTTGAAATATTTTCTCTAAACTACAATCATTATTTCTCTTTATTTTTCATTATTGAATATTTTTTAATTTTCGAAATTTATAATAAAAGTGTAATAAATTATCCTTCAACTAGATGCTTGCTGCAGAGGTCTGATAGGAGGCTGTTTTGCTTAATGCGCCGTACAGAAGATTAGGGAGGATGGTGAAACGTCAGCAAAAAGACAACACAAGAAATACTCATTCCCAGGACTGGATCTGGGGGGAGGGGGGGGGGGCAAGGAGGTCATGCTCCTCTTTTAAGAATGATAATAAGGGTTACAATGGGAGAAATATTAAACTTATCTATATTGCATGCATTTTTCAAGAATTTTTTAAGATCGGTAAAACGGAGGGGAAAATATTATACTTCATTGTAAATTCAGTATCTAAGCACCCCTTTACATTTTTCTGGCTCAATTGTGTTTCTTGGTCTCCGCCCTCTCCCCTATGATTTTTTTCTAATCCGGACATGCCCATGCCTTATTGTTTTATCCGAGATTCGATTCTTTGAGCTGTAGACAACCACGCTGACCACGCTGCTATGCTTAATGCTTTGTCAAAAGTATTAAGAAATTAAAGCTAATTTTTCTATTTTATACGCCATAAAGTTTTATATCGACAATGAATGCATAAGTGGACATACATAGAACCATAGAACACAAAAATTCTCTCCTTTTTATATACAGAGTGTCTCAAAAATATAGGTGCAAACTTTTAGGGGAGGTAGATAACATCTAAAGGAATGAGAATTGCATAGGAACCCATAACCGGAAACGTCACCGTAAGTCAATAGGCGGCGCTGTTCATCAGTGCGCTAGAAGGGAAATTTCGGATTTCCTCATTCGAGCGATAGTCGGCTGACGAAGAGCATGCAAAGGTATTCGAACAGGGAGCTGGCAGACATGCACTTAGTGTATGGAATAGCTGAGGGCAACGGACGAACCGCTCAACGAATGTATCAAGAACGCTTCCCACACAGACCTGTACCGGGCGACCGTTTGTTGGCGCGTGCGCATCAAAATTTGTGCGATTATGGGTCATTAAGAGGTAGCAGAAGTGAGGGCAGGCCACGATCGACGGGTACTCCGTCGATCGTGTTGTGAACGGAATCTCCCCGAAATTGTGTTGGATGCCGTGGAGACTAATCCTAGTTCCAGCACACGTGCCGTTTCCTCTGCCTTAGGAGTATCTCGTTGCAGTGTACAGCATGTTTTGCTCGGCGAGTCCTTACACCCCTTTCATCTCCAAAGGGTTCAGTTACTTCTCCCCGCAGATCATCCTGCAGGTGTGCGTTTTGCGCAGTGGTATCTCTAAGAAAGTGTCCAAGATGTGAATTTCCCAGCTTACGTTTTGTTTACTGATGAGGCCAGTTTCACTCGGGATGGCGTATTCAATCAGCACAATGCGCATTTGTGGGCTCACGAGAACCCCCACTTTTTGCGTACCCATGCGGCACGACATTGTTTCGCACTAAATGTGTGGGCAGGTTTGGTCGGCGACTGCTTAGTCGGGCCATACCTTTTACCATCCCGCCTGAACTCCGCGAAGTATCTGATCTTTCTGGAACAGGTTCTACCAGGCTTACTTGCCCATGTTCCAGCAAATGTGAGACCAAAACATGTGGTTTCAACATGATGGGGCGCCTCCCCATTATGGAAGGTGTGTTTGTGCGCATTTGAACATGTCTTTTGGGCAACGATGGATTGGGCGTGCTGGACCAGTTGCCTGGCCCCCACGCTCACCTAATTTAACGAGCGTTGATTTCTTTCTGTGAGGGCCCCTCAAACTACCGTGTACGAATCGCCTGTGGAGTCTGACATGGATCTCGTGGCAAGGATCGTCTGCGCTGCTGCTACTATCAAAGAAACTCCAGGTGTGTTCGACCGTGTCCGGCAATCAATGCTCCGTCGGTGTCACGCAAGCATTGCATCTCATGGTGGAAACTTCGAGCATCTGCTGTAACATTATGAAATGTATCATCTAGTACGCCATTTGTAATAATTATGTCCAATAAATGTTTTCCCATTAATCACTCTCTTGTATCCTTTCAGATCTTATACCTCTGCTACCACTTTCCCATGACGCTTCCGGTTATCGGTTGCTATGCAATTCTCATTCCTTTAGATGTTATCTACCTCCCCTAAAAGTTTGTACCTATATTTTTGAGACACCCTGTATTTATAAAATAATACATACAGATATACGTATATAGAATATGTATATGAATTCTTTATTTATAGAAATAAATGAACAACTTATAGAAAGGTTCTGTGATAAAGATTTCAGAAGGAAAACCACGTTAATCAGAAACAAAGAAACATTGAAACTTTAGTTGGGATTCGAACTAGGACCCTTTGTTTCACTTGCAAGCACGTTAGCCTCTAGTCAATAATTGCTGAATAAAATGCGTTGAAAATGTCACGTATCACAACCTGCAATGAATTTACAATTAATAAAAATGTAGCTGTTAACATTATTATCACCATCGTTGCAAAATATATTTATTTGAATCTAAAATTAATATTGTGACCCAAATATTGGGTCACAATATTAAAGTGGATAAATAAATTATTATTAATTAAAAAATAAATTATTGGATAAATAATATTAAATTAATTAAATTGGATGGTTATTAAGAAAAGTACAATTAATTTCTTTGAAGATATTTACTTAAACGCACACGAAATTATACGATACATTGTTTAATTTGACGAGGTCACTTAGAGCTTTATTGGGAGCTACTCATGACAGTCCTTAAAAAAACTAACAACTTATTATCCTAAACAGGTTGTTCTTTAATTTAGAAATATATTTACACTCATGCCCAACAGGGTCCACCATGGCGAGGTTCAACATAAAAAATTCGACATAAAAAAATTCAGCATACACAATAACGAGTCTCAACATACAAAATTCAGTTACACGATGGCGAGGTTAAACGTACGCAGATTTGAAACCTAACTCCAATAAGGATCCAGTCATCCACATTTCATCTGATGATTCAGTCTATAAAGACTGTCATCAGATGAAAGAGATTATGAGTGCTATATATTTGGTGCTCTGAAAAATCAATTGTACTATATATTTATAATACGCAATATGGCTTTGCATCCATAATTTACTATAATTTATATTTTATTTCTTTTATTCTGCCAAAAATATGCACAGAATGCAAAGGTAAATAACAAAATATGGCGAAAATCGACAAAGGTTTAAGTTTCTAAGCTTTAAGTTTCTTTTGTCGTCTATGATTCTTCCATACCGTCACAACGAAATATGTTGTTCAAATGGGAAAAACATTTTCAATGGATTTCTGCGTTGAAGATATTCGTTGTCTGCGTTCTATGAATATCTTTTGAAAATAGTGGTCTGCGGTGCCGGTCATCCGAGCATCAATCGCCGGTCCGCAGCGAGCTGCAGGAAAGAAAGAAATATGTGTTCGGAAGCATAACATTGATATTGACATAGCTTTATAGTTTCTTTTTCTTAAACTGAACGTCATATTTTGCTTTAATATTTTCAATAAAACTATACCATTTTGTGATTCGAAAGTTTTTAATAACCCCCAAGTTGGCAACTCTACACCGGTTCCTGGCATACCGAAAAAACGTTTACTTGTCCGCCGTATCAGATCAGGCAGTCTGAGAGACACTGACGTAGGACATTCGTGGCCAGTTAAACAAGCGGACACCTAAAGATTCCGAATTTATTTGCGACAATATAAAACTGTACATGTGTTAGGGGAAAGTCCATCGCGCGAGTACTCCCGGATTAAGACAGCTAGGTTGATGTCATCAGTTCCGACAGCACCAATAACAGCGGGAAGGAATAATAACAATCGTTGAATGCACCATAATATAAAATTTAAAAAGCTGCAAATTATAATTATATTCCTAGAGTTAATTTTTTTGTTTGTTTTGAAATTTGTCTTTAAAAATTCCATTTTAAATAAAAAATAATTATTAGCATTTATTATAAAGGGATATATTAACATTTTATATCACAAAAATTATTGTTATTTAGATTCGAATAAATATCTTTTGCGATAATGGCGATGAAAAAGATGACATCTAATTTTATTAATTGTAAAGTCATTGCACGTTCTGATACGGGACTTTTTAAATGCATTTAACTTAACGATCATTGGCCGAAATGCTAACGTGCTTGGAAGTGAAACAAATGGTCCTAGTTAGAATCCCAGTTAAAATTTGATATTTTTTTTAAATTCTGATTTATGTTGTTTTCCTTCTGATATATTCCTCACAGAAACCTTCTCTATATTGTTCTGTTCAATAGCTATACTATGAAGAATTTTCCATATATATATATTCTCTTTTATACTGCCGTACAAATACGTTAGAGAATTTTCATGTTAAATAAATGGGAATTTAACTTAAAAGTTCTATAAACTATAAAATATTCATTTAATGGAAAAATGTGACTGAAGATAAAAATCATAATCAAATCTATTTAATTACAATTTTTAATAGTATTCGTTTAGTGTTTTAATAAATTAAATTATATAGTAGTTAACAATAAATTAACTTGTTTTTAAAAAATTATACATAATTGACTAATACTGAAATAACCATTACGCAAACTTCTGAAAGGCATATTTATTTCATTAAAGGATTTGAAACAATACTTATTATTAAAATTTAAATAATATCTGATGAAAATTCTTATGACGAAGTATTGTTGTGAAGTATTTTATCTCCCACAATATTTCAAATACTGAACGAATATTGTTGAAAAAATCGTGATTTAGATTATTTGATTATGATCATTAAATACTTTTTCTGTAACATTTTTCCATTAAATGTATATTTTAAAAATTAAAGAATTTGGAAGGTAGATTACCATTGATATAACATAGAAATTCTTTAATATTTTGGCAGGGATTGTAAGGTAAAGAAAATAGTTTCTGTTTCCTTCCAGAAAACTAGAGGCATCAGACTTTACACGAATTTTCTCTTCACCTAGCGAAAGATCATAGGCTACGTGAGGTAACCTCTGGGATCAACTAAAACCATATGGACGGAATTGAATTACACAAAATTCCTATAGACAACATTAAGATTTAAAAATCCGGTATATCCCATAAACATAACAATATGATTGAAGATAATTGTTGCTATGGAATAAGCGAGTAGATGGTTGCGTTAACGTATTTCTGCTCTCGAGTGATAAAGCCGTTGTTTCAGAAATGAGTAAATAACACGAGCGGCACACGTTCTTTTTTTGTGGAAACGAAGGTGTTCGAAATTTCGAACAACGCCAAGTAAATCTGCTAGTATATATTTCTACGTATGGTTTATTATAACTGACTAGAAGATTAAGCCTATTTGACACGACCATGATTTTTTTTTACTTTTCAGTCAACTTTTCTTTAGTTTACCTTTCAGTCAATATTTAAGGAGTTATGTTCCTTTTTTTGTTTTTATAAAGCTTTATTCAAAACTGTATTCAGCTCAAGATCTTTTTGTTTGTTATTTGATCTTTGTGCTAAAGTTTCCATCAAATAAATTGTTTTTCTCCAAAATTCATGTTAAACTGAGTTAATGTAAATAGCGAAACTCACAGTCAGGTTTATTTTATTTCGAAACTTTATAAAAAAAAAATAAATACCCCCTCAAGCAGCTGCTTACCACAGAGGTCTAACAGGAGCCTGTCAGTTTATATGCCACAGTAGAAGGTCTGAGAGGATGGCAGGACCTCAGCAGAAAAACGACACATACATCCATGCCTTACCTGGGGCTCGAACCCAGGTCCCTTAGATTTGTAGCCAAGCGCACAACTTTATACAGAATGAGAAATGCACGTGGTTCCTTCTACGGCTTTATGACGGCACAGAGAGCAGCAACTTAAATGTACAAAGCAAACATTGAGAAAGTTATATATCCGTTTTACGAAATTTCGGCGCCATGTAATTACGCAAATACTTGACCAATTTGTCACAAATTTCATATGCTGGTTCCCCGCATGTGACACCATTTGGGATTAAACATCGAGTCCCTACCTGTCATGTAACGGGAATAATCGTTTTCTGAATATTGGGGATGTGTTAGCGATGGATGATTTTGGGGTCGCATCGCTACCATGAAAGTTTCGAATGGAGAGGAAACTTCTTACATAATTGAAAAGTTATCAATGGAGAAAAGAGGAGAAACTGTAATTGGACCGTCTACTGCGAGTAAATCAAAAATTAATATTTGTGTTTTGTGAGGATCTTAATGAAAATCGTTGTGTAGATTTTAAGATCGATAAGATTAAAAATGGATTAGATACACAGTGTTCATAGTGTTACATAGATCATGGCAGAAAGACAGAATAATCATTTTTGGTGTTTGATAAGATGCTATCAGCTGTCCTTCAGGCGTTTCACAATTTGCTATCAGACCTCCTTCAGGCTTTTGACAATTTGCTATCAGACTTCCTTTAGACGTTTGATAATCTGCTATCAGACCTCCTTTAAGCTTTTCACAATTTGCTATCAGACCTCCTTTAGGCGTTTGATAATCTGCTATCAAACCTCGTTTAGAGGTTTGATAATCTGTTATCAGACCTCCATGGCAAATGAGCGATTTTATTTGGCTTACTTGGCTTAATGATGCGAAACAATGATATATATATATATTACAATATTGGATAAAGCACGAACGTATTTTATACGTTATGTGCTATCTTTCTGCTGAGGTATCCCCTTCCACAAATATTTCTTCTCTAAAGTGTGTTAGAGATAGACTCCTGTTAGACCTGCAAACAGGTGGACAGTTTTCTGGAATAGCTTATTTTTTTTCTTATTTTTATGTTTATTAAGTAATCCAACAGTTAGTATTCCCATACGAAGATGTTGATACACGTAAAATAAATCTAACATTTTCAACGTTAAATATTGTTCAGCTGAATAAGACAGAAAATTTCAATGTCTATACGCCTCTGTATTTATTTAAACCGTTAAATGTAACCAGTAGCAGAATTAATGCACACAGCTTATGCTCTTACTATATAAACCATCTGATTATTTCTAAAAGCTAAAAATTATTTCTTTTCTTATCAACTCCCTTTAATAATTAAACATTTTGAAATCCCTTGTTGATTGTAGTTCAGCAGGTGGTTGATGATGTCTTAATAAACAACTTTACTAGATAAATATTTATTCCTCTAGAGTATCAAGAAAATTATTGCTTTTGAAGTTCCATATTCAATAATATATATTTATCAATCTTACTCCTTTAGTTCAGAAGAGCGGGGGTGGCTCAGTCGATAGCGCGCCAGGCTCGTAATCTGCAGTTCCCAGGTTCGAGTCCCAGCTGGGTCAGCATTGAGACTTATCTCGACAAAACTCCCCGCCCTGCCCACGGTCAGTAGGGGACACCGATGGGCTTGGAAAGACAGCCGTCCGTCGGATGGGACATTAAGCCGTTGCACTGTGTGCGGGAGAGCCATACCCTGTACACGTTAAAGAACACGTTGGATGGCCTTGACGGGAGGCTACCATCTGTCTACCAACAGCTTGTTCCAGTGGGTTCCATCCCCCAACCTTTTCTTAGCCTTCGGGGTCCCTGTGACCCGGCCATTTAGCTCATGGTGTGCAAAAATAAAGTGCCAATCGGAGGTAAAATAACCCAACCCTTAGTTCAGGAAAAAAAAGGATAAATATTAACGTATTAAAAGTTTATATTTTCCAGTTCAGAAACATTTTATTTCAAGTGGTTTGATAAGATTACTCTTATTATTTAACCACGGATTATATGCCGATAACGTTTTTCGGTATACGCATATTTCGAAATGAAATCAGAAATTGGACCTATACATTAAAAGCACATTTTGCAGAGAGAGAGAGCATTTATATGAATTTTGAAGTTTAGTAATACTTTCAGTTATGTATTCAATTAATTAATGAAGATGCGTAAGATAGTTACTTGAGAGTCTAGAATGCTCTTAGACTATTTGCTATTTGATTAAAAAGTCTGCTGATGTTTTGTTTCTGAGAAATGGATATTTGATTATTTTTCATTAAACGGTAATATAGATTTTATATTCTATGTATAACGAAGCATCACTTTTAATAGATGATGGTCATCACTTTTAATAGATGCTGGAAATAAAGAACCACAATCAGTGGATCTACGGGCGGCATATTCTATGTAAAATAGGGGAACACATTCAAGTTATAGGAACGACATGTTATAAAGGTGATGAGTGTTGTAATGGGTAATAAGGTGAGACTGTACAGGTAATGGATAAGGAAATGGAAACAGTTCCATGTTATCTCAATAGAAAATCACATTCAGAGCTCAATAATGACTTTAATGTGATTTTTATTGAAAAATATATCTCAGGATAAATTAAAGTTCTCAATCAAGTATATTTAAATCTCGATTTTAATTAATATTTTTGCAATTTTCAAAGACTTGTGAACGCTAGAATATATATTGGAGGTTACAAAAAATGACCACATAATTTAATTAAAACATTAAAGCAGGTTAAGAAAGTACAGAGTAATTGCACCCTGTATTCTACTAGAGTCAACTATGATCTCTTTTCTCTTAAACTATTTTAATTTAAAAAAAAAATGTGGATAATTTTTTGTACCTTGTTGACTATTTCAGTTTTCATAACTCTTTGAATACTGAAGAAACATTGTTTTAAATCGAG
This sequence comes from Ryuthela nishihirai, assembly GCA_038380435.1. Classification (NCBI taxonomy): domain Eukaryota; kingdom Metazoa; phylum Arthropoda; class Arachnida; order Araneae; family Heptathelidae; genus Ryuthela; species Ryuthela nishihirai. Next base: position 18,189,237 of record JAWZYU010000007.1, read on the forward strand.
ATTTAAATAGATTTGATTGAGATCTTTAATTTATCTTTAAGAATATTTTTCATAAAAAAACACAGTGATAAAGTTATTGAGCTCCGAACGCGATTTTTTGTTCAGATAACATGGAATGTTTTCCATTTTGATGTGGCGCGGGGGTGGCTCAGTCGGTAGCGCGCCAGGCTCGTAATCTGTAGTTCCCAGGTTCGAGTCCCAACTGGGTCAGCGTTGAGATTTATCTCCGCAAAATTCCCCTCCCTGCCCACGGTCAGTAGGGGACATCAATGGGCTTGGAAGGGCCGCCGTCCGTCGGATGGGACGTTAAGCCATGGCCCCTTGTGCGGGAGAGAACTGTGCACGTTAAAGAACAGGCTGGATGGCCTTGACGGGAGGCTACCATCTGTCTCCCAACAGCTGTTCCAGTGGGTCCCCTCCCCCAACCTTCTCTGAGCCTCCGGGGTCCATATGACCTGGCCATTTAGCCCATGGTGTTCAAAAAAGTGCCGCTCAGAGGTAAAACAACTCAACCCACCCCATTTTGATGTCCAGTACCTGTATATTATATATTCTAAGAGTCGGTTGATTGGTCGTCTTGGGTTTAATGGCGCAGCGGCAACTTAGGCCACAATGCGCCTATTATAAGGGTAATGAGTGTCATAGAATGAATATTTGGACAACACATTCCAATACACAATGTAGAGGGCGTATATAATATGTATGGGTAACAGTTGTTATTTTGAATGCATAATAATCTGACACATTCAAATAGTAGGAATGACAAGGATAATGAGTGACACAAAACGGATAATGGGATGATCCATTCAAAAATATAGGGACTATGTAATATATGGATGACGATGGTTAAACTGAATGGATAATATTGACGCCTTGAAATATATAAGTGCGAAAAATAGACTATTATACAAATAGACGATTAATATTATATGGCTAACGTGTGTAAAATTGAACATATAATATTCAAATATATTGGGAATTTATGTTATACGGATATGTCTGTCCAAAAATGGACTGAAATATATTTAAAAGAACACGATTAAATGTGAAGAATAATTAATTGTATCAAGTTCTCATTGATTCCAAGAATATCTCGGCTTAATTTTTGAACTTTTGGGATTTTTATTTAGTTTTCATAAATTTCATTCGAAATCATTCATTAGAAATAAACTTCCCATAATTTTTTACATTAGTGGCTGAACAATCCAACTGTGCTTGCATGATAGCGTAAAATATCCAGATCAAACTATCTTTTCTACTTTGATGCTGAAGAAAAAGGTTGGGTTGTTTTACCTCTTACCGGCCTTTTTTGCACACCATGGGCTAAATGGCCAGGTCACATGGACCCCGAAGGCTCAGAGAAGGTTGGTGGAGGGGACCCACTGGAACAGCTGTTGGGAGACTGATGGTAGCCTCCCGTCAAGGCCATCCAGCGTGTTCTTTAACGTGCACAGGGTATGGCTCTCCCGCACACGGGGCCACGGCTTAACGTCTCATCCGACGGACGGCGTCCTTTCCAAGCCCATCGGTGTCCCCTACTGACCGTGTGCAGGGCGGGGAATTTTGCGGAGATAAATCTCAACGCTGAACCAGCTGGGACTCGAACCTGGGAACTACAGATTACGAGCCTGGCGCGCTACCGACTGAGCCACCCCCGCCCCCTGAAGAAAAAGAAGTAAAGGAGCGACATGTAAGAATAGTTACATTTTTGTGACAACCTTTTCACAGTTAGCAAATGTTGGTCTTTGTGCATAGCTACATGTTAAGTAGTGCAACCTAATGTACAGGGTTGATGGTCAGTATCAATGCACTGCTAAATTCTAATAACTCAAAAAGTTCGAAATGTAAATTAAGTCTCTTTTAAGAAATTAAATTTAAGTTGAAATCGAACCTTTAACTAAAACACTTTAAAGAATATTTAACAAAAACAAATCAATTGAAGCAATTTAGCTGAAACGATAGCATTAAATAAAACAATTGTATAGGGTGATAAATGTAAACTAAGGAACTATGTGATAATGAGTGTTAATATATTTGCAAAAAAAAAAGGCTACTATGGAAAGAAAAAAATCTTTTAACATTTCTCCATCATATCTAATAACGCTTAAAATTGTTGTACTTATGCGTGTTATCGCACATTCAAATTAATAGGGACGACATATTATATGGAGTAAGGTTATCATATTTAATAGATAAATAAGATAACGCATTCAAATACGAGGGTTTATTAGAAAATAAGAATACACAGTCTATACTGCACCAACAGAACTTTTTTTATATTCAAACCCAACTGTTACACATTCCTAGGTACATATGTTGACTATTTTTCCACATAATCACCTAGGCCAGTGGTTTGCGAACATTTTTATTTTCAGGCCAGGAGCAATGGCCGATATTATTAAGCGGAACAAAATTTTAGGAACAGTAGAAAGGCTATAAGTTTTTTACTGTTTATTTTTACCATTATTATTATTAATTTATACACCGGTTTCCATAAATTAAGGAAAATCCCTATCTTAAGTCAATGGGAAGCTAACGTCATAACTCTATAACTTCTAAAATAATTTTTTTTTTGAAAAATGTGATTGCAGATAAAGATCTCAAACAAATAAATTAATATCTCGATTTTCAATAATATTCGTTCATTATTTAATGAGTAATGGAAGTTTGAATATTTAACAATAGCAATGCCAATCTTAAGAAACTTATACAACTGAAGAATAGTGAAAGAATTCTTTACACAAAGTTCTAAAATACAAACTCATTTTTATTAAACACTTTGATACAATACTTATTACTAAGTTTTAATTAACTTCTGAAGTCAATTTTTTTGGCTTGCATTGTTATCGCTAAATATTAAAACTTCCATAACGTATTAAATACTGAACGAATATTGTTGAAAATCGAGATATTGTTTTATTTGATTGAGATCTTTATCTGCAATCACATTTTTCAAAATAAAAAAAAAACTTATTTTAGAAGTTATAGAGCTTTGAGTTAGCTTCCCATTGACTTAACATAGGAATTTTCCTTAATTTATGGAAACCAGTGTATATTACTAATTACACTCTAAGGATAACAAAGCTTTAAATATAATTCATACGTACCGAATCCTAATTTCTAATCGAATTATCCATAACGAATCCAATTTAGTTCTACAAATATATTGTCCTGAGCAACCACTGCACCTGGCCACCCTACACCAATTCCAATAATGTCCTATTTAGCGTTGTCGTTCTTCTTTAATGCAACTAAATATGTACGAAAACGAATATAAATACTATTTTTTATTTTAATATTTTAACGGTATCCGGGTATCTGCTATTACGGACTGCATTAGGTCCGCTGACCTTAATTCAGCTATAATTGTTCCAGTCCATGGCATCTCAAAGTGGTGGTCCGGTGCACCAGTGCCAGTTACTCCGTCACTGGTCCAGAACAATCTGGAAGGAAAGAAAGAAATTTGCTTTCAGAAGCATAACATTGATATTCTATAGTACCACAGTTCTAACGTCCCAACATTCCAGGTGACGTCATGTCATGTGACGTGAGGAAAGTGTCATGTGCATAGACATGAATTGTTTCTTGAGCAACACGTAGCGAAAAGCTCCAGGTGCATTCGCGGCCACTCTACACCGGTCCCTGGAACACTTGGAAATGAAGTGTCGGTCAGCCACATCAAACAGTTTGAGAACTGTTCTAGACCACTCTTTTTCAACTGGCGTTCCGCGAACATGGCTAAATGTTCCACGAATTGTTTCACTAAAATTTGAGTTTTCTATTAATTTAGATATTTTAATAAATATTGTTGATACTGTAGACCAATTCGAACGGGGCGAGGGTGGCTCAGTCGGTAGAGCGCCAGGCTCGTAATCTGCAGTTCCCAGGTTCGAGTCCCAGCTGGGTCAGCGTTGAGACTTATCTCCGCAAAATTCCTCGCTCTGCCCATGGTCAGTAGGGGACACCGATGGGCTTGGAAAGGACTCGGACGGACCTTAAGCCGTGGCCCCGTGTGTGGGAGAGCAATACCATGTGCACGTTAAAGAACAGGCTGGATGGCCTTGACGGGAGGCTACCATCTGTCTCCTAACAGCTGTTCCAGTGGGTCCCCTCCCCCAACCTTCTCTGAGCCTTCGGGGCCCTTGTGACCTGGCCATTTAGCCCATGGTGTGCAAAAAGTGCCGCTCAGAGGTAAAACAACCCAATTCAACCCAACCAATTCGAAGAAGGTCCTATTTGACATTCTCTGCCCATTGCATCCTATGTTAGCCCCTCTTTCTGCTGCCTTTAGGCACACTGTTCATAACCCTATTCGTTAATATGTTAATATGCATACGGGCAACGTTGTCAAACCAGCGAAGTCTCTTTCTTCACAATATGCTACTCAAAGAAAGTTGCCGACTCTTTTGTCTAACCTCATCATTACTTACAAAGTAGAAGCACCTAATACCCAAGATACTGCATAATCACTTAGAATCAAAGCATCAAGTTTCCTGTTATTTTGTTTACAGATCAAACTATTTTTTCTACTTTGATGCTGATCAATCATCATCCTCAAGCATCCATGGACTATGGAGGTCGAAACATATTGGGCAATTTCACCACCTTTCACTACCACAAGAAACTATAGAAAGAACCAAATTATTGTACAGTCTAATTTTAGCCTTTAGGTGTATACGTCTATTTCTCTACACTCCATAGATTCTTAAAAGTCCCAGAAGCAATCCCTATTCGTCTGTTAATCTCATGCCGCACATCACCAGTATCTGTTACATAGCACCCAAGATAATTAAACTGAGCTACCTCTCCTAGAGTGCAACCATTCAAATTAACGCAACCACTCAGGTTACAATAAATGTCTCAATCGCGTAGGTCAAATATTACCTATGAATGTGTAAGAGTTGTGTTTTAATATAAAGTTCTGTTGGTGCAATATAGGTTGTGTATTCTTATTTACCGACCAACCCTCGTCTATAGGAACAATGTATTATATAAACGATGAATATTATTTTAAATCGATATAAAGACAGCCTAGCCTTTGTAATGAAGAGTCATTTTAGTGGACTTAGAAACAGTCTAGTCTTTGGTTAATAAATAATTATATTCAGTGAATATATAGACAGCCTAGTCTTTGCTAATATAGTGGATATAGAAACAGCTTAGTCTTTGGCTAATAAAGAGTCATATTTAGTGGATATATAGACAGTCCAGTCTTTGGCTAATATAGTGGATATAGAAACAACCTAGTCTTTGGGAGGCGGGGGTGGCTCAGTCGGTAGCGCGTCAGGCTCGTAATCTGTAGTTCCCAGGTTCGAGTTCCAGCTGGGTCAGCGTTGAGATTTATCTCCGCAAAATTCCCCGCCCTGCCCACGGTCAATAGGGGACACCGATGGGCTTGGAAAGGCCGCCGTCCGTCGGATGGGACTTAAGCCGTGGCCCCGTGTGCGGGAGAGCCATACCCTGTGCACGTTAAAGAACACGCTGGATGGCCTTGACGGGAGGCTACCATCTGTCTCCCAACAGCTGTTCCAGTGGGTCCCCTCCCCCAACCTTCTCTGAGCCTTCGGGGTCCATGTGACCTGACCATTTAGCCCATGGTGTGCAAAAAAGTGCCGCTCAGAGGTAAAACAACCCAACCTAGTCTTTGGTTAATAAAGAGTCATATTCATTGGATATATAGACAGCCTAGTCTTTAGTTAATAAAGATTATATCCAGTGGATATAGAAACTGCACATTCTACGGATAATGAGGGAAGTTATTTAATCGTATAGAGACGTCATATTCCGTTGATAAGCAAATGCCTCATATAAAAATGTAGGGAGAGGGCATATTATATGTATATTGAGATGCCACAGTTAATATATTTAGGGAAGCATAATTCATGGATAATTAATGGATACAAAAATATGATGATTATTTTTCCATTGTAACATACATTTTTCTCCATTGTAATTGTTTAATAATAATAGCATATTTCTGCTGAGGTCCTGCCATCCTCTCAGACCTTCTACTATGGCATATAAACTGACAGGCTGGCAAGCAGCTGCTTGAGGGTGTATTTATTTATTTATTTTTTATGATACTCTATGAAGGCATTCATTTATGAATTATTTAAAAATGTAAGATATTCAATGAATTAAAACAACTCTTCAACAGATGCAAGATGACTATTCAGTGTATCTAAGGTGGTTATTTAAAAGATGTGACGTAGCTGTTTAATGAATGATGATAATTCAATGCATGTAAGATAACTCTTACTGTGTATCTACGATTGCTATCGAATTGGTGTAAGATGGCTTTAGTAAACCTATGTAGATTGCTTTTCAATAAGTGAAAGGTGACCATTCAGCGGATGCAAGATGTCGATGTAAGGTGATTAATAAAGATTCGTATTCAGTGTATATAGAGAGAGCCTAGTCTTTGGCTTATAAAGAGTAATATTGAGTGGATATAGAGATCGCTTAGTTTTTGGTTAATAAAACAAAGCTTGCATCCTGCTACAATTTGTCAGAATTTAATCCAATCGATATATGATGACTATTCACAGGATGTAAGACGACTATTCAACACATGTTAGAATATGCCACTTATAAATTCATACATAAAAACCATATTTAACAGCTATATTGGATATTCAACGACTATAAGTAACATATTCATTATAAGCGGCATATTCAACGAATGTAAGAAATTATTCATTAGACACAGGATCAGTGCATTCAAATGACATATGTAATAGATGATATGTTTGCAAAATGTATCAGACGACATCCACATTTTGTAAAATTTATTTTGACATCAAACTCATTACGACCGACCTCCTTTCTCTCCCCTTTTTTAGGAGGGGGGAGGAAGGGGTGGACATCATTTCTGATAGCATCCATGTCAGAAGATTTGACTTTAGATATAACTGATTATGTTAACGAATTGTTTATGAACCAATCATTGCATGGTTTTAATTATAGTAAGTTGTATATCGAATTCAGTGGTCATAGAATCAGTGGTCATTTAATTATAGTAAGTTGTATATCGAATTCAGTGGTCATCTCACCTTTTAAGAGTTTATTTATTCCTCAGTTTTTCTGGAGATAGAATATTCTTTTTTCGGGGGGGAGGGAGGAAGAAAGATTGGAGGGTGCTACACACTTGCTCTTCCTTAGGTTATGGTGATGGTAAATGTATATTGAATTGCATGATATTAACACATACGGTTTAAGAGTTCTTATATAGCAGATAATAACTTAATTCGCAATCATTAAAGAAGTTTTTATGACCAGAAATATTTTTTAATAATGAATAAATAGCTGCGTAGTTATCTTTAAAAGCTGTCAATTGAAGAAACTACATATTTATTATTCAGACTGAAGCATTCTGATATGCATCCCTGATTCCATGATTACACTTATCCGTTACTAAAATAAATTGTAACAAAACCCAGCGCAAATTAACAAGTTTTAACAAAAACCAGGGTACATACACAACTTGTTATCTAGAGCACTAGTTTAGAATACAATACAATTGAACAGTCAGACAAATCAACAAACACACAGGCAAGGGTGAATCTAATCACAATCTAGATATATATATATATGTACACGACTGAATTATTAAAATTAACTTATTTATCCTGAAATATTATACGAAAGAATCAATATAGTTGGTTTGTTTTATTGAAAAATGACATCATCTTACACGTATATGTATAAACGGTTTTCTAGTACAGCATCGTAATATGCAAGATCTAATTAATATATTAATCTGTTGTTCAATCTGGGAGAAGCTTAATTAAATTATGGCTGCTATATATATATATCAAGACTAATGATTCATATCCCAGGTGTTCTCCCCAAGCTAACAATCAAGACTTTTCATTACACAGACCACTAAACCACCTACATTAGCTTCGCAACGGTCATTGTATGGAGCAAAGTTTATCAAGTTAGATTCTTTGAATTAAAGCATTTTACTTTTAACGCGACGTCGTGTTCTTTAAGTATTACTTGGTTAATTTACTCTCGTGAAGTCTGGGGATATTGACGTAATTTACTGTGTTATTATTCACATTGGAGTTTTCGTATTAAAGGCGTTAGAAACACGAAGTTGGATATTGAAGGAAAGGTTGAGAGACTATTGATAAGATTTTAGTTAGGTTGTTTTACCTCTGAATGGCACTTTTTGCACACAATGGGCTACATGGCAAGGTCACAAGGATACCGATGTCTCAGAGAAGGTTGGGGGGAAGAGACCCACCGGCCAGCTGTTAGGAGACAAGTAATAGACTTCCTTATAAGGACATACAGTACATTCTTTAACGTGTAAACGTTAAGGCTCTCATGCACACAGGGTCCATGGCTTAAAGTCTCATCGGACGGACGGTGGCCTTTCCAAGCCCATCGGTGTCCGCCTACTGATCGAGGGAAGGCGGGGAGTTTCGCGGAGATAAATCTTAACGCTGGAGCAGGTGGGATTCTAACCTGGGAACTACAGATTAAGAGCTTGGGGCACTACCGATGAGCGACTCCCGTTCCTGATATTTTAGTAAAACGAGATTATGCTAAAGACATTTTTTATGTATTTTTTGGAAACAGTTTAAAGTGGTAAAGTTATTTACTCAAGTAACGGCATTTTTTGTTAACCTTTGAGTCCCGCATTAATTTAATTATTGTAATAATTTTGAAGCACGATATGTTTGCTGTTTTGAACCCAAATTAGCAGCCATTGAAAATAAAAATCAAAAGGTAGTAGAAGAAGAAAAAAAAGTAATAAAAAAACATTTATAATAAATGTGTTACATGCACTCCTATGGATTTCATTTTAAACATATTTTATTTAACGGTTTTACATTAATCGGAAAGTGTTTTAAATTTAGTCTTTCCGCTTCAGCGAATAGGTATTGAAAAAGTTAATACTCTTGTGCAATAAAATGTTATGCAAAGTTATGCTACTATTAACAAAATTACAATTTAATTAATAGTAGCATTAACTCTGCTGTTTGTTGTGCTACAAACAGCAGAGTTCTGCTGTTTTGTAATATTGTCCAGTATATTTTGGCCAAAAGATTACAATTTTTGGAGAATTATTGTTCTGTCAGGTTTTTTTGTGTGTTTTGAAATAAATTTAAAAATAAAAAAATTAAAAATTAAAAATAATAATTAAAAATTTATAAATGATATATTTATAAAATTTTAAAACATTTTTTGTGATTCCTGGGAAAAACAATCATTAGAACACCTGAAATGCTTGAATTTGATGACTTTAATTAATTTGCAATTCTAATATAAAATTTTAAAAATGTTGAAATTGCAGTTGGGATACAATTTACAATCTGTTGCTTGCATCCGATTACAATTTAAAACTTCTTGCTTGCATCCGACTACGATTTAAAACTTCTTTCTTGTATTCGGCTACAATTTAAAATTTCTTTCTTGCATCCGGCTACAATTTAAAATTTCTTTCTTGCATCCGGCTACAATTTAAAATTTCTTTCTTGCATCCGGCTACAATTTAAAATTTCTTTCTTGCATCCGGCTACGATTTACAACTTCTCGCATGCATCCGACTAGAACTTACAATTTCTTGATTACATCCGGTTACGATTTACAACTTCTTTCTTGTATTCGGCTACAATTTACAATTTCTTGCTTGCATCCGCCTACGATTTACAATTTCTTGTTTGTATTTCGTGGCCGAGTGGTTAGCACGCTTGGCTAGTGATCTAATGGACCTGGGTTCGAGACCCGGGTAAAGCATGGATGTTTGTGTCGTTTTTCTGCTGAGGTCCTGCCATCCTCTCAGACCTTCTACTATGGCATATAAACTGACAGGCTCCTGTCAGACCTCTGTGGCAAACAGCTGCTTGAGGGGGTATTTATTTTTTATTTATTTTATTCAGCTACAATTTACAATTTCTTGCTTGTATCCAGCTACATTTTACAATTTCTTGCTTGCATCCGCCTACAATTTACAATTTCTTGTTTGTATTCAGCTACAATTTACAATTTCTTGCTTGCATCTGGTTAATTTTACAATTTGTTGTTCGTATCAGGCTGCAATTTGATCCTAAGGTACTATAAAAGTACAGGTTACAAATTAAATAAAACTAACTGAGACCCGCATAATTATTGCACTGTGATCTTTCTCTTATTTTATGAACATGTGATTGCATAAAAGAAGGGCATAAAACTGATCCAGTTTTTATATTCAAATTTTAAAAATCTTTCCGTATCCAATCAAATGTTCTCCTAAAGTAACTGTCAATTCCGGTTTCACGAAAAGGGAATTCACACATCCAAGCAGATCTTTGGCATCCCTGTCTGAGACCCGACCACTTTTGCAAATTCTGCGTTATTATCCGGCTGCAATTGAAACACGTGCTACTATTTAGGCCCCGGAATTTAATATGTCATATATGGTATTATAAAATAATATTATTGTAAAAATTACGTGAGTCGTAAGCATTTTTTTGCAATTTGAAAAAAGCTATTTAATAATTATTACCCATGAATTTTAATACAATTGATTTTTCATGTATTTTTTAATTAATTCTTCCGAATGGAATTCATGTAAATTTTAATTACATTTCTTTAAAGTAAAATTAAATAAATATTTTCCTACTACTACCACTAGTAGATAAATAATGAGAGTAATGATGACGACGATGAAGAAACTAAGATGACGATGATAATGATAACGACGGGGATGAAACAAAGATGGTGATGATTATAATAACGGTGAAACAAAGGTGATGATGATTATCACGGCAG